>CM076943.1:47952123-48624623 GCA_039566865.1 Aurelia coerulea
CTGAACGACATATATTCTCTGAGCGACATATAAGTTCAGCCCTTTGCATCACATCTAAAATGTTGACTGGGAAAGAAGGCCGTTTCTTCTTCATGCCATCCAAGGCTCGAATTTGAGCAGGTTTATCGATCTTCTCTTCGACATGAAGATATCGGCCTAAACCACAACCAACATCCTCAAATACAATTTGGCCTTTTGGCAATCGGATGAAATAAAGTTTTTGAAAATCGATTCATTGGTTATGGACAGATAAGCAATCAAACGATAATACATCATTTTGGGACACCCGGTATGTTACTTACACTAACTACAAATTACTATACAATACTACAGGAACGATACCCCGAGAAGCAAAAGGCTGTGACTACCCCGAGGCCATTTAGACATTGAGCTAAAACTACTATGGTCTGTCTCAAATTACTTGCCATGAGAAATATCTGCAATCAGGTTGACTTTTGTTTGGATTGGTTTTATTTTTTTGTGCTTGTCTTTCTCTTTACCTTCTAGGACAGCAAATAAGTTTCTTTCAGGTCTAACACATTGCATGTGTTCACTCAGGTCCTTGTTGTTTAGTTCACCTTTTCAAGGTAAGAGGCGCGAAAGCGGAAGTTTTTTGTTATTTGAGATATTGCATTTTTGAGGCCAAAATCTTATTCTGCGTGAAAAGTTTAGCAAAGTAGCAAATTTTCACATTCATATATGTCTTTATTTCAAAATTATGACAATTTTAAGAATTTAAAGTCATGAAGGCTTTGACCGTGAAATCAAAGTTTGGACAAATTTTTGTCCAATCTCCGATTTCCACGGTCAGAGCCCTTATGAATTCAAATTGTCTAGATCATCATAATTTCTAAATAAAGACATATATGAATGTGAAAATTTGTTTCAACACTAAACTTTGTACACACAATAAGATTTTAGTCTCAAAAATGCAGAATCTCAAACAACAAATACTTCCGCTTTCGCACCTCTTACCTTGAAAAGGTGGATTCACCCCCAAAAGTAAATTTCGCAGCTACAAAGGAGCAAACCAGAACGAGATTTGATAATTTGAGACTTCGCTTTGGCGGTTGAATTAAACAACGCGGGCCTATGTAAATGCTCGCAGTGTGTTAGACATGAAGGAAGCTTATTTGCTGTCCCAGAAGGTGAAGGAAAAGACAAACACAAGAAAGAGACAAGGTATTTATATTCTTTTATGTCATACCAATTTAGTTCATTCATAGGTAGCCTTTATCCTACAACCCGTGGTAAATGTTTTTTTTTATATATATATCAGTGAAAAACTTACAAAACTACAGATAATCTAGACTTGCCCCAAGTCTGTTTTGTCAACTGTATTAAGTCTACAGGAAAGTACTTTTCCCTTCAATTTTTTTTGACGAAATTTTTTTTGACGAAATAGACCTGGGGCAAGTCTACAGATAATCTAACAACAACTAAGTAAAGCTAATACAATTTTTTCATAATTCAAAAGAAACTTCTAATAGATAGAGCACAAACTGAATTAACAATACGATTACAACATAATACGAAATACGCAAACGATTACAACATAATACAAGACGATTCACAAGACGATTTACACAACTATACCACAAGAGGTGTGATCAAGCACATCTCTCCTGCAGCCAACAAGCAACGATGAACAAACAAACACCGACAATCTAACAAAACACAGAAGCCGTTTCTATTCCAATTGGAACCCTTAGTGCTTACTTATGAAATAAATCCCTTTGGTAAGGGATATTCAGATGGTAAAATAAGGCCCCGTTCACACTGCTCCGTTTTTGTACAAAAACGGAGAGAAAAACCTCCGTTTTTGTGAAAGTGTTCACACTGATCTGCACAAAAACGCCACAAAAACGGAGGTTTTCGAAAACGCTATCAAAAGTGGATATCCACAAAAACGGAGGTTTTTGAAAACGCACTTGATCAGTGTGAACGCACAAAAACGGAGGTTTTTGAAAACGCTCCAATATTCAACAATGAGTTTCACAAAAACGGAGCAATGTGAACGCACAAAAACGGACGTTTTTCTCTCCGTATTTGTTATTAGGCGGGTCAATGTGAACGGACAAAAATGGATGTTTTTCTCTCCGTTTTTCTACAAAAACGGAGCAATGTGAACGGGTAGCTTGGATGCCACAAAAACGGATACTAACAAAAACGGAGCAGTGTGAACGGGGCCTAATAAAGAAGGTAAATTTGAGGAGATAATTTAAACTTACAAGATCATCTTCATATCCTCCAGCTAAAACAATAGAATACGCTCCTTCGTTTTCTCTTCCATGAATTCCACTAACGTGAGGACGATGAATACCAGCTTCACTTGCCTGATTTAAAAAATGTTATTTCTATTACTTTTAAAGATATCTGTAAATGTAATATCTAACAAACTTGAGCTGTGTGTAAGCCAAGTGGCCCTCTAACATTAAAGGGGCTCCGTCGCCAAACTGTAAACAAATCTGTTAACACCGCACGTGTGCATTGTTCTCCATTGCTTTCTGCAGTTTTTTGGTGGCTTCACCCAAGCCACCAAAAAGTGCTCGTTAAAAATCTACTTATATCCAAGCAATCGTAAAAGATATGAATATTTGGTTTTTTCCTCTGTAAAGTACAAAGTACGGAGTTATTATCAGAACAGATACAGTAAGGACCCGCAAAATAGAAACCACTCTATAAGAAACCTCAGGCTGATTTTTTTGAGAAATGGTGCCCTGATATAAGAAACTTCTCAGCCTGATTCTTGGAAGGTTTCCTATAGGAGGATCCCAAAAAATTTTCATATTTAGTAATTTTTGTTAAAATCAGGTGCTAAATATTTTTTAGAGATTTCATGCAAAAGCATCTCCATCTACAGTATACTTGGCATGCATGCTATGATTGACCAAATTTGGAGAGAATGCTACGTAACAAGAACATACTGTTTGATAGCGTTTGCTCTGGGGTTTCTTTAAAGATTTGAAAGTTTCTTAACCATATGATAAGAAAAATTTCAGCCTGTTTGCAGATTAATGCCCTTTAATAAGAAACCCAACAGGCTGCTTTGAAAAAACTGGTTTCTATTTTGCAGGTTCTTACTGTATGTTATATTGAAAATAATTTCAACCAAAGCCCAATGATACCTGCAGTCGGAACTTCCAAGTTGAGCCAACAGGAACACCAGGCACTGGCCCAAAATGATTTGAAGGTACCAGCGTACAGACTTTTGTTCTGCCCACGCATGCCATTCCCTAGTAAAAAAAAACAGATCAACGCATGAAATTACATTAATGATGCTTGAGACAATGGCTGCGGTCACACTAGACGTTTTTACCTCGTATGTTAACTCGTTGTATACCTTCAAAACAACGGGTTAACTACGCTGTGAGATGTGACCGCATTTGGTTTTCACATACAACGCTATTACAGCGCTTTGGTCCTGAGAGCTGATTCCATAAGAAAATTATCACATGCAAAGCAATGGGCAAAACAAGGTCCCGACCTATATTTCAGCGTTTTTTGGAGAATGAACCAATCACAGCCTTGCGTAGTTGTCACATGATAAATCATATCATTGTGTGACCGGGTGTCATTGTACCGTTATGTTGCCGTACTTTTTGTCTTCAAAAACAAATTGCAAGAAAGTGAAGCAATTCATATTACAACGGGAAAATACAGCAGTGTGACCGCAGCCAATATTTCAAATGGGAAACTGAAGGAAAGAACACTATTGTGAAAGAAGATAAAAAAAATCAGCAACGTATCAGACACCAAGTTTTGCTAAATAAAGGATACTCAATGGCTTGGCAAATCATTCTAAGCAAACCAATTCTTGCAGCACATCTACTGGATGAGCCAGAAAAAGTTCTCACACTTGAAAATTTATAGCGCCAAAAGTACTGGACGGGTTGGAATGAATCGAATTTAGCTTGATAGCCGAGAGATTTAACTGCTCTGCTTTTGTCATTTTTCTCAATGTTTTACGAGCACTGTAAATATATAGCGTGTCCCCAAAAAATTGTGCCTTGTTTGCCTGAAGAGACAACAAAACGGCAAAGGATTCTCGCCCAACTTTTGCATGATGTTGCTCTTCAGATAATCAACTAAAGTTTGCTACCATCCCCGTAAAAATCCGTAAAAATCTTCAGTATTTGTTAGAAAATCCATTTCTTATAACTCCTGAGAGAGGTGAAATGCCCCTGCGCATTGTTCTGTGTGAGAAGATTCCCTACGATTTGATCACGTGTTTAGGCCCATTTTCAGGTAATAGACCTTTTAGCGATTCTACAAAAGAGCCTGGATCGAGCGTTATTTTTATTCATTTTTATACGCGAGGTTCGATCGAATGGCGTAAGAGCTTCTATCACTATTGTTCACATTCGAAACTTCTACAAAATGTAGCGAAATATCGTGTCAGGGGGTGGGGATGTCGGCAATAGCAAACAGCAACAGATTAGAAACTCAGATCAAAATAAGAGATTTATATTTCAAATCTATTTTACTAAAATTAGTTAATCAAATACTAACTTTGCCCCAATCACGTTGGCAATTCCCTGAGGCTGATTTCATCTTCTGTTTTTTCTTGCTGGCCTTCAGTTTTTCTCCTAAGCCTACGATCTAAACAAAAAATTAGCATATTTTAAATCAATCATAAATATTGCATTGATATCTACTGGGTGTCCCAAAAAATGTACACGGATTTGGTTGACTCCAGCGATGTGAATTTAGACTGAATCAATGTCTAATCATTCTAAAAATGTTCCTGGATAATTAACTTGAACATTTGTTGGTATTGGTGCTTTGAGAGCAGACATGTTAATCTTGAAAGCTCAAACTTGTCTTCTCCTGCAAACCAGTGCTTTAGCCTTTTGGCCTAAGCAAATTCTTAAGGCACAGCGTATAGATCAATGATACCCTTGATAAAATTTAAACAACATTAGACCATATTACATTTGGTTTGCCAGAAGTCACACATTGGGCAGTTTCTTGATCTTCCTTTAATTTCAGTTTTTAAATTTCGAGGTGCCTTAATATTTTGCTCAGGTCAAGAGGCCAAAGCCCTGGTTTGGACGTGGGCGCAAATTTGAACTTTCAAGATTGATAGGTCTACTCTCAAAGCACCAATATCAACAAACAAGGTATCTATGTTCAAGTTAACTACTGAGGAACATTTTGAGAGTGATCTGCCGTTATCAAAGCTAAATTCACATCTTTTTTCTGGGACACGCGGTATATCAAGAATGGGACAACTGAACGTAAAGCTCCTCTACAGCAGCCAAACAAATGGTGCAACAATTTTTGGGACACTCTGTATTGGTTACAACCAATGATGTAACCAAAGATAATGTCCAGAAAAAACAAGTGAAATCCACTATAT
Source organism: Aurelia coerulea (assembly GCA_039566865.1). NCBI lineage: Eukaryota > Metazoa > Cnidaria > Scyphozoa > Semaeostomeae > Ulmaridae > Aurelia > Aurelia coerulea. The sequence goes on from CM076943.1 coordinate 47,957,486, forward strand.
ATTATTATCGATAGAGATGTCCGGTTAAAGACATATCCAGTGAAGACACATTCAGCAGTAAGGTCATCCTTAACTACCACTGTGAAAATATGACTTATTGTGCTAATAGATCAAATTTATTTACCTCTGATGGATCATTTCTGCAAAGATGGCAATACCTAGAACATAAAAAACAATAAACTATCTATTTTATCCAAATAAATTCCAACTAAAAAACTCCTACTAAGAAACCCGAATGGGGGTATTTTAATATCACGAAACGGTGCATTCTACACAAATTTATACATTCTTTCACAGGTAACGGGGAAAAATTTGTATAAAAGTAACAAGTACCTCCATCTTTACTTCAGTGTTTACCAGATTTGCTAATTTTGTCCAGATTCGTTTAGGCCAACCACGACAATGTTTGTGATACAAACAGTTCCGTATCACAAACATTGTCGTGGTTGGCCTAAACGAATCTAGACAAAATTAGCAAATTTAGCCTAAAAGAATCTCGACAAAATTAGCAAATTTGGTAAACACTGAAGTAAAGATGGAGGTACTTGTTACTTTTATACAAATTTTTTCCCGTTACCTGTGATTCTTTGTCTAGTGGTCATGTTTATTGTTGTTATCGTTCAACGTTACACTTTTAATTTATAATTTCCTGTGAATTCTAGTTCAAAATTGATATGTTTTTACTTTTCTCCATACCTTCATCACCTGAAATCGCAGTATGCCATCAAACACCTACGTTATCATTTAATAAGTCCCCCCTCCCCCTCAAACACGCCCCCTCCCTCGAATAAACCCCTAACCAAAAATTCATTTTTATAAATCAGGATTTACGTAACCTGACCATTATGGTTGGCATTAATTAGCCTAGTGCTATACACTACGCCAACCTTAAACAAATTAATTATTATTATTTATTATTATTATACCCTGCAGTACCCTTCCCAAAAAGCACCTAAAATTTTGAGGTAAATCTCAAAATATAAGTTCAAGCCTCAGTATACACTTGTCTTATATTTTTAAAAACGAATCAAATCTCATTCTTCTTTTCCGCCGGGTGAGTCAGCAAAAGGTATCTACTGCTTGAAAATTCACGGAAGAGCTGTCGCGTGGTATGTGTCCTCTGTGGCAAGTGCTCCTCAACCGTACCCTCTTTTTCAAAACGAGGATGGCGGGGTTTTTGTTTTTGAATCACAGATAATGTCTTAGTTTGAATGATCAAGGCGATAAATGTTATTCATCAGCTTACAGAAAACTTTCGAGAGCCCGTTTATTAGGCCCTCTTAGGGAGGGGGGGGGGTGTATCGTGGGACATTAGTGCAAGGTTTTAGGAAAAATGATCTTGTTTAGGCATGGAAATGGATCAGTAGTAGCACGCTTGACTACCAATCTGAAGGTTGGTGATTCGAGTCCCCGCCCTGCCGAACCTGCAATGAAATGTGAGGAGAGTCACCAACTCTCTGTAATTCCAGGCTAACAGAATCACGAGGTGTGGTCCCATCAAGAGGAAGGACCAGGATGCTGCTTCGATAAGCTCATCTTCTCAGCGTCCTAAAACTACCTTCGGATGCTAGGTAGAAATATAGAGAAAGAAAAAAGCCTTGCAACCAATTTGAGAAGTTTCAATTACATCCTCTTCCTTACCATTCATCGTCATCGGGAATCTTTTCTAAAGGAGGATTCAAACAAGCAAGATGAAAAGCCATGTCGCATTCGTCACAAAGAATCTGATTTTCTGGTTCTTCTTTACTACCACACTGAAACGAACACATAAAACATGATGTTAAAATATCGACTGGAATCAATGAGAATAGCTATATTGTATCAAAATTATTTCATTCTCTCTTTTTCATGAGAAGAATGATATATATCTACACATCTACCTCAGGTCCAGAAGCTGAGCAGTAAGTGTTTTAATGACTTCCAAAAGCTAAGAGAACTGAATGGCCTCCCAATCGGCTCATGAATCAAACAAATTAATTCCCAAGGCAGATGTGTAGATATATCCTTCTTCTTTGATCTATGCTCATTTCTGCTCTTAAAAACAATTTCTAGAATGCACAACAAGCGAGCCAGCTACCTGGGTTTCACAGAAACTTTTGTGGCTTTGTTTGTTTTGAATTACTGGTTGAAGGAATTTCCTTTGTCTGCGATCGCTAATCGCTTTGAATTATGGTGTGAATCAAAAGTAACTCATGCTATTGTCTTACAAAATATGCCCTTGTTGTACCTTCAAGGAACTGATAGGTAGTTAAATTAATTGTTTAAGCTGCGTCATTCGTACAGACAAGAACAATAAAAAACAAACAAAATATTCAACCTACCACGTGACAAGAACATTCTTTACATAATTTCAATGGATCATCTTTGCAATGACTGCAGTCTGGTTTTACTTTTCCTGTGCAAAGATAATTATTCGGCATGCTTAATGTTCAAGGACGATTTCAGATTGAAACAAGATTGCGTGAGTAGCAATTTCAGTTTCAAGAAATGATATGGATTTGGTTGACTCCAGTGATACGGATTTAGCTTCAATCAATGTCTAATCACTCTAAAAATGTTCCTCGATAGTGAACTTGAACACAGGTACATCGTTTGTTGGCATTGGTGCTTTGAGAGCAGACATGTTAACCTTGAAAGCTCAAATTTGCCTCTTCTTGCAAACCAAAGCTTTAGCCTTTTGGCCTACGCAAATTCTTAAGGCACAGCGTATATATCAATGATAGCCTTGATAAAACTTGAACAATATTAGATCTTCTGTTATTCTGTTTTCCAGAAGTCACCCACAAGTCACCCATAGGGCAGTTTCTCAATTTTTTGTTATTTCACTTCTTAATTTTGATGTGCCTCAGGAACTTGCTTAGGCCAAAAGGGCACAGCTCCGGTTTGCAGGATGACGCATATTAGAGCTTTCAAGATTGATATTTCTGCTCTCAAAGCACCAATACTTGCAAACGAGGCATCTATGTTGAAGTTAACTATAGAGGAACGTTTTGAGAGTGATTAGCCATTGATTAAAGCTAAATTCATATCACTGGAGTCAACCAGATCGGTATAAATTTTTTGGGACACCCAGTATATTCATAAATTCATGATCCTTAAGGTCATAACAAAACTAAAAAGGAGGAGAACTCCAAAAGTATGTTTTCGATCTCTATAGATTTTCAAGATAGAACACAGAGCATCAGTCTGGTAATTTGTCAGTTTATGATCCGACAAACACTTGCTACTGACTGTCTCACCTTCTCTCATACCTCAATCCTTTGTGTTAAGCATAACAATAATTCAATCCAAAAGTTTAATTCAGAAATCCGTTGTTTGACTTTATTTGCAAAAATGCATATTGAATCATTTTGTTGCTGTTTAAAAGGATACTTCCTCTCCTCTTTGTCAGAATCACAATCATCTCATCAGCAAAGAATGTTGAGAAGGTGAAGGTGAAGTTGCGGTATTTAGCGCCAAGCGCTGGGATTGCAGAAGTAGAATAGGCCCAATCGAGTGGGCTCTGCCGGGTATCGAACCCTGTCCGCTTAACTGTGCTGGCTGCAAAGTCAGTGGGTTACACCACTGCGCCACAACACCTTGAGAGATTCTCGGGTTGCAGCATATGATCAAGGACAAACGAAAACGTATATCTTACTTTTTTCTGCCTTTTCTTCAACATTGTCATTCGAAATTGCATCTCTTTCTTTCTCTATTTTGAAAACTTCGTCAACGAATATAATTTGACATTCCTCAGCCGAAGACTCGTCCTTCCTGCAAAATATGACCAGAGACATGACTGAGAGACCATCCAAAATTGAAAACTATATGCATATACCGGGTACGCCAAAATAAACTATGCACGTTTGACAGGCCACAATAAATCGTACAGTGAACCGATTTTGAAGATTCATGACTTTATCTTTAGCAAAAAACCTGAATTAGATTCTAAGATTGTTTCCAAATTTTTCTGTTCTCAGTTTTTAGAGCTAGACGCGAGTTTCTTAAAATATTCGTTCTCGAAAACACTGCTAACGATCAAAAACGTCGATCAAATTTTCTACAAAATCGACATGAATCGTAATGATCGTAATTATGTTGCTTTTTATGTTACGTGGGATGTAGCATTGGTGGTTGCATTGTGGCTTGCCGCTTGGCAGAAGCGAGAGGGTCTCTTTTTGACGATGCCGGTTGAAATAAATCAATGGCGGGCAACAATAGGGTGTTTCCGTGTATCCATTCAAACATCGTTTCCTTTGAGTAAAAATGTGCGACCATTCTCTATTCTTTTTCACGTCCTCAAGCTTTACTGGTTTTGTTGTTGTTTTATTGCAATCTCGACCATTGTTCTACCCTTGGCAGTAATGATACAATTTCTTGCCGTGCACTCTGTGTCAACACAGCTATGTTTCTTGCCTTTGTTTGCCCGCGTGCATCGCTTTGCGAAGATAATCATTTATACGACTATTGAGCTTGTCAAGCGCTTCCCTCGTTTTACCATTGGTCTTGTTCATCACAACCGTATAGCTGTCAAGCAATATCTTTTTTTGTATGCGTATTTTTACATTGGGAGCATAACTTGCCATACACTTCATACTCAATGGTTGGTTTTCAGGTCGATTCTGCTTAGTGGTGATATAGAAATGAACCCTGGTCCTGAAACACTGGACTTTTGCACTTGGAATTTAAATAGCATTACTGCCCACGACTTTTTGCGAGTCTCTCTTATAGAGGCTTACAACTCAGTGTATAATTATGACCTGATTGGCATCGTTGAAACCCACCTTGACAGTACTGTCCAAAAAGATAGGCTAGCACTAGATGGCTACACATTTATTGAAAATAACCATCCTCAAAATATGAAAAGGGGTGGAGTTGGACTTTATGTTAAAGACTCCTTTGCTTCAAAAAATCGTTCTGATTTGGTGACTCTCCCTGAATGCGTTGTTTCTGAGATTCATGTAGGCAGGAAAAAGTATTTTTTCGTCGTAATTTATCGAAGTCCAAGCCAAGACCAGATTGAGTTTGATAACTTCACAATAAACTTTGAGTTATTGCTATCTAGCATACATGCTGAAAATCCCTTCTGCGTTGTTATCACCGGTGATTTCAACTGTCGCTCAACTCAATGGTGGGAAAATGATATCGAAAACAACGAGGGAAAGTTATTTGAGCCGATCGCTTCTGAACTTGGCCTCCATCAATTAATTTCAGAACCAACTCACTTAATGGGCGAGTCTAGATCTTGCATTGACTTAATTTTTACCAATCAGCCTAACCTCTTTATTGAATCTGGTGTACATCCGTCTCTGCATGAACAGTGTCATCACCAAATTATTCATGGAAAATTATCAGTTTCAAACATAACGTCACCTCCTTATACTCGCAGGATTTGGTACTATGACAACGCAAATTTTGTGGCCATTATGAAGAGTATTGAAATGTTTAACTGGGAAGAGCATCTCGGAAATATAACATGTCCTAATGAGCAGGTCACATTGCTCAATGAAGTTCTTTTGAACATTTATTCCAATTTCATTCCTAACAAAGTTAAAACGATTAGACCTCGCCAAGCACCCTGGATAACGCAAACTGTTAAGAATTTTCTAAGAAATAAGAATCGTGCTTATAAAAGTTTCATGAGGAATGGTCAGCCAGACGACAGGCTTGAGGGGATACAAAAAATGATAGCTGAAGGTTCAAAAATGATTGAAGATGCAAAACGGAATTACTTTCTTAAGGCAGGGGAAGCCTTAGCTAGCCGTGAAACCCCTAGCAAAACGTATTGGTCCTTGATCAATACAGTTCTAAACAAGGCGAAGATTCCAATAATACCACCACTTTTAGAGAATGGGCTATTTGTAACTGATTTTACTAAAAAGGCACAATTATTCAACGATTATTTCATACTTCAGTGTACGACGATTGACACAGGCAGTGCAATTCCAGGACATATCCCAGTAACTTCTAATCTGATAAATGACTTTGCTATTTCTGAAGAAAAGATACTACAAATCATACGTTCACTCAATCCTAACAAAGCACATGGCTGGGATGAAATATCTGTGAGAATGATAAAGTTGAGTGATGCTGCATTAGTTGCTCCATTAAAGATCATATTCACAAATTGCCTGAGGAGTGGTCTATTTCCCCAAATATGGAAGCATGCAAATGTTGTGCCTGTTCACAAAAAAAACGAAAAAAATTTGAAGGGAAACTACCGCCCAATTTCACTTCTTCCAATCTTTGGTAAAATACTTGAAAAACTCATTTACGATTCTCTATATTCACATCTTGTTTCATCTGAGTTACTTAACCCAAATCAATCAGGTTTTCGTCCAGGTGACTCAACAGTCAACCAATTAACCTCCATAACGCACACAATTTTTAAAGCATTTGATTGTAATCCCCCTCTCGATGTTCGTTCTGTATATCTCGATATTTCCAAAGCATTTGACAGGGTATGGCATGATGGTCTGATTTACAAACTACAACGATGTGGCGTCTCAGGAAATCTTCTTTCTCTTGTCAAGAGCTTTCTTGAGAATAGAAAGCAGCGAACTGTTTTGAATGGGCAGAGTTCTTCTTGGGGAGATATTTCGGCAGGAGTTCCCCAGGGTTCTATTCTAGGACCCTTATTTTTCCTTGTGTATATAAAAAACCTAACTGAAGACTTGAAGTGCAATGCTAAGCTTTTCGCTGATGATACGTCATTATTTACGGTCGTCCAAGATTCTGATTCAGCTGCCAATGACATGAACCATGACTTGGAGTTGATAAGACAGTGGGCCCATGACTGGAGGATGTCGTTTAATCCTGATCCACAAAAACAAGCTGTGGAACTAATATTCTCAAGGAAAAAGATTGAAGCTAATCATCCGGAAATTTACTTTAACAACACACCAGTGATGAAAGTAGATGAACACAAACATTTAGGAATCATACTCGATTCAAAGCTGTCTTTTTCTGCCCATATCAAATCAGCTATCTCTAAAACAAGAAAGGGTATTGGCTTGCTGAAATATCTCTCCAAATATCTGCCCAGGCATACTCTAAACGAGTTATATAAGCTCCATGTGCGACCGCATCTTGACTATGGGGATGTCATTTACCATATTCCGGCAAAAGTATGTGAGTTCAGTGGTAGCATCATTTTACCGAGCCTTATGGAAAAATTAGAATCTGTTCAGTATTCTGCTGCGCGAGCAATTACAGGAACATGGAGAGGAACATCGCGAGAAAAGCTGTACACAGAGCTTGGTTGGGAATCATTAAGCTGCCGAAGGTGGAGCAGACGTCTTACTTTATTCTACAAGATTCTTAATAATCTAACTCCCGTTTATACTAAGGATCCAATCCCACCACTTCAACAGTCACATTACCCTCTTCGCAACCAGGATGTCATTGGGCGATTAAAGGCCAGAACAGAAAAATTCAAATCTAGTTTCTATCCTCATTGCTTATCTGAATGGAATAAACTTGATCCTGAGATTAGACTTGCACCGTCTGTTGCTGTTTTTAAGAAGAAGCTCTTATCGATAATTAGACCCCCTGTAAGATCTATATTTGGCATTCATGACCCAACAGGTTTATCCTATCTCACTCAACTCAGGGTTGGTCTCAGTAAACTAAACTTTCACAAATTCAAGCACAATTTTAGGGATACCATAAATCCAATGTGCCCTACGAACGATGGTATTGAGGATACGGAACACTTTTTGTTGCTTTGCCCTTCCCTTGCAGTACCACGCAGAGATCTTCTCGCTGGAGTTTTTGATTTGCTGCGACCATATGGATACACCAATGTCCAAAATAATGTTCTACTGCAGATTTTATTGTTTGGTGATAAAAATTTCCCAGACGAACTTAACAAAAATATACTCCTTCTGACTCTAAAATTTATCCACAAATCTGGTCGATTCGGTTAGAAAATTCCAAAAAAACTCCGTTATAAGTCACTTCGTCACAGCCACAATGTTACATGTCCCATTTTAGTTTATTTTGTTTTTGTTCTTGATTTTCTTTAGTTAAGTCATGTATTTTTAAATGTCTATCTCAAATTAGATGCCATGCAATATTTGCGATAATGCCTTATTTACCATCCAAACAAAAATCAACCTGATCGCAGTTCTTTCTCATGGCATGCAATTTGAGACAGACCATAGTAGTTTTATCTCAATGTCTAAGTGGCCTCGGGGTAGTCACAGCCTTTTGCTCCTCGGGGTATCGTTCCTGTAGTATTGTATAGTAATTTTGTAGGTAGTGTAAGTAACATATATATTGTAATCTTTTAGTGGATATATAAAATAAAAAAAATAAAATAAAAAAAAAGATTTGGGATCCAGAAATCGATTAATTAATCGATACAATTAATCGATACAGTTAATCGATTTCTAAATCTCAAATCACCATGAAAAAGTTTTCTCTTTGTCAATTCATGTCTATACTTTAGAAAACTTGATCGACCTTGTTTGATCGTTTTCAGTGTTTCCGAGAACGTAAATTTTAAGAAACTAGCGTCTAGCTTAAAAACTGAAAACAGAAAAATTGGCAAAAAATCTTAGAATCTAATTCAGGTTTCTTGCTAAAGATTAAGTCATGAATTTTCAAAATCAGTCCAGTGTACGATTTATGGTGGCTTGCCAAACGTGCATAGTTTATTTTGGCGCACCCGGTAATAAGTGAGTAAAAAAAGAAAGAAAAAACGATCTCCGTTTAAAAGCAGACTTACGACATGATCCCTCTTATTTGTTCAACATTTCTAATCTGCTTTTCTATTTTCCTATCCAATTCAATGAGCGATGCTGAGACTTATGTAATGATTCTAGTTTGAAAGGGCACTGTTTCCTGGATATCGAGGCAATGATGTTGGCAAAGTATATCATTCAATTCAATATCGCACATGTTCAAATACGTTCAAATACTGGCTAAGACCCCATTTACACTATCCCGGTAAAAAATGAATACGGCATGAAACTGTGCCGTACAGTATTACCCCGCCACTAAGAAACTGACTTATAAGAAACTGCAGCCTGTCAAATGGCATCATGGTCATTGTCAACATTTGGTTTGATATAACATTTGTATGATATTTATAAGAAATCAAACAGCCTGGTTTCATAAAATGAGTTTCTTAGTGGCGGGGTAATACTGTATTGGCCTCCCGTTTACACTATCATCATCATTCGGTGACAGCTTCATCTGGAAGATTCGTCGTTAATTCTCTCCAGTAGTCACGGTCTTCAGCTCCTCTTATGCATTGCTCAAAGTTTAACTTTGTCCATTCCATGATGTTCTTCATCCACGTTTTACGGGGACGTCCCCTTGTTCTTTTTGCACACACCCTTCCTTCCAATAAAAGTTTTTGCATCTTATCTTTTCTTATCAAATGACCAAAATATTGCATTTTTCTCATTTTCATGTTCTTCTCTAGTGACAAACTTTTTTCATTGACACGTTTCAAAACCTCTTCATTTGTAGTGTAACCAGCATAGTTTTTACTTGAATACGACACAAAATGAATACGGCTTGCTAACTGGCTTCGTCACTCAACCTGCATAGTGGAAACAGCGAATACGGCATCATTTCAAGTCGGATTCACATCGAGGCGATAATTTGGCAAATGAGAGCATGCGTCTTGACTAATCCTCGACCTGCACATGGTCAAAACCTATCGTACTCATTTCGTGCCGGTATAGTGTAAACGGTGATTCCGTTCAAATAGAAACTAATACGGCACAGTTTTACAGCGTATTCGTTTCGTACCGGCATAGTGTAAACGGGGTGTAAGTTGAACATAGGTACCTCGTTTGTTGGTATTGGTGCTTTGAGAGCAGAAATATCAATTTTGAAAACTCAAATCTGCATCCAACTCCAAACCAGAGCGTTGGCGTTTTGGTCTGAACAAATTTTTGAAGCACAGCGAATAAATAAATGACAATTCTGAACTCCCCAAACCGATGTGTCGCTAACACTAGCACGGCAATAGCAAAATCAACTTAATTCAATGAGTGAAAGTGAAGGGACTTAAAGGGAGCGCAAAGACCAGCAGCCTTTGCCATCGTTTGTCTTTGTTTTTGTGAATTTTGTACAGTCAGTTATTCTGGAAGCTGTGCAGAGCAAGTCGCCGACTTCGCGAAAAGCATGCTGGTCTTTGTACTCCCTTTAAAGGGGCTCCGTCGTCAAAATGTAAACAAAACGATGATTTTGCAGTTTTTTGAAAGGTGATATCACACAGGATTTTCATATTTTTTTCAAAATGAAAGTTACTGCTTGGACATAAATCATTGTACTTCACTAAGGAACAAACCAAACATTCTTTATCTTCTACAATTGCTCGGATATAAGTGGATTTTTAACGGTCACTTTTTGGTGGTTTTGGCGAAGCCACCAAACAAACTGCAGAAAACGATGGATGAACCATAAATGGTGACACGTGCGAGTTTACAGATTTGTTTATTGTTCGGCGACGGCGCCCCTTCGTGACTCGTGAATCAAGGCTGAGACCAAAGTAAAACGTGTGTGTGTGTGTGTGTGTCTATGTGTACTTTTGTAAGTGTAGCTTTTCTTGTTTTGTTTTAGTTAGATTTGGTCAAGCCTGGACCTTCGAATGTGCACGAGTGTGCACCTCTGGGTTGTTGATGTTGCTCGGCAAACCCTAAAGCGCCTAACACAGTGGCGAATTGTTTGCTTTCGGGCTGTCCGCCTCTTACGACTATCAGGAACAGTTAAAATTTAACTGTAAATGGCATACATATTGGGAACTCGCTGACTATAAGTCCTTTCCCATTATGGATGGCACGTAGTCAATTAGCCTCATTATTTTTGTAAATAGTTTGTTTCTTTAATTGAATAAAGAAAAAAGAACAAAACGTTGAAATTAGCCAGAAAATTATTGATTTGAAAAAAGAATGTCAGTAATTGCTACAAACCCTAAGAGTAGTTTGCCATAGAGCATGTTATTTTTTCTCTTCTCCACCTAAATGCAACGAAGGAAATGACTTTATAAGGCAAGCTCAGACGGTAAGCAGATAACGTACATCCCAAAGATTCGTTTCCATTAGAGAAGTGTGTTACCTTGCATTTCCAGCATATGTCTATGTTTATTGAATATGAAAATAAAAAACACTTTTCTTGGGGTTTCTCGACGTCATATACGTGTTAGATATTTTGTTATTTCTTGCAGCAAAATCATGTTCCATCCTGTTACCTAATCTACCTTACAAGATATTTTTTATTTGGTACCGTTTGTTATTGCCCTATTAAATGGCGATTCACGCCAACTTTTACACGGATCTTGGAATAGAATGGCCTACGAGTAGACCCATTATCCTAAAAAATAAAGGGACTACGAAATAAAGAGATAAAGCTTGCTACGGCTGCTCAGTAATCCTCTATTCAAATAATGTGTGAAACGCGTCCAGGCAAAGGCTGCATAAATTAAGTTCTAGAAATCTGGAACTGTAGCAGAAGGAAATTTGCTCTTTGATTCGTAGACCCTTTCTCCATTTGTATAATGAGTCTACACGTAGGTAGGCTAGGGATAGATCCGAAACGTTCATTTGATCCAATCTAATAATAATGGTTTGAATAATAATTACACACTAGGATGGTCGACCTAGACTGGACTTAAAGCACATATGTCACATTAGCAATTGGTCAATACAACAAACAAATTTGGAGCGGAATTCCATTGTTTCGTGACTTTTTATTTCTGTTTCATGAATTTTCATTGCAATGAAAATTCAGCCTCGATCCTGTGCTTTGTAATAAACAATAGAGAGAATTGTATTACATGAACCAATAAGCTTCATGACATATGCCCTTTTGTCGCTTATTCAATGGATTCTTCATCAACAAGAACAGATTTTGTAACAAAAAGCATGAGCTGCTTTGTTGACACCTGAATTCAAAGCGATTAGCGATTGCAGACGAAGGAACTTCCCTCAACCAGTAATTCAAAATAAACAAAGCCGCAAAAGTTTCTCTGAAACCCAGGTAGCTAGCGCACTCGTTTTGCATTCTAGAAATTGTTTTCAAGAGAAAACATGAGCATATATCGAAAGAAGAAGGATCTATCTAAACATTTGCCTCGGGCATTTTATTTGTTTGGTTCAGAAGCTCAGCAGTAAGTGTTTTAATCACACCCAGAAAAATAAGAGAATTGAATCGCCTTCCACTCGGCTTTTGAACCAATCGAAATAAATGCCCAGTGCAGATGTGTAGATATACCCTTCTTCTTTCGATCTATGCTCATGTTTGCTCTTAAAACAATGCACAACGAGTGAGGTAGGCACCTGGGTTTCAGATAAACTGTTGCGGCTTTGCTCGTTTTGAATTACTGGTTGAGAGAATTTCCTTTGTCTGCGATCGCTAATAACTTTGAATTGCGGTGTCAATCAAAAGCAAATCATGCTATTGTCTTGCAAATCTGTCTTTGTTAATCTGCACATGACATTGTTTGTCGTTGTTCCTGTCCTCTGGTATTGCATACTGTTTTAAAAAGACAACAATGCTTCACCTTTCTTGTGACGATGACATCATACCAAAATCCTCTCTCTTTCGGTTCGTCAGGGTTGTAATTTGCCATGACCTTGTCACCAACGTCAATCTGAAAAGTAAGGTGACGTCACAGTCAATAATACGAAACATCGATTCTAGAAATTAGTTATAATCCAGCATACGCGTTGAATCTAGCAAAGCTTTAAGGGCGTATTCTTTTGGGCGTCTGAAATTTCGGAAATCTTCAGAAAACGGTAGGCTTCGCAGAGAAAATGCCAGTTGCTAAAAGAATGCGCATTTAGAAAACGGTAGAGATCGCAGAGATCGCAGAAAAAATCCCAAACGAATGCTGTGCTCGCAAGAGAAGATTGAAGCCATAACAATCCCAAGAGTACAGATTTTACACAATTTTATTCTATTGTCGAATTTTTTCTGAACTTTTTCATTCACAAAACAATGCTCTTTGCGATCTCTCGGAAGTCTACCAGCTTCAGGAGCAGAAGGTTACCAAGCCGTCATAAGTCTACCGTTTTCAGTAGAGCCCAAAAGAATACGTCAAAAATCTCTCGGAAGTCTACCGAAAACAAAATGACCAAAAGAATAGGCTTTCATAAAAAATGATCTGAAGTTTGCGAACTGTACCTTTTCCGGTAGAATGGCACCAAAAGAATGAGATTTTATCTTCTACCAACTCTATCTTTTTCAGAAATGTCCAAAAGAATATACCCTAAAATTACTTCCATGAATGAATATTTGCTAATTACCTGATCCCAGTTAAGCATCGTCTTAGCCCTGGACCTGATTTGAATTTCATGAATTAATATTGGCTAATTACCTGATCCCAGTTAAGCATCGTCTTAGCCCTTGGCCCGACTCCATTTTCATGAATGAATATTGGCTAATTACCTGATCCCAGCTAAGCATCGTCTTGGCCCTTGGCCTTACTTGAACTTCATGAATGAATATTGGCTAATTACCTGATTCCAGTTAAGCATCATCTTAGCCCTTGGCCTGACTTCATTTTCATGAATGAATATTGGCTAATTACCTGATCCCAGCTAAGCATCGTCTTGGCCCTTGGCCTTACTTGAACTTCATGAATGAATATTGGCTAATTACCTGATTCCAGTTAAGCATCATCTTAGCCCTTGGCCTGACTTCATTTTCATAGATTAATATTGGCTAATTACCTGATCCCAGTTAAGCATCGTCTTAGCCCTTGGCCTGACTTGAATTTCATGAATGAATATTGGCTAATTACCTGATCCCAGTTAAGCATCGTCTTAGCCCTTGGCCTGACTCCATTTTCATGAATGAATATTGGCTAATTACCTGATCCCAGTTAAGCATCATCTTAGCCCTTGGCCTGACTTCATTTTCATAGATTAATATTGGCTAATTACCTAATCCCAGTTAAAAGCATCGTCTTAGCCCTTGGCCTGAATTGAATTTCATGAATGAATATTGGCTAATTACCTGATCCCAGTTAAGCATCGTCTTAGCCCTTGGCCTGACTTCATTTTCATGAATGAATATTGGCTAATTACCTGATCCCAGTTAAGCATCGTCTTAGCCCTTGGCCTGACTTGAATTTCATGAATGAATATTGGGTAATTACCTGATCCCAGTTAAGCATCGTCTTAGCCCTTGGCCTGACTTGAATTTCATGAATGATATTGGCTAATTACCTGATCCCAGTTAAGCATCGTCTTAGCCCTTGGCCTGACTTCGTTTTCATTTACTTTCATAACTTCATTCTCATCGTAACTAAAAATGACAGAAGGGTGAAAATGTGATTATTAACTGATGGAAAGAAGCTTCTGCTAAATTATTTGGTCAAAAGTCTCATTGAATAGGTGAAAACGATTGAAAAATTAAAATCTCCTCACAAACTCTATCGGCTGATGCAAAAAACTTCACGAGCTACCGGATGAGTAAAAAAAGGATAAGCTTAATTCAAAAAGTTACTGCTCGCTGAACATATAAGCAATGCTTTTTTGCAATACAGTAAAACCCGCACATAAGAACCTAATATTTTGAACTCAGTCTGTTTAGGTTCTTATGCAATGAGGCACATCCAGTAATCAGGGTGTAGGTTCTTAACAAAGGGAATATTTGAATCTAAATCTTAGACAAATTTATTTACACTCTTAACCCTATCCATTTCAACCCAAGCTTACCGAGTTTACCCCTGCAGGCCCTGCCTATCACAGTTCTGTAAGTAATGTTTTGGAGTTCACGAAAGAGGTCGATTGGGAAACAGATTGCATTTATTTCCTAATGAATGAATGAAGCCCTTTATTAAGAACCTAGTTATAGTATCAGGCTGAAATAGTTCTTATCCATTGGGTACAAAATATATGATTCCAGGCTGTAGGTTCTTAATAAATGAAGTTTCTTATGTGCGGGTTTTTACTATACCTGATTGAATAGCTGACATGTTCAATTATTTTTTTATTTTTTCCTAGCTGAAATCAGTCACTTCGTTCAGACTTTATAAGGGGGCTTTTGCGAGAAAATTCCCTTCAAGAAACCTTAAACTACGTGCTAAAGTCACGAGCAAGTTTCCCTAAATATGTCTAAGATCCTTTTCCTTACAGCAATAACTCGAGCACGCTTTAGCACGTGCTTTCCTCTTAGGGGGAATGAAAAAGCTCACCCCTGGTATGAATAGCTTCTCCCAAGAGAACAAAATATGAGAATGCATCTTTGTGTCATTATTGCTAGGAAGGAAAACAAATTGAAAGTTTGTTAGCCTTTTTGTTCGTTTTTGCAGGTTCTCGAAACAGAGACGTAGGAACCGGGGGAGCACTGGGTGCACGTGCCCCTCCAAGATTTTGCAATAAACAAAGAAGTGCCCTTTTTATTTTCAGGAAGTGCCCCTTTAGCTTAATGAAAAAAGTGCCCTCGAAGTGCCGTGCCCCCTCAAGTTTGAGATGCTTCCTACGTCCCTGTCTCGAAATGAGCTAGCTTTCTGCAGAAAATCTTCCATATAGACGGAATGGAATGCCCGATTAAAGCAGGGCAACATCATCGCTGTGATATTCAGGGAGCAGTATTTTCTCAAACGCCAGGCCTTTTCTCAGAGTTAGACTCACCAGGTAGATCACGCAAAGCTTCCACACAGTAAATATTATGAACAAGGTATCAGCATGTAGCGAAAGGGCTTCACGATCTTATATAATGTTGTTTTGTTGGTTTCAGCTACCGGGTGTCCCAAAAAAATGTATACGGATTTGGTTGACTCCAGCGATGTGCATTTAGCTTTAATCATTGTCTAATCATTCTAAAAATGTTCCTCGATAGTTAACTTGAACATAGATACCTCGTTTGTTGATATTGGTACTTTGAGACCAAACATGTAGATCCTGAAAGTTCAAAATTGCCTCCTCCTGCAAACCAGAGCTTTAGCCATTTGGCCTAAGCAAGTTTTTAAGGCACCGTGTACAAATCAATGATAGCCTTGATAAAATTTGAACAACATTAGATCTTGTGTTATTCTGTTTTCCAGAAGTCACCCCACAGTCACCCATTGGGAAGTTTCTCAATTTTTCATTAATTTCAGTTCTTAATTTCAATGTGCTTCAGGAATTTGCTTAGGCCAAAAGGCCAAAACTCTGGTTTGGAAGTGGACGCACATTTGAGCTTTCAAGATTGATATTTCTGCTCTCAAAGCACCAATACCAGCAAACGAGGTATCTGTGTTCAAGTTAACTATCGAGGAACATTTTGAGAGCGATTAGCCATTGATTAAAGCTAAATTCACATCACTGGAGTCAAGCAAATCTGTATACATTTTTTTGGGACACCCGGTATAAATACTCTTTGGGAAACCAAGTTCAAAGGTACGATAATTCGTTCATTTCTCAGACTTTCCCCTTCAGTCCATTTTTTGGTAGATGTGAAAAAGCCAGACTGCAAATTTCCTTGAAAGCACAAAATTGGAGTAAGGAGTAGACATCAGTCGATTTGCAGCTATAGATTTACCCAGACGACTGCAAATCCATCCCTACGTTATGTTTTCACAAAATGTTGACTGGACAAAAATGGTGATTATTTCATTTCAAAAGAGAAAATGAGAAATGTATGATTCAACATTTAGTTATGATCTAGCTCCTGAAGTTTCTTTTGGTTCACCCAGTGATTAACAAATTTGAAGGCTTTGGCCATTCTTTTCTCGAAATAAAACTTTAAGAAGTTCTTTACAACTTACTCCTCAAATCGAACATGATAGCATAGTTTCCTTGCTTCATCCAAAGTGATATTTACAATGATGGCTTCAAACCATGCTCCCATTGTTGTGTCTTTTCCATCAACTTTGTCATTTACCTAAAACGGGAAAGTGCTTTAACTGAAGCAACTTTTGCAATGAGATTTTGTTTCCTAAATGCTCCATTATAAGATCACATTTGTCAATAACGGATCTTGGCGGAACAGAATTGAACCCTATCGCTCTGCCTCTTTTACTCTCTTTGAGTTCGTTTGGGTCAACTTTCCATGTAGATTCCGAATTTTGATGTTGTTTTTCAAATTTTTGCACAATTTTGTTATGGCGTCACAATGAAATATGTAGACATTCTTGGAAGTTATAGTGGTTCTGCCGTTAAGGGGTATGTATGACCGAAAAATTGTATTACTCAGCTGGATTTTACATCAATCTATGCACAATTCAGTTCTATGATTTGCTTGCAAAATATCGGAACTCCACGAAAAACATTGCTTCAGGGAAAGAAGTAGTGGAGGGCCTTCAGTCCACAGCTGTGGGTCCACAGCTTTTGATAGCCTGCATGCAGACTTTACTTTCTACTGCAAAGGAGCTCCAATCATAGGCAATAATGCACCGTTGATGCTTATTATGATCAAACTTATATTCTTACTCGCTGTGAGTTGTTTCTCTTCCACAGGATTGCGAGTAAAGCTTGCTAATGTTGCTATTCCTTGCTTCTTCTCTTGTCACAACAATAGGAATCAAATGTCACCATATTCAAATACAGTTGAAACCGCTCCAGCTGCTAAACAGCGATGCGTCTCATTTCAAATTTGAAGCTTTACACGAGACGCATCACTGCATAGGAGCTCCAACAGTTTCAACTGTATTTGAATAATGGCGGCATTCAATTCCTTGTTGTGACAAGAGAAGAACGACGGAATAGCAACATTATCAAGCTTTACTCGCAATCCCGTGGAAGAGAAACAACACACAGTGAGTAAGAATGCAATTTTGATCATAATATAGGCTACATCAATGGTACATTATTGCCCATGCTCCAATGAGAAACTTAAATGACGGAGATATAAGGCAACTTAAGTTAGAGGCCTGGGCAATCTACATATAGCCTATTGTATTCCATTGTATTTTTGATCTCGAGAGGTTATCAAATCAATTGGACAAATGAAGGAATGCAGATGTCTTTGTTCTATTTTTTAAACCAGGTGCTTTATATCCATCCTTTGTCTTGTAAAGTTTCATGTTAGCTCTCCTTCACAGTGGAAAGTAAAGTCTGCAGGCAAGGGCTATAGACAGCATCTTAAACTTGGGGGCACACACTTCAAGGGCACTTTTCCATAAACTTAAGGGGCACTTGCTGAAAAATGAAAGAGGCATTTTCTGTTATAATTGCAAATCTTAGGGGGGCATGTGCCCTCGATGCCCTTGGTTCTAACGTCTCTGCATATGCAAGCTAACTTTTTTTCAGCTTGATAAAAAGAAGAACTATGTATTGTTTGTACAGCATACTTTTAACAATTCAATTTTACCTTAAATTGAGAGTTGATTGTGGCACAATCTCCATTATTGTTTTCATCATCATTATTGTTGCTATCCTACCAGGAAAAAACAAAAATAGATTAGTATGAATGGTAGTGTATTAAGACATTTAATTACAAGTGCACTGGACAATATAGTATGATACAAAAGTTAAAGATTCAATCTAAAAACATCCATAGTTTAAAATGGCAGAGATAGCATTAAAAGGTCAGTGTGACCTTGTTTCCATAATGGTCCCCCTAGAGGTGTCATTGAAAGAAAATTTTTCATGGAAGAAAAGAAAAAACATATGTTGTGTCAAAAATAACTTGAAAAATTGAAAATACAGTAATGCTGTATTCTTAAGAATGTTAACAGACAGCTATCTTTGCAGCTTTTAGAATTTCATAATATTAGGCTGTTTTCTTGATTTTGGAGGTCTTTAAAGAATTTTTCATTGATCTTATGTTTGAAACTGTTGATGTTCTTGTCAATGTAAGGCAAGTACAGTACAGGCCTTGTGAAGATAAAACATGACAAGAACTCTTATAAATTTTCAAGAATCTTTTGATAAGAATTCTTGAGCCATATGAAAGACTGTAAATCTTTTCAAACAAGAATTCTTAGGAAAATAAAGCAAATTCTTTGGCAGGAAAACCATGTTACAGCCTTGAAGAAGTCCTGCATGGCAGGATGAAATATTGGTAGCATCTTATAATTCACACACATTTGCTGTGTTGTTCTTTTTCATCCCGTTGTGGTGTTGAGGCCTGTCTGTATCTGTATTGTCTTCTATAAATCTAACGAGGCCAACTTTTCCCTGAGACACTCAACTGAACGTAAAAATTAAAGGCAAAATATTACCTTGATAGTTCCATTACATTTAGTATCATTTTCATTGACATCAGATGTTTGGTCACCATTTAAGAGTTTCGTTGCATCACTGCCAGAATCTTCTGCTTTGAACATGACTTGTATGATTGCATTGAGACCCACATTGTAATCAAACAGAGAATGTCCATCTGCAAGCTGAAAAACAAACTCACACTTAGCAATTAAGTACTGGGTGAACTTCAACTCCTCAAACATTTGTCATGCAGAGAATACTTCCTGCACAAAAATACAAGGCTAAACTTGGCCTTGTACGGGCCAAGTTTTAGTCATGTACAGTAGCATGGATTATGACCTTGCTATGACCTTGTCCTAACTTTTGAAGAAAATTACAAGGCTATCAGTAAGATTCCAAGTTACAACCAGTCTAACACAAGGTTTCCACAAGGCTATTTAGCAACTTTTGAGCCATTTACAAGGTTATAGCAAGGCTTTTCTAGGCTAGAACAAAGTTACAAGGCCATAACTACAAGGCTTGTACATGGCTATTACCTAGCCTTGTATTTTCGTACAGATTGGGGCATTGGAATGAATCAAAGTCCAGTGGACAGCCAACCAAATAAAGCCAACCAGTCCAGTTGATGACAACCACAATGATCAACAAATTGATGCAAGGAAACATACAAATTATGCCACCCAGAGAAAGGGCCAATCCTCACACAAAAAGTGGCCAACTCTCCAGGCAACATTCACACAAGAAAGCCAAGGACACCCCCAAACATGACCAGATACACCTCCACTCAAACCAATTGGAAAGACCCAAAATAGAAATTGTTCAAACAAAATGGCTTGTGCTGCTTGACCTGGCTCAACAAGTAAATTTTCAGTTTCACTTTGAAGGATGTTTTGGATGGAGAATCAAAATAAAACAGAAAATTAATCCAATAACAAATGTTGGAACAAAATAAATTGCATGAACAGCTGTATAGGGGATTTCAATACCCCTCAATGCCCACTGTTTAACCAGTAACCAAAAATTTAAATCATTTTTCAACAGCACAATTGTAGCATTTTTATTTCTTGTCTTTTATTGGTTCGTACGGAATTTTTAAATTCACCTGCTTTCCACTGAAGAAAAGTCTTTGTCTACCAGCAGCAACTTCAAATTGTTCTGCAATCTTCATTTTCAAATCTTCAATCATGGTCAGTTTACTCAACTTGTCAATCTGAACGGACTTTCCATCCATTGTTCTGACTTGTATCCACATATTGATTTCAGATGATTGATATAAATCTAAAAACATTGATTAAAGAGATATCATCCACCGGGAAACCCCTAAATGAATGATCTCCTTCTAACATAAAATAAATTTTTGCATAATGGCATTGCAATCCACACTTGAAAACAATGCGAGGCTCAAGAACTAGAGTATTTGGCATATTTTGTTGCAATTCTGGGTAATTTCTTTTGTTCAGATGATTAAATAATGTTCTTTCATCTCTTGTGTTTGTCTGGTATGGGCGGCAAGAGCATTTCATAATTATTAGATTATTTCATATTGTATAAATCTTTAGCCTGCAGAAAAATGGACTGGGAAGTTTGCAAAGTGAGCACAGAAGATACAGGCCTGGCTATTGTTTTAAAAACAATGAATCTATAATTATTGACTAAAAACAATGAGCGTATTGAAGTTGTGTATTGATGAACATTAAAGCATGCTTTTGGGCCTAATTGCTAACACCAAGCATAAGTGTGGCCAAATGTGTCAATTAATGTTGTTTCCATTAACTGTTCCAAAATACTTGAAACTACTCTGGTCTAGGCTATCAGCAGTCAATTTCTTTGCCTAGTTACCTAAAGATACTTTTCCTGGTGGCTAGGATGAGTACCAGAGTCTGACTGATGGCTGATGGATGTCCAGACTGATAAGTTTGCAAAGTGCGCATAGAAGATACAGGCCTGGCTATTGTTTTAAAAACAATGAATCTATAATTATTGACTAAAAACAATGAGCGTATTGAAGTTGTGTATTGATGAACATTAAAGCATGCTTTTGGGCCTAATTGCTAACACCAAGCATAAGTGTGGCCAAATGTGTCAATTAATGTTGTTTCCATTAACTGTTCCAAAATACTTGAAACTACTCTGGTCTAGGCTATCAGCAGTCAATTTCTTTGCCTAGTTTCCTAAAGATACTTTTCCTGGTGGCTAGGATGAGTACCAGAGTCTGACTGATGGCTGATGGATGTCCAGACTGATAAGTTTGCAAAGTGCGCACGGAAGATGCGCGCCTGGCTATTGTTTTAAAAACAAAGACTCTATTATTCTTCCTTTTTTACACTTGAAATTGCAGGAAATTGCACGAGGAAGATTTTCCGCGCGCACAACATAAAAAGCAGTCTGGATGGATGTCACCTATCGTTGACCAGTGTCAGTGAGCCCTTATTCTCCATTAACGTATTTTTGAGCCCTTCTTTTTTAACATATTTTTCACGTGGGCCTCAAGCCACTCCAGACCTACTGACAACACAAAGCATGCATGCCGCTTTGCTATATAATAAATAGGCCTAGGCCTATCTATCTATCATATTCATAGCTCCTATCGTTACGTTAGTATATTTATTTCTGGCAAAAAAGAGATTTCATCAAGCCGTGAGTTTTACGCAATACTCAGATAAACCGTAGTCTCGTAAATTACTTAGAAGACAGGATAATACTCACAAAATGTTAATCTTTTGATGCTTGAAGGGTGGCTGAAACCTGAATTTAGGCCAAATCGATTCTTTTGAGTTTGCATGGGTTTTTTGGCGGGAAATAAAAAGGCCTCGTTTCGAGATCGTGCAACTGCAACAACATTATGTCCAAAATACTACCAAAACAAGCAAAAGGGTCATCTTTTCGGCTGAAATCGACAACAAACAGTTTAAAATGGCAATGGTATTTCCCCAGCAAATTCATCATACAAGTGGGTTTGAGGGAAAATGTTGACAAGTAAAAATGACCAAGTTAAGGGGGTTGCTTTCTGAAAACAGGGCGGCATGGCAGCCCCCCGTGATTGGCGTTGACACGCTTTGACGAATTGAACCAATCACATTGCGCCAAAACCATAACAACTGAAAATCTTGATCTCTTCCAGATTTTAGGCAATCCTCCGCAATATCGTTTTTGCCAAAACTCTCTTTCTATGGGCTTTGGCTAAAACACAAACTATTTTTTAAGAAGTACGCACCAATTTAAAGGATGTGTCAAATCAGATATCGCGTGAATAATTTTGCGGCATCGCAAATCTCATCAACATCCTCCCCAGGGACTTTTTTCATATTGGGATGGGGACGAAAAGACCTAAATTTTCAGTTTCAGTCCCAATACGACAAAAGGCCCTGGGGACGAGGTTAAAATGTCACATGACATCTAAATCTCATACTGATAAGGAAACTGTTGATATGTAATTACTCTCAAGTACCGAATAAACGGGGGGGGGGGTGAGAATAATCGGGGGGGTTGGAAATGGTTCAATATAATAATAATCGGGGGGGCTGGAACAATCGGGGGGGTTGGAAAAATTGAGAATAGTCGTTTTTCGTTTTCTTAGTAAAACACGTATCTAACATGGGTACCACGTATGTAAAACACGTATGTAACACGGGTCAGACAAACAAAGGAGAATAAAGTTAATAAATACAGTAAGTACATTTGCTTAGGAGGAATTATTAAAAAAATTTGTTCACTATTACTTCTATTTTTCAAGAATTAATAAAAGGGGGGGTTGGAATAAAAGTGGGGGGGTTGGAAAATTTTTCAAAAATTAATAAGCGGGGGGGGGGACGATTATTCGGTACTTGAGAGTATGTACTTTTGTCAATATTCAGTATCAAAAAAGTCGAAATTTGCATGATAATGAAGGAAGTTAAGATTTGGCCGGTGACAGCGCCACAGGGGAGACTGGAGGGTTAAGTTCCTCCCACTTATTTCCCAGGTTGGATTTCCATTTCGTCGCTCAAGAAAAAAATGATTCTAATATGTTACGGATTAGCAGAATTAGTGCAGACATCAGTGGTGGATTTAGGGGGGAGGCAATTGCCCTCCTTCATAATGAAAACTCAGCTTGGGGCCTCCTTTTTAGCGAGAAGAGCGCCCCTTATGCTGACCTTGATGCATTCCTTTTTGATTAGTTCGATCTGAATGTGAGGGAAACATATAAATCAGGGCGTTATTTAGTAGAAAAATCAAAGAAATTTCCTAACATTCTAAACATTTTCGCGTCTTCGGCACGTTTACTTTCTATCATATTTTTGGCGCCCCCTTTGCAGCTTGCCCCCTTTAAAGTTCGGGCTCGATCCGCCCCTGGTAAACTTGATGCTGATCCCTACAATTTTGTTGCAGATCCAAAGAAGCACCGGTACAGTTATTGTAAAAGGGGTTTTAGCATACAACTGGCACAAAAATTCAGCGAAAGTTAGCGAGAGTAGAATTACTACTACAAGACAAGAATATCACAGTAACTTTCTCAGTTTCTCTAATATTGCAAACAAAATGTCTATCATGTAAAATGGCTAAAAACCACAACGTGCATGAAACTAAACGGCAACAGTAGAACAAAGTACTGTAAAATGTTCCTATTTGGTGGCATTTGCAACTAGACTTATGTTACAGAACATACATATCATAACTGGTTCCACCCTTTGACATAGCAAAGGGATACCGTAAAAGCTCTAGTAAGCCCCTTAGCGGGAGCTTATTTAATTTCGGGCATTCCAGAGGGGGGTCTTAAAAAGAGGGGGCTTATTCACAAACAAATGACAAGGACATATATGATAGCATTTTTAGTTCTTTCACACCATATTTTGCGGATTCAACATACAATTTTACGAGTCAAATACATAAATTTGACACAGTTTTATCTCAAATCATACCAAAATTAACATGAAAACTTATTTATGTTAATCTTGTCAAACTTATTTAGCTCAACAATAAATGGAGAATCATTGGCAACTTCTGGAATTTGATATAAATGGGAGAGGCTTAATAGAGAGGGGGCTTATTAAAAATTTTGGCTCAGAAGAGAGGGCATATTGGAGACAGGGGCTTCATACAGAGGGGGGCTTACTTAAAACTTTGGCTTGGAGGGAAAAGGGCTTAGCAGAGAGGGAGATTAATAGAGCTTTTACGATACCTGAAAATTATAAAGTTTGTGAATCTTTCCGGTTAGGTTCAATTTTAATATTCCCTAGCTCTAAGGGTTCAATAAACGTTTTCGCTATTCTAAAGAGAATCTGAATGGAACGGTATCAATATCTTTACATAGATTTTTGGCTGAAACGACAAGGCAAAGTATAGTAATAACATTGTTAGGAATGGCTCAACTGATCTTGAACTTGCCACAACCAGCGCATGGGAAGATAAAGTCACTGGAGTGGGGGGGGGGTAGACTTTCCCCAAGTCTATCTCTTCCGTCTGTCTACCGTTCCCTTTACGGTAGTTCCTGGATTCACCATTTCCATCTCTCGAGCTCTCTGGATGGAATGTTGGAATGGCGGATCCAGGAAATGGCGGATCCAGGATCGACCGTAAAGGGAACGGTAGACGGATGGAAGAGATAGACTTGGGGCAAGTCTGGGGGGGGGGACTCCACAAAAATCCATTGCATTCCAAAGATTTTGCCGAGCTATGCTACCTAGGGAGGGGGCAGGGAATACAATTTGATGTTCAATTAATATCTACAGCTTTGGAATCAAAAGTAGTTTGTCTAAAATGTCAAATAATGCTAGGATTCCCTTTCCTTCTAGCCTGGGATTTATTAGACCTGCTCCAAGTCTATTTCTTTTTCGTCAGTGATTCCTCTTTTTTCGTCAGTGATTCTTCGTTAGTAAATGCGAAGTAGCATGCAGATGATTGAAAACAAGTCGCAAGCTCCTTCGCATTCCTCTATATTTCGCATTCACCAACATTTACCAACTATCAACTATCACTGACGAAAAAAGAAATAGACTTGGAGCAAGTCTAGGGATTTATATTTAACAGGCAAATAATACGTACAACTGATGTCCATTGACAATTTCTTTCAAATGAATTGCCTCATGACCAAGCAGTAATGCGCATGCCAACACGATCCCCAATAGGATCCCCACTTCATCTCCTCAACTGCAATTCATTTGAAAGAAATAGACCCATCAGCTATTCTGGAAAAGAATCAGAATCAAACGATATTTCAATGCATTTTGAAGAATTTTTGAATGTGCACAATAGTGATAGAACCTCTACAGTAAATGCCACTCATTCAAAGATTTCATATAAAAGTGTATAAAAATGTCACTTGAACCTCAGCTCTTTTGCAGGATAGCTAAAAGGTCTCACAAAAGAGCCTGGATCAAGCATTATTTTTCTACATTTTCATATGCGACGTTCGATCAAGTGGCGTTAGAGCTTCTATCACTAATTGTGCACATTCAAAATTTCTACAAAATGTAGCAAAATATCGTTCGATTCTGATTCTTTTCCGAATAGCAAAAAGGTCTACTGGCAATACCATACTGTTTTGCATGATAAATTTGAAAGTTTGCAAAAAATTGATACCTATGTTCATCACTACTTGCAAGTTTCTGTACCAATGAGATTTTCTGTCCATTACCAAGCAGATACCAGTACAAATATCGCTCAACTTCTATGTTAAACTGTTTATTCCTTGTCTGTTCCAATTGGTGTCTCTGGCTCTTCTTCCTCCGGCTGTTCTTTCTTTACCTCCGCTGCAACCTCTGTGCTCTCTTTCTCCTCACTTTCCTCTGCCTTCTGCTCTTCTCCTTCAACAGCATTCTCTGTAGCAAAACCCTCCACTGCTTGCAGCAATTGCAAGAGATTTGAAGCCTGCAGCCCTTCCATGTGCCTCTCTGTTACTTTATTATTTTGATCAACCTCAACAAATACAATCCCTCCAACTGGGGTACCAGTACACTCTTCCACCCCTTCTGTAACCATAGTACAGTTCTCATTTATGACTGTGCCTCCATCAGGCTGCACAACAGCGAAGGAGACTTCTTGGTTTGTGTCCGCATCTGAGGTTGTCATACCTTGTGCTTGTTGAAATGATTGAAACTGCTCTAATGTTAGTGTGTTTTGAGAAACAACAAATTTCACAAATGGATGATTTTCAGCTGACTGCAAATCGATAACATCACCATCAATGGCATTGACTTGGCTTTCTGTTGTCTCATTATCAACTGCCATGCTTGCCCTGACACCATCCTCCTCTGGTGTTTCACTCTCATTGATTTCACCCTCTTCCTTTGTCTTTGCATCCTCCTCCCCATTAGCCTCGTCTACATCCATGTTGGAATCTCCATCTTCTTCAGGTTCGCCTTCCGCTGCCATGGCTGCTAACTCATCATCTCTCAGTGGTACTCCATGCTCCACATAATGCTTTGCTAAACTCTTATATAATCTGAACACTTTGCTGCATTTGTCACATTTCAATGTCTTTTGGTGAACTCTGTGATGTCTTGTCAAACTGGAAAGATACCCAAATGACTTTGAGCAAACATTGCACTTGAAACCTTTCCCTTCTGTATGAAGCTTCTCATGTCGTTTTAGACTTGATACGTACTCAAAACATCTTTGGCAATGTGGACATGGATAGATCTCTTTTCCTGCATGTGTTTTAAGATGACGCTTCAAACTTGTAGCATACATGAATGCCTTTGAGCATTCTTTGCAAGTGTAAGGCTTGCCAGTTGGTTCCTCTGAATGCAATCTAAGATGCCTCTTCAAGCTAGAGTTGTACTGAAATGTTTTGGAACAAGCAAGGCATTTGTAAGTGTGTGACTCTACTTCTGTGTGCTTCAGTATGTGGCGTTTTTTGCTGGAAAGATGAGTGAAAGATTTTCCGCATTCTTCACACATATACTCTGCATTCGAAACACCCTTCTCTTTTACCTCCTCCTCATTCATTTCTGTTGATACATTCACAGACTCTCTTTCTTCTCCTTGTGTCTCTTCCATGATAATGATGTCAAAGTCCTTTTCATCTACAGTTGTTTCAGGATGTTCTGGCTCTGTCTCTGAAAGATTTTTCACTGCAATAGTTCCTTCAGCATTCTCTATTAGCTCTGAAGCGTCCACCAAAGCCTCTGCAACAACAACTGCGTCTGAGATTTGGACAGAAGATTGCACCTCCTCATTCTCCTCCTCCTCATTCTCCATCATTGCACCAGCCTCTTCAGATTCTATGATTTCCATATTCTTTCCAGTGTCTTCTGCTTTCTCTGGCAGTGTTTGATCTGGAGGGGCTAATTCAGAGATTTCCTCGTTAACGTGTCGTGAATCAGGGTCGGACAAATCTGAACTAACTGCAATCTGAATATCGTCTTCCACAACAACATCCATGTCTCCATCAACTTTGGCTAGGCCTAGGCCGCTCATTGCATCGTTTGCCAAATCATTTTCCTGCACGGATAATCCATTATTTTGAACAAATGAATCTTCACAAGTGTCATTTACAACTTGGACTTCATTCCCTTGCCCACAGTCTTCTTCAAGCTCGTTGTTTTCACTGGCCATATGCTGTTTGCTTGGATCAGTGGATAGGCCTGTTTTGACCTCAGAAACAATGCCGCCATGATTTATGTTTGCATGCTTCCCGTCGCCTTGGCTGTCTTCAAAGGACGATTTCAACGAAGCAGGATCATCTTTTAATGTTAATTTCACGCTGTTAATCGTCACCTGCTCATTATCCTCGATTTTCTTACCTTTTTCTCCATCTTGGCACTTCGTGGGTTCAGTTTCGGTAGATTGAAATGACCCGCTTTGAGCAACAACGACAACATCATTATTTCCATCCTCCATATTTGCACGAAGTTCTCTCTTTTCGTCTTCTAAAACATCGAAGTTCTCGGTCTGTGAAGCCATTTAACTTTAAAGAATAACACAAGATGGTTGAATAAATGTTCTGTTGTGAGTTAAAAGTTTCTATGAGGTTTTGAATATGAATCAGAACAGCAAAAAGGTTTGATCAAAGAGCGCCATATTTGTCAAAGTACAACCGCAACCACGATGAAGAAACAACAACTACAGCACGCCTTTCATGTCACGTGACAATATCAGTTTATCCAACCGTCAATCAAATCACGTCGACAATGGCCATCTTTTTGGGATTTTTTGGTCAAAAGATGGCCAAAAAGACAGTCTTTCGTTATCGCCTTGTTTCTCTCAAAGGGGTTGAAGTTCCCTTAAAAACACCAATCATGAATCATTGACGGAAATGTATATAAAAAGACATAAGACTTATTCTACACGAGTCCTTGTTCTCGCTGCACCCCCTCCCTAGCCTGTGTTCCAGACCCCTTTGAAAGGGGTCTGCAATACAGGCTACCCCCTCCCACCAACGATGCCCCCATGCCTCTTTCTTTATTTTTTCAATCAACGATGCTATACCGGAGGTACATGGTCTCTACAAGCTAAATCTACGAATATACTGAAGATAAATCTACCAGCGAACAGTAACAACAAACAAATGAGGTTTGGGACGAATGGACAGAGAGATGACAGAGATGAAAAACCTCCCTTAGCTAATATCCATTCTGCTTGTAAAGAGGGGGTGTTTGGGGGTCCGGAAACCATAAAACCGCTCAAAATTTTCGCAAAACCCAAGAAACCGTGCGATATTTTATGTATCACTGAAAAACCACGTGGAAAAGTTGGTAAAACCGAAAATAATGCAATAGTCAATTATAAGTTGCAAGTTGATAACAGTACATTGTACACCATAGTATCTTGTAAGTTTAAATGCATAAAGTTACCATTTTCAATAAGTCAGTTTGAGTTGTTGCATCGAGCTTCCCTAAATCCCCCCTAGATCCCCTTAAAAACAATATAAATATTTAGGATGTGAAACGCAAACAATGCAACTGAAATTGTATGCAAACCAAAGACAGTTGAGCCTACATGCAGGCTAGCCTTTTTACAAATCCATGTAGCTTCATCAATTCGAGTTAATTTTTGAAAATATATCAAATATTGACGTATAACGTCCCTTCCTTGATCATGAAGTGACAGTCACCTTAAACAGCGCCGAGAGAGATTTTACAGTAGACTCGAGAGAGAGACTACTCGAGAGAGATTTTACAGTAGACTTGAACATTTCTACCATAAAACTATATGTTCACCGATATCATTGTTTTGATATCCAGAGAGCTCGGGCCCGGAGAGATTTTCACGACTGGGCCCCCAAAAAAATTCCATAACCACGCCCTTTAAACTCCTGGAAATTGAAACTTCCACGTCAAGTTTATGTGCAGAAAAAGTACGTACGTGAAATTCAAGCACATCTTTTTCGTCGGTTAGGGTCGGTAACACAAAAACATCAGTGAGGAATTTGTTCCCATTCAAAAACAATCCTTTACTAACTTAAATGTTTACAAAATCATTCATGGTGTCTCCCTTCCCTAACCGCAGCCCACCTATCGAAAGTCACTGCATCCATCTTAAAGTTTTTTGGCATATGTTACACAGCACGTTTCAGAAAAAAATCAACCCAACTCTATTTCTATTCGAGATTCTTGAGCAAATAATAACATTTGAGTCAATTTGACGCATACCATCGGAAAGCACAATCTATCTTCTTTCTGATGATATCCAGGTTGGGCGTGTTGATTGAATTATTCATCACTCAATTGACATTTTCGTAATTGTGGCCTATTTCAATTGCCAGAAAGCGACTCGACATTTATACAGGCGAAAACAAATAATTCTCAATAAATGCATCTTATTGGGATGAATCCGCCTTTTTCATACCTCAGGGCATCACCTCAAATGCTTCTAGGCCTAAAAGGTTGTGAAAAAATCTATCTCATAATTTTTACAATAAAAAGGGTGTTAATTTTGCCCTTACAGCATGCTGTATGTGAAATTAGCCATATGTCCTAAAATATTGATTGAACAACAAATAATTCTATTAATACATCCAAATTGCATATCATTGGAGAGAACATATCAAGGGCGCCTACCTTGTAGGAAGTGTGTTTATTCCCAGTACTGTAGAGTAATTGGTGTCCTGTGACCCAGTACAGAGACTGTCCCAGCGCCGTACCGGTGACACAGCAGTACACAGAGTCAGTCTTTTCAAGGTCGAGATGACGTACGAATAACTTTGTGGTTTCAAATCCCGGTGTTTATGTAATACGAGATCAACTGTGATACGAGTTGGCCACAGGGAATCAGATAGCGTGATTTTTGATTGGTCATCACTAACAGACCTTAGAATTTGAAAAGAGATAAACAGGACTGGGTCACAGGACACCAATTAATCTGTGAACACTAGAGGTCACGGATACAGCACAAGGTAGGCGCCCTTGAACATATCTAGGAGTAGGACTTTCAGGCTGTATACATTACTTTATTCAAATCTTATCGTCTGCATTAAAATTTCAATCATAGCTGGGTTGCGTCTTATCTGAAATAAACTGTACAATGCAACGGTCACAGGCAAGCTATAAATGCTACAAAGTGATTTACTTGTTAAAAGAGGACACTAACAAAACTTTTGAGGCTGATAAATTGTTGAAAAAATATGTTGCTCTTTCTTGTTTTGCGATAATCAATACAGGTACAGAATTTTTACTAGCCCCGGACCTTTCACCCCCCCCCCCCCTCCCCCCATTTGTCGGAATTTTCACTGTTGTTCGATTTTCAGTGACTTACAGGTCCATTTCTGTGACATTTTGTTGGAGAAATGATGCGTTTAACAGGATATTATTAACGTATGATGACAACTGACCACATGAATTTTTAAGTCTCCAGCATATTTTTGCTTTATATCTTTATATTCATTGATTTCGAAGCTTGCAACGTTGAATTGGTAAGTAATTCAATATCTTAGCTGTTGAAGGTCTGCATCAGTTTTTTCAAGCATAATTGTGACCATGTTGTAACGGATGTTCCTACGACTGATATTGTTGCTGTTGTTGTTGTTGACTTTGTTATTGGAAAATTTCGGTTCTTGGTATCGGCCCAGATGAGAAGAGCTGACTGATCCTAGCGATCTTCGTCATTCTTGACGTACATACATACATACATACATACATACATACATACATACATACATACATACATACATACATACATACATACATACATACATACATACATACATACATACATACATACATACATACATACATACATACATATTTATTTTATAGTCATTTAACCTATTTCCATTGTTTCTATTAAAGTTAAAGATATACCAAATCGGAGTCTTTCTTTAAAAATTGTCCCGTTCCTTTGGTAAATGAAATGGCATTTATCTTCTTTCGTTCATATTTAAGATGTTTTTGAATGTTTCAGTGGTTGAATTCTTCATTCCTTTCCTTAATGAATTCCACAACACAGGCCCTCTGAAGGAAATTGAGTTTCTGCCAATTTCTGTTCGGTATCTAGGAATCCTAAGTGTATGATTCAACCGGCTACTCCTGGGGGGTCTACCTTGGAGAAAAACAACGGGGATGTGCCTGCCAGAACAAAGTTTTGTGGCCCTGTCCTGGAATAGTATTCTGAAAACATAATACCTGTCCTGGAATAAGATCAGGGAGACTGTTGGTTCTCGTGAAAATGATATCACTAAGAGTACTTTTCGCTAATTGTTAATGCTACTAACATTCTTATTTAATAAGTTCATGAATCGGAGTATCTTTTTAAATGATGGTTTGATCTGTCCTGGAAAAAGTAGCTCTAAAGGACACACCGGTCCCGTAAATTTTCAGCCGAAAATGACACCCTATTGGCAGGCACATCCCCGGGTGGTCATTGCATTAAGTAGACCCCCCGGGCGGCTACTGTGTCTTTCCGTTTTAGATTCAAAAAGAATTAATTGCGATGTGTTTGAAGAAATGATAGATAGATTGCATCTTCATCTGAGCCACCAATTTGACATGTGGCAATTTGACAATTTTTTTGACAATTGGAAGCTTTATTTTTGCAGTAATATTTCAAAAGCTATTCATTACCTTGTTCACAATCACTCGTTAGGTCGACAGCAATAACTCGTTTACGTTTCATTTCATTTTCAATGCAAAAACGCATTGAGATAACGCCAGAAACCGTTCGCACCGAGACACTATTCAAGACCGTAAACGGTGCAATCTTACGACAAAACCGGAAAACCGACCTGAATAATGCCAAAAACCGTTCATCGAGACAATATTCAAAACCGAAAAATCGTGCAATTTTATGACAAAACCCGGAAAACCGAGCCAAAATATGGGTGAAACCACGTAACTGTAAAACCCAAACACCCCCTCTTTAAATGCTTCTTCTAAATACTTTGTAAATCGCAATGGATAAAATGTTGCCTGGGTCTTCATAGATATCTATCAGTTTGAATGCTTCTTGTTTGTCCTTTTAGATTGTTAATTTCCTGTCTCAAGTATTGTCGCCTTAAATTTTCGTATGCACCACAGTCAAGTAGACTGCGTACAACCTCAACAATCTTAAAGTACCTTTTTTTAAATTTTCACAGTTTTTGCATGCCCATTTTTCCTTATTCAACGACAAAAGGACTTTTAATTGATTTTACAAAATTGCTGTTTCATTTAAACACAATTTCAACACAGGTAGTAAATTCCGGTCATCAAGTTTACCGATTGATAAATTTTTCATGACCTTAATTCATCTGCAAGAGAAAGTTAAGAAAAACTAAATTGCATTTTGACTAGCTCTTTTACGCTTTTTCTTGTACGTAATGAGTTGCATGCAATTTTGTTAATGATACGCAAGTTTTTAATCAAATTTCCCACCACCTGCGTTACTAGACAAATAACAATCTTCCGAGCATTTGTTGGGGAGACGAGATACGCTTCGCCCGAGGAAACCCATTTCCCCCCGTGCAGTAGATTAAAGCTCATGCGCATCAGCGTTTTGAGGTTGAAGCTCTGATGGGCGCATGCGCTTTAACCCACTGCACGGGGGGACACATAAGTATCCTCAGACAAAGTGATTCCCAAAAAGCATGTACAGATAGACATAAGAGCAGTGTACAGCTTTACTCAGCGCCTACAAGCATTTGCAAGGAGGGCGCAGTGGCATCGAAGAGAATACGATTAGCTTATCCGTAGTTCTGGTTTATCGACGCAACAAGGATCTAAGTTTAATGAAAATGAAGTAAGTATTATTTAGATATCTTTTCTATGATGAAGGTGTTGAAGGTGTTGTGGCGCAGTTGTGTAATCCACTGACTTTGCAGCTAGAACAGTCAGGAGGACAGGGTTCGATACCCGGTAGACTTGAGCGTCATGACAAGGGGTCGCGGACTCAATTAGGCCTACTATACTTCTGCGATCCCAGCGCTTGGCGCTAAAAACCGCAACTTCCCTTCAGTTCACTTCAACTTCACCTTCACTTCACCTTTTCTAACAATTTTATACTGGAGCATTGATCTACAGCGCGTTTCAGAAAAAATGCAACCCAACTATAATTTAAAAATATCTTAAAAAATTGATAAAATCTGAGCAGATGCAATCTATACCGTTTAAGTACAGTCTTTCTTCTTTCTAATGATATCCAGTTTGCACCCATAATTTCACACAATTTTGAAAATTTATCATGTAAACATTTGGACAACTTTTTATTTTGTGGAATAGTCGCCAGAATACCACTTATTGAAGGGCTGGGTTGGAAGACCATTCAATATAAATAACAAAACAAAGTAGCCAGGTTATATCACCAGCTAAAGGAGAACAGAAAAATATCAAAGAGTGTGAAGCTTTTACATAAACTCTATGTATTGATTTTACACAGTTTTGAGAATGGGAGTAAAAACAGCATTTTCTTCGAGTGTCGCCCGTTATTGACGGGCAAACAAGTTACGCCACTACTGTACGCGGTGAAAAGTGCTAATAGAAAAACAGTTTTTAATACTGTTTATCATTGAGTATTTTGAAAGCAATTTGACTACATAAATGCATGCTTCGGCTTATCGAAATCGACTTATTCGAAACATTACAATTTT
Organism: Aurelia coerulea; assembly: GCA_039566865.1. Taxonomy (NCBI): domain Eukaryota; kingdom Metazoa; phylum Cnidaria; class Scyphozoa; order Semaeostomeae; family Ulmaridae; genus Aurelia; species Aurelia coerulea. Next base: position 47,991,536 of record CM076943.1, read on the forward strand.
GTGACATTACTTCGATAAATTAATGTCAGTTCGAACATTTTTTGGGACATTAACCTTTATATTACTACATTGGCTTAGAACGACTCTCCCAGCCTGCAAACTCAATGTCACCATATTCTTATCTTTACAAATAACCTTCCTCAATTTCCTGCTCGAAATTTCCTCCAAACCAGGTTTGTGGGTGTGTAGTGATTCTGCATCTCGGTGGATACATAGATGAGTTTTTATAACAATGTTGTAATGATGCACTAATATACCATGGGTAGTACGTTTTGTTTCATCGCTTTGCAGAAAAGCTTGACTACCTTTTGAGATGCTTGTTGGGGAGACGAGGTACGGTTTGTTCGAGAAAACGTATGTGCCCCCCGTGCAGTAGGTTTATGTTCATGCGCAATAACGTTTTGGGTTGGAACTCTGACAGGCGCATGAGCATCACGGGGGGGGGGGAGGGGGGGGGGGGTGGTGTTCTTGGCCAAATTATGGGTAGGGGTCTGCTGCGAGCATCTTCAAAAGGGTACCGTTGGCTAGACTAATTTTTACAAAAATGGTACCCATAGCTAGACCAATCTGACCATTGTCTGAACCAATTTGTACGAAAATGGTCCCCTTGGCTAGACCAATTTTGACCGTTTCCTCGACCAATATTGTCAAATTTGTGCCAAATATGATATCATGACCGTTCGCTAGACCAATATTGTCAAAAATGATACCCTTGGCTAGACCGTTGCTGGCCCAAATTGCAAAGAGGTGTACCCTTGGCTAGACTAGCTTTGATTAACGTCCGAGAAACAAGATTGCAAGAAAATTCCGAATCCTACATTTTCTCATTTAGAATGTGATAATAGACCTTTTAGCTATTCTACAAAAGAGCCTGGATCGAGCGTTATTTTTATACGCGAGGCTCGATAGAGTGGTGTTAAGAGCTTCTATCACTATTGTGCAAATTCGAGAATTCTACAAAGTGCACTTTGTAGAATTTTCGAATATGCACAATATTCATAGAAGCTCTAACGCCACTCTATCAAACCTCGTGTATAAAAATAACGCTCGATCCAGGCTCTTTTGTAGAATAGCTAAAAGGTCTATTGCTATTCTCTTCCAGTTAACATTGTGTGAAATGAAACTTAGCAGCGATGGATTTAAAGTGGTCTGGAGAAATCTGTTGATTGTAAAGAAACTGATCGGTTTTCCTTATTCCAATTCCATGTTCCTAAGCAAATTTTAAATTTGGCTTTTTTCATGTCTTCCAAAAAATGAACTGGAAAAGGACGGGAAAGTCCGAGAGGAGAATTAATTGCCATGTTTTTGAAACTGATTACCAAGCAACGTCTCAAAAGATAGCTGAGCCTTTCCACTACATGCTGATACTTTGTTTGTGTTCATAACATTTGCTTTCGGTAAGCTAGACGTGATTTACGGGTGTCCCAAAAAAGTACTCCTGTTTAAAAAATCACCAAAAATTTAATATTAAATCTTTGATAACAATCTTCTTTTTGAGTCGTTTTGTCAAAGACCCAAAAATATTCACAGGTGACAAAATGTTTGCTTTTGATACAACAAGGCTGAAAAATTACACGTTGAAAAAACCTTATTTTGAACAAAAATTTTCAAGCAAAATACTCAATCTTGCCTAAGAGGCAAAATTTTCAGATTTTCTATCATCACTGAAGTCTCTAATGATAGTGCGAATTTCTTTCTGTCATTTATGACCAGGCTAGAAGCTTTACATGCACAAAGAAATTGATATGGCAATCATCAGTGATTTTTGCAGTATGGTTCTAAACCAGGTTGCCCTAAAAAGTGTTAAATTTGCTAATTTTTAAACAATTACAAGATCAGCTATATCTTTGAAAATGATTTGGTCCTTGATCTACTTCCCAAAGAAGAAAATTGAAGATCGCCCATGTAATCAAATTTTGGTGATTTTTCAAACGGGAGTACTATTTTTGGGACACGCTGTAGCTCGTAAAGTTTTTTTTTCGAGCACCAGGTGCGATGATACAAAAACGATGTAACAAAGTTGACATTAATTATCATTAACAACGTCTTCATTCTATTGTTACAGGTTTTACACAATAATTCTTCAAGTGTCCTTGCTCCCCGTCCTATTCTGCTACATTCTGCGACTCCCATGCAAACACATAGCAAATTTCAGTATTGCAAAAATAGGCTATGTTCTAAGACGCAACACTTTAGAAAAGTTCGAAAATCTCAACAAACAACAATGTTTTAATTCTTGCACGATGCATCAAAAATGTAAAGCAATTAAAATGAAAAGGAATGGAACCGTCGCAGAATGTCATTTATTGAGGAAGAGCAGTGAAGATCCTAATGATAGTGTCCAGTTGACTCAAAGGGATGGCTGGACGTTTTGGTCGACTAATTATTCTGATCCTCTGGTAAGTGTACAATACTCCTACCGTACAAGCTCTAATAAGCCCCCCCCCCCTAACTTATAGGCAGGGAAATTTCTCAAGCGATCTAAGGATCTGCCTAACCTTTGATTATATGCTTGATTTCTACTAAATCGACCATGGAGATTCAAATAAGACTTGGAAACATTTTTGATTTTCACCGGAAGTGTCTATTTTGATGACGTCAACAACTGACACTTTTTACAACAAAAGTGGGTGTAACTCTTTGCATGCAAGTCTAATATGATTGAAAATACTGCAATTAGATTGCATTTGATTAGAGCTTTCGAACGATCTATAGTTTTTTTGGATTTTGAAGAATTTAGTAAAATTTATATGACGTCATCAATTCAATGACGTCATAATTGAGCTTTTTTAGAATGATTTTAGCTCAAATTTTTTTCTCGATTTGTACTAATTCGACCATGCAGATTCCGAATCTGTCATCAATAAACAATTATTTTACTCAGAAATAAGGGTTTGGATCAGGTCATGATTTACCCAATTGGGCAACACAATGGGTAAAAGGCAAGGTCCCAATCTTTATTTCTGAGTAAAATAATTGTTTATTGATTACAGATTTGGAATCTGCATGGTCGAATTAGTACAAATCAAGGAACAAATTTGGGCTAAAATCATTCTAAAAAAAATCTCAATTATGACGTCATTGAATTGATGACGTCATAAACTTTTTACTAAATTCTTCAAAATCCAAAAAACTATGGATCATTCGAAAGCTCTAATCAAATGCAATCTAACTGCAGTATTTTCAATCACATTAGCTAAGTTCGCTTGTTAATTTTGATGTGTTTTGAGATAAAACTTTGTCAAATTCATGTATTTAACCCGTAAAATTGTATGTTTATTAAACCGCAAAATGTGATGCAAAAAGGACTAAAAAGTGTCCAAAATTAAATAAGCCCCCTGGGGGCGTAATAGAGCTTTTACGGTATCTTTTTATTAGAAACTAAGAATTTGCGCCAATGCTGAAACTTTCTTGAAATTATCAGATCTGTGCCCTGCTGAACGTTTTAAAACAAGGTGTTTGAAGCCTGTCCAATGTTAAGACATACTCAAGTATTTTCCGAGTAATATGATACAGGAAACAAGCGAGAATAAAGAAAAACTTCCTGGAGAGTTTCTTAATTTTTTGGCGATCTGAGAGTTTGAGTTTCTTTATTCTTATGAGCGGTTTCTTATAAAAAATACGTGTTGACTCACTACATGATTCCTGTTATCTCAAACCATATCAAAATCAGCACACAAATTTGTTTAGCTCAACACATAAATTAAAGATATTTGGTAATCTCTGGTATTTGACATGGATGTATGTGTGCAGAATTTTGCCATATGAAATAAAAATTGATGAAACATAAATTTAGGAAAGAAAAATGTCTAATTACGGGTGTAAACAAATAAAAACTAGAAAAAACTCCCCCAGTTAAAATGGCAGGCATAGCATAAAAAGGTCAGTTGCGACCTTGTTTCCATAATGGTCCCTCGATTGGTTCCATATGGGTGGAGAGACCACAGGGTATATCTAAAGTATGGTTTAGTGGCTTAGAAGGGAGGGGCTAGTTAGAGAAGGGGTTTAATTGAGTAGCGTTATCTAATATATTACTAAATAGCCTTGATGGATTCATGGTAATAAAAACCAACACACAAACATTAGACACTATAATCCGTGCAAAGAAAACTGCTAACTCCTGCAAAAGAATGACAACCAAAATAAACCTGTAAGTTGGGAGAGAAACTGTTAAATTTTGCAAGAAACAACGAATTAATCTTCAAAGGAAAGAAAATAAGTTAAATGCTGCCACAAAGTTGAATAACCAAAAACGAGTTTCATCGCATGCTCTTCTTTCTTTCGACCAGCTTGCTCCTTCGTAGCTATATTTATGAAATTAACGGGGCTGCATCGTGAAACTGTAAACAAATCTGACAACACCGCATGTGTCTATTGTTCTCCATTGTTTTCTGCAGTTTGTTTGATGGCTTCACCGAAGCGACCAAAAATACTTGTTAAAAATCCACTTATATTCAAGCAATCGTAAAAGATATGGATGTTTGGTTTTTTCCTCTGTGAAGTACAAAAATTTATCTTTAAAATAACACTTTCATTCTCGAAAAAACAGGTAAACGTCTGTGTGATATTATATTGCCCATTTCGCCTTCTCCTTGTGAAATTACGTATTCAGATAAGCAATTATGAGCGAAATGACGTCATATCGCGCAAACGAAAACGAGGCTGTGTGATTTTTTTCCGCCTCTTTATCGTAGCAAGCCTCTTTATCGTGTTCCCATGCCATTTTCAATGTATGAGTACACGATAAACAGGCTAGCAGCGATTAAGAGGCAAAAAAACAATCACACAGCCTCGTTTTCGTTTGCGCGATATGACGTCATTTCGCTCATAATTGCTTATTTGAATACGTAATTTCACAAGTAGAAGGCGAAAAATAGTGGGAAAAAGTATTATACATCATTCATAGCGGTATTATCTCGTATTTTATCATCAATCATACCAACCCCAGACTTGTCCTTCAATGTATTTGATTTGATTCAAGGTTGGTGATATCTGTAAATCGAAGAAACCATGTGACAAAGGAGTACTTTGCCTTGATACATGCGAATGTCCTGGTTTTCAATGTGTAAACTGTAAGGATCATGCCAAAGGACTTCATTGTAATATCAATAATGGTAAGTAGGGTATCAAAAATACTGAGGCGGTTTCTGTGGCTGCTGTGGAGGAGCTATAACTTCAATTGTTCCGTCTTGATAATGTTGCTATTATGCTATTCCTTCGTTCTTCTCTCGTCACAATAAGGGTCGAATGCCGCCATTATTCAAATACAGTTGAAACCGTTGGAGCTCCTACGCAGCAATACGTCTCATTTCAAACTTCTCTCTAGATAACGACTATTTAAAATGACTGGGATAAATAGCACTGAAAGGTCAGTGCGACCTTGTTTCCATAATGGTCCCTCACGATGTAATCCCAAATATAATCATGATATAGAAAATGCTCTCTCTGGGATTATGGCATATTTAAAAGTTCCTGGACTTATTACCTCAGGGGCGGATCCAGACTACTGCGACTTCTGCTGAAGCAGCAGTCAGATTCTCAGATCATTGTATCTAGTTGTTAAGGTTCAGGCCTATTTTCAAAAGGTCACACCTTAGTATTTCGAATAACCTCACCATGGGCAGTAGTCAGAATATTTCCTGGATCCGCCCCTGTACCTGGAGTCTCTTTTTTCCCTGTGCTCTTTGACTTGATGATGGCGCTTTAGACTGATTACGATGAGTCCCAGTAATCGCTATTCAAAACGAGACTATTACACCAAACCGAGACCGCTCTTACTGGGACTCATATTATTACGGCAATATTTTTGGACTGACTTTTTTCACTTTTGAACGCCCTTGGGAACGAGGCTGCTATACACAGCCATGTACAAAGTATACAACAAAACACAACGCCATTAGAATCTCTGCAAATTCGATTGATTGATGTTGACCAACGGAAACTCGAAGCTCAAAGCAGAGTTTCAAGGAGCTTGGCCGCACAAAACAAAGTCTTACGAATAAGAGGACCATGAAAACAGTTAGCGACAATATCAAATCTTGTACGTAGGTACTATTTTGCTGCTTTCGCTAAGCATCAACTGATTTATTGTGAAGTTAACAACAACAACAATTCAACTCAATAAGATGAGCGTAACTAGAGGGTCCTTATGGTTTGAGGCTACAAAGTTTCCTCTAAGGGAGCGGTCATTTTTAATCCTGAGTACCAGGGCGGAGGATGATTTCACACAATTAGACAACATTTCATACCCTATGTTGAACATAGAGAAAAGTTTTATACCCCATCACCTTTCAGCGAAATGGTTTGGTACCCCATCCAGAACTCATTGAGGACGCATAATGATATAATGGTTTGGTACCCCAATATGCACACATGCCAATTTGTCCCAGGATATTTTCATACAGGTCCAGTAGTAGTGATTCATCATTTCCAGTTGTCTGTTAATTTACTTTTAAATGTTAACTGATGACTTTATAGAAACCTATTTCAAGCAAAATAGTTTTGCACCTCAGAAAAAATTCTCTTGATATTTCCATACCCCCACAAAGTAATTGGAAACATTTTCATAACCCTGTCAAAAATCCTCCGCCCTGGTACCCAGGATCAAAAATGACTGCTTTCAGTAAAGAGAACGAGGCAATAACATTCTACACATTTCATTTCAAAGTCTTGCAACGATTTGAGGCCAATGCTCAGGACGATTTTTTCATTTGTTTCACAGAGGAGTCTTGCAAAGTTTACTATGACAAAGGGATAAAGAAAAATGGCGTTTTCAACATAAAAACAAGTAGAACACAGCGGCTCAAAGTCTTCTGCTACATGAACAGCTGGAATAAAAACGGCTGGCTGGTTATCCAGAGAAGGCGTGATGCCAAGGTCAGTTTCGATCGAGGCTGGAAGGAATACGAAGACGGTTTTGGAAGCCGTACCGGCAATTTTTGGCTTGGCCTAAGAAACATCCACGAATTAGCGGGGCCAGGGCAAGGTGCTTGGCTCAAAGTGCATCTTATATACAAGAATCTGAAAGACACAGAGAAACAATTTTCACAAACAATTGATTATTACCTGTTCGAAGTTGGAAGCCCTTTGGAGAAATATCGGCTGAAGATTGGACAAGCTAACAAAGGTAATGCTCGAGATTTCATGGGTAAGTTGAATGGTACGAAATTCTCAACAGTGGATCAAGATAACAGAGATGAATATCGCAATTGTTCAGAATTGGCAGGTGGATTTTGGTTACAAAAATGTAGTAATTGGCCAAATCTTAATGGTCTCTACCCAACGACGTCAAATTATTTTGGAGGGCAGGCGATGAACTGGGAACTGGAATGGTTTAAAGATTATCAAGCCTATGAGCAGCTGGCATTTTCCGAGATGTTGATCTATCTTGGTGGTGTACTTTGAGAGACTCGTCGAGGACTCGTTTGAAAAGTTCCTTGGAAACTGGGATTATAAGGCGCAATGGGAAGCATAAATGATTATTGCAGTGTTAAATTTACATTTAACTTTTTTTACAATTTAAATTTCTTTCATGTTTTCGGTCACTGGCGTTGTGAGCCAATGCTTTGATGAGATCCCGTGTTATATGACAAATTGTACTTAGGTAGCTTCATACCTATATTGAGTTTTGAGTTTGAAAACCTTTATTTAAAATAAATTTCTTTCATCTAATCGATTTCGTAATCACGGTCTGTATGAATCGCTGAATTAAAATAAAGGTTTATGTATGATACATTGATTTATTCTTATTCTAATTCATCATTTCGTTCGTGATATATCGAATTTGTTTCCTTTCTGTGTCTACCTCTCCGCGAAGGCGCCATTTCAATCATCGCACGTGGCGGCAGACTGACGTGACCTCAAAGGCCTCGGAGCAATTATGCCACTCAAACGGAAACTCCTCCATTCATTTTACGACATTTGAGTAAGTGGCATCATTGCCTAGACTTATGACGATGAGTCCCTTGTATCCCTGTGGTAAACCTTGCTCAACAGGGATTCATAGTGTACTGAAAGCTTGCTCCAAGTCTATTCAGTAGACAATCAGCATTAAAAGAACATAGATACTTCTGCGGGGGCGTAAGCTACCAAGGTGACGCTGCGAAGGAGAAACGAGACTACGCCTCTTAATGCTGACTAGGCTTGCTGTGCGCAGCTTCGCCGCGCCTCCGCGTTCCTTTTAGCTTCGCTGTAGTTCGTCTAAGTGGCAGTACTTAAGTGGAAAATGTATCTTCGTTAGTTCATTCAATGAAGCAGTACTTAAGTGGAATTTAACACTCTCTTCTCTGCCTCAACACATGATATTGGATTTTATGGGTACTTATTTACTTCGAGTATTCACGCGCCTTTAAGCTGAAGGTAAGGTACCGCGTGAGCCAGAAAAAAGTTCCACCGCAAGTACTTCATGGATTTGAATGATTCAAATTTTAGTAAAAAGCCAAAAGATCAAACTATTTTTGTGATTTTTCTCGTCTTCTTACGAGTACTGCAAATGTAGGTGAATTCAATTTCATACAAAAATTTCATGGTTGCAGAATGGCTGAAAAAGGGCCTAAAACACTTGATCAAATACTTTGGACTCCTCACGCAGAACAACACTCACGGGCGTTTCACCTCTCTCAAGAGTAATAAGACGTGGATTCTCAAACAGATACTAAAGACTTTCAATCCCATGGCAATAAATGTGCAGACGATATCTCTCGCCCATGAGAAATTGCATTTTCTCTGTTGTTCTGAGCGAGGAGACCTTTATGATTTGATCAAGTATTTTAGGCCTTTTTCAGTCATATTGCAACAACCAAGTTATTCTAAATTTGAATTTTCCAATTTTTCAGTGCTTTTATGTAGGCGAGAAAAATCACAAAATTACTTCGATCTTTTGGCTGTGAAGAAAATATGGATTCATTCCAATCCACCGTGTACTCTTGATGCTATGAATTTTCAAAAGTGGGAAATTTTTTCTGGTTCACCCGGTACATAACCTCGTTCCCATTTTTAAAATCAGCGTTTCCTACAGCTCGGGAATAACAGGCCTTTACCTTTAACATAAAATTATTTTACCGAATTTTCAGGATAACAGAAAAAGCAATTTTCACAAAAATGCGTTCAGAGGTGGTTGTGGAAATACACGTATTTTTATAAGAAACTGCTAATAAGAAATTCAATCTCAGATCGCCAAAAAATTAAGAAACTCTAGTAATGAAAAAATATAACTTAAGAAACTATCCATTCCTTATCCTATTTCTACCCTATTTTCACTTGTTTTCATGTTACTCGGAAGTGAAATGTTCACAAGGGCATCAAGAAACTCGTAAGAATCTCTTGAGTGATCAAAAATCTGATAATTCTAAGAAACTTTCAGTGCTGGCCAAAATTCTTAGTTTCTTATGAAAAAAGTACGCGTAACCAACGTTATAGACATCTGTTTGCTAAACTATATCCAAGCAGTTGTTGAGACCATGTATTCCAAATTGTGGTTTTGAAGGGAGGGTTCATTTCCTCAATAATAGAGAAACCTTTTCTTACATTTACTGAGAAATATACCAGTAGAGTTAATAAAAAGAAACAGCAGTTGAAAAAATGCTGCTCCCTGAATATCACATCAATAACATTGAAAATTGTCTTGTTTTATTCCCGATATGTCCAATAAGGCTCAGTAATTTAACCAGCTTTAATCGGCCATTCCCTCCGGTCGATATGAGAGATTTTCCCCTGAAATCCCTTCGAAAACCTGCAAAAACGAATGAAAACGACGAGCAAACTTCTCTTTGTCTTCCTTCCCAGCAATGATGACGCTTACATGCAATCATATATTTTGTCCTTTTGGGAGAATGGAATCTCCCTGAATAAGTTATTCATACCAGAGGGAAGACTTTGTCATTCCCCCAAGAGGATAGCACGTGCTAGAGCGTGCTAAAGTCATTTCTGTGAGGTAAATACATTAGGGAAACTTGCTCACGATTTTAGCACGTTCTTTAAGGTTTCTCGAAGGGACTTTTTTTCAGAAAATCCCTTGTAAAATCTGAAAGGAGTGACCGATTTAGCCAGGAAAAATTCTAAAAATAATTACAAATTTTAGCTAATCAATCAGATATTGCAAAATATCATTGCTTATATATTCAGGGAGCAGTAGTCTCTCAAACGTGGTCATTTTTTGACTCACGTGGTAGACTTATTACCTCAGCTAAGGTACTTGTCCAATTGAATTCTAGGAATAATGTTCATTGATTGAAGTTCTTGGAACAGCAGTTTACACGCATATGGCATTTGTAATGTTGATATATGACGAGATGAACCACAGTAATGACACCTAAGAAAAAACAAATTAAATTTAGGGTAAATCCTTTATAGCTGCATTACTTATCAATTTTTGATGCATTTCAAAGTAAAGGAACTTTCGTAACAATCAGTCACAATCTTCAGCAAAATAGAACGAAAATTACATAAATACTTCACCCTTTCGGCTATCAACTAAGCTTTGGTTCATTTCAATATCTCATTCTCTGCATAAGAAATTGTCAATCATGTGAAACTCTTTTTGGTCCAATCGGCATTCTCATTTCTATTATTCTCACCTGCCGTTTATTTACATTCTGTTATCCAATATTTTGCCTAACAAATTGGACTGAATGTAGCTTAACTTTGCTTCGCCGAAACGTTTCTCCTATGTTTGACAATCTATTAGATGGATAAGAATCGACATTCAAATAATAAAGACATGTTTTGGCACAGCAAAGTTAACCAACTATAGATTGCATTTATTGGTAGTCTGAACTGTAAATATTATTTACTACCATTGTTCAAAAGATCTTATGACACGTAGACATGATGCAAATCTCACTCAAACGTGTTCATTATCTGAATGACGATCCTGATCCATCAAATAGATTGACAATCAAAGGAGAAGTGTTTCGGCGAAGCAAAGTTAACAAACTGTAGATTGTGACTGGCCGATTGGTGCGAAAAAAGATCTCGAGTCTCAGTTTTGGTGTCGGTTGGTGTCCACGATTTCAGTCCAATAGCAATAACTACGACAAATGTAGTACGTCTAGTCAAGTAATAAAGTGAGCAACTTACCATCCTGAGTATCCCATAAGTCCACACTGTTCACATACATCAACTTCAAAAGCATCACTTGATATCATTAGTCTCTCCAACAACAACATACTGCAGAAAAATATGTTTAATCAGATTGAAGTTGTCACTAAAGCTGGTTTTCCACAGGACTTATGACTTTTCATCCCTTGTTTCCCTGCGTTCTTTGATTTGCTGACATGACTTGCTCAATAGGGACTCATATCATTACTATTATAAAGTACGCCCCCTGTTTCAAAATGACCTAAACAAGCGGGAGTTCTCGTACACTCAACAAAATCGCTTCAAAGCTTCAAAGTCTGGCTTAAAGAGTTTCAACATTGAAAAGCAAACTTTTAGCACAAAGAATAATGTTTTCCTGACCTACTCATCGCAAAATACATACCTTTCAAGCAATAATCTTCCTCCGTAGAAACAAAATAGATCCATCGCAGCTACGAGAACTCTAGGCCGCATCAACCGATTTTTGTATACAACAACAACAACTGTCTAAATAGCGCCTCCTTATTGGTTGAAAAATGAAAACTAAAATCTAGCGATTTGATTGGTTAATATGGAACCACTCCATATGGGCCAAAAAGGGAGTCCACTTAACAAGAGTAATGGTATGGGCCCCTATTACCAAGTGATATTAGCAAATCAAAGAACGCAGGGAAATAAGGGACGAAAAGTCATAATTCTAATGGAAACCAGCTTACAATACAATACAATACAATACAATTACTGTCAAAGCAATATCAAGCCCCACTCTGTATCAAGCCCCCTCTTTAATGAGCCCCTCCCATCTAAGCCAAATTTTTTAAATAAGCCCCCCTCTCTATTAAGCCCTCCTACTAATATCAAATTCAAGAGGTTAACAAAGATTTTCCATTTATTGAGCTAAATAGGTTTGCATGTTAATTTTGATATGGTTTGAGATAAATCTGGGTCGAATTTATGTACTTGACTCGTAAAATTGTATGTTGAATCTGCAAAATATGATGGAAAAGAACTAAAAGCTATCATATGTATCCTTGTTATTTGATTTTGTGTGTAAGCCCCCTCTCTAACAAGCCCCCTCTTTTTAAAAACCCCTCTTGAGTGTCCAAGATTAACCAAGCCCCACCCCCCCCCCACCGGGGCTGAATAGAGCTTTTACGGTAGGAATGGTACGAGTTTGCTAGACTTATGACTTGGAGTCCATTGTTTCTCTATGCTCTTTAACTTGATGATGTCGCTTCGGGATACAATGGACAAAGGTAATAAGTCTACGAGTCTGCCTTGCTTCATTTCCTATGCAGGAGATCTTTATCTATCGAGTAGCAAGAATGAATTTTGTAATAACGAGATACGCAAGGCTCTGGCGTAATGTACGGTTCCAGAGAAAAGCATTCAGATCTTCCACGAAGACAGCCATCGCCCATCGGTTTGCTCTTTTGTTTACTTTGATTTGATTGCGTGCACTCAATCTGTTTTTTAAAGAAGTAAATAGTTTTTTATCGCATGTCTGAGTCGCCTATTCCACGAAATTCTCCCTTGTTCTACAACTAACTTCTCCTCAGATGATACATAAATAACGACTGGTTCCTAAAGCTAAAATATACAGGGTGTCCCAAAAAATTGTGACCCGTTTGTCTGAAGATTGCGACAAAACGGCAAAAGATTTTCGCCAAACTTTTGCATGATGGTGCTCTTCAGATGTTCAATTAAAGTTTGCAACCATCCCCATAAAAATCCGCTGAAAAATGATGGAGCTATTAACTTCAGGAGACCAAATTTGCCCGATCACTGAAACCAGCGGTCGGCCATTTTGTCTGACTCTTTTGCAGCGATAAATAACATAGGGCTCAAATCTTTAAAAAGGTTGGTGTAAAATTCTATTGCCGTTTTCTTTCAAATAAATAGCTTGGAAGGAACTTACGGTTTTTTTTTGTAAATCTGCCGTGGCAATTTATTGATATCTTGATTAATTTCAATATGGCGGCATTTATTAAATTTGAGGCTATGACGTCATCAAATTTCTAAATCCTAAACTACAAAAGTTACAGATTTCTGCTTGCCTCCATATTGTAGACCTCCATAAACTATGGTTTCCTTGAAGGTTATGTAATGTTTCCTCTATTAGTTTAGGATTTACAATGATTTAGATTTTTTCAAAATTTTCCATGAATTTTTTCAAAAATTATCAAATTGCCGCCATTTTGAAAAAAATAAAGATATCATAAAATTTCCACGGCAGATTTACAGCAAAGTACCATAAGTTCCTTTCAAGCAATCCAATTCAAAGAAAAATATAATAGAATTTTACACCGACCTTTTTAAAGATTTGAAAGATTTGAGCCCCATGCTGCGATAAATAGCTTTATGGAATGAAAATAAAACAGCAGCCTCCAATGTCATAGCTCTCGTGAAAATTCCAATAATTCTCGGAGAGTTCCAATATTTCTGACCTCACAGAAATTATTTCTTACCTCACGTGAAGATTCTTATCACTGCAAATAGTAAGGCAAAATGGCCGACTGCTGGTTTCAGTCGTCAGGTAAATTCAGTCTTCTGAAGATTGTAGCTCCATCATTTTCAACGGATTTTTACGGGGATGGTGGCAAAATTTAGTAGAACATCTGAAGAGCACCAGCATACAAAAGTTTGGCGAGAATCTTTTGCCGTTTTGTCGCAATCTTCAGACAAACGGGGCACAATTTTTTTGGAACACCAGGTATGTGACTAAAAACATATCACAATTAACAAAATATAACAACCTTGCCCCATATCCAATAAGGCAATCTCTTTCCATTTCCCCCAAACGCAGTCCACCGTCACTGCAATGGAAAAACAAGGATTGAAATATTGATTTGAAATTCCTGAAGCCAAAAATATGGAACACAAGCTCCAAGGATACTACTGCAAACGGTCATGAAGAAACTCCCAAATAATTAATTTTGAAAAAACATCTCGTGGCGGTAGAGATTAGACTCATAATCACAACAACAACAGCAACAACAACAACAACAACAACAACATCTTTTGCTCAAACTAGTAGTCTGAGCGTCTATCAATAGCGATAACTAAGAACTTGTAATCAGTCTACGTAGAGATTTAGAGAAAAAAGACCTTTTCAAAATCAGTTATAGACATAAGCATAGGAATCATTCGTCGTACATAGCCGATTGCTCGTGGCCAATGGTCGAAACCGCCAAAGCCTCATTTTGACGGACCAATCAGACGGCTAAAAAGCGAATGAGACAAAAGAAACCCGTGAAGATTTTCCTAAATTTTACCTACCTTCATAAAACGCAACCAGGATAAAAAACTGCTTGAGATTTCCCGAATTTTTTTAAAGCAATCTACTCTCCAGATGTTTGGGAGTACAAGTTTGGATGCCGGTTAAAATATCTTCAGGATTGGCGGAGTTATTGCCTCTCCAATAGACAAAATCGGCGAAGGCTTGTCGAGACCTGTTTACGCTACCTCAAGTCAGGTGATAAAGCCTCTTGATAAAACCTCTTTTGAATTTTATAAGTTATTTCACAACGAGCAAACTTGTGCCATGAATGTAAAAACTAGTACAATACAGAAACTTCCCTAGAGTATTGCCACATGACTTGAAATGCGCGAACAAGCCTTTGTAGACTTTTTCAATTCACATAGAAACCGTAGAGGCATTGAATTTTCAATAAAAGAAAATTTAGCAAAAGACAATAGCAAGAACAATTGAAAACACAGATTGTGGCGTTTTCGGGTCGTTCTTACAACAATCACTATTGTTATTACTATTGTCTCCCGGCCAGAATCTCTATTGTTCAAGGTTCAGTGCCTTGTCAGTTTGTTTGTAGCCATAACTCCACCAATTCTGGAGATATCTTAACCGGCATCCAAACTTTTACTCCCAAACATCTGGAGAGTAGATTGCTTCAAAAAAATTCGGGAAATCTCAAGCAGTTTTTTGTCCTGGTTGCGTTTTATGAAGGTAGGTAAAATTTAGGAACATCTTCACGGGTTTCTTTTGTCTCCTTCGCTTTTTAGCCGTCTGATTGGTCCGTGAAAATGAGGCTTTGGCGGTTTCGACCATGGGCCACGAGCAATCGGCTATGTACGACGAATGATTCCTATGCTATAGACATAACCAAGGTGCCCTTCATCAAAATAATAAAAAAGATTTTCATTCATATATTGTATCTTTACTTGCCAGAAAACAACTAAAGCCTAATGGGTCTGCAACAGACGACGCATAAGATTACCTTGCTTCTTTGATATTAAAAGACGAAAAATTAATCTTCACACAAGCAAGGACCGTACTTAGACCTGCATCTGGACTTTGAAAAAACGACCCATTTGTATACCATGATTTTTCACAACGTCGATCCCATTGCATGAGTATC
This sequence comes from Aurelia coerulea, assembly GCA_039566865.1. NCBI lineage: Eukaryota > Metazoa > Cnidaria > Scyphozoa > Semaeostomeae > Ulmaridae > Aurelia > Aurelia coerulea. The sequence goes on from CM076943.1 coordinate 48,006,988, forward strand.
AGAAAAGGTCTAGTACAAGTGTATGAATTTGGTCGATTTTAAGGCCCACGATCCCAAAAACGCCCAATTGTATTCTACATTTTAAAGCTCTTTTTTCTTTATTCAATATCAAAGTTCAGAACAACAAATTACTTAAGACACTACTTATTACAATTCATTTGTAATTCATCTACCGGGTGCCCCAAGAAAGTTCTCCTGTTTAAAAAACCACCAAAAATTGATTATCAAACCTTTGATAAAATTTTCTTTTTGAATTGCTTTATCAAAGACCCAACAATATTCACAGATGATAAAATGTTTGCTTTTGATACAGAAAGGTAGGAAATTTACGCGCTGAAAAACCTTATTTTGAGCTATAGTTTTTAAGCAAAATACTCAATCTTGCCTAAGAGTCAAAATTTTCAGATTTCAGATTTTAGTACGCATTTATTTCTCTCATTTGTGACCATACTAGACGTTTTACATGCACAAAAAAAATTGATTTGGCAATCATCAATGATTTTTGCAGTATGATTAAAAACCAGGTAGCCCTAAAAAGAGCTAAATTTGGTCTTTTTAAATCATTTACAAGATCAGCTATGCCATGGATAATAATTTGGTCTTTGATCTACTGAACAAAAAAAAATTGAAGATCGGCCGTGTAATAAAATTTTGGTGATTTTTCAAACGGGACTACTTTTTTTGGGACACCCGGTAGAATAATTTAGCCATTAAGCTAATAAAGCATCTTACCGTGCTCTTCCCTCTGTTGGCTGCCTCGTAAGGACTGCTCTCGGGCCCTAATTCGAAAAAGGAAGCAAGTATCAATTGCGAAACTCGATTTTATTAAAATTGCTCGTAATTATGAAACGAAGCGGTCGATTTCGACCAACTAAATTTTCATACCGGGTGAATAGAAAAAAGAATCCCTGTTTGAAAGACCACAGATCCCTCGATATCAAGGAAATAATATTGGAAAATATGTCCTTCAATAGTGAACATGTTCAAATGTATTCTAAATTTTACCGGCCTGAAATCGGCCACTCCGTTCTGAAATTATAAGAGATTTTCTCGAGGAAGCCCCTCCAAGAAACTTCCAAAAACTGCATAAAATCACGACCAAATTTCTAGCAACTCTATGCCTTATAGCAATAACGTGTACATGCTTTGGCACGTTTTATCCCTTTGGAGACGAAAATGTCATCCCTGGGGGCAAAACAACATTATTCCGCACGATTTCATCTTCCAAGAGGATAACACATGCTAGAATATGTTGAACTCATTGAGATAAGGCAGAAAGCTCGGGAAATGTTGGTCGCTGTTTTGAGCCTGTTCTGAAGAATTCTCGAAAGGTCTTTCTGGAGAAAATTCCTCATAATTTCAGAAAGGAGAGGCCGATTTAAGTAAGGTAAATGTTGAGGTCCATTTGAACATGTCTGCTGTTAAATGGTATGTTTTCCCATATCATCATCTTGATATTCAGGGAATCGTGATTTGTCAAACAGGGATTCTTTTTATTGACTTACCCGGTAGCAAAGTTAGCCTTTCTCCGATGCAATGAACATTTGCAGAAACGAATTTGCGACGTAAATTGTATTAATAAAAAAAATTGGCAAATGCCCCCACGATCTTTCTGGCTCACCTGGTATAGAATTAAAAACAAAGTTGCATCTTGTAAAGAGAGCCACAAAATGATGCGATAAATACCTTGGCACGAGCATGCATCTTGTCCAAAACCATGTGCTTTAGTTTCTGATAGTAGACGGGTCCAAAGAATATGTATGCATTCAGAGGCTCCCTACAAAATAACAATCATCTTGCTACAATAAAAACCAGCGTATAAGAACTTAGTGGATTAAGAGCTTAAAGGCTGAAATATTTCATAAGGACTTATCAATTTGATTCATTGTTTAAGAACCCAGGCTGACTTGCAAGATTGTAGGTTTTATACGCAGGTTTTTATTGTATTACAAACTGCTGTGGTCTGTTGTCATGATATGCTTGGAACAGGTGAACAATTGACAGGGTCAAATCCAAACTCTGGGCCATTTGTATTCACCGGCATTGGAATACTGGCATCGGCATTGGAACTGGCATTGGCATTGGAATTGGCATCGATTATTGCATAAGTCCACAAGTACTGTGACGCATGGAAAACTAACCGGGGGTGCGCAACAGCGATTTGCGCGAGTCTCTATTCATTTATTCCCAATTATCTAACGCTAATGGATTTGAGCATTATGAATGAGGATTACTGATATTATACGGAGAGTTTTAAATCCTATAAGAGCATACCTGAATTGATTAATTACGCTTTTATAGGAACACTTTCAACTGAGCTAAAATTAAATTAGATTTCTGACTTTACCCCGGCTGGAGCGGTACACGACTTGTTTTCAGAAATGTACCCTCTTCTTATTACCGAAACTTGCCTTGGTACCCAGATTTATGAAGAATTTTTTCGGAAAACTCCACATTTGTAACTATTGTTGCAACTTTCAGCGAAACGCCACTAATAAATGGAAAATCTGTCGAAAATGACCCTTGTTTAGAGAATGTTGTTCAAAGAAAGTTGGGCCCAAGAACCCACCCATATGGGCGGCACATTCCCTTACCCTGAACATGTTATGTACCCCCCCCCCCTGGGATTTTACGTTAAAGACAGATCAGAGCTCTTCATAATTAAAAGTTCATCAGAGGTTGAAGTTTTGAACCTTGAATATCTTTGAATCTCGTGAACTTATACTTAACTTGAGAGTAAAAGTTGTTAGTTTGATCGTGAAGTTACGCATAATTCGTTGACTTCTCTGGTTCAACTTCAAAAGTTTGGTTCATTTCAAGAATCATCATTGCTGAAAAATAAAATTTATGGCAGCATATTTTCCAATCTAAACCACACTCTCGAATGACCTGTAATATGAAAATCTTAAAACCTTAGAATCTTAAAACCCGAAAACTAACATAAAAGCATCAAACCCTCAGTCCTGGGGGCAAAAATTGGCCAAACCCGCAACCCAATCAAAGCCCAAAGCCCTTTCACAGTATGAGGAGAATTGTATTTAGGAGTTATTGAATTGACAGAGTTTGTTCACTGCATTGAAATACTCGTACAAATTACTGTGACGGACCCCCTGGCTAGTTTTGCATGCGTCATGGTACTTACGCAATATCGATGCCAATTCCAATGCCAATGCCAGTTCTATGACGCGGTATTGGGTTCAAAAATGGTTGATCGTGATTTCAGGTGTCCGTGGTGTCACATACAAGTCATAATTATTAGTTCTTGTGATGGTGAGTTATACAGGTTATGCTAACACCGTTGATTGGCCGTAATTATTGCATGTCATGGTGACTCCCAGAGATCATTGTCGGTAGTTGATGTGCCAGTAACTAACACGAGTCATGGTAATCCTTGTTGATCGTAATTAGTACTTTTGTCTTGTTGGGGTAACTTCAGCCTGTCATGGTAGCATAACCTTGTCGGGGTAACTTCAAATCATGGTTGTAACTTCAGCTGGTCGTGGTAACTTCAGCTGGTCGTGGTAACATGCGCTGTTGGAATGCGCAGATAAAATAAAAGACAAGAGCAGATTAAATAAAGCATTTTTTGTGGACGCAGGCCCGTAGGAAGCGAGAGGGGGGAGGGGGAGGGGGTGGCTCAATAGTTTAGAAACGATGGTGCTAGGCTACAACATGCATAAACTAAATATATAGCTATCTCTATGGTTCACAAACAAAGCCCCATTCTGTGCTTGCCCCTCATCATGGCACTTTTCTACAATTTCTTGTGTCTTTTAATATGTGAAACAAAAATTGCTAAGTCGAATGAAGCAGCTGCTGTCCGAAGGGTCTAAGTGGCTTCAAACGAATCGAGACTCTTGGATGTACTGCACGTATTTGTTTGTTTGTAAGAAAATGCACATAAGAAACTAAACTCTCAGATTTTAACTCCAGTACTGGGAAAATAGATCCTTGATAAAGTAACTATTTGTCATTTTTTTACTTTATTTTCACTTGTTTCCTTTATCATATTACTCGCGAAGTGCTTGCAGAGACGTAGGAACCGGGGGTCACTGGGGGCACGTGCACCCCTAAAATTTTGCAATAAACAAAGAAGTAGCCTTTTTATTTCCAGGAAGTGCCTTTGAAGTCTTCCTACATCCGCCCTGAGTGCTTAAGTAATGTTTAAACTTCGGAAAGGCTTCAAAACACTTCGTTTTGAAATGTGAAATGTTCAAGAGGGAACATGAAGTAAACGCGAAGACTGTTATGACTGTTAACTCGTAAGAAACTCCGAATATACTCAAATCTGATAAATTTAAAAAACTTTCAGTGCTTGCCTATATTCTTAGCTTCTTATAAAAAATATGTGTACAAGAAATTGGCGGAACAAAACAATTTGCAAAACAATTTGTAGACATTGATAATGCCGTACAAGAAATACTTTGAAATATTGCAAAGGCGCATTGAGGGATTTTATTAAATTGGGATCTGACAGTTGGGCCTACATGGGGCAAAGGAAGGAAGATTTGAAGGTTGGACCTAGATCGTAGTACTTCAACGAAAGAAATTTTGATATCAATTATTTAACATTTTCCACTTTTACAAGTACGAATTCTATGAATTCACCATCTAAAAAATTCACAGAAATTTTAAAACTCTTTGTAAAAAGTGTACTGTCAATTCATAACTAACGTTTAGAGTTAAAATAAATGATAAAATTTTGCCACATGTGGTAGGTCTACATGAAATTGTTGATTGGGGCTTTGTTTGTGAACCATAGAGATAGCTATATATTTATTAGTTTATGCATGTTGTAGCCTAGCACCATTGTTTCAAAACTATTTAGCCACCCTCCCCCCCTCGCTTCCTACAGGCCTGCGTCCAGAAAAATGCTCTATTTAATCTGCTCTTGTCTTTTATTTTATCTGCGCATTCCAACCGCGCATGTTACCACGACCAGCTGAAGTTACCACGACCAGCTGAAGTTGCCACGACCAGTTGAAGTTACCACGACCAGCTGAAGTTACCACGACCAGCTGAAGTTACCACGACCAGCTGAAGTTACCACGACCAGCTGAAGTTGCCACGACCAGCTGAAGTTATCACGACCAGCTGAAGTTACCACGACCAGCTGAAGTTACAACCATGATTTGAAGTTACCCCGACAAGGTTACGCTACCATGACAGGCTGAAGTTACCCCAACAAGACAAGAGTACTAATTACGATCAACAAGGATTACCATGACTCGTGTTAGTTACTGGCACATCAACTACCGACAATGATCTCTGGGAGTCACCATGACATGCAATAATTACGGCCAATCAACGGTGTTAGCATAACCTGTATAACTCACCATCACAAGAACTAATAATTACGACTTGCATGTGACACCACGGACACCTGAAATCACGATCAACCATTTTTGAACCCAATACCGCGTCATACAGTTCCAATGCCGATGCCAGTATTCCAATGCCGGTGAATACAAATGGCCCAAACTCTGTCATGCAGGTGATTCGTTTAGAGAACAAAGTTTAGACAAAGGGGAAGAGCTAGAGCTCAGACTCTTTGAATTTTTCGCATGATAAAATTGATAACGATCTTATTCCGATTCTTTTTTGTTAATCCTGCCATACAAATTTCAATCTCCATTACAATTTTCAGCCTCAATCTCATTCAATCTCATTCTCATTTTTATGAATGAGACAGATTGCCATTGAAAAACGGAGATCTGATTCAAATTGTTTCTATCTCAAAGGAGCTGTACAAGATTTTTTCAAACAATCGGAAAGTGCGGAACAACCTGCATTAGTGACTGAAGCCTTCAGATTTAATGGCGGCCAGTTTCATCGCAGCTTTTACGTAAGTTTCATCGCAGTGTATTGCTTCCTTGTCTATGTCTATGAAATGTGATGGAACGTTTGATATCCACTAAAACTTTCAAATATTCAGCGTTTAACCAATTAAACAAATCCTCCATCAAAACTTTGGATTACTATGCTCTGGGCAAAATCGCATTTGGCTGTGTTGTGTTTCGCCTAAACACATTCGATGACTTGACAAGCAGCGCCAAGCAGAGAGGACGGGTTGTACAGCCCCTATATTCTCTGCTAGAATGTGTCTTACGGTAACAGAAAAGCCAGAAAAGGTTAGCAAATTGCCTCCTTCTTGTCAGCCCTGAAAAGGAGAGTAAACCCTGATCGTACGAGATTTCGAAAAAACAACATGTAAATATTAATGTGAATGAACGGAACTAAATGGAGGTAACCTATAAATAGGACAAAGAAAATTCCCACGCACGGTATTGTTTCTCTAGCTAAACAATATGCCTGCATGTGTGGACATCATCAAATACAATAGGTTAATAATAGAATACCCAGACCCTTTCCGTGCGTGGCTTTTATCTCCGTTGATTCTCTTTAATGGAAGAATAAATTGAAGATAAGAAATATCTCAAGAAATTCCTTCATGACTATAATGCAGAAGAATTAACTAAAAAGACATACCCTGTTATTCCAGAAGTGACAAAATCTTTTCCTTGATAATTAAATCCATGTCGAACCAGTGTTTCACATACATCTTTTACTTTGCTTCCACCAAAGGCTATAAAAATCAGATTGGTATCAAAACGATGGTTTTCCCGACATCTACAAGTCAAATCGATAAAAAGGGTCACCACGTCAGATTTCTCTATTTTTCAGAAGATCGTTGCAGCGATGGCGGAATTGTTCCACCGGGTGAGTAAAAAAGCAATGAAATTTAAAACTGTCTTGTTTCACCGCCGATATACCGGGTGTCCCAAAATGATGTGTCATCGGTTGATTGCCTATATATCCATAACCAATGAACCAATTTTCAAAAAGTTTGTTTTATTTGATGGCCTACAGGCTAAATTGTTTTTTAAGATGTTGGTTGTCGTTTTACCACGGCGTTTTCATGTCGAAAAGAAGAAAAAAACACTCAAACACTCAAATTCCATCCTTAGATGGCATGAGAAGAAATGACCTTTCTTTCCAGTCAACATTTTAGATGTAATACAAAAGGTTGAATTTATATGTCGTTCTGAGAATACGAATTAAGTTAATAATGAATCCAAAGGATAGTCAGAATAAAAATACGAGTTCATTATTTTGTATCACATCTAAAATGTTGACTGGAGAAATAGGCCGTTTCATTCTCCTGCCATCTAGGGCCTGAATTTGAGCAGGCTTATCGATCTTCTTTTCAACATGAAAACGCCGTGGTAAAACCACAACCAACATCTTAAAATAAAATTTAGCCTTTAAGCCATCAATAAAACAAGGTTTTTGAAAATCGGTTCATTGGTTATGGACATGTAAGCAATCGAACAATAATACATCACTAGGCCCGCTCGGCGCGGCTTCGCCGCGCCTCCGCGTTCCTTTTAGCTTCGCTGTAGTTCGTCTAAGTGGCAGTACTTCAGTGGAAAATGTATCTACGTTAGTTCATTCAATAAAGCAGTACTTGAGTGGAAATTCAAGGAAATGCATATGAGTGTATTTTGGGACTTGCTTACGGGGGTGTGCCCATGCAAAAAAATTGTTTTCCCCTGCTCCAGAATTTTTCGCTCAAAATGATAACCTGTTCTAGACAAATGTCGTGAAAAGTATACTCCAAAACATGAAATCTGACCGAAAAACGACCCGATCTAAGAAAATATTCCTTTTTCACATGTTTTGACAACCTGCTCTAGAAAAATTGCCTCATTTTGATTTTGATACCCTGTGCTAGAAAAAATTGGTGAAAACGATACTCTTGAAAACGGCTCATCCCCGCGCGACAAATATACTAAGTACCCCCCCCCCTTGGGGGTGCGTCAGTTGCATAATGGGACTCAGTTGGTATAGTGGCCTTACTTACGTTGGTATAGTGGCCTTACTTCTTGCTTTAGTTGTTGAGTAGATTTAGTTGCGTTTCTTGGCTTAGTGGACGTGGTTATAGCTTGATGCTGTTTGCTTTTATCTTTGTTACCGATGGCAGCCTCTCAGTTATAATAACTGATTTTTAGGAGGCTATGCTAAAAACTTAAAATAACAAATAATGTACATGTACATTGTTAATTTGGTAAATTACAATTGGTCGTTTGATGATGCATTTTTGCAACTCTTTTTTTAATGCTTTCAGGGTGGGGAAATTTCTAACTTCAGCGCCTTTTGTGGCGTTAGTTGCCTTATTGGCCTCAGTTGCTTTAGTGGACTAACTTACGTTAGGTGTTGTCTTGTCTTTGTTCAGTTGTGGAGTTGGTTTTGTGTTCTTTCTTTCCTTAGTGGACTTAGTTGCCCCAGCACCTTTAGTTGTGTTAGTTGTCGTATTGGCCTTGCTTTGATGACATTACGTACGTTCAATGATATAGAGGCGCTTTCGGTTATATTATTGTATACACGTTACGTAGGGTGAATGTTGTGGTTGCCTTACTTGCTGTAATTGCTTTACTTGGCCCAAGCAGCTTGATAAAAAAGTTATAGGGGAAAATTAGTTGGGTATTGCCCCAGTCGCCTTTGTTGTACAGTCTTGTTTGTTGAACAGTCTTGGGCCTGAGATCAGAAATACTTCAACCCTGAGCTCTTTTAAAAAGAAGGTGCAACCATGAATTTCACTCACCAGTTCTTTTCTGTTTTCTTTCGTTTATTTAGCACAAATTGTAATTAGTTTAGGTTTAGGTTTTATAGCAAATTTCGTTCTATTGTAGATGAGTAGTTATTTGTAAGTTTTTAGCATGGCCCCCTGTAAATCAATTATTTTTATTGTGGGGCTACCATGGGTAAGAAAGATAAAATCAATCAATCAAATCAATAAGATCAATCATGTTGCCTTAGGTGACCCTAATCCGTATGGGTTTTTTGGGGTACCATTTATGGGGGGGGGGGGGGTTCCACCCTTCTGTGAAAACTGCCTTAGAGTCACCAGAATTCAATAGAACTTGGTTCAATTACAGAGCAAGTAGTTTGTAGCATGTAGTGCAATTTGGGTATGGCTGCCACGTCTTATGTGGTCACAACGGGGTCACAGTGACATAATGAAGTTGAAAATCAGTAAAAATTAGGCGTTTAAAGTTAAATTTGTGTTTAAAGGCCATCTTGCATGAACTTTATGCAGTTGTTGGTTAAATTTATCAACATAGCTGGTGGGAAAATATCATTTTATTGAATATGACGATTTTGGAGTGATATTTTGAGCGAAATTAGCCAATTCTGATGACGTAATTTGTGCCACTGCTTTTTCTATGTAAAAATAGAGAGAAAGTGGCTGCAAAATGGTGGTAACCTATGACAAATGTATCAATAGAGCTCACTGAATTGAAAAAGTCTGAGAAAATTGAAAAAATTTACGAATTAGGCGAATATGGGAGCCAGAATGAGATCATAATAAAAAAAATGCCGACATCAGCAAATTCTACAAATTCTGGCATCAAACGAAAGCTCTTATTTGCAGATTCATTTGCTATGTGATGCTCCATAATTCAAGGAAATCTTTCCATGGAAATCATGGAAAACAATGATCTTGCTGCTACCTGCTTCCAAGTATGGGCATATCACGTGACTTGTGTGAGCTCTATTGTTTCTGGGTATGTAAAAATTGCAGATCAATTAAAAGACTTTTCTTCCATTGGAGAATTGCCTGAATCACTGCAGGTCAGAGTAGAATGTGGAGATTTATTGCAGTCATTCATTAAATATAACGCAAAGTTTCATAAAACATGTAAAAATAAATATGACAACTATCATTACGAAAGAACATGTAAACGAAGAAAACTTGCAGATCATGAATGTTTGCCAGATACGAGTTGTGCTACACGAGGCACCCGATCACGTTTTTGTGCAGAAAATTTCCGTCCATATTGTTTCTTTTGCGAAAAAGAAGACGCCGAGAGTAACTTATCTAGTGCTCAGACATTTGCTTTAGATAGGCGTGTCCGATATGCTGCATTAGTGCTGCATTTTTCCGTCAAAATGTAAGTAATCAATGATTAGCAAAAGTCAGGGAGGTTGGGGTGACATAGCTGATTTCGTTTAACAACCTGGCAAGTAAAACCTGGAAGGGGGTTGAAAAGCCCGGCTCACATATGAATTAGTTTCAAGATAGCTGGCTTACTTGCTTGCTCGATTCCTTTAGTTATGTATCATTTACGTTTTCTTAGTTAGTTAGTTAGCTACGTTGTTACAGTAGCATTTGCTGCGTTAGCTGCTCTTGCTGGTGCTGCTGTCTTACGTCTTACTTGCGCTGGTTGCCTTAGTAACGTTAGCTTCGTTTTTTGGTTTTTTAGCAGGTCAGTAAGTGTTGAATCTCCCTATGCAATGTAGCTTTTGAAATAATGATCAGGGGAATGTGCTGCATGTCATCAGGGGGTAAATTTAGGGGAAGTTGGCAAGGTGCCAAGTGACGTCACAGAACTTGGCAAGGTGCCAAGTCACATGCTGAAAACCTGGCATTGTGCCAAGTCATGTGCCCTACATTGGCAACTTGCCAAGTAAGTCACATGACATGGGGGCTAGGCACGTGACTGCCCCCAGCAATTTAAAGTATCATTACCCCCACATCTTCGTCAGTAACTATGCTATACGCGCCCTCACTTGGTGTCATCCCAATATGTCTTGTATACTCTTAGGAAGAGCACCATTGTGAAGGAGAAGGTATCACGTGATATGGGTGTGGCCACGTGACAACCCCCAATTGGTGGTAACAATCGCTGGCATCGATCATGCACCCCACCACCCTACAACCTCGTCAATACTTACTGCGGGATGATGAAACCCTTTAGAGTGCCGTTGTGAAGGAGGATACCGCTGGCAGAGGCCTGCCAGCCACTGCGAAGGTGAATGTGCATGTGACGTCCAATGTGACGTCTTTGGTTGTTTACCATCGACCACAAAGTGATTTGTTCGTTGATGGCCCTTGATAGCACCATCAAGTGTGGTTAGTAATTTTGGGACACCCGGTATATATGGCTATATATGGCTATTCAATTCGACGGATCCCTCTTTCTGCTCCTAACTGTTGCTGCAACTCTCCTGCTATTCCCTTTGTCTCCTTTTCGGCTCTCTTTCCCTTTCATCTAGGTGTGTTTCGACATTTTGTATTAGGTAGGTCCCTTTTGTTAGGTCGTTGCTATTATGTTACCCCATTGTAGCTTAGGTTTATAGGTAGGCCCCAAATTATTGTAAGGTCAGTTCTGATGAAGCGAAAGCGAAACGTAAATGCAAGTTCTATATTTTTGAGAAATCTTTATTAATTTTATATAGTTATCGAGGAGGCTCATGATTTATCGCTATTCAATCAGATATTACATATTACAAAACCGGTATAAATCAATTAAGTTTACCGGTGCCATAATGAAATTTTCCTTCCAACACACCAGCTTTTCCAGCAAGCAATTCAATCAATTTGCCAACTGTCATACGAGATGGAAACCCATGGGGATTCATGATCTGAAAAAAAAGCAAACTCGATTCAGCACAGACCAGGTTGTTTTCAGTGAAACAACGAAAGGAACAGAAAGAACAGGATGTTCTGAATAGCAATGCATTGATAAAATTTCCACTAAATATGATAAATCTAAATAAAAAAGAAACCCGTCAGTCGACAATTCGTGTTGAATTTCGACAGGAAGAAACACACGATTTGAAATTCAACAAGTTATAATATGGTTCAGTTTAAACAGCAGAAAAACATTGCAGAATATCTGCACTATTTTACATCACACAATGATTTTAAACTTACAGGAAATTATGGTATCAAGCAAAACGAAAGCATAAATAATTGTGTATAAATGGAAATGGTGGAGTGGGATAAACTTCTTCAATACAAAAGAAGCTGCATGCCAGCTTGTAAAAAGTCGCAATACTTACAATGTCTGGACAAATTCCCTAGCGAAAAGAAAACAACGATTCAGGAAAGTATAAAATACAAAGGCATCACTGCAAAGACAGAGGTACATGGAGTCTTTGCAGTTTATTTCGTTTCTGACAAGTCAAAAGATCAAGTAACAATTTCAATCCCCACACGTGTCAGATTGAAGTGACATAGGCAGCAGGGCTTGAAAATGTCCGGCAGCGCCGGCAGCGGCGCTGCCAGGAAATTTTTGATGAAAATGTCTCGCAGGAAATTTGTCACTTTATCGCAGGAAATTTCTGGCATTTTCCTCATTGTCAAGTTATTTAATTTGCAACTAAATTTTTGTGATAGTTTTTGTTTGAATGACGTCTTGCCACTATTTCAAACTATTTATACAATACAAATGCCGGGTGACCCAAGAAAACTTCGAGAGCTAGATCATAGCTAGCTTTCTGAAAACAAACGTTATTGAAAAAGGTTTGCACCACCGTTTATTCAAAAGTCTTAGCTATCTTTTGAGTTGCTGCATAGGCTTTTCAAGCTATGATTACTGTTCGAAAAACGAGATACAGAAAATTTCGAATCCTTTATTTCTCATTTGCAGTGAAATAATCAAGACTCCTTTTCCAGTCAACATTTTGTGAAAACATAAGTTAAGAGGTGGACTTGAAGTCATCTGGGAAATTTGTTGTTTGAAAAACGATCGATATCTGTTCCTTATTCAAAATCGTGCTACCATCCAAAATTTGGAATTCGGCTTTGTTCTGTCATCCAAAACATGGACGGGAAAAGGAGGGAAGATTCCATGAAATGGCTCAATCAGCATATTATAGGACTGGTTTTTCAGAGGGTAGTCTTAAGCTAACAAGCAATATCTCAAAAATAGCTTAGCCTTTCAGCTACAGGCTGACACCTTGTTTGTGTTCATAACATTTGCTTTCAAAAACCTAGACGTGATCCAGCTTGTGAAGCTTATTTCTGGGTCAACCGGTGCCCCTTTTCAAAGGACTCTTTGTGGGAAATGCAACTCTCGGATCGCCAAAAGCATTAGGAAACTCAAGTACTGGAAAAATATCAGTTAAGAAGCAATTTCATTGAAGCTTGCTTCTGCTTTTTGTTCTACTTTGTTACATGGATATAAACAGAGGCGTAGTTTTATACAATTGGCTATGATGTATTCACGAAGGTGTAGGGAGATCTCCAACAAATAAATACAGCATCGATTTTAAGCGGCCATATGAAACCGAAACTTTGAGCACTCAAAATCTGCTAGAATCATCAAACTTTTAGTACTGGGTCCATTCTTATCTTCGTATGAAAAACACGTGTAAGGGTGGAATCAGTGGCTAAATCACTAACTGAAAGTCTGAAATTCATTTCAATAAATTTTTGCAATCTGCATTTAATGAATGACCGTCAATGTGACTTTTCCTCTGCCACGTAAATCGGGTTGAGATGGCACCAACGAAAACAACTGTTGAAGGAAAAAATAGGATCAAAGTGTAAGGAGATCCAACGAAACTGTTTCATCTTGATATTATTTCATGAACCAAACATTTGGCAATAATCGAGGCCTTTGATAATTTAAGGTTTGAACGGCTAGATGTCGCAGGAAATCCTGATTTTTGAATTTTGCTGCCAGGAAGAAAAACCTTTTTTCCAGCCCTGATAGACAGAGCCATTATGCCACTTAGGTCTGAGTGGCATAATTGCTCCACGGCCCGAGGTCGCAGGAGAGGTAGAGACTGAAAGAAAACATGAATCATCATGACTCAATCTAATATCAAACATCAATCTACTTTTTGATTAAGGGTTTCCTACAGCCCGTGTAGAAGCCAAACAGATCAATAATAGTCGTGTGCACTGTTTCCTTTGCAATCGTACAAATCTTGATGTAGATGTGCAACGTAGTCAATTGAATTTATTCTTGGCAAATCTTAAAAGCAGGAAATCTCCCTTGAAATATGCACTAAAAAGTTTCTCGGCCACTGACGAATACTTAGGACATGATTCCTTGCATTCGTTCAATCCTTTAATCAGAGTTTTTTCTTTTCTCTAACATAAGTCTGAGCGATAACAATCCAACTCAATGAGCAATGCTGGGACTTACGTAATGAGTCCACAACTGACGTGCACTTAATTTAGATCAGCCATTTAACGCAAGGAAAGAAGGCTCAATCAGCGATTAAATGAATTTGCAAAAAGCAGAGGAAGTCAAAAATAAGGAAAAGCGTACACCTTAAACATATCGCTGTTTCTTTTCTCGACATCATATTTTACAATACAGAATGACCATTGTTGGAAAATATCTTACCAGCTCCGTGAAAGGCATATCTTCTTGGTTGACAATTAGGCCGCAAACTCTAGAAAAATACAAGACAGTCAATAAGATTACGAAAACAATATCGACTATTGCAAAGCTTTGCACATTTGGCTGTTTTCGTGCAAATGAGTGATCTACGGAAGACTAAAAAAGATGTGAAGTGATTGAGCAGAAAACAAAAATTTTTACACTGTAACGTTGTAGCGATTTTTTTATGTAAAATCCTTGTTAAGAGAAATCTTCACAGTAAAACTTCTCTTTGATGTTAGATCACTTCAAAATATAGACTATCTGCTTTGAAATGCTGTGTTCAGTTTGTAATAAGGCGAAAGCGAAACGTAAAGGCATGCCTTCTATCTATTGAAATTCTTTGACTTATATATAGTAGTTTATCAAGAGTAGACATTCTCCAAGTCTATCAGCGCTAAAAGAATATAATTACCACTGCGAGGGCGTAAGCAACCAAGAGGACGCTGCGAAAGAGAAACGAGAAGAAAACGAAATATTTCCTTTTCTTCTCATTTTCCTTCGCAGCTTCCTCTTAGTTGCTTGCGCTCCGCAGGGGTAATTATATTCTTTTGGCGCTGATAGACCACGGAATCGACTTGGAGCAAGTCTAATCAAAGGCGCCTTTCCATTTGATTGACACCTTAATTCAAAGCGATTAGCGACTGCAGACAAAGGAAATTCTCTCAACCAGTAATTCAAAACAAACAAAGCCGCAAAAGTTTCCCCGAAACCAGTACGGCAAACTATCGCCCCATGCACGCGAAAGGTATTTTTAAGAGAAGCCATGTGCTTATAACGAAAGAAGAAGGGTAAATCTTGGATTTTGTTTATTTGATTCAGGAGCTGTTTTGTGATCCAAAATATGCGAGAATGACAATGCCTTCTGCTCGGCTTCTGAATCAAATAAACAAAATCCGCCAGGCAGATCTTTAGATTTACCCTCCTTCTTTCGTCATAAGCACATAGCTTCTCTTAAAAATCACCTTCAGCGTGCAAAAGGTGAGAGTTTGCCCTACTGGTTTTGGGGAAACTTTTGCGGCTTTGTTTGTTTTGAATTACTGGTTGAGAGAATTTTCTTTGTCTGGAGTCGCTGAGCGCTTTGAATTTAGGTGTCAATCAAAGCAACTGAAGCTATTGTATTACAAAATCTGCCCTTGTTCACGAAATCGTCAAAAAATAAAACAAACAATCACGATGCATGCCGGTTACCCAAGAGCCTTTGAGCCTCAAATCCAGTTTTACCAAAGCTTGCATTTTTTACAAGCAACGGAATTTCTCGTGTGGTTATAACCAAACTTACCCTTTTTGTCCATGTCTGCTACTAAACTTGTCTCCAATTTCTGGTCTTCGAGTTTGCCGCAGAAGAATTTTTATCAGGAATGCCTGCAATCATTGACAAACAAAAACGTGTGATTATCATGTAAAAAATGATGGGTGAATAAAGAATAAAATACCCGTTTGAAAGGCCACTGCTCCCTGGATATCAAGAGGATAATATTGACGAATTCATTATCTAATGGTGGACATGTCCAAATCAGCATAGGTTCCAAATCTTTAAAAAGGCTGGTGTAAAATTGAATGACATATTTCTTTGAACTGAATGACTTCAAAGAAACTTTAGCTATTTCTCTATAATTCTACCATAGGAATTTTCTGAAATCTTCAATATTTTCAGAATTGGTTTATGATTTAGAAATTTGATGATGAGCAACTTCTTTCTCTTATCCAAAATTTTCTTGAGGATCGAAAACAGCGAACGGTTCTGAATGGACAGTGTTCTAATTGGGGAGATATTTTGGCAGGAGTTTTCTTCTTTTTCAAGAATTCAAGAACATAAACACCTAGGTAAAAATTAAAACGAGAAAGGGCATTCTAAAGTATCTCTCCAAAAAAATACAAACTGGACTACGGAGATGTTACTTATCATATTCCAGCTAAAATTTCAGTCAAAACCATCGTAATTTCTAAATCACTTCATCTGTTTGGAATGAACTTGATCCTGAAATAAGGCTCGCTCCTTCTGTTGCTGTTTTTAAGAAAAAGCTTCTATCAATAATTCGCCCCCCTGCAAAATCTGTTTTTGGCATTCACGACCCAATAGGCCTAGCTTATCTTTTCCAAATGAGGGTTGGTCGAACTTTCATAAATTAACACATCCACCGACGAGAGTTTCGTCAAAGCCTTCCAAACAACGTTTTAAAGACCTTTCTAATGACGAATAAGAATATACTAGAAATGACCTTAAATTTTATCCACAAAACTGGTCGGTTTGGCTGAACTCAAATTTTTATTATAAACACCATAGTTTATGAATGCCTACAATATGGTATCGAGCAAAAGTCTGCCACTCATCTGGTTTATGATTTAGACATGTCTTTTGATGACGTCACATCTGTAGTGTTGTATTGTAGTATAGTAATTAGAAAGTATAGTAGGTAACTCATTTTATGAATATATATAAAAAAAAAAAAAAATCAGTTGAAATGTAAGATACGCTGTAATTTCGAAAAATATTCAAATCTTCTGAAAAGTCCAACGGTAGAATTATAGATAAGTATCTAAAGTCTCTTTCAAGCCATTCATTCAGAAGAAATAGGTCATGGAATTTTACACCCACTCTTTTAAGCCGAGAAAAAGATTTGAAACCTATGCTGTCCAAATTAATCTTTAAGTTTACTTGAATGAAACTGGAAACTCCATTTGGAAATTAGGAGAGATTTTGTTGAGAACGCCTCTTCAAGAAAACTTCAAAATAGGCCTAAAATCACGACAAAATTTTCCTAATATTTCAGCTTTACAGCAATGACTTCAACATGTTTAGCTCGTTTATACAATCAATAAATGATTTTAGTACCAAAAATAGCCGAGATGTTAAAAAACACGACGTTTCAAGCGTGTACTCGTTATCAAATGACTCGAAATCAATCGAGCTGAGCAAAGAACCAAGGGCAGATTTTGTAACACAATAGCATGAGATGCTTTTGTTGACACCTGAATTCAAAGCGATTAATGGCTGCGGACAATGGAAATTCTCTCGACCAAAAATTCAAAACAAACAAAGCCGCAAAAGTTTCTCTGAAACCCAAGTAGCTAGCGCGCTCGTTGTATATTCTAGAAATTGTTTTTGCGTGCAAACATGAGCATAGATCGAAATGGGAAGGGTATATCTAAACATCTACCTCGGGCATTTTATTTCTTTGGTGCAGAAGCGGAGCAGTAAGTGTTTTAATTACACCCAAAAAATAAGAGAATTGAATCGCTTTTTGAATCAAATAAATGAAATGCCCGTGGTAGATGTGTAGATATATCCTTCTTCTTTCGATATATGCTCATGTTTGCTCTTAAAAACAATTTCTGGAATGCACAATGAGCGAGCTAGCTACGTGGGTTTCAGAGAAACTTTTGCGGCTTTGTTTGTTTTGAATTTATGGTGGAGAGAATTTCCTTTGTCTTCGATCACTAATCGCTTTGAATTACGGTGTCAATAAAAACCAATTGGTGCTATTGTCTCACCAAATCTGTCCTTGTTGATCCGAGGGTAGATCAAATTTTGGTATGTTTACAAACCTCCTCCATAGTGGATGTAATCAAAACTTTTTCAATATATGATGGAACTGGTCCTTTATATCTAAGGGAAAGAGATTGTGTGTAAAGGATTTTATCATCAAATTTGAATGTTTTATTCATCTCGCCTCCTTCCTCTCTGGTGTTTATACAAAAGATAAAAAGTAGTTTTTGCTTATATCATATATTTTCAAGAAAAAAGTTCCCACTTTTGAAAATTCATAGCGTCAAGAGTACTGGATGGATTGGAATGAATCAATACTTGCTTGAAAGCCAAAAGATCGAAGTATTTTTGTGATTTTTCTCGCCTTCTTACGAGCATTGAAAAAAAATGGAAAATTCAAGTTTACAAAAACTTGGTGGTTGCAAAATGACTGAAAAGGTCTAAAATACTTGATCAA
The DNA here is from genome assembly GCA_039566865.1 of Aurelia coerulea. NCBI lineage: Eukaryota > Metazoa > Cnidaria > Scyphozoa > Semaeostomeae > Ulmaridae > Aurelia > Aurelia coerulea. Next base: position 48,025,121 of record CM076943.1, read on the forward strand.
ATCATAAAAGACTCCTCGCTCAGAACAACAGAGAAAATGCAATTTTGCATGGGTGAGAGCTATCGTCTGCAGCTGCACATTTATTGGCATGAAATTGAAAATCTTTAGTATCTGTTCGAGAATCTATGTCTTTATAACTCTTGAGAGAAGTGAAACGCGCGTGAGTATTGATGTTCTGTGTGAGGAGAGTCCTAACGATTTGATCAAGTGCTTTAGGCCCCTTTTCAGTAATTTTGCAACCATGAAAGTTTTGTAAGTTGAATTTACCTATATTTGCGGTGGTCCTAAGAACACGAGAAACATCACAAAAATACTTCAATCCGTACTTTGACCTCACGCAACTGGACTTTCGGCCACTCACCCCCCAATACTTATACTGGATACTTCCACCGGCAGTTTGGTATTTTTCTTCCATGAAGTCGCTTCATAAAATTGAAAAGTTACAAGAGCGTGCACTAAGATTTCTTTACAATGATCATAAGAGCTCATATAATGTTTTGAGACAAAAGTCCGGAAGATGTACTATGCAAGTCTCGCGTCAAAGAAATCTTTGCATTGAAATTTACAAAACATTGAATAATCTAAATCCACCATTCATGAAAAATTTTTTCAAATTCAGATCTTCGCAATATTCTACCAGAAATCCTTATGACTTAAAACATATAAGACCAAATCAAGTAACTTTTGGTTCAAACAGTCTTGAGTCCGTTGGCCCTCAAATATGGAATGACCTACCAATCAAAATGAAATCCGCAGATGTAGCGCCTGCAGTAGTTTTAATTTTATTCAGCATTAAGTTTCTTATACATTTCAATTTCATTCGATTTAGATTAGTTAACTTTGTATATATATATTGTATATATATTGTTTAGCTAAGTAAATATCGAATTAAAATTAATGAACAACAACAACAACAACAACAACAGCAACAACAAAGTATCCCGAACAGGTTGTCCGGAATGCGTCAAGGATGGCGCTCTATGCGTGACTTATCTTTGGATATGATTTTAAATTTACAAAATATAATAAAAAGATGGCAGTTTTGTTTTCGAAATAAAAACAACAAGACAAGAATTTTCTAAAACGAAGATAACACTGATTATGATGATTTGTAAAATTCAATAATCATCATCATACCAAACTCGTTATTTATGTTACTGTAACAACGTACAGTATAGCCATGCGCAATAAGAAACATATAATGTACTCATCGACCGAACGTGTTTTTTGTGTCAATTCTTCTGTGCAATGTGTTGTCGTCGCCACCTTAACTGACTGCGCATGGTGCTTCGCAGTGGATTGCAGAAGACAATCACGATGTGAAGCACGATGTGTAGTCAGTTAAGGTGGCGACGACAACACATTGCACAGAAGAATTGATACAAAAAAAAAAAAAACATTCGGGTCGCTTGATGAGTACATTATAGATCTCTTATTGAAGATGCGCTGCAAGACGTTCAGGGAACAGTTGACATTTATCTTCTTTCTGAAATTTGACAAACTGCAAAGAATGAAATTTATGATTGTGTTGCGGGGCGATGGCAATTCTCGACACGCTTTCTTTATTTCAGTAATCTATCTGTCTATCTATCCCTGTCTCAGTAAAAATGGAAAGTCCAAAACATTTTATTGGCAAATTTCGTACCCTTTGGTCATCTAATTACTCATTAATCTAAGTACTCTTCGCGAAGTCCAAAAAGCTGCCATTAATCCTCATTGTTTATTTATTTGTGATTGAAGCAATTGACGTCACAATGATAAGATGCGATTAGCCAACATCAAAGGCTTCGTTGCTAAATGTCATATGACGTCACTCCGCTGGAATCCGTGAGTCAAAAACGTTCTCAATTCTTAGTTTCGAATACATGTTAAACATTTATGGCCAAAAAATTCTCATTAACTAAGTCGACAAGACAATGTTACTTCAAAGAAAACTTGAAAACAAACATTTTCAGTCTGTTTTTAAATCTTTTTGGTTACGAATTGAAAAATTCTTTACAACTTGGCGGTCTCAATGCCAAAAGGCAATGAATAGTTTTCTTTTAAGAATTAGTGTGTTTTGCGTCATAAAAAGAATATTTGAATATGAGATCCCGAAACCAGACAAACAACTCATATATTACATTCAGATGAATGTTCTATGTTCTGTGGTTCCGACACTGATAATTACTAAATAGTGATAAATAAGAGTCTCAATAGGACATCAGCAACTATTCATTACATCAAAATATTTCTCACAAATACTCACTAAATAAAAATAAAAATGATCGATGCTTCGTTCGCAATCGTTCCGTTTTACCTTCATTTCATTTCATTTTTCACTTCATATATTTATTTAAAGTTGGTATTTACATAGTTTTAAAAGAATAAAGCTAATTTACACCAACTATTTACAATAAACCTAAAGTAATACATGCTAATTTACAATCAAAGGAATTCAGTGTCTATTTACAAATTGTACAAAGGCAACTGGTTCCATCCCAAGTTTTAATTTCCTTTTTGAAAGCTGCAACAGACGCTACATACTTTGCATCATCGTTTAGGGTATTCCACAGCATAGCTCCCCTGAATCTTAGGGAGTTTATCCCATATTTTATCGCGTGAGACCTCTGAGGAAGCTCACATAATACTTGTTTTCGTAAGTTGTAAGTAATAGATTTTGCTTGGAAATTCTCCCAGAGGTATGACGGATTTAATTGGTGGAGCGTTTTGTAAACTTCTAAGAGCAGTTTCTGTAGGTTCTTTACATGTATTGTAACATCATCATGCCTAAATAGAAGTTCTTCAAAAGAGGATTCAAAATCCTGGTATAAAACCCTTAAAGGACGTTTATGTACTCGATTGATGTTACTGTTAGCAGCTTTGCTACAAAATTTCCAAATCAGGGGGCAATAGTTGAAATGTGACAGTATAACAGCGTTGAACACTATCCTTGCTTGATTAAAATTGATATAATTTAACAATCTAGAGAATGCCTTTACCTTTGTACTGACTTTCATGCACAGATCCTCTACGTGTTGGCCAAAAGTTAGTTTTTTATCGATAGTGACTCCTAGTAGTTTCCCCAGGGGGGGGGGGGTACTCATTGACTTTCAATACGGGGGGGTCCATGCCAATATTTGGGGTCCGAAATTTTATGTTGAATCAACATTTGGGGTCTGTGAATAACAACATTGACAAAAATTCAATATTTGGGGTCCACAAATCTGAAGAAAGGAAGAATCGTGCAATTTGGCCCTGAAGTTGCGAATCATGAAATGAATGTCTTGGTATTATTCAAAAACTGAGAAAGATCGAGAAGCTCAAATTGAAATCATTCAAAAACATTTCAGGGACCCCAGAAATAGATAACAATATTTGGGGTCTCCAAAACGTTAGACTCAATATTTGGGGTCCCCAAAACATCAGGCTTAATATTTAGGGGTCAGCAAAGAAATAGTGGCATGGACCCCCCCCGTATTGAAAGCTAGGGAGTACCCCCCCTGGGGTAGTTTCACTTTATCACTTGCACGTATGATTTGGCCATTGATATTCAAGCCTAAGTGCACAGTTTCTTTCATACCCAGGAACATCAATTGAAACTTTCCAGGGTTCGCAACCATATTATTCCTAAAGAACCAATCTAGGATCTTTTCAAGATCGCTTTCAACTGATTCAAAAGACTGGAAAGAGAATTCCAGTTTCTGGAACGCAAAAAGAGATTGTTCACACAGGAACGGAACGATTGCGTATCGGTTTTTGTCTTTAATCACGCGGGAACGTAATCGTTCCATTCCATAATTGTTTCCTGACTTCTTTCTGTTATTTCCAGCAACAACAACCACGCATGCACTTTTGGCAAAAGTCTGATCGCTCGGTTTTTGATTACAAAGTCCAACTTTGTAATCTAAGAGGGGGCTCCAGGTCAGTCAGAAAGAAAGAAAGTAAGAAAGAAAGAAAGAAAGAAAGAAAGAAAGAAAGTCCGTCACGCTCGTTAAAGCGATTGATTAACGTTTTATCTCTGCTAATTGGCACTGGAATAAAGAAAGCGCACAGAAAGCGCATACAAGACAGAAGTTTCCCGCGATCCTATAGCAAAACTTGACGTCGGCTTATTTCATGTTAGACAGATTTGACACCATAAGATGGATAAATTACCATGATGTTTACCCTGGCACAACAACAAATTTACCCAGAATTGGCACGTTCTTGACTTCATTAGCAGCTTAATTATTTTAAAACAATCGTTTTCTAGAACGAATGCATCATTAGCCACTTATTGATAGTATTCATTATGCAAATAAGTCAAGTTTAGAGGATGATGTAACCGGCGGCCTGCACAGAGGCTAGCATTCGCAGCATCACCGAAGGTAGAAGGACCCTCCTCCTACACAGCTACGTATGCAAACGTCGCAGGTGAAGTTGAGAGGCAAGGTGCAGGATCCCGGCAAACAATGGCCCCATTAACTGGGGGAAGGCACGTGATCACACTGAACCAAAAATCTTCATGCATATGATTCTGCACAGAGGTTATTTTCGTGACTACTTGTCTCAAACTAGATGCCCGCAAATAGAAACGTTCTGCAGGGTTCTGCATAAACATAAGCAATTTTGTATTATCGGAAATCTCACATGACATCCTAATTTGAGACATACAAGGCGCTTAACTTTGTATGGAAGTCGACTTTAGGAGCAACACTCACTGTAGCTAAAAACAACATCAGCGATCATTTAGGGTTATGAAGAAATCAATTTTCAGATTTTTTTATGTTTGAAGAATGAAAACATTATGCAGGGGCTTTTGCTCCAACCGGAAGGAATAGACCTAGACATATAGACATATAGACATATAGACATATAGACATATAGACATATAGACATATAGACATATAGATAGGTACATAGGAATCAGGAATGTTGTAACAATGGGCATTATTTGTGCACACAATCGAAACAATCAGCGAAGCATCTGAGATATTTATAGGCATTGTAAATGGAAAGAATCAAACAATTCTGAGATATTTGGGCTAACAATGAAATTTGGCGTAGTTGCCAATTGATATTTCCTCATTAAGACTAATTACTACTTGCTCCCAAAATTAATGGAGCTGCCAAATCATTACAAGGCAATCTTCAAAATTTGACCTCTTTGACCTGGCACACTGCCCTTACTGTTTGAAATCTTCGATATAGATAGCTGTTGCCAAGGGAACCAACAAACCCATATAATACTATCAAGAAACAAGTGTGGCACTGTTTTAGTGGCAGCTCTTGTCAGACCTTGTCAGGATAAAGTAAACAATTTGCCAATACAATATTGTCGGCCATCCTTCAGTTTTTATCAGAGCAGTAGGAAGCATCTTAAACTTGGAGGGGCATGGCAATTTAAGGGCACTTTTTTCATAAGAAGAGCATTTTAATATACATCAGATTTGCGACGAGAAAAATGTTATATCTAGGAGAAAATAGTATGAATGCTGATAGATATACGATTTCCTTCGCAATGAAGCAAAATGAGAAGTAAACATAACCAAATAAAGAAGTAAGTAATAACATAATTAAACTACTTTCTGTCCGCATTAGTCTTTAAAAGGGACACATCCTGAGACAAAAATTACACCTTTTGGTTTGTTGCTAAATCTTGGGGAGCACGTGCCCCCTGTGTCCCTCTAGTTTCTACGTCTCTGGACTCTCGCTACATCTAATGTAATAAATCTGATGCATATAACGAAATCTGATCTGCTTCATCAAGTGGGCTCGTTATTAGGCTACATCCATTTTGATATGAACTGAATCATGCATTGCAATTGCAAATAGATATTCTATTACTTTGAGGCAAGCTATGTGCATGATCTCATTCTTCAAACATGGCTAATGGGGGCCTTTAATTAAGCCATGGCATGGCCAGAGTAAATTAAATGGGCGGAATTGAAATGAGGGGGTCTGGGGGAAGCCCCCAGGAAACTTTTTGGGGTCACGCCCTTTACTTTGGCTTAGAATGCATCTCCCAATATCATGCTTGCCATTAGCGACATGAAAACTTTGATAGTTTTGTGACAGTTATCTTATAAGTTGAGGCATGAGGAAATTTTTTGAAGAAACATCCTTTACTTTGGCTTAGAATGCATCTCCCAATATCATGCTTGCCATTAGCGACATGAAAACTTTGATAGTTTTGTGACAGTTATCTTATAAGTTGACGCACGAGGAAAATTTTTGAAGAAACATCCTTGACTTTGGCTTACAATGCATCTCCCAATATCATGCTTGCCATTAGCGACAAGGAAACTTTGATAGTTTTTTTTACAGTTATCTTATAAATTGGAGCATGAGGAAAATTTTGAAGAAACATTCTTTACTTTGGCTTAGAATGCATTCCCTGATTCAACATTTGCCAACGCTAAAATGGAAGATTTGACATTTCTCGGAAACTTCTTTCCCAACTATACCCAGATTTTTCTCTTCGGTTTTCGAGGGATCTCGAGGACCAAGCCACTGCCCGTGAGTTTAGACGTGATTATTGAAGTCTGGGTTCTTTTCGCCTCACTTGAAAAAGTGCTTCTGATGTCAAAAGGGCTGAGCTTTCCAAAATTAAATTTTCTTGCATTGGAATCTCCAATAAATTCGTTTACGATGCTGGCAAGGTTGAGTTTATGAACACTGTCTTTGTGCACATGTTTCACCATTAGGTAGTTGAGGCAGTTGTTTGCTGTTGTTGAACTTAGATACTGTAGGTCTTGACTCGCTTCAGTGCCAAGGGCCTGTCACTAATGATCAGTTTTCTACGTTATTATGAAGAATAAAAAATTCAACTTCTGAAAATTATTGGGGGGGCCCGGGCCCGACCGGCCCCAATAGGTGCTACGGGCCTGAACTGACTAAGGAGGAGCTCTCTAAGTAGATAAACTAATCGAGAAAGAGCCCCCCCCCCCACAAAAAAAACAAAACAAAGAAACTAAAAAGATTTTATTAAAACAAAGACAGATGATAACCAAATAATAACCAAATATGATAACACCTCATTGGGATAAAGTTATATGTGTGCAGTGAACAGTGAATTAGTTCTGGGAATCAGTGGCGGACTGGCTCTGATTTTTGCACCGGCCATGGATGAGTTATGGGGGCCCTAAATGGGTGTGGCCTACATTATGAGGGTGTGGTCATGCACAAAATTTGTCGCAATTCCTCGATTTCTTACCAATAGCAACGCTAAACTCACTTTCTTTGAAAATGAGGCTTGTACAATACCTTATTATGGCATGATTAAAATCTTTACGTGGACGTGGTCTCTTCTTTATAAAAGTAACTCTGGCCTTTTGAGAGTATTGTGGGCCAGATGATCTGTAATATTTTCGTTTCACAAACTGTTGAGCAACCCTTTCTCGAACCTCACCCAGCAGTATGGCCAGGGAAAATTTACTGATGGCAGCGGCGTGGCCAGGGTAAATGAAGTGGGGGGGATTTAAAGGAGGGGGTTTGGGGGTGAAGCCCCAAGGAAAATTTCTGGGGCCACGCCCTTCACTTTGGCTTAGAATGCATTTCCCAATATCATGCTTGCCATTAGCGACAAGAAAACCTTGATCGTTTTGTAACAGTTATCTTATGAATCAGGGCACAAGGAAAATTTTTGAAGAAAGATCCTTTACTTTGTCTTAGAATGCATCTCCCAATATCATGCTTGCCCGTGCTAAAATGGAAGATTTGACATTTCTCGGAAACTTCTTACCCAACCTATACCCAGGTATGTTCTCCTCGATTTTAGAAGAATATCGAGGACCATCTTTCGACAAAAGTGTGGGGGGCAATGGCCCCCATACCCCCCCCCCCCCCGTGGCCACGCCACTGACTGATGGAGTATCAAAATGAGGGTTCTGGGGGAAAGTCTCCAGGAAAATCTCTAAGGACACTCCCTCTACAATGGCTTAGAACGCTTCTTCCAATCTCATGTTTGGAGGTGCTTAAATTAAATTTTTAGCAAGTGTAACAGTAGTTTTATGAATTAGCATCCTTAGGGAAATTTTGTGAATCTGTTCTTTGGCTGAAATTTTCAAAATTATTTTTAGCAATTTTCTATCAATCAACACTCTTATAAACATTTTCGCACAAAAGCTTTTACATTGCTGCAGCAATCCAATTTTTGCGTGCCCCCAAAGTGGAGGCCTTGACAAAGTTTTTCCCGGAAAATTTTTGAAACTGACAGCCTTATTTTGGCTTAGAACGATTCTCCCAGTCATTTTCTAGCATTTTTCAGAGAGTCTTACCCTACACTACCAAAACTCAACTATTTTCTTTGAAAGAATCTCTAGAACCATCTTTTGACAGAAGTGGACGGGGCCTTTACCGTATCTTCACTCTCAACTGTATTAATTTCTTTGATCAAGTTCATTGACACGGAAGGATTCAAATGTGAAGTGAGATGTCCATTATTCAAGAATGCAGATCTACTATAGAAGTTCCTAATTTCGCAAAAGGGGCCTTTTTCTAGCAAAAATGGGGCCCTTTTTGGAAGATTTTGAGGGGGCGGGCCGGTGGGCCAGTCCGCCACTGCTGGGAATATGAGTCAATGAAAAAAGTCTTTAATTTTGAACGAAATACTAAAACAGAGCTAGCAACACGTATAAAAAGTGGAAGAGTGTTCCAAAGTTTTGAACCAAAATACTGAATTGTTTGAAGACCATATAAGGTAGTATTTTTAAAAGATTTAAAAAGATCACCTCTAGTAGCCTGACAAGTCCCAATCTTATGAACAGCTGCATTAGGCTGAAAGTAATCATGAAAGCACGAAGGACATAGTAGATACTTAGGCCTGCCAGAGAAGAGAGAGATGTCGAGTGTTGGATTGTATTGTGTTGGATTGTAATTTATTGTTGGTAGTTTTTGTTTCTATTTTTTATGTGTTTTATAATTATCAAGAAACAAGAAACAAGTATGGCACTGTTGTTGTGGCAATTCTTGTCGAGTCGGGATAAAGTAAACACATTGTCAATATCGTCGGCTTTCCTTTACTTTCACTCAGGGCAGTAGGAAGGAGAAACAAGTGTGGCACTGTTATAGTGACAACTCATGTCAGGAGAAAGTGAAAATTTGTCAGTTCTTTAGTTTCGCTCATTGCCGTAGGAAGCATCTAAAGCTTGTAGGGGCACGGCATTTCAAGGCAAAGAATGTGATACATTGAAGATCAAACATGAATATATTGTGAATCCTGATAGATATCCGATTTCCTTCGCAATAAAACGAAGAGAGGAGTAAACATAACTAAATCACAAAGAAAAAAATTAAACCAGTTTCGCATCAGTCTTGAAAAGGGGCACATCCTGAGACAAAAAGCGCACTTTTTGGTTTGTTGCAAAATCTTGGGGGGCACTTGCCCCCAGTGTTCCCGGTTCCTACGTCTCTGGTTATCTTTGAAATATAGATAGATAGGAATCAGCAATGTTGTAACAACTGACATTGCTAGCACACACAATCTAAACAATTTTTATGTTTGAAGAATGAAAACATTATGCAGGGGCTTTTGCTCCAACCGGAAGGAATAGACCTATATAGACATACAGATAGGTACATAGGAATCAGGAATGTTGTAACAATGGGCATTATTTGTGCACACAATCGAAACATCCGTTTTCCTTCACAATGAAACAAAGTGAGAAGTAAGCATAACTAAATCTTGAAGTAAATGATAACAAAATTACACGACTTTCTGTCCGCATCGTTCCTCAAAGGGGGCATATCCTATGACAAAAAGGGCACTTTTGCAGGCCCGTAGGAGCGTTTTTCAGATTGGGGGGGCACTAACTCATACCGAAGGCGCAAAGACAGTGGGGGTCTGGGGGCGAAGCCCCCGGAAAATTTGTTCTGTCAATGCCCTGTTTTACGCTCGGAGGTCCTGGAGAAAAATATTTACGAATCCAAATATTTTTCAAACAGGCTAGCTAAAATCAAACTAAGACATGATAAGAATACTTTGTCAAGAGCACTGTATAAGATTTACTTGATATTTGATTTATAAAAGTCATCACGATGTTTCATGGGGTCCGACAAAAGTCGTGGTGTGGTCACAGTAAATTAACTGGGGGGATTGAAACGAGGTGGTCTGGGGGCGAAGCCCCAAGGAAAATTTTTGGGGCCATGCCGTTTATTTTCGCTTAGAATGCATTTCCCAATATCAGGCTTGCCATTAGCGACAAAGGAAACTTTGATAATTTGTGAGTTATCCTATAAATTGGAGCACGAGGAAAATTTTTGAAGAAACAGCCTTGACTTTGGCTTAGAATGCATCTCCAAATATCATGCTTGCCATTAGCGACAAGGAAACTTTGATAGTTTTGTGACAGCTATCTTATAAACTGTAGCATGAGGAAAATTTTTGCAGAAAAATCCTTTACTTTAGCTTAAGATTTTAAATTTCATGGAAAATTCTTATCCAACCTATACCCAGCTTTTTCTATTCGGTTTTCGAGGGATCTCGAGGAGCATCTTTCAACAAAAATGGGGGGCAGTTGCCCCCTTTACCACCACCATGGCCACGCCATTGCCCTTGAGTTTAGATATGAATATTGAAGTCTGGGTATTTTTTGTCTCACTTGACGAAATGCTTCTGCTGTCAAAAGGGTTGAGCATTCCAAAGTAAAATTTTCTTGCATCGGAATCTCCAACAAATTCGTTTACAATGCTGATAAGGTTGAGTCTGTTATTGTTCACATGTTGCACCATAAGGTGCTTGAGGCGGTCGTTTGCTGTTGTGACCTTTTAGATAGATCTTGACTCGCTTCAAAGGCTAAGGGCCTGTCACTGATGATCAGTTTACTACGTTATTATGAAGAATAAAAAAATTCAACTTTTGGAAATTATTGGGGGGGCCCGGGCCCGACCGGCCCCAATAGGTGCTACGGGCCTGTTTTGGTTTGTTGCAAAATCTGGGGGGTCACGTTCCCCCAGTACTCCCGGTTCCTACATCTCTGGTTTCGCTACATCTAATGTAATAGTTCTGATGCATATCAAGAAATCTGGTCTGCTTCATCAAGTGGGCTTTTATTGGGCTACTGCCGTTTCAATATAAACTAAATCGTGCATTAAACAGTTACAATTGCGAATAAAAATATTCTTTCATTTGAGGCAAGCTACGTGCATGACCTCATTCTTCAAACATGGCTAATGGGGGCCTTTAATTATGTTTGAAGAATGAAAACATTATGCAGGGGCTTTTGCTCCAACCGGAAGGAATAGACCTATATTTTTAGACCAGTTCTACCATGGGTAGTTAGACACTGCTGGTGTGCTTCTATGGAGAAGAGCTGGATAATATGTATCTTCGGTGGAAATTTTTAATAGTACTGCGGAGGAGATATCTGCGGGGGAAATTTTATAGTACTGCGGAGGAGATATCGGAAGCGAAGAGAGAAGGAGAGAGAAGAAGTTTCATTTTAATAGTTTAATATTTTTGTTCTTTCGATATCTCCTCCGCAGTACTGCAAAAAAATTTCCCCCGCAGATACATAATATCCAGCGCTCCTCCATAGAAGCACACCAGCAGTGTCTAACTACCCATGGTTCTACATTTGATCGTGTGTTCTCACCACAGGAAGCCCAAATGGCTAAATAATAGATGTCATTTTTGGCAGTTTGCTGGTGCTGCCCATGGCAAAGATCGTTCAGTGCAGCAGTAAAGAAACGGCTCTAATCAATAACGATCAGCAGATTTTTCCGACCAACATCAGTGCCGTTTTTCCGTGTATCTAACTCTGGTATTGTAAAACAAAGGCATCACTCTCTTCACCCCCTTATTCTGAAGTCAAGGCAACCATCCGTATTCGATCTGAGTCGGGGCAACTATATTACGTCATATAACGCTGATAAAGGGTTGCATAATTATAACTGTAGTAGTACATAGCTGTAGTACAGTACACTGCAACCCGGGGGGGGGAGGGTACTTGCCTAGGGAAGTGACGGGGGTGTGCGGAAAACCTCCCCACCCCCTGCACCCTGTCGCATAAAAAATAGGCCAAAAGTATACCCTGTCGCATAAAAATTTTGCATCTCAAATATAGTGTAGAACGCAAATTTTGCTTGTGATACCCTGTCGCAAAATTTTTTTTACCTATTATAATACCCTGTCGCATAATTTTCGTTAGAAAAGGACACCCTGTCGCATAATTTTTACCGTAAAAGGACACCCTGTTGAGTGGCACATCCCGTCAGGTCAAGTATGGGAGTACCCCCCCCCCCCCGGGCACTGCAACCGTTAATTACTTCGTTACTGATCGTTAAAGATTAGAGCCGGTTTCTTTACTGCTGCACTGAACGATCATCGCCATGGGGAGCACCAGCACACGGTCAATCAAAGGACCCTTGAGAGGACTCACGGAGCCTTAGCAAAACGTTTTGATGTTAACAAAGCTAATTCCGTTCTCAGAGTGTTGGTAAAAGCTCGTTTGCGCATATTCCGCATTGAATTGAAGCAATTGTTGTTTCAGTAATTATAAAAGCTAGAGTACCCCATTTGCGTCATAGCCTCGCATGCATGTACCGGGTGTCCCAAAGTGATGTATTATTGTTTGATTGCTTATATGTCCATAACCGATCAACCGATTTTAAAAAACTTTATCTTATCCGATTGGCGAAAGGCTAAATTGTATTTAAGGAAGTTGGTTATGGTTTAGGCCGATTTCTTCATGTCAAAAAGAAGATCGATAAACCTGCACAAATTCAAGCCTTAGATGGCATGAAAAAGAAACGGCTTTCTTTCCCAGTCAACATTTTAGTATGATGCAAAAGGCTGAACTTATATGTCGCTCAGAGAATATATGTCGTTCAGAGAAAACGAATTTAGTTAAGACTGAGTTCAGAGAATACGAATACGAGTTCAGCCTTTGTATCACATCTCAAATGTTGACCGGACAAATAGGCCGTTTCTTTCTCATGCCATCTAAGGCTTGAATTTGAGCAGGTTTATCGGTCTTCTTTTCGACATGAAAACGCCGTGGTAAAACTGCAACCAACATCTTACAATACAATTTAGCCTTTATGCAATCAAATAAAACAAAGTTTTTAAAAATCGGTTCATTGGTTATGGGTATGTAAGCAATCAAACAATAATACATCATTCTGGGCACCCGGTATACCCATAAGAGGGTTGGAGGTATGGTATGTTTTGTTATGCAGACAAATTAGCGTGTTTGGAAATCAGGGAAGAAATCTGGTCGACGGTTAGCCACGTGCTATATACCAAGACATGGCAAAGAACATCGAAATAACGAAGAAAGGACGTAGCGTGACAAGAAGGAGTACGACGAAACTCTTAAATAAAATTCAAGATCAAAAAGGGGCAGACGACACAACCGAAGCCAGGACCCTCCAGAGGACTTCAGATCAGTTGAACAGGAAGCGAGTAGAGTCGAAAGATTTGGACAAAAAGATCTTCGAGTACATGATAGAGCACGACGAAGAAGACGACTGCGACAAAGAAGCGGAAGACGCCGCAGAGTATGAAGAAAAATCATGGATGCCATCGATGTGGGTTTTGAAGAACTTGCCAAACGTGACAAGAAATCGGAAAATGGAGATGAATCTTCGGAAAGAAGGATGCTGGAGATGAAAACGCGTCGGTCGTGGGGAGTCTCGCGGGAAGTATTTCAAGGAGTGGCTCCCGAGAGAGCCTTTGTTCAAGCGTATCGAGCCATTCAAATCAAGTGACAGGAAGAAAAATTCGTGTAAAACTTCCTCAGTTGGAGCTCGGGAAATTCTCCGGGAATTTCCCGAATGGGAGGAGTAGGGTAAGACGGGGTAAAGTGAACTACTTTGGAGGTTTTTCAAGGATATCCTAAAGAGACTGTAGCTGAGGGCAAACTTTTGAACGTTGTTTTGACATTATGTCTTTGGGTCAGTTTATCCAGCAAAAATACTTTTCAAATCTTTTTCCATTGTCTCACAAAAGAGCTTTCTTTGGCGACCGCTCTGCCTAGTTCACTTTACCCCGGACCGGGGTAAAGTGAACTACTTAGCAATTGTTCGATAAAACCCAAATAATGCTGGTAATACCCGAAAATATGATTTATTTTGCAACTCTAAGGAGTTCTTCGCATGCCAAAACGAAAAAAACCCAAAAATTTCACAAGAGTGATATTTAAAAAAATTAAATTGTGACCTATGTTGAGAACGATCTTTGCAGATCAAATATTAACCAAAAACTATTGTCTAAGTCATCAATTCGAGTCAGATTGCGAGACCTGAATACAAGTCGATGAACAATAATGGGAATATTCTTCGAAAATTCTTTTTTGCATATAAATACCAAATTACCACAAAGAGAAACAATAATTTCAAAGTAGCTCACTTTGCCCTGAAACCTCCTCCCAGAAATAAAACCAAAAATAGTTATAAATCTATAACAATTATCTATATTCTAATTTCACAGTGATGGCCATTTATCCTTTTCATGTCGATAGGTATGCTTGCTTCATCAAATTCCAACAAAATTCTTGGATCAGTAACCGCATTTTGGAATGAAGGTCAAACTTCGGCTGTCAAATGTTTGGAGGTTTTTCAGGGAGCTGGTATCAGAATATATTTCTGTGTCATCAGAGCGAAAAATTATCCTGCAAATTATGATTTTCTGAAAGAACCAAATGAGATTGAAAAGGTCTTCTTCATCTGACTTCATGTTTACATGAGAACATTTAAAATCATGGGTAGTTCACTTTACCCCGGTCGAAGCAAAATATCAACTAGACGGTAGATCTTTTAAAATATTATGTAAGCTTACAAAAAAGTCTTTCTTGGCCCTTTTCTTTTGGAAAATGTAAACACATGGTATGTGCTTCAAATTGATCAAAACAATTATAGAAATGAATTTCGTCTTGGGGTCAAAAATTAAGACCAAAGATAGGAGCCCAAACCTAACAACCATGATTTCTCGAGGTTGTTTTTACTGCCTAGGGTAAAGGGATTTTTTGCAACAACAGGAAGAACTATTTTGCAAAAATTATTTCATTTCCTGTGAGCACATGTAACAAAGCATTTGGCATAAATCATGTTTTATCACTGCATGTTTGCTTTTGGAGAGAAGCGCGAATGTTCCGAGTAGTTCACTTTACCCCGTAGTTCACTTTACCCCGTCTTACCCTACTTCACCAGGTTTTGGTAGGGGACGTGCCATCGAAGCTTCAAAAACATACCCGTTCCTTATACCAATTTTCCGAAAAAGTACACCCGACCTTATACCAATTTTCCGAAAATATATATATCTGACCTTATACTTATACCAAAATCGCAAAAATCGATACCGTTCCTTATACCAAAGTCTCGAAAATCGATACCCTTCCCGATGGCACGTCCCCGTACCCAAAATATGTGAAGTACCCCCCCCCCCTCCCCCGGGGGTTTCGTCAGTGCAGTACATGAAAAAGAAGAGTTGGCAAATTTCGATAAACTAAAATACCTGAGCTGATTTTTAGGAGAGCCAGCGAGATCAGTACTGGCGGGATTACGGATGACTGATGCAGATAATTTGACGGGCGTCGAAATACTGAAGAAACGCTACGTCAAGCCCAGTGTCATTCAGCACCGGCACATTAAAGGGCTGGGTCACGTAACCGTAAACAAATCTGTTATCTTTATAATCTATATTGTTGCCCGCACGCACCGGCACGCGCCCATTGTGT
Organism: Aurelia coerulea; assembly: GCA_039566865.1. NCBI lineage: Eukaryota > Metazoa > Cnidaria > Scyphozoa > Semaeostomeae > Ulmaridae > Aurelia > Aurelia coerulea. The sequence continues at coordinate 48,040,759 of CM076943.1, forward strand.
TCTGCACGGATTTTGGTGGATGGGGTGAATCCACGATAAAGTTACTTATAAAAATCCAGCAATATCTTTGCAATCTTACAAGATATGGTTGTTTCGTTTGTTTCTTTCTGACATTCAAGAGTTTATCTTCAAAATAGCACTTTCATTTTGAGAAAAGTGGAATATCTGTGTGATATGGCCTGTCAAAAAACTGCAAAATTGTTGTTTCGAAAGAAGTTTGTTTACATTACGTGACCCAGCCCCTTTAAGACCAGTTTCCAGTCAGTGGAATTTTCCGCGCGGGTGGAATTTTACACAATAAAGAGTCATTCAAGCCTTTTTATTTTCAAATTCATTTAATCCATATTTAAAGTTGGTATTTACAATAGTAACTAAGAACATACCAATTCAAACCAACTATTTACAAAAAGATATACTTTATACAAAAAATTATCGGCATATTTTGCAGGTGCATTTATCGCCAGCCCAGTCTTTGATCCTCTTTTTTAATTTGATCCAAACGTGCATAGTTTATTTTGGCGCACCCGGTATATCGGATACAATTACAAAGGACGATACATAAACGAGGGCCCCTTGAAAATCAGCCTTTGCCGAAGGGCAATCCTCCTTAAATGAATAAAAATGAAAGGAAATGAAGCTACACAATACTGATAAATACTAGGATTTAAGCATCCACTAAGAATGTTCAACAAAAACTGTACTTCCAAATGAAACTTTATTACTCTTTCTGATCCGCAAACGTCTGAGCAACGCTTCTTTAAATCCAGGGATACGAAAATAATAAATAACTGGATTGATTGTCGAATTTGCCAATGAAATTGTAATAATTGTGCAGTATAATATATCAAATTGTTCTGTATCTAAAAGTTGTTTACCGGATAAAGTGCCAGCGGCGACGATCGCAAGATACGCAACAAGTGGTGCATTTGACATCACGAAGCATAAAATGACAAATGAGATAGCCTTAGCAACACGCAGTCTCCCTGCACTTAATTTCTGTTGAGTTCGCAGTGTCTCGTCATTTCCGTTCGATTCCGACCCTGATTTTAGAACTTGGACTTCTTTTTGCTTGACGATTTTTAAGATCATGAAATATGACCCCGTGATAACGAATAACATTGCAAAAGTATAAACAAAAATCATTCCACTGAATATCCCGTGTCCCTCGTTGATTGAATTGAATAGCGGACTTAATCCTGGTAGGGTCCAGCACAGGAAAATAAGGATACATAGCTTCCTCTTTGTCATATGCGAGTTGTAGTGAGTCGTCTTCGATAGATGGATATAGCGATCATAGCTAATCAAAGCGATCGAGCTCATCGAAGCACCCATCAACATTGCTGTAAAAAATCTCCGGATGTTATTCAATCCACAATTGTCTCGGAGACTCCGGACGAATAATTGCGCAATAAAGAGTGGCTCGAGAGCAGCACCAACTAACCAGTCTGACATTGCTAATGATAAAAGGCAGAAGCTGGATCGATTGCGTAATCGTCTCTCTTTTAGGAAAACATAGAATATTACAATGTTACCAAGGAATGAAACTGAGCCGATTAAGGTATTGCATACTCCAAAGAACGTGCTGAGAGATGATGGCAACGTTGCAAAATTGTTCGAGCAGCCCTCCATTTCTGAATAGCTTGTCAGGTACTCTCATACATTTGGCTAATCTCTCTTTACTATATCTTTGAAACTCATCATCGGTGTTTTCATTTTCAGTCGAAGCGGCATCATTGCATGTTTCTTGTAACTTCAACAAAGTAAATTACGTTTTCAGAGCTTGTAAATTCTGATTTTAATCACTGAAATATTTAGAAACTCGCTGCCTTTCATACTTTAACATTTCCATCAAATATATGTCTCTAAGCTTTCAATCCTAGAAATGTGTGAACATCAATTTGAGCTTTCTTGTTAATGTTCTTCCACAGGGATCTATTTTGGATCCTTTTCAGAAGCCACTTTCAAGCTTGCAATTGCTGCTCTTGATACATCAGTTTTGTGGTGTCCTCTCTCCCTCACTCTCAAGAATTTCCATACAAAATCTCGGCAATCAATCGATTCTCAATTTGTTGGAATAATATCAACTAAAGTTACCATCTGGAAAAGCAAGCAAATAATTTGCCCCTTCTGAGCAGATATTCTCGATATGCCACATCAAAAAGGCCATACAATTTCGTAGCTTTTGTCTATCATCCTCGTCCGACCAATTTCCTTTCAGATTTCTCTTAGAAGAAGCGAAGTGTTCACAATTAAAATCAAATCAGTGGACTGCTCTGTTCAACTGAGACATGTAATTTCAACTCTTGCCAAACTGCTGTTAAGTAGCTAAAACATCTGGCCTTTAAATCTGTTATAACGCAGCTGGCTTATAAACATCAAGAAAACAAACGATTCTTACCAATCAAAGTAAACCAACCCGAAACCGTTTCAGCTTAATATCTCTCAGCTGAAACAATCATCGTCAAGCGCTGCATGTTGATAACTCTTTTGTAGACTCTCTTGAATAGCTCTTTTGTTGATAACTCTTTAATACTTAAATGACTGTTCCACAAGGATACGTGCTGAGTCCTTTTTCATAAATATTTATCCTGGTTACACACTAAACAGCTTTTAATATACTCAATCTTGTAAAACGGAGTTACCATAAATCATCAAGCGCTGCATGTTGATAACTCTTGTAAACACAGTCCTTCTTCATAAATATTTATCCTGGTTACACACTAAACAGCTATCAATATCTTCGATCTTGTAAAAAGCGCTGCATGTTGATAACCCTTGCAGATACGATTTCTGCTAAGATTTATCCTCGATCTTGTAAAATGGAATGCAGATACAGAAGCTTGTATCAACTGCTCCACTGAGTCCTTCTTCATAAACATTTATCCTGGTTACACACTAAACAGCTATTAATATCCTCGATCTTGTGAAACGGAGCCACCATCAAATCTTGAAGTACTGCATACTGATAACTCTTGTAAACACAGAAGACGATTTCTGATATGTGCTCGGTCCTTCTTGTTAAATATTCATCCTAGTCACACATCAAATGGCCATTAGTGTATTCGATCTTGTAAAACAGAGCTACCACCATACCTGTTCGATGAAATGCCTTCGATTTTACTGACGAAGAGAGCAACAAAATCTCCTGTCAATGATCTTTCTTTCTTGTGTCCCCATAACTCCTTCAAAATTTTTAAAGCTGACAGCAAAGTGTAATCATTGCAGCATGTTTGTCGTGAATTTTTACACAGAAGCTCTAATCTTTCAATTTGTAGCTTCAAAGACCTGGTCTTCCTTCTTGCGACCTTTAGTTCTTGTGTAGTTAAATTCGCGGGATAAAATGCTTTCTTCAACTAACGGTTTGCTTAAATCTCCTTTCTTTCCTAAACAATATCTGGCCACCATACTAGTCAACAACATAAAACCCGAAGACTTAGAGATTCCTTTTCTTTGAAATATCATGCAGGTGGATAGGCGAAATCTTTGCCTGCATAAATCAACATCAATTCAATCGCCCAATCGTCAAATTAGATCCACCATCTCAGAGTAATCTCTCTTGAAAGAACTGCAAAGTGAACCAACTTCCAATCTAATATTCGCTTTGAACCAAAGAAATAAGCTGATGACAGCTTAGATCATTAATCCGGCTTACAATCTCGCAGTTTACTGCCACGCAGTTTTGCCAAGAACGGATTAAATCTAGTATGATATAGGAAAATAATGTGATCCGGAATAATCCAGAGATCTTGAAAACGATACGTCCAGAAAATGATGCTCTTTAAGACTTACTCATATTCGTTTTTTCGTGGAGGAAATAGATTAAAAGATCGCAACAAACACGTCTTGAGTACGACGTTCTATCGTACCAGATGACAATATTCCTTGCACTGAGATTTATTGAAGATTAATCATGCAAAAGATACCTCCAGAAAATGATCTTCTTAAAGAATTACTGATATTCGCTGTCTCGTAGGAGAAATATTAGAAATTGAAAACAGCACGCCTTGAAGTAGCCATTAGAATGACGTTTGATCACAGTAGTCGCTCATATGTTGACGATTGCAAATGATACGTCCAGAAAATGATCTTCTTCAAAACTGACTCAGAATCGCTGTTAAGCGAAAGAAATATTAGAAATTGAAAACATCATGTCTTGAAATAGCCCTGAGAATGACGCTCTATCGCACCAGTCACTTGAATTCCCTGCACTGTGTTTCTGAAGATTAGAACATGCAATTGATACGCCTAGAGAATGCTCTTCTTTAAAACCAACTCAAGCTTGCCGCGTTGGCGCTGAGTCAAATGAAACGGAGTATTGATAGCTGTGATACAGTTTCGTGGAAGAACAAATTATACTGAGTATTGTGGGTGGCAGGTACATCCGACCGACACAACGCACAAAAACAACACATCCTTTTAAATGCAGGCATTTTCTGAATCCGTTTGTAGCTTCAGTTAATATGATTAAGATAAAACGAGGCTTTTTAGTTCCTTGTCTGTTGCTGTTAGCTGTTGGGGGCGGCGTTGGCTTGTAGATGTAAAAATTCTTACAGCCTGATTTCGCAGATTTTATTGCCTTGGAAACGACCTTTTTGAACATCTAAATGAAATAAACGTGTCTTTGGATTACGTTCAGTCACTCTCCAAAGAAGATACATATTTTTTCTTTCAAAGAAACCAAGAAATTGGCACAATCAGATTTTTAGTATTGAATGTTTCTTACCGGTTTCTTAGAAGGCTTCTCAAATTCACGTTGTATTTATCGGGGGGGGGGGGGGGGGGGAGGGGGGGATCTCCTGTGTCTTTATGAACAAAAGTGGATAGTACGCAGTAAGAGCAACACGCAAGCAGAAGTATACCAGGGGTGGTCATGATCGTGGCTCCAGGTCAGTCCCAGCTTTTTCTCTTAGATTGGGGCAAGCTCTGTCTCCAGAAGTTGGCCTTTTTGCTTTCATAGAAGTTGGCTTTTCCCCCGATATTTTGGACAATTTGACACTGGGCAAGGTTGGCCCCAAAAAACTGGCATGTGTCAGCACTGGTTTTTCTGCTCAATGGCAAGACAAAGCTGACATCGCAATTGTTTGAAGATAGTCTCTGGCTTATTTCTTCAAATGCACAGAAACAAGATTTGTGTCGTCGTTTTGAAATTTTTGCCTGGTTTTCTTGCTTTTTTGAATTAAATCATTGGACATCTGGCTTTTTTCGGACAGTCTTTGGGACAGAGGTAACACCCCAGTACATTCAACATTGGATTTCACATGAAAACTGGGTGGGTTTCAGCAATTATCTAGGACAGATAGAAACGTTTTTTTTATGAGAAACTTGGATCAGCACTTAGTACTAAAAGTTTCTTAATTTTGCATGAAAATTTCGGTGTTTTAGTAGTAAAAGTTTCTTAATTAATTTCTTATTTGTTGGGCCTAAAATTGCGATATTGTTCAAAAGTGAGCCTTCTTCTCGACAAAGGGATTCCATTTTGCATTGACATTGTCATCACGAATAAGCCATGCACTTTCAGGCAAAACTTTACCAATTTTTGCTGTTAAAAGTTAGAAAAAATGAAGGTACCTCTGTTAGAGAGACAAAGAATACGAGAGACGTACAGAAATAAAATTTCAGAGTTTCTTAACTGTTCTTGAGCGTAGTAATAGAGTTTCTTAAATTTTTGGTCATCGTAATACTAGTTTCTTATAAAGCAGTTTATTATAAAAAAAAACGTGTAGCACCGCTGTATGTCAAATTTATATATTTCTATTTGCAATGCAAAAACTGGGTGAGACCGCTGCAACAAAAAGGACAGAGGTGACGACGTGTTAACTAAAATTATGTGTGAAAACTCTAAGATGGCCAGAAAATAAGGGAAGAATGCAGTGCACACTGCAAAAAGGTCCGTAATTTGATGGCGACCAGCTATGTGCTCAAAGCTTGGCTTTTTCTAAGTTGTGCGGCATGAACCTTGGTCAAAATTGGGTTGGTTTATTTTTGTTCTCAGGACAAAGGTCGGGTCACACATTTTACCGTACTTGACCTCCCCTGGTATACCTCAAGCAAAATGAAACACGGTAAAACCCGTGTAACAGAGCCAACAATTCTGCAAGTCAGACTGGGTTCTTAAACAATGAATACAATAGATAGGTTCTTATGTAGGTTCGTTCAAACGAAATAAACTAGATAGAACTAGAAGCATCGTTTTTTCAGTACTTCAGCTTCTTAATTTTGGTTCTCTGAAAGTGGACTTTCTTCCAAAAAGTTTCTTATGAAAAGATACACGGAGAACAAAAACCTTTTCTCGAGAATCTATTTTCATTCTGGAGCAAATTTTAGACTTCAATGTCATGAAATGTCCAATTCCAATGGAACCAACTTTGGATGTCCAGTAAAGCATTAGTCACAGTAAGAAACAAATCTTTATTCCACATTTGGACAAAATAATTTGTTTGTATCAAATTTCGCTATATAAATTTGGCTTTTGTCAAAAAATTCCTAATGGCGATTTTAATATGGATTGTCGGAAGAGAGTTGAATTTAAGACGACAGTAAAAACAAAGAAGGCAGCTTCAACGCAGTGGAAAAGAACAGACGTGAAAAATGGCACAAAATAGACATCTTTAAAGATTAATAGTGGACAGCGCAATGTTTTTGTAAACGGAAAGCGTGAATGATGATGATGATGTCTGCTACACGTTTTTTTATAAGAAACTGGTTTATAAGAAACTATAGTACTACGATGACCAAAAATTTAAGAAACTCTAGTACTACGCTCAAGAACAGTTAAGAAACTCTAAAACTTTATTTCTGTATGTCTCTCTTATTCTATGTCTCTCTAACAAAGGTACATTCGTCTTTTCTTGACTTTTAACTGCAAAATTGGTAAATTTTTGCCTTGATGTGCAATGTCAATGCAAAATTGAAGCCCTTTCTCGAGAAGAAGGCTCAACTTCGAACAATACCGCAATTTTAGGCCCAAAAAAAATAAGAAACTAATTAAGGAATTTTTGCTACTAAAACACCGAAATTTTCATGCGAAATTAAGAAACTTTTAGTACTAAGTGCTGATCCAAGTTTCTTATAAAAAAACGTGTAATATCAATCAAAGCTATAGAATATTCTGCGCTGATTTTCACATCATAATTCTAAGCCCTTGGGTAAACAAACTTCCAATGAAAAAGCATTTTCATTAAATGTGAAAAATTTATTCCAATGGGAGATCGTACCAACAGCTGTCTCCTAAGAGAATTGTTGTTCTAAACCAAAGAAAAGACAAACAATGAAAGTAATAACAAAAAAATTAAAACTCATTTTGCTTCATCTCAAAAGTAAATATCATTCAGGAATGGCCTGCTGACAGAAATAAAGGCTTCGCTATAACCATGCCAGGACGCTAAGTTACCAGTACGATATCCTTAAATTTGTAGGAATTTCACCATTATTTCCTTAATTGCAGACAGCTTGAAAAGCCTTTAAATAAAACCCGAACTTGATGACAGAAGGTCCTATTAATTTCAACTCATCCATTCCTTACGTTGTTCACTAAAGGAGCCACTGCACTGTATTCAGAGCACGTTACAATTTCAGACTGTCTGAAAATAAATTCTTTATATTTAATATAAAATTTTACAATAGCAAATTACCAAAGACACTACCTATGAACTAATATACCACATAAGAAGGACGATACCAGGAGGAGCAAAATATCACAACTACCCGCTGGCAATAAACATACACCTAAAATACAACTAGTCTAATTAAACAATTGCAAAATGCTTCATATAAAAACTTTTTACGAATGAATACTTGAGCCGGTTTCACATTGGACGTCAGGCTAACATGGGAGAGAACGATGAACACTCAGAGAACCGACCGAGATACCAACAACGACAACAACTGTCCTTAGGCCAAAGATCCGACAGAAAAGGCAAGACAACAGACAACTCAAGTAATACCACACAAGAAACGTGGGTTCAAATAAATTTGGATTTTCTAGCCTAGATAAACGTTTCCAGTACTTATAGTTTAAAAATGTTTCGGTAATATGAGATTCTGGTTTCTGATAAAGTGTTATAAAAAGTACGTGTACAGTCCTAGCTGAGCATACAAAGAACAAGATCACATCTTGTGGGCGGGTCTATATAAATGAATTTAACTTCCTTGTTACATTTTAGACAATTTATTTTTATAACTGATTACTTTTGAAACTAAACAAACACTTACTCTGTTTGTTTATTGATTACATTACACACACTTAACCATTTTGCTTGAACTGATGTGTACCAATACATTTGCCTTAGTAAGAATGTAAGATCGAACAGCGGATGTAAATAGTTTCGACAATTCCACGCTAAATTTCATGGATGAAGGCTCCATGCAGACGTATTTTTCAAGAAGCTGCTTGTGCGAAACTCAATTCTCAAATCGTTAAAAAACCAAGAAACAATTATTTAAAGGACAAGTCCGGGGTTGGAATAATTGTTCATAAAATGAAAGAAACACAATGTTTTGAATGGTGTGTAGTACTTTTTTCTAACCTTCTCTGTCTTTTCTCTGCGAAATTGTGTATTTAAATCTGTGAAATGAGCGAAATGACGTCATTATTCATGACGTAATTTCACCCATTTCGCCTTCGACCTGAACGAGGCTGTTTTCTTATGGAACTCTCAAACTCTCAAGTAATTTCCGACGTCACAATCGAAACTCCAAACCGAGGCTAGCCATTTTATCGCGTTTTCAAAATGGCGACGACACTGGGCCTAACTTACGAAAAATTTCGTACGAATTTACAACAGAAAAAGACATCAAAACCCGGAAAAGAGCTACAAGTGATGTTTGGAAGTTGGTAAGGTTGCTTTTTGACATTAATTGTAGAAACCCCGGACTTGTCCTTTAAGAAAAATTCATTTTAGTCAAGGGAATCGCCAGCATATGTTTACTTTATTTTCACTTGTTCCCTGTGTTATAATACTTGGAAGGTACTCGAGTAATGTCTAAAAAATGGAAAGGTTAAAAAATTTCATTTTGACATGTTCACGAGGGTACAGGGAGTAAACATGGAATTTCAATAACCCCTGAAATATCCCCTGTGAGACATTATACGCATACGAGTCGTTTTCTTCAGAGCTGGTGCATACCTAAAATACTATTGATACATTACATATCCAGAGATTGCCTTAAAACATGCCGGTCGACTTCCTTCACACACATGTACGCCACCCCCACAAACTGCAGCATGATGCCCAATACCAAATCCAACATTCCCACATCCTTTCGTTTACATCCTACGGACCTGTAGCCGACAGTGTTTCGTGATGGGTAGGTATTACTCTTTCTTTATTTAGTTGCGTTAACATTCATTTTCCTTTGTTGCTACCGAAGGCAGAATGACTATTCTTCTTCAATTAGCGACCGAAATTAGCCTGCCTGCCTGCCTGCTGTCTGTCTGTCTGCCGTCTGGCTATATAGACGGGCCAGCTCACGGCTGCGGTTCGCGGGCTCGCGGCTTGTGAGCATTTATCCAACAAACAACGACAAAAGTTCTCCAACAAAAGATAATGAGTTCTTCCTACCTACTTAACTACCTAACTACGTCAATGGACGACAAAGGCTTATTTCTGACAATGCAGAACTCAATATTACGGACCACGGAACCATGAACTACAGAACTACGGAACCAAGAGCCTTGGATTCAGGAACTAGAAACCGGCGGAGGAGAGTAACTCAATATTCTAAATCATTTACCTTTTGAACTAGCGATAATCATTAAATTAATTTTTATAAAACTGACCTCGCTACAGTCGCATTTGGTACAAATACTAATCGGCAGCACTCGCTGACTGTTGTTATATCTAGTATAGCATTTTTAGTCCAGCATTTCACTTACAACTACGTCTACCCTATTCAAAAATTTATCTATCATTACTAAAAATAGTCTCTAGCAAGGATTGCCGGAATAGATCAGCGGTAGCGCGCTTGACTTCTAACCCGAGGGTTGGTGGCTCGAGTTCCCACCCTGTTAAACTTGCAACGTTGAGTGAGGAGAGTCGCCAAAACTCTCTGAACTTCTTGGCAAACGAATTACGAGGTGTGCACACATAAAGAGGAAAGACCAGGACACTGCTTCGATAAGATTAGCTTCTCAGTGTCCTAAAACTATCTTCAGATGCTAGGTAGCAATATACAGGGTGTCCCAATAAAATTGTGCCTCGTTTGCCAGAATATTGCGACAAAACGGCAAAAGATTCTCGCCAAAATTTATATATGATATTGCTCTTCAGATGTTCAAATAAAGTTTGCTACCATCCACGTAAAAATCTGTTGAAAAATGATGGAGCTATGACCTTCGGAAGACCAAATTTGCCTGATGATTGAAACCATCGGTCGGCTATTTTGTATTACTATTTTGCAGCGATAAATAGCTCCATGGATGAAATGAAACAGCAGCCTCCAATTTCATCGCTCTCGTGAAAATTCTGATAATCATTAGAGAGTTCAACTATTTCTGACCCCACAGAAACTATTTGTTACTTTACGTGAAGCTATTTATCGCTGCAAAATAGTAAGACAAAATGGCCGACCGCTGATTTCAGTCATCAGGCAAATTTGGTCTTCTGAAGGTCATAGCTCCATCATTTTTCAACGGATTGCTACGGGGATGGTCGCAAACTTTATTTGAACATCTAAAGAGCAATATCATATAACAACTTGGCGAGAATCTTTCGCCGTTTTGTCGGGAGCTACAGGCAAACGGGGCATACTTTTTTGGGACATCCTTCAGACGAGAAACTCCAGCAGTTTTGAAAGCATTTTCACGAGCGTCGGCTTAGAATTCACTATAAAACGGCTTCGCTAATAAGAGAGGAATGATGAAATTCGAAAAGATCTAAAAAATTGAATCGAAAGACTTACCCGATCGGGACATCTCTATATTCTGGTGGAGCTTGCATGGCTGAAAAATAAGCACATAGTGTAACAACGTGTTACGGCGAATATATATTTTTTTATATCAAGACGCTATATCATTTGATACATGGTCAACTACGGCTACAGATAACAAAAGATGATTTAAATACAAAATAAACAATACGAAATAGAGGTTACAACTAAATACCTAAGAATTTCTAGGTTAGGTTTGATTTTACTTTTTATTGATTTCCGTTTTCTGAATTGAGGCGTTTGGAGTATATATCATGAAGGAATTCAGAAAATAACTGTAGGAGGAGTTCATCTTCGTTGGACATTCAGTATATACGTTTCTGTTCATCCGTTGGTATATAATTGAAATTGGGCAGAGATTTTGTGCTTTATCTAGGAACACTGTCCGTTCAGAGATAAAAGTTTGGCACGAGAGAATGAAATGGGTCTTGTTTTCAATTTTGTTTTGGCAGGATCTGCACAATCGTCTTTCTCTTTCTAAGGGAGGCTTGAAATGTCTTCCTTTTTCTATTGCAAGGTAGTGGTCGCTAAGGCGCAATTTTGATAGTATTCGTCTATGTGATCTGTTGGTAATTAGGGAGAGATAATTTTCACATGTAATTTGAGATTTGTACGTTTTATATGATAAGGCTTTTGGGCAGTCACTCTAGTGACTTTTCAACTGTATCTGATGCTCTTGTATAAGGGTTTCTTTTGTCGCATGTTTTGAGAGTAATGTAATAGATTCAGTATTTAGGCCATCCTCTGTAGGGTTATCAGTCAAGTTATTCATGTAAGAGGTTATTGTTTGACGGTGGTTTATTGAGTTTTCGTATTTAAGGGCCTGAGATATCAAAGAGTGGTTCAGATTCATTAATTATATGTTTTATGAAGTTGTTAGTCCTGCAGTTTAAAGGGATGCTGACACTATCACATTCATACAACAACCATAAACCTTAAAAATCCTGTCCTGCTTAGCATTAGTTGCAAATCTTTAAATCGGTGTGCAATGGCGGGTGTAAAACTGTTTAACATATTTCTTTGGATTGAGTTCCTTAAAAGAAACTTCAGCTACTTTGCAATCAATCTACCATTGGATTTTCAAAAATCTTGAATATTTTCGAGATTATAGTGTTTTTTTCCCAATTTACTTGAGGATTTGATGTTATCAAACTTCCCAATCGTAAGCCAGAAGGGTGAAAGATTTTTGCTTGATGCCATACGCGTATCTTTTTATATAAGAAACTGCCCATAAGAAACTTAACTCTCAGATCGCCAAAAAATTAAGAAACTCCAGTAATGGGAAAATATAAGTCAAGAAACTACCTATTTTGATAAAGGAAATCCTTGATATATCTTTACTTTACTTTCACTTGTTTCCTGTATCATATTACTCGTAAGGTACTTGAGAAATGTCTGATCATGGGAAAGGCTTAAAACATTGTTTTGAAATGTTCACATTGGCACAGGTAGTGAGCATGAGGATTGTTATGGAACCTCTAAGAAACTCGTAAGAAACTCTGAGTACTCAAAATCCGATAATTTTAAAAAATTTTCAGTACTGGCCCAAATTCTTAGTTTCTTATAAAAAACACGTGTATTGGATACAGTCATAAAATATGGGATTTTTTTAATATTACTCCATTTTCCTTAAAAATTTAGAAATTACAATGCTTTGAAGTTTTTTCGAAATGTTCTTGAATGCTTACAGTAAGAAAAACCCTCCAATTCTGAAAATATTGAAGATTTCTGAAAAGTCCAATGGTAGGATTATAGCACAGCAGCTAAAGTTTTTTCCAAACTATTCAACTGATGGGTCTTATAATTTCATCATTTTGAAATCTATTATGCTGGCCAGGTTGATCTCTGACTGTGCTACATTTTGCACAGAAGACAAGTGAATTTTAAGGCAGGATGGCCGAGCGGTCTAAGGCGCTGGTTTAAGGCACCAGTCACTTCGGTGGCGCGGGTTCGAATCCCGCTCCTGTCACTTTTTACTTCATAGGCGAACATATTTTGAAATTAAAATGCAGGAATTTTTACCTCGCATGTACATTGAAAAAATTAAAGTATTCGAAAAAAAAATTATAAAAAATAAAAAAAGAAAAAAGGAGGAAGGAAAAATACTCTGGAGACATGCGACTGCAACCTCGTTCTGGTTTTTAGTAAAAAAAATGGCGGGTAATTTATTCAAAATGGCGGGTGTCAGATTCAAGGCAGTAATACCACGCTTATTCAATTCAGCAGTTTGCGTTTCGATGATTGCCAGTAATGGTGACACAACAACAACGAACCTTTTCCCTTTCCATTTGCTGTATCCCTTCTTGCCAAGCTCTTGCGTGATTGAGGGAATGAGCTGATATATCAGTGATTTCCCCCGGCTCCAGTTGGCAGTATCGCAAAAACATCCTTTCCTCTAAATATCCCTTTCCACGCTTCCATCTGCTGCTTCGTCGTCTTTTCAATTTCCGGGAAGAATTTCGCCAAGGCGACATTCACACAACTTTCAAGATCGTCATCAAACCCTAGACTGGCTACACAATCTCTGTATGCTCCTTAGAACTGATTTGTCGCTAATACAGAGACTTGTTGCCAAACAGTGTCAGATCGGAATAACTTGATAGCCTCGTTTTCATAAGCGCTACATGCGTAAAACGCGGACCACGGAATTAGTATTTTGGTTGTTGTTGCTGCTGTGATCAGTAATCATCAAAATATGACTCAAGAAAACAACACATTGATACCAAGTTTCATTCATGTGAATTTGAAAGAATTTTAGACAGTTTATGACTCTGACAAAATGGAGCATGGACAGTGAACATAAATTTGAAATTTCAGAGGAGTTTCAGTTTCATATATATATAAATTCACCACGGAGAGAATTATTTAAAGGAGGAGCTCTCTCAATAGGTAAACTAATCGAGGAGAGAGCCCCCCCCCCCTTATCAAAGTGACCAAAGATAAAGTGACCAAAGTTCAGAGTGACCAAAGATAAAGGAAGGAACCAAAGACTTGACAAGATTAGACATTTCATCATCATTATACATTATCACTAGCAATCAGAAGTGGTATCTGAAGGACTGAAGTACAAGGAATTTTCAAGGGAACTGTTCTTTATATTTGCTCCAAGTGATTTGCTGCATCAGATAGACAAACTCTCTCCAAGAAAAGTGCAACCTAAATGCATACTGATGTGAGGTCTGATAATAATGAAGCAGATATCTTGCGTTAAACAAACCCCTATGAATTAAGAACATCAACATCAATGTGATAAAGTAACAAGTACTTGTTAAATCACAAGCAAAAAATTATATCACCCTTTCCTTTTCGTATGTGATCCAAACACGGGGGGGGGGGGGGGGGGTTGGATCACATATGGAACTTATAAAGATTCTAAACTTCTAAAATATCTAAGATTGTTTTATTTGGCAGATCAAATGCATTCAAACCAAAACAACTGTTAAGGTGATAAAGTACAACAGCCCAACATTGCCAAGTAACATGCTTGCAGTTAGATAATATTAGAAATTCAAGGCCCCCGACGAGATCAGAAAAGTGGGGGGGGGGGCAGGCGCAGGCCAAACTTGATACAAAAAATTACCACAACACAATAACATGATGATGAGCTGCCTTTCAAAACGGCATGATTTGCAAACATGTGGGGGGGGGGGGCGTGGCCTCCCGGCCCACCGGTCCCCAAGTCATCGGAGGCCCTGAAATTGAAATACACGAGCCAAATGTAAACGAAAAAATCACTAACCTGAACTTACAGTAGGCCTACACTACACTGTACTTACAGACTGACACTCACTGCTGTCTTGAAAATGCCTCTCAAGTATCACAACAGCATTACATTTTGCCATTTCCTGTTAGAGCACAAACAAATATCTCTTCCCAGTGCCCACTTCATCATGCCAAATGGCTAGCTAAATTCCTTCAGCTTCATTTGCTTCTGCTCTGCAGGTCGATCAAGCTGCGACGACAGCGCCGGTCGCCATTCTTGAAAAACTCAGACCAAACAGGCCTCTACTTCAAAGGGAGGTTTTCCAGTAAAAATAAGTAAAGAGAGGAAAAGTTGATTGGCTACAAAAAAATTTTCTATTGTTTAAGCCGAAATGCTCCAATCAGATTACAATCAGGTTTTTCGTTCTGAAAATTCCGATTTGAGACACTCTCTGGCAACTAGTCCCTCATTGAGCTGGCCATCAGCAACAACAACAACAGCGAAATCAAGGGACTAGTGTAGCTAGTCTAATCAAACCCTCCATCTTCTTCTGCAGTCGCCATTTTGAAAACAATCTGCCCATAGTTTGCCTCGTTCACAAATTCACGGCCATCCACAAGGCCGCTGGCTCTGATTGGTCAAGAAGACACAAAGGAGGTCGCATGTCTCCAGAGTATTTTTCCTTCCTCCCTTCTTTTCTCTTTTTTTTTATTTTTTTTTTCATTAAATTTTTTTTATTTTTTTTTCTCTTTTTTTATTTTTTTCTCATTAAATTTTTTAATGTTTTTTTTATTTTTTTTATTTTTATTTTTTTCTCCATAAACTAAAAATACTCTGATCCAGGGTAGTATCTGTAGAGTTGCAATTAGTTATTGGTCACATTCTACAGTCATAAAAAATATCGTAGCAGATAAAGGGTATTCTTATACTTTTTTAGAAGAAGTCCAGGAAAAATCGGATTATTAAAAGTATTTACGATAGGAATAGAAGTCACTTATTACACACTATATTTTATAAAAAAACAGCTCATAAGAAACTGTAGGCTCGACTTTTCGAAAGTTAAGAAGCCGTGTTACCTGGAATGAATAATCCAAGAAACTTGTGCAATTCGCAGGTACGATTTGCTCAGGTCATTCGAAAATATTTTGACACTGTGCAGCAATAGCAACTGTTTTGACATTGTTTTGAGTGCGAATTATGTTCTCTGGAAGCCCTTTCAACAAACCTAAATTAACTCGACGCTTTAAGTAGTAAAGATATAAGAAACTCGTTAGAAACTACTGGAAGTACTTATAGTTAAACGATTTTTCGGTAACACGAGATTCTGGTTTCTGATAAAGTGTTATAAAAAGTACGTGTACAGTCCTAGCTGAGCATACAAAGAACAAGATCACATCTTGTGGGCGGGTCTATATAAATGAATTTAACTTCCTTGTTACATTTTAGAAAATTGATTTTCATAACTGATTACTTTTGAAACTAAACAGACACTTATTCTATTTGTTTATTGATTACATTACACACACTTAAACAATCTTGCTTAAACTGATGCGATTCGATTTAATATGTACCAATGCATTTGCCTTAGTAAGAATGTAAGATCGAACAGCGGATGTAAATAGTTTCGACAATTCCACGCTAAATCTATGCTCTAAAATTCCACGCAAAAGTCTCCTAAAATTTAAGAAACTGCCCACAAGCTCCGGATTTTGCTTTCTTATAAAAAAATTAGCGTAACGTTACTATTTCAAGAAAGTTGTGATAAGATGAAATGGATGAGTGAGGCTGGAGCCTGGTATTACGAAATCTGATGGACTTGCCCAAGTCTCTCCTGTGTTTATACCTAAAAAATCGTCCACCTTAAAGACTTGGGCAAGTCCAGAAATCTGGTTGAGTAATATCAAAACCAGCTTCCAAATCCTTAAAAAGGCTGGTGTAAATTGAGTGACCTATTTCTTGGAACTGAATGACTTCAAAGAAATTTTAGCTATTTCTCTACAATTCTACCGTTGGACTTATCTGAAATCTTCAATATCTTCATGATTAGAGTGTTTTTCTTCTTTTTCAAGAATTCAAGAAAAATTTTCAAAAAAACTTCAAACCATCGTAATTTCTAAACTGTTTGACGCAGCATGAAGTAATTTCGAAGAAAACCAAACATAGTTTATGAATGCCTACAATATAGCAGCAACAGTCTGTCACTCATCTGGCTTATGATTTAGAAATCTGATGACATCACATCCCCAAATGAGTTGAAATGTTAGATACGCTTTATTTTGAAAAATATTCAGAATTTCTGGAAAGTCTAAGGGTAGAATTATAGATAAGTATCAAAAGTTTCTTTCAAGCCATTCAATCAGAAGAAATAGGCCATTAAATTTTACACCCACCTTTTTACGCAGAGTTAAAGATTTGGAACCTATGCTTCAAAATATGGGAAAACAAAATCCTGATATAACTTACTTCCTTTCGGCCCTTTTGTGTATTGATTTGTAACAGTAGGCATTGATTTATTGACAAGAACCTGTCTGTTTTCGATGCATTCACCTATGAAGTTAAACATTTCGCAATCATTTCAAGGTATCACTAGCAGCGAAACTGCTATTACAATGTACAAATTGCTAAAATGCCGCTAAAATGGTACCTGTATCTGAGTACCTTTCCAACCTATTGGTCAGGAATTCAAAGTGTCAGAAAACTGAGAAAAACTGAAACTGATCTTTCTCTTTATAGAAAATATAACAATGGGCAAAGAATTGCGAAATGATATCAAATAATACCAAAACAGTATTCGTAATACAGAACAGATTGGGCCTTTCCTCATCGCAAATCGGCCTTCGGAAAGTGCTTCTCGCAAAAGGGTTGCTAAATTGTGGAACGATCTTTCGGTTGAAGTAAAATTATGCAAAACTTATGAAATTGTCAAAAAAAGTATCAGCGATACCAACAGCGAATGCTGATTCTCTCTTTCGTGCTATACTTAGTATTACTTTAATTTGCTCATTAGATTGTTTTGTAAATAAAACTATCTAATTTTGTATGCTTTTCTTTTAAATTTAGTTATTGCATGTATTTGCACGGCCCACTGTAAATCAGTCCTTCGACTGACGTCGCCACCGTGCCTAAAGAGATTAAAATCAAATGAAATTGAATCACATCACATCACATCACATCACATCACAACATCACATCACATCACATCACATCACATCACATCACATCACATCACATCACATCACATCACATCACATCACATCACATCACATCACATCGCATCACATCACATCGCATCGCATCACATCACATCACATCACGTCAAGTCACGTCACGTCACATCACATCACATCACATCACATCACATCACATCACATCACATCGCATCGCATCGCATCGCATCGCATCGCATCGCATCACATCACATCACATCACATCACATCACATCACATCACATCACATCACATCACATCACATCACGTCACGTCACGTCACATCACATCACATCACATCACATCACATCACATCACAACATCACATCACATCGCATCGCATCGCATCGCATCGCATCGCATCACATCACATCACATCACGTCACGTCACGTCACGTCACGTCACATCACGTCACGTCACGTCACGTCACGTCACGTCACGTCACGTCACGTCACGTCACGTCACGTCACGTCACGTCACGTCACGTCACGTCACGTCACGTCACGTCACGTCACATCACATCACACCACACCACACCACACCACACCACATCACATCACATCACATCACATCACATCACATCACATCACATCACATCACATCACATCACATCACATCACATCACATCACATCACATCACATCACATCACATCACATCACATCACATCACATCACATCACATCACATCACATGAGGTATCTTTTGGTAGACCTAAGCCTTGGAATCATCTTTTGATGTTAAATAGGTAACCTCTTTTGCCCGAAAAAGTCTTCTTGTTGTATGTAGTGCAATTGTGCAAAGATAAACAAGTAAATAAAGTAAAATATAAGCACTTTCATGCGAATTGAAATACGCACAACCTCAAGAACAGAATCAACAAGAAACAATAACAAAAATATTTTGTTCGTTAATTCTATGAAGTTATTTCTCAATTGTAGATGTTTTAGCCACGGCCCCTTGAAAATAAGAATTGGTACACCGTGCCTAAAAATAAGTACAAATGAAATGAGTGAAGTAAAAAGCCTACTTCTCCAGAATATCGGCAAACTTGGAAGAGTTACGTCCGAGATGGACTAAAATTGATTGGTGCAAACTCGAAAGATATGCATCAAAATTTTCTTGGTGACTTGGCATACAGTTAATTTCCAATGAAACATGGTAAAACTAGTTTCTTTTTATGAAGGACAGTTGAATTGAAGATTGCTTTATAGGATATAAAGTTACAGACACTTCCTTCAGCCATAAATTTGGAGATAATTTTTGCGGGCTAAATAACTGAGACATCATCAAAGTTGTTTAAGATCAAGGAAGGGCGTCGAGCTGAATTTGTCCAGAATGCGTGAAAACACCCGACGCTTCAAGTGGGAATTCAGTCCAACGTACATATGCATATATTACTTATATTAAACCAAAAAATTTCCGATGAATAAACTCCGCACACACTATTTTCGGACAAACAATTTACGGATTTTTTCAAGGAATTTCGGACGCTTTTACAGAAATTTTGGACGACTAAGAAACGATACATTTCCTGTTAATTTTGATCGTTTTAAACTAAAAATATCATGCATTAATCGATCGTGCTTTATTTCAAGTTCTCAAAGGGTTTCTGGTCAGAAATTTCCATAAATATTTATTGTTGAGGAGAGAATGATTGCTAAGATGGATTTAGTTCCAGAAAAGGGAATGTTTTCTTTATAAATTAGAATCTCAGCACATTTCTTTTCAATGAAAAAGTAAATATGTTTTACTAAAATTTTTCTAGGCTGCAACAATTTTAGACACTAAACATTTCGCACTACAACAAATTTCGGACGTTATAATTTCTGGACGTTTAAAATGTCCGAAAATCTTAGCGTCCGAAATTGTTTGTCTTTTACACACCTGGTGAAACGATGCCATCAGAATCAAGTGCTTTGTGCTTGTAAATAATATCACCAGTTTCTGAATCACGGGCAGGACCTTGAAATAAAAGCAGTACATCAGTTATTTCATATTCGTACCACAAGGATGCGCATAAAAAGGCACATTTTATACCAAATTTCACCCAAATAAGTGAATTTATTAACAGTACAATACGTAACTATTTTGTAGTAACATTGTTAAGTTTCTTAAGGGAATACTGTTACACGATCTCCGTGGAGGCGTGCTTAGTAGGCAAATATAAAAAGCTCTCCAAGGCGTGGAGAATCACAGGTCGATAACAAGTACTTTTATGAAAGATAGGATCCCTCCCGCCCATCCCCTCCCTGTTTTCAGCGAGATTCAGGTTACATGAATCGAATTAAAGTACGAGCGATAGGAATAATGTGCTTTCCGTGTTTCCTCTATTTGGCACACCTATATACAATCTTGCTAGACTGACCTCACTACTATCTGTTTATTGTAGTTTAGTAATAAATAGTTTAATAAATGAAGTTATTTTCAGTTGAATGCAATGAATTAGAAAATAAGTGAAAGTTTTTGAAAACTCATTAAAATTATACTGCATTACCAATCATGAAAATTTCTTCATTTCAAAGACTAAAAAAAATTTGAAGACATTGTGAAATCTTGAAATAGCTTTGACTTCGTGGTGATTTTCTCTTTAACAAGCTACCTGGTTTTGAAGCATACTCAGAAATCACAAGAAATGGTCATATAATTTAATTCTTTTACTACCACTTACATTTAACATGATAACGAGTGTACGCTCGAAACGTCGTGTTTTTATCATCTCAGCTATGTTTGGTACTTAAATCATGTATTCATTATATTATCGATAAGTTGTTATATACCACACAAATTCTGGTTAGACGTGAAAGGTTTGTTGATTCTTGGATTGAGGAAACGTTCATCTGGATAAGTGTGGCTTATGTTCATTGCTAACGACACTGAAAACTTGAATTTTGAGGCGTTTTATCATCTGAGGCTTGAGCCGACAAGTTAGGCCCATCGGCCATTGCCTGGAGCACTGTGTACAATGTTGCACAGTGTTCATACAGTGTTGCTATGGTTTCCATATCGGACATGACACCGAGGGAAACAATTTCGTCCCAATTTTTAATGTGAAAGTCCACGAGTCGTAGTTATAGCGTCCATATCAGTCTATCAATAGTAATAACTACGAATCTGTAATTAGTCTAAAATTCACTACAGATTTCAAATTGTGCCGGTATCGTATGAACGTAGTTTTAATTAAAAAAAAACTTTACATTCGAAATAACTTACCCATAACTCTATCAAACGTCTAAGATAAAGATAAAATATTCAATCAGCAGAAATGGAGCAAAATATGTTTACTCTCAAATACGAAAATGCAAAGAAATCTAGGCTAGAGTAGAGATGTTCTCAATTCTTAGAACAGATCTATAAATAGTCATAGACACATGGCAAAGCAGAAATGTTCTTCATGTACCAAAGCCAATAATCACACTATCAAAAACTTTTGCTTATAAGTTTAACAAGAAAATTATCCGAGAATGAAGAAGATCAGAACACGAAAGGTATTATCAACATTTTTTTCATATCCAGATAAAGTTCTTTCAATACACGTTGCTACTTACACTATATATATTGATACTACCGGATGCGCCGAAATAAACTATGCACGTTTGGCAGGCCACAATAAATCGTACACTGGACCGTTTTGAAGATTTATGACTTAATCGTAGCAGAAAGCCTGAAGATACTGGGTTTTTTTGCAATTTTTTTATTTCAGTTTTTAGAGCTAGAAGCGAGTTTCCTAAAATTTTAGTTTTCGAAAACACTGAAAACGATCTAAAAATATCGATCAAGTTGTCTATAGAATCGACATGACTGGACAGAGAGAGAACTTGTTTGTGGTGATTTGCGATTTAAAAATCGACCAATTGCAATCTATTGTATGAGAGTTCGTACTGAGCCCCCAATTCCCCTTGAAAATGTGTTCTCTTTGTTCATGTTGGATCTTTTAAAATGTGATCGACGTTTTTTGATTGTTTTCAATGTTTTGGAAAATTAAAATTTTAAGAACTCGCTTCCAGCTCTAAAAACTGAAAACGGAAAAATTTGAAAAAAGTCCTAGAATCTAATTCAGGCATTCTGCTAAAGATTAAGTCATAAATCTTCAAAATCGGTCCAGTGTACGATTTATTGTGGCCAGCCAAACGTGCATAGTTTATTTTGGAGCACCCGGTATACAACTATACAACACTACAGGGACGCTAATACGAGAAGCAAAATGGATTGACTACACCATGGTCATACATGTAACGAGAACAATAAACACTACAGGACAATACGCAAAAGGAAAACAAGAAAAAAGAATACATGTAAATTAATCACTATACGCTAAATGCAACATAAGTTAAACACAATAAAAGTTTGCGGAATAAAGACTGCTGGAAAGAAGTTTCAAAGCGATTCTCTGCACCGCACCGAACTTAATCAATTTGATCGGGATAGCAATGTAACAAAGATTGAAGGCAACAGTAGACTATTTACCTGGTTTGCATATCGCTTCAAGGTACATTTGGAATTTCTATATACAAGGCATCTCCCAAATCCTAGAAAGCAAATACGTATTAACTACATATACCGGGTGTCCCAAAAAAGTATACGGATTTGGTTGACACCAGCGCTGTGAATTTAGCTTCAATCAATGTCTAATCACTCTAAAAATGTTCCTCGATAGTAAACTTGAACATATGTACCTCGTTTGGCGGTATTTGTGCTTTGAGAGCAGACATGTTAATTTTGAAAGCTCAAATTTGCCTCTTCCTGCAAACCAGAGCTTTAGCCTTTTTGCCTAAGCGATTTCTTAAGGCGCAATGTATAAATCAACGATAGCCTTGATCAAATTTGAACAATATTAGATCTTGTGTTATTCTGTTTTCCAGAAGTCACCTCCCAGTCACCTGTTGGGAAGTCTCTTAATTTTTCATCAATTTGTTTTCCATGTGCTTCAGGAATTTGCTTGGGCCAAATGCTCAAAGCCCTGGTTTGCAGGTGGATGCAAATTTGAGCTTTCAAGATTGATATTTCTGCTCTCAAAGCACCGATACCAACAAACGAGGTATCTATGCTCAAGAACAAGAGCAGATTTTGTAATACAATAGCAACAGTTGCGTTTGATTGACACCTCAATTCAAAGCGATTAGCGGCTGCAGACAAAGGAAATTCTCTCAACCAGTAATTCAAAACAAACAAAGCCGCAAAAGTTTCCCGAAAACTGGTAGGGCAAACTCTCGCCTTATGCAAGCGAAAGATGGTTTTTAAGGGGAGTTATGTGCTTATAGCGAAAGAAGAAGGGTAAATCTAAAGTTCTGTCGCTTAGATTATGTTTATTTGATTTAGGAACTGTTTTGTAATCGTTTCATTTTAAGCCCTAAAGACGCGAGAATTACAATGCCTTCTGCTCCGCTCCTGAATCAAATAAATATAATCTAAGCGACAGAACTTTAGATTTACCCTTCTCCTTTCGCTATAAGCACATAACTTTCCTTAAAAACCATCTTTCGCTTGCACAAGGCGAGAGTTTGTCCTACCAGTTTTGGGGAAACTTTTGCGGCTTTGTTTGTTTTGAATTACTGGTTGAGAGAATTTCCTTTGTCTGCAGCCGCTAATCGCTTTGAATTGAGGTGTCAATCAAACGCAACTTTTGCTATTGTATTACAAAATCTGCTCTTGTTATGTTCAAGTTAACTATCGAGGAATATTTTGAGAGTAATTAGCTATTGATGAAAGCTTAATTCACATCACTGGAGTCAACCAAATCTGTATACATTTTTTTGGACACACAGTACCGGGTGAGTCAATAAAAAGAATCCCTGTTTGAAAAATCACCATTCCCTGAATATCAAGATGCTGACCATTACACCAATTTTCTCTAACTTGAAGATTTTGAAGCTGCATGATCTCTTTAAGCTGAAATTGCTCAGTTTTGTGTATGACTGTGTTAATAAGATCTCCCCCTCCTGTTTTCATTCTTTCTTTGCATTAGTTGAATCTGTTCATCAACATCGTACACGACAAGTTAGCAAGAACAAAATTTTTTAACTCGTAAAAATACCCTGCAGTATGGACTCAGGTCTGTGCGCTATTTTGGAGCAAAGTGTTGGAATGACATTCCCGTTGATATAAAAAGTTCACCATCTTCTCGTTGCTTTCGTCGAAAACTCAAAGCCTTTCTTTTTGAAAACAATTACCAGTCATAGAAGTACAAATTTTATAGCCATTTAAAATTCACCAGTGATTATGAAATTAACTTAATGTCGAAAATAAGTCTTTCCAAGTTCATTAGTCATCTTCAAAAACAGGGGGTGCTCTCTCCTCGATTAGCCTAGCTACTGAGAGAGTTCCTCCTCAAGAAATTCCCCTGCATGCAATTCATTTACTTAGTCTTGTTTTGATTATTGTGTTGTATTTTAGTTATTTTGTATTGAATGTTATTGTATGTAGAGGAATTTTAAAACATGAAACTGAAACTGAAAAGATATTGGGAAACATACCATTTAGCAGCAGACATGTTCAAATGGACCTCAACATTTACCTGACCGAAATCGGCCACTCCATTCTGAAATTATGAGGGATTTTCTCCAGGAAGCCCTTTCGAGAAATCTTCAAAACAGGCTCAAAACAACGACCAGCATTTCCCACACTTTCTGCCTTATCTCAATGAGTTCAACAAATTCTAACATGTTTTATCCTCTTGGGAAGATAAAATCGTCCAGAATAATTTTGTTTTGCCCCCAGGGATGACACTTTCATCTCCCAAAGGGTTAAAACGTACCAAAGCATGTACAAGTTATAGCTATAAGGCATAGACATACGAGAAATTCGGTCGTGATTTTATGCAGTTATTGGAAGTTTCTTGGAGGGGCTCCCTCGAGAAAATCTCGTAGGTAAAATTTAGAATATATTTGAAAATGTTCACTATTGAATGACGTATTTGCCAACATTATTGTCTTGATATCGAGGGATCTGTGGTCTTTCAAAGGTGCATAATAACTTTGCCAAAACAAATAACAGGGTTGTAAATCTTTGATGAAAACTCTGCAAAGGCCTTTACAAAGTACCTTTTGCATAAGAACCTTTATATCTTGAAATCAATCCTGGTACCTTTAAAATAATAACCTATTTCAGCCTGGCTCTCAAAAAGTAGGTTCTTATATGCGGGGATTTACTGTAAAATGTGTAGATGTAATCACCTCTATCGATAGAAGACTTGTTGATGATCAGGGCATCCTAAAAAACAATTAGTGCTAAATTTAATTAATATCAGAGTGCTTATCTTTTACTTTATTTACTTGTGTATCTTTGTACAATTGCACTACAAGCAACAAGAAGAATTTAAACAAATAAAGCGAGTGCTCAGAAATAGTAGAAAGTTCATGAGGGGTTTCCAATCTTAAAATAAAAAAAACTTTTATGGTTCACTTCTATTGCTAGCATAGGAATCAAATGTTTCCGCCGATTTTTGCTCGTGGCCCATGGCCGAACCCTCCAAAGCCTCATTTTCACTGAACAATCAGACGGCGAATAAGCGAAGAATACAAAAGAAACCCGGTAAAATTTTCTAAATTTACCTTCCTTCATAAAACGCAACCAGTACAAAAAACTGCTTGAAATTTCCGCAGATTTTTTTAAAGAAATCTCCTTTCCAGATGTTTAGGTATAAAAGTTTGGATGCTGGTTAAAATATCTCCAGGTTTGGCGGCCATGGATGACATTTGATTCCTATGCTTCTATGGCAAGTTCTGTTTTGTCAAAATTTTGAGTCATAAATGTGTCAGTTGTAATTGTATCTTTGTTTTGTTTTGTTATGGTACCCACTTTTATGATGGATTTTGGCGAAGAAATTTCCCATTTTCAACTACTTTTGCGAGTTTCACCGAAACCCCAGTCCATGTTTATGAAAAATCTGCCGAAAAAGGACTCTTGTTTAGAGAATATTGGGCCCAAAAACCCACCCATATGGGTGGCACATACCCGTACCCTGAACATGTTATGTGCTCCTCCGGGGGGAAAACACGACTTCAAAATCAGCAGATTTCAATATGCGTAGTTAAATGCCGCAGCATATAAGCACACCAGCAGTGTCTAGCTACCCATGATTTCAACCGTTCACATGGCTATGTTTACAGCTGCGAAACATATTTATGCCTCTTTTTCAATAAAAAGTTACGTTGACGTCACGAACCTCAATATCATATCCACTATAACTCATAACAGCTACTGTAGCATTGTGCCCTAAATGAAAACAAAGCCAATCGTTAACTCAGCGCCCGCGTATCAAATATTTGCGAAAGAATTGGCGGAACCAGGGTGAATAATTGTTATGAAATAATTCATGTTAAATCAGCTGGAACATATATTCTCAATATTTACTAGAAACATCCACCTGAAAGCTATTCCATTTCATTTCATAACAAGAATAAATGTCTGAAAGTAATTCTCATCTAGAATCATATATCGAAGAGATGTTACAAAATTCATAGGTTCCCTATATATGCATCCGCCTTGATAAAATATTTAGCTTTATTCTTCGAGTTATATTCAATCAAATCATGTTTGGCTTCGGTGACACGCTGAAGCCAAGAATCATGGGCTGTTCCATAGAAAACACAACCCACTTTTACTCGAATTTCTATGAGAAAATTCAACTACCGGGTGTCCCAAAATGATGTATTATCGTTTGATTGCTTATATCTCCATAACCAAAGAACCAATTTTCAAAAACATTATTTAATCCGATTGCCGAAAGGCTAAATTATATTTGAGGATGTTGGCTGTGGTTTAGGCCGGTTTCTTCATGTCGAAAAGAAGATTGATAAAGCTGCTCAAATTCAAGCCTTAGATAGCACGAAAAAGAAGCGGTTTTCTTTGCCAGTCAACGTTTTAGATGTGATGCAAAAGGCTGAACATATATGTCGTTCAGAGAATAAGAACTAAGTAAATATTGAGTTCAGAGAATACGAATACGATTTCAGCCTTTTGCATCACATCTAAAATGTTGACTGGAAAAAAGACCGTTTCTTTCTCATGCCATCTAAGGTTTGAATTTGAGCAAGTTTATCGATCTTGTTTTCGACATGAAAACGCCGTGGTAAAACCGCAACCAACATCTTAAAATACAATTATGCCTTAAGGCAATCAAATAAAACACGAAAATCGGTTCAATGTTTATGGACATGCAAGCAATCAAACGATAATAAATCATTTTCGGACACCCAGTATTTGAATTATCTGAATGCATAACATATCTTCTTTCTAATAATATGCAATTTGGATTCATCAATCGAATTATTTATCACTAAACTGAAGTTTTATTAAGTTTGGCCTACTTCAGACATACCAAAATGCTAGGACAGAATACCTCATTGTGGGAGCTTATTTTGTCTTTTTAATAAATACATCTCACGGGAAAAATTTTTACGTTTTCATCCTAAGAACATCATCTCGAGTATTTCAAGGTCTGAAATGCTTCTGAGAAATGTGTTTACAATTTTTGACAACAAAGCCTTCTGACTTCGCTCTTACAGCATCTTGCATCTGAACTACAACTACAAAGTGATAAACAATTTAATTAATCCATCCACAGTGCGCATCATTAGAAAGAAAACTGATTGCACTTTCAGGTAGTATGCATAGCATATATTCAAACTTTTTATTGCTTTTTCGTGTTATTAAAATTATGTCTTTGAAAGTGAAGGTGAAGGTGAAGTTGTGGTTTTTAGCGCCAAGCGCTGGGGTCACAGAAGTAGAATAGGCCTAATTGAGTCCGCGACCCCTTGTCATGACGCTGAAGTGATGGGGCTCTACCTGGGGTCGAACCCGGTCCATCTGACTGTTCTGGCTGCAATGTCAGAGGATTACACCATTGCACCACAACACCTTCAAGTGCTTATAAAGTGCTTATAAAGTGCTTATAAAGTGCTTATAAAGGCCCGTTTCCAGTCAGTGGGATTTTCCGAGCGGGCGGAAATTCTATTGTTTACAAGAGATGATGTCGCTTTGAATTTGAATAGCAAGTCACGCCTGAGTAATCATTCATTGCGTAAAATTCCGCCCGCTCGGAAAATTGCCTTTTCAACTGGAAATCAGCCTTAAAGGGTTTGTGCAAGGTTAAAAGCTTGCATTTGCAGAGAGCAGAAAATCTAAAAATACCCCATTCAAATCGAAGTTGCTCACAATGTCAACAAAGGATAGCCTAAGAATGAGATTTTTATCTTGCTAAGAAACAATGCTCTGCCTGAGTTATTTCTTTGTTCTATTTATAGAGGAGCTTATTTACCATTGCACACTTGCTTTAATGCCTATGTCTGTCTTGACCAAATGTTAAAATTGGCTCTTTTGGCAAGAAAGTTATAAGATTTATCTTCGAATTATGTAAATTAGTTGGATCTAGAAGTATTAATAACAGCCCAAAGAAAGCGGTAAAATGGGAAAAATACCTTTAAGATTCCAATATTAAATGAAATTAAAAAAAATTGAGTATATCTATTGCAAATAATTTTTTGAAGATTACATACCCGCAGGAAGCTTTCCAAAATTTATTATGTCTAATGTCTGAAAGAAGAACGAAACTATAAGATCACTAATTCAATCAAATGACAAACAAATCATTTCAGCACGAACGCAGCAAATCTTTATTACTATTATTAGTTGACCTGTAAATTTCAATAAAACAACAGTTTTCTTGCTATAATGCCGAGAAAATTCTATTTCTAAATCTTGAGCTGAAATTAGACTTAATACAAGGGCCCCTTGCTTAAATGCGACAACAACAGCAACAACAACAACAACAGCAAACACTACTCAATGAGAATTCAGAAGGCAATGGTCGTGTACTACGTACAACTGATACGGATCTAACATTGCCACTTTTAAAAACTAGCGCTGGTCAAAAGTCATTCTCCTATCGAGGCACAGTGATCCAGAGCATGGAATAAATGCCAAAACACAAATAGTTGCAAATGCAAAAACTTTCACACCTATCATAGAGAGGACACTTTGAAGTATTCAGAACAAAAATCCGTATAGAAATCGGACCAACTACTGCAGAGAAATTGCACTTTTAAGTTGCCAAAAATTGCCAGGCCATGTTTTTGTTTACATTTCCGGTGTATCACTTTTGAAATGGGCCTAAACCAACAATTTCAAATGTTCATTGCTCCAGTTGTATTAGTCCGATTTCAATAAAAGTTTTTTTAAATTGATCCTCAATGTCTGCGCAATTATACAACGTATCAGTTCTATGAATTTACATCAATTTATTTAATTTATTTGGCACATATTTGTCAAGGGGTATTTTTAGCAGTAGAACTACTCAAGACCCCTAAATTTCTTCTTTCCTGGTGCAAACAAAAAAAGTGAGGAAAAAAGAGTCTTAAAAACTCATTTCGCACTAAACTTCAGGTATCGATGAAGGTTTCTGCCAAAGGGTTCGTTCAGGTTCGTACATGTAAAATTTTTATAGCTGATATAAAAAATCGAGTCATTTAGGCCTATGTATGCTATTTTCTGTGATTTTCAATGATAGTATGTATATTTTTGTTCTGAGTGTTTCCAATGCATAGTTTTCGTTTTAATTGCACAGCTTTAATAGCGAGGGTTTAAATTCTAAATAAAAAGAGGCATTATTTCATTACCTAACAATCACATTAACATTTAAATGACTTGAATCGTACACGGGTTTAACATGGTTTACACTAAAATCACGGCAACAAGCATCTTATGTCTATGACTGTTAAGATACAAAGCTTGGGCTTGAGGTCCATTTTTTTATCTTGGAAACTGCACTAATAGGTTACAGGAAGGTGCGGTGTGCGGCAAAAGGATTTCTGTCATGACCCAATCCCAGAATTTAGGGAAGATTTTGATACCTAATCTTTGAATACGAGTTACGGTTTCACAAACAAAAATTTTCGCTGCAAAACCACTGCAATATTTTTGTTTCACGCAAACAAAGCATTAGCAGGACTTTAAATTACCTAACATTATAGTCACGGGAAACAGAACAGTGTCAGAATGTTTCGTAAATGATAAGCCCCAGTACCAGAAAATTCACAACAAGATTATGAAAGTATACCCCGTTTCTATAATTTCTGACAAAAACTCCCCTAAATGCCTATATGACCAGAAATTTGAGAACCCCCTCGCCTGGGCTTTTAGTCTATAAAGTGCACTTCTGTTGTATAAGTCTTGAGAAGCGAACTTCATCTTGGACTTCAAATTAAAGGTCACACGAGCCTTAGCTTTTTGGTTCATTACATGTCGTGGGCAATGATAACAACTATATAGTTATCATGAATTTTATGAACTTATAGTTACTCCATAGGCTGTGTATTTATCACTTTATCTTTCTTTATTCAATACCTAATGCTGAATTTAAAAAATCCAAAGGAACTTTACATTTATTTTTGGTTAAGGTTGAGACTGATTACAGAATCGCACAGACTGAAACTATATTCTAAAACCTCTTGGTTTATAATCCAATTAGAGTTTTTGTGGAACGAGTACATCTGAAAATTCAGAGGAACTTTTGGTTGCAGACTGTGAAAAAGTTTTGTGTCAGTAAATCATGGCCCCTTTGTCCGGATGCTCATCAAATTTGCACCAGATATTCCCCATGCTGGACACGATCCATTGAAGCGACAAATTCAGGCATGTGAGAAGGAGACTTTCTTTGCATCAAACCAAGAAGAAGCGCTTTTTCCAAACATGAAAAAATGAACTATAGTTAATAGATCGAATGGTAAAGTTTGGACTTAAGCCTAGTGTTCCCAAGTCATAGACATAAAATGCTTGTCGGCTAGACTACGTTTGATCCACTTAAATGCTAATATGCTTGTTAGGTAATGACATAATTCCTCTTTTTATTTAGAATTTAAACCCTAGCTATTACAGCTCTGCAATCAAAACGAAAATTATGCCATAGAACCACCCAGAAACAAGAGATACATTCTAATCACGGAAAATGACAGAAAATAGCATACATGGGCCTAAATGACTCGATTTTTTATATCAGCTATAAAATTTTTACCTGTACGAACCTGAACGAACCCTTTGGCAGAAACCTTCATCGATACCTGAAGTTTAGTGCGAAATGAGTTTTTAAGACTCTTTTTTCCTCACTTTTTTTGTTTGCACAAGGAAAGAAGAAATGTAGGGGTCTTGAGTAGTTCTACTGCTAAAAATACCCCTTGGCAAATATGTGCCAAATAAATTAAATAAATTGATGTAAATTCCTAGTACTGATACGTTGTATAATTGCGCAGACATTGAGAGTCAATTTAAAAAAATTTCATTGGAATTGGACGAATACAACTGGTGAAATGAAAATTTGAAATTGTTGGTTTAGGCCCAATTCAAAAGTGATACACCGGAAATGTAAACAAAAACATGGCCTGGCAATTTTTGGCAACTTAAAAGTGCAATTTCTCTGCAAGTAGTTGGTCCGATTTCTATACGGATTTTTGTTCTGAATACCTCAAAGTGTCCTATCTATCATAGGTGTGAAAGGTTTTGCATTTCTAACGTTTTGTGTTTTGGCATTTATTCCATAATTTTGACAATCTGGATCACTGTGCGAGGGGCCAGACTTTGGAACAGCTTGAGTAAGGAAACTAAAGTGGTACCCTTCAAACGGCTATCAAAAGACGAAATCTATGCACTCAGCCAGAGCTAATGTTTATTTTACTTTATTTTTGTTTTACTAAAAGCATGGAGCGTTGCGGAAGCCTTTCTTTTGAGTACAGGTGTCCGTAATGCTCCATGCTAAAAGATTGCATTCGGACTATTTTGTTATAACGTATTATATCTATTAATTTGTTTTGTTTTGAATAGTTTCATTCAATTTGTAACACGTCAGTTTGGAAAACAGTATTCATAGCTTATACTGAAACTTTTTACGTGTATAAATATCATAAAATGAAATGAAAAATGAAATGAACTCATGCACAAACTGTTCAAAAACAAGGACAATGAATTTTGTGCCGTTAGGTTACCGTCGTGTCCTGCTTGTTTTGACTAAAAATTCGATTTTCAACTTTTAGGGTTTGTTGGTAGCTGGCGTGCAGCCTCAACTCCTCCTCAAAAGGCTGTACGCAGGCTAGTTTGTTGGCAGTGTATGCTACAGGCTACAGTTTATGTCCACTTCCATCACTGTGTGAATGCTGGAAACGATAATAATGTGGATCCAAACGGAAAGCTGGAAATTTCGCAAAAGAATTTACTCTGAGACTTTACTTCAAACATTTGACCTCCAAGGCAAAATAAATGGGCTCCGTCGCCAAACTGTAAACAAATCTGATAACACCGCACGTGGCCATTGTTCTCCATTGTTTTGTGCAGTTTGTTTGGTGGCTTCACCCAAGCCATATTTATTAATTGA
Organism: Aurelia coerulea; assembly: GCA_039566865.1. Classification (NCBI taxonomy): domain Eukaryota; kingdom Metazoa; phylum Cnidaria; class Scyphozoa; order Semaeostomeae; family Ulmaridae; genus Aurelia; species Aurelia coerulea. The sequence goes on from CM076943.1 coordinate 48,072,951, forward strand.
TAGCATTGGTGATACAGCCTTCCCCCATTTCATTGAACGTCACAGCAAAAAAAGGATGCAGATGTAAAACATTTCTATTTAACATGGCCCTGCGACTATTTGACAAAATAGAGAAAAAATGTTTGCAGGCCTTTCCATTGATATTATCGAATAATCAATGGAAAAGCCAACACAAATTCTTTGCCAACAAAGAATTTTCTCAAACTCAAGCAAAAACCGAGACTTACCCTTGATTTGACCATTGGTGCATGAGGATATGCGAGAAGGTACATGAGTGTGTCAATTCTGAAAAAAGGAATAACCAATAATGCTCATTAAGTGATTTTTTGTCTGAACAACATGAACTCATTTATGCAATTTAAAAAATAAAGGTTATCAATGTCCTATTAAAACCAGTTCTTTCTTAGCATAGGGCTCAAATCTTTCAAATCATTAAAAAGGTGGGTGTAAAATTCTATGAAGTTTTTCTTTTAATTGAATGGCTTGAAAGGAACTTATAGTACTTTGCTGTAAATCTGCCGTGGAAATTTTTTAATATCTTGATTTCTTTCAAAATGGCGACAATTTATTTATTTTTGAACAAATTCTTGGAAAATTTTGAAAGAATTCAAATCGTCGGGAAAAGTGATGTAACCTTCAAGAAAACCATAGCTTATGAAGGTCTACGATATGGTGGAAAGCAGAAATCTGTAGCTTCTCTGGCTTAGGATTTAGAAATCTGATGACGTCATAGCCTCAAAATTTAAAAAATGCCGCCATTTTGAGACTAATCAAGATATCAATAAATTTCCAGTGCAGATTTACAGCAAAAACCCCAAGTTCCTTCTAAGCCATACAATTATAGGAAGACTGTAACAAAATTTTACACCGACCTTTTTAAAGATTTGAGCCCTATGCTTTCTTTCTTGCGTTTGACTTAATAGAAAATGCAGCAGATCATTCCGCTATGTTTAGTCAAAGAATAATACCACAAAAAAGAAGCTTAAAACATGCCACAAGAAGAAGATAGCAAATTTCTAGAGATTCTTATAAATTCCTGTGAGTTGTTGCCGAGATTCTAGGGTCTATCAGATGTAACAGATGAGAAGTTTGGCTTACTTGATCCATCCAGTTTCAATTTATTTTCAGTTTCATATGGGTTATCCATCAAAATACAAACATCGAAAATGGGAATAAGAGAAATATAATAAGAGAAAGCGAAATGGGAAGAGCGACATCATAGAACGATTTGATAGGATTTAATAACGAGAATATCTTCAAAATTGACTAACCTGTTTCTTTGATTATAACCAATCGAGCCTAGCAGAGAAGGAGTAAATCAGATTGGGACATTGGGACTCATGTGTTACATTTATAGGTTGATAAAAGTGAGTTTTCCGAGAGAAATTTCGAGTAAAAAATTGTTCGAAATTTTTCATCGCTTGTGAAAGACGTGTTTTATGATGCACAGCAAAGGGCTCAAATCTTTAAGTCGGTGTAAAATTCTATTACAATTTTCTTTGAAATAAATGGCTTGGAAGGAACTTAGGGTTTTTGCTGTAAATCTGCCGTGGAAATTTATTGACATCTTGATTAGTATCAAATGGCGGCATTTATTAAATTTCAGGCTATGACATCATCAAATTTCTAAATCCTAAACCAGAAGAGATACAGATTTCTGCTTGCCACCATATTATAGACCTTCATAAACTATAGTTTTCTTGAAGGTTGTATCATTTTCCCTCCATTGGTTTAGGATTTACGACCATTTAAAGCTTTTCGAAAATTTCCATGAATTTTGTTAAAAATAATTAAATTGCCGCCATTTGGAAAGAAATCAAGATATCAAGAAATTTCCACGACAGATGCCCAGCAAAGTACCTTAAGTTCCTTTCAAGCCATTCAATTCCAAGAAAAATGTCATAGAATTTTACACCCACCTGTTTAATTAAAGATTTGAAAGATTTGAGCCCTATGCTATGATGCACAAGATTTATACCAGGTGAGCAAAAAAGCACCCGGCGTTTGAAAAATATTGCTCCTTGAAAATCAAAGCAATCATATTGAAAACTATCTTGTTTCATTGCCGATATGTTAAATTAGGTGCTGTAATTTACGCGGGTTTAATCAACAATTCCTTCACCTGGATATGGGGGATTTCCTGCAGAAACCCTCTTCAAAAACCAGCAAAAACGAATGAAAACGACGAGCAAAATTTCCCTGGGTTTTCATTCCTAGCAAAAATGACACTTAAATGTGTTCATGTATTTTGTCCTCTTGGGAGAATGGAATCCCCCTGAATAAGTTATTCATACAAGGAGAACGACTTGTACATCCTCCCAAGAGGCAGATTGTCAAGCACAAAGCTTGATCATCTTCAGCGTCTACAAAATAGAGCACGATCGCTAATAGAAGGCTCTAGATTAAAGGATGGGTGGAGTTGCAACTGGCTTCCAGTCTCAAACTTAATAAAATTTGATAGGGCTGTGATTATCTACAAAATAATGAATGGTCTCTGCCTGGACAACTTAAGAGGGAGACTTGTTACCAGATCTCAATTATCTAACTATCCAACAAGAAATCAGTTAGATCTGGACACCCCAAGGCAGAAGCTAGAATTCTCCAAAAGCAGTTTTTTCTACTCTGGTGCTAAGACGTGGAATGAAATCCCATTAGAAATCAGAATGAGTTCCACAATTAGCATATTCAAAAGGAAACTGAAGGAATTCCTGCACAATTAGCATCCTTCCCGAAGCACGATCCACGATCCCTAGGAAGATCAGCAAATTTGTAAAATTTTATTTGTAAATAGATGTTTATTTTGTATAGCAATAGTTCGTCTTAGCTGATAGGGTTTTTGTGTTTGAATATGATAAAATGAAATGAAAAATATCAAGTTCCAACGAATGTTCAAGTCACTGCAGCTAGGTACAAACAATATGCACATTTGCCGGTGACTATAGCACGTTTTGTAAGGTTTCTCAAAGGGACTTTCTCCAGAAAATCCCTTGTAAAATCTGAACGGAGTGACCGATTTTAGCCTGGAAAAATTGTGAAAATAATTGAACATGTTTGGCTATTCAATCAGATATTGCAAAATATTATTGCTTATATATTTAGTTAGGAAACAGTAGCCTTTCAAATGCTGGACATTTTTATACTCACCCGGTATTTTCGAAAATTTCATTTAATTTCATGTTTCATTTTTAATTTTTTAACCACGGTAGCCCCGTCAGCCTGCAGAGACTACTTTTCAGGGGGCCATGCAAAATACTACAAAACAAATTTAAAACCTTATTTACAGTTAATCTTATAAATATAATATAAATTAATACAAATAGAAATGTTCCGAAATTTATCAAAAAAAAAAGAAAAACCAAAAACCCTCTACAATTTCTTTTTTAGCTTCTTTGAAGGTTAGAAGGGAGGGTGCATGTTTGACATCTGAACTTAATTGGTTCCAAATCCTAGGCCCACGAAATGAAATAGACTACATGTTTCTCTAAAAATTTACAACATCTTTTATCATTGACACTTCGACGAAGAGAAGTAAGAAATCACGAAGATGCTGATATTTTGGATAAAGATAGAATTGTACGCACCCATTGCTTGCTTTCCCATAGCACATTGATAAGTGTTTCGTGGAGATTGGTTGTGATGTGGATATGGCACGAGGCCAGCACAAACACCAAGCAATGTAAATGGCTCGATTTCTAGGTGAGTCGTTGACCTTATAAATGAAAGCAAAGATAGAATATCACTATTAAACAATGAATTCTTTGCTGAATAAAGGAATTCATGTACTTTGGTCTTTTTTCATTGACCAAAGAAAAACTCATTGGATTTTCTGATAAAATATATCAAGGTAAACGCAAACAGAATATACTGATCAGGCCATTTAGACCCCGTTTACACAAGAGAAAACTGGATCGACCCAGAACGAGATCGATCCCAAACTGGTACGGATCGGCCTTGCGTTTACACGGGATCGCTCGGAATCGATCCGATATCCGTGCTAGTTTGGGATCGATTGTCAGAGCGATCCAGTTTGGGATTGATCCCGTCAGAGCCCCATGTAAACGGCTGGATCGATCCCAAACTGGCACGGATGCAAAACGAGGTAAGCCGAAAAAGGAAATCGAGAAGTTTTCATAATGACACTTTTTGATCATCTTGACAAGAAATGGCGTGAAGTCTTTACGCAAGCCTAATGTTGTTATAAGGAGTCTGGGAATCAGTGATAAGGTGCCTGGATCGATGTAAACGCAATATAATTTGGGATCGCTCCCGTGTAAGCATTTGGAAAATTTTGGCATCGATCTCGAACTGGATCGATCAAGTTTTCTGTCCTGTAAAAGGGGTCTTAGTTATCTAAAAGCAGACTTTCGAATCCAAGGAAACAATAGACATTTTGGCTGTTCTGAAAAGAATCAGAATCGAACGATATTTCGCTCCAATTTCCCCAATAGTGATAGAAGCTCCAACGCCACTTGATCGAACCTCGCATATAAAAATGTACAAAAATAACCCTCGATCCAGGCTATTTCGTAGAATAGCTAAAAGGTTTATTGTTGCAATTATTGTTATAAAAATTACGATTCATACAGACATGTAACGCGACTTTATTAATTTGCAATTGGAAAATCAGAGAAGGGGTAAAAGAAGCCATCATAAAACGTAATTTCGCATTGGGATTTTGAGAGTGACTCGTCTATTTAACAAAATAAATTAATTCTAAAAGCTTTGAAGCTGTTGAAAACATTCCAATTAATAACTCGCTTTGAGTGAAGTTATCGTTGACTACTCTCTGAAAAGTGTTCAGAGATCCGAATGAACGTCTTGCCACAACTACAGCGGGTACCCGCAAATAAGAAACCAGTTTTTAAATTGAGGCCTCACATAGTTTCTTATTTAAAGAGACCTTCAAGATCAGGGTAAACGTTTCTTATATATAGGTACCGTCAAGTCATGGTACATGACAGTACCGTACATGCTTGTGTATTGAGCCTTAATGGTATACATTTTTACTTTGTTACAATTTAGTTGTGTAGATCTTCAATTATGAAAACGTTCATTCTGTTTTGAGAATGGCTACATTATATTACAGTCATTTATGGGAATATTTTTTGGCATTCAGGAACAAACTATGACACGCCTGAAAATAAGAAACCTCTAAGTTTCAGACCTAAAATTGTTCCTTATTAAATAAGCCCCCTTTGAAGAAAATGAGGCCTGTTTCTTATACAAGGGGGTTTCCTATTTGCGGGTACTTACTGTAGCAGTGTTTTTACTAAGAACAGGGGCCATGCATTTATTTTCTTTCACAAAATTTATAAGATCTAGACGCTCGATGCAAGCTTCTTTTCTGGCAAGTAAAAGGTTTATTTATAAGAATATTTATCTCAATTTCATTCGTTCCAAGCAAACTTTTCTGAAAAAGACTCATGGTTAACTGAATAAACATCGCAAAAGAAAACCGTTCGCACTTACTTTACAATATAATCTTCATATAATGCGATCTCTGCATCATTTTCTTCGTTGACATCTAAATATTCAACTAAACCTTGATGAAGGAAATCAGCAAAACTTCTGCAAAGGAAATCAACCAGTTATCTTCAATATCCTCGGAGTGTACATCAATAAAAATATGATTTTAAAGTCAAGATCCTACGAAGTTCATTAATCCACTCTCTAATAAACCCCTCCTCTTTCTAAGCTGAAACGTTGAAGAAGCCCCCATATCTACCAAGTCCTCCCTCCCCCACATATTTTAAATACTACAGGTTAGATTTTTCATTTATTTATCCAAGCAAACTTGGATGTTGATCTTGATATGGTTTGGTATAAAAACTGTGTCGAATTTGTGTATTTGACTAGTAAAATTGTGTTCTGATTCCGCAAAATATGGGATGAAAGAATGAAAAAGATATCATTTATACATCTGTCATTTGATTTATTATCAATAATCTCCCTCTCTAATAAGCCCCTAGACTTATGACTTTTCGTCCCCTATTTCCCTGCGTTCTTTGATTTGCTGATATCACTTGGTAATAGGGACTCATAACATTGCTCTTATAGAGTGGGCCCCCTTTAGGCCCATATGGAGTGGTTCCGTATTTACCAATCAAATTGCTAGATTTCAGTTTTCAACCAATAAGGAGGCGCTATTTAGACAGTTGTTGTTGTTGCATACAAAAAACGGTTGATTCGGCCTAGAGTTCTCGTAGCTGCGATAGATCTATTTTGTTTCTACAGAGGAAGATTACTGCTTGAAAGGTATGTATTTTGCGATGAGTAGGTCAGGAAAACATTATTCTTTGTACTAAAAGTTTGCTTTTCAATGTTGAAGCTCTTTAAACCAGACTTCGAAGCGATTTTGTTGAGTGTACGAGAACTCCCGCTAGTTTAGGCTATTTAGAAACAGGAGGCCCAATTTATAAGAGTAATGGTATGAGTCCCTATTGAGCAAGTGATATCAGCAAATCAAAGAACGCAGGGAAACAAGGGACGAAATGTCATAAGTCTAGTAAGCCCCCTCTAGAGACTTCGAAATTAAATAAGCCCCCGGGGCTCCTCCTTAATACTGCTTTCAAGGAAGAAAGAAAATAAAGCAAACTAAATTTACCTCACTCCCCGAATCAGCTCATCGATATGGTCTTGGATAACAAGTGGGACACCTTTCTTCACAACGATATAAGGTCTGCAAAAAGGACATGTAGTAATTGTCAAAAAGCTATCAAATTGCTGCATTCACGGCTAGTTGCCGATGAAAACATGAAAAAAATGTTCCCTTGGGTGTAAAATCATATTTGGCTTGTTTCGCTCTCTTAAGCCTGGTTTCCATAAAATCACAAGGTGTCGCAAAGTGTCGCAAAGTTTCGCAGAGTGTCGCAGAATTTTGGTTCTGCAACACATTGCGACGATTGGAAACTGCTTTGTTAAAATTCTGCGACACTCTGCGATCAATGGTTAATGAAAGAATTGACATTCTGAAAAGACAATCTGTAAGGATTCATATTTGGTTGTAAAAGGGCGAGAACAGCTTTCAAACGATATCGTTTATAAGTAATGAAAACGATGCAAAAATTTCAACCAAATAAATGCTGTTCTTTAACTCGGCGTCTGCTCAGCTTGTCTCAAAATTGCTCTGCAAACGTACAACGTTTTTATACCGAATGCTACAGCAAAAATAAAATCAAACAAAATACGAAATGTGTAAGTGTGTTTAAAATAAGAGTTTTTTTCAAATGAATGTATGAAATTACCAAAGTATGACTTAGCATACAACACACGGGATCAAATACGATCGCTGGCGATAAACGCTGGTGAAAGAAAACATGAAAATAAAATTATTATGTGCAATGTTGTGATTTCTACTTTGGTTGCCACATACCTACACATTCTTCCGCCGTCAGAAGCAATATAGACACATCTATGAAAAAGATAGATTACAAATATTAGATTAAGAAAAGACTACTAAAGGAGAAGTAGCTAAGGGAACGTCAGATCTTTTTTACCTTTGGTAGTTAATGGAGATACAGTAAAAACCCGCACATAAGAACCTAAGATTTTGAACTCAGCCTGTTTCGGTTCTTATGCAATGAGGCACATCCAGTAATCAGGTAGTAGGTTCTTAACACAGGGAAATATGCGAATCTAAACCTTAGCCAAAGTTATTTACATTCTTGGCCCTATCCACTTCAACCCAAGCTTAGCCAGTTTACCTCTGCAGGCCCTGCCTATCACAGTTCTGTAACTAATGTTTTGGAATCCATGAAGGAGGTTGATTGGAAAAAAGTTGCATTTATTTCCAAATGAATGAATGAAACGCATTTTTAAGAACCTAGTTAAGATATCAGCCTGAAATGGTTCTTATTTATTGGGTGCAAAATATATCATTTCAGGCTGTACACAGTGGGCCAAAATGGCGATTTTGCAGACATTCGTGGATATCTGCTGGGAAATAAATGTTACAGGAGCAGTTGGTAGCTCATTTTCAACGTATGGGAAGGACAAATCAAATGGTTCACAAACAATTTAAAATTTTCATATTTAGGGGGGCTAGGGCCCGATATTCTAATTTTAGACTCTGAGCCGAAAATCTCTTTTATATTCCTCGGTCTCAAGAAACTTAGCAATGTTGACTGATGGTCTTTTCAACATATTCTGTTGGAGCAATGAATAAAGTTGAATATTTCTCCACATTTAGGGGACTGGGACCTATATTTTAGTTTTAAGAATTGTAACCAAAAATCTCCTTTCTGTTACATTTCAACATAAGCCTAAGCTATGTAGAAGGTTCTTATGCACATAATATTACCACAATATTACCTAGTGGATGCTCCTTAATTAAAATATTTTGTAGCATTCTGAAAAAATGAGTCTTGTCTCAATATCCTTCCTAGGGACACCCAAAATGTCCCAAAAATGTCCCAAAAAAGGCCCTTCCCCCCTGTTTATTTGAATTTTCCGAGGTGAAACAAAATGAAAGCTTCAAAAATAAACTTATCATGAGCTTCTCTTTCAGAAAATGTATTGGTGTTGATGTTTCTCCTCGTACTTTTGGAGATATACTCGATTGAAGTAAAATTTTGCCCTATGAATGGGACGACAAATCTGACAAAGAGTCTGAAGAAAATTGTTGCTGTGGTAAAAGTGGACTTCATAAAACATTTTCATCTTGCATTTCAACAAACAGTGACTATTTACGTTCTGGTAATGCTGATCAGACAATCTGCAAGCAATTGTCCTAACCGAAAAACATTTATCCACATTCTTTGCCACTAGAATGCTGGGTGTAACATTTTCAATGATTTTGTCCAATTTACTCAGATTCAAAAATCTATAACTCTGTGATAACACAAGATAAATGAAAACTTTAAAGAGCACAAGAAAGCCCAATTATTCAGCTTTCTAAAACTGCATAACAAGCAGTGATTTAGAGAATTTCAAAATATTCGAATGTCTGCCTCTAACGCACTGTGCTGTAGGTTCCTAATAGATGAAGGTTCTTATGTGCGGGGTTTTACTGTATCACATGCACATAGTTGTACAGAGATCTTATTCTGATTCTTAAATCTTATTCTATCCAAGTTAAAAATAGTATATTTGAAAGATTAATTAAATCTTGTCTTGACAGTTTGCTTACTAGACATTTAATCAAATTCAACAGTGGAAATTGGGTCAATTTGTACTAAAATCTATCTCACATTAGACGTCAAAATTCCCGCGAATAAAACAATTGGAGAGCTGTACATGAGCAATTTTATGTTGTCGCAAATCTCACGTGATATCCAAAATGAGATGGACTATAAAGCAATTATTTTTTACCTCTGAGACGCATTGGCATAGATCGAGACAAATTCATTGATGTAACCAGCTAAAATGGAAAGATGAATAAAATTTCAAGGCATAAACTATATCAGTCCCGTAGGAAGCATGGGGGAGGGGTAGGGGGCTCAAGCCCCCCAATAATTTTGAAATTCGTTTTAAGAACAATTGCCCCCCCCTCCCCCAATCAGAAGCTGCTTCCTATGGCCCTGAACTATATACAGTAAATCTCCGCACATAAGAACTTACTCTTTCGAGTATCAGGCTGAATAAGGTTATTATTTGATAGTACTTAGATTAATTTCAGGTTATAAAGGTTCTCAACAGCTCTTATTCGACGGGTTCCTTACGAAAGGTGAAGGTCCAGTTGCATTTTTAGCACCAAGCCCTGGGATCGCAAAGTAGAGAAGAAGTAATTGAGTCCGGAGCCAACTCCTTGTCATAACGCTCAAGTGGTGGAGCTCTACCAAGTACGAAATCCTTTCAGAAGTCATCACCAAGAGATTTTCAACCCTATCATTTGTTTTGGCATTGTTATTGCACACCTAATAACCAATTCTAAGCTTATAAACAGCAGGGATGGAGGTTCAGATTCTACCTGCTAATAGAGGACAAAGAAACTTAGCACGGCCGATGAAAACATCAACTGATCTACTCTGTAATAAGAACATACTTTGTCATCAAAACTGAAACGGGTCCGTCAATTGCGAGGTGCATAATGTAGGAAAAATAGCCTGTAGGTTCTTATTTTGTAGGTTCTTATATGCAGGGATTTACTGTCCCTGTGCTGCGTTCCATGGTTCAGCATAGGTTCCAAATCTTTAACTCAGCGTAAAAAGGTGGGTGTAAAATTCAATGACCTATTTCTTCTGATTGAATGGCTTGAAAGAAATTTTAGATACTTATCTATAATTCTACCGTTGGACTTTCCAGAAATTTTGAATATTTTTAAAAATTACAGCGTATTTTACATTTCAGCTCATTTGCGATTGTGGCGTCATCAAATTTTTAAATCATAAACCAGATGAGTGACAGACTTTTGCTTGATACCATATTGTAGGCATTCATAAACTATGGCTTTCTTCGGAATTATTTCATGTTACGTCGAACGGTTTAGAAATTACGATGGTTTTAAATTTTTTTGGAAATTTTTTGTTGAATTCTTCAAAAAGAAGAATAAGACTGAACATATTAAAATATTGAAGATTTCAGAAATTCCAACGGTAGAATTATAGAGAATTAGCTAAAATTTCTTTGAAGTCATTCAGTTAAAAGAAATAGGTCACTCAATTTCACACAAGCCTTTTCAAAGATTTGGAACCTATGCTCCATGGTTCCAAAGACTTGGATCCAAGGCAATGTACGTAATGATCGGTCCACTAGTCACATGACAGCAATTAGATAATATACGAAAGAGAGATCATCTCTGGACAGTAAATGAAACAATGAAAGGTCAAATAAATGCATATAACGAAGACTGCTCAGAAAAACTTCTCAACATAAGGTGGCCTAGAAAAATATCGAATGACCAACTCCAAGCCAGTATAAACTACAAAGAATGGACCAAAACAATTGAAACAGCAAGAATCAGATGGATTGGTCACTTATTGCGAATGCCAGCAAACACACCTGCAAGGATTGCACTGGAAGAAGCGGAACGAATTGTTAGAATGCCTGGGGGTCGACACAAAACCACTTGGTTGAAATATGCAGAAGAACAATTGGCAATTTGAATATCACATGGGAGAATGCCAAAGTGTTAGCTCAAGATAGAACTTACTGGAAATCTTTGACAAAACATTAAAATGAGAAAAAAGCGTCTATTTGTTGACACTACCCAGTGCCTAGTACTTTATATAGATTATTATTATTACGAATGAGAGAGAAAATACAAAGATACAAGTTGATATTAAGAATCTCAGCCGTTATCAATAAAATTGAGCTTCATTTGTAAAAGAATGAACTCTTACGCTAGATTAGATGTACATCACTTTGACATTCGCAGAGAGAAATGCTCTCCTTGAAAACTAAAGTAAGAATATTAGTAGAAGTTCTTGACAAAGTCTCCTTTATTAATTAAGATTCAAATGTATTTCAAAATATTGTACTGACCTCGTCGCATTATCTTGAAAGTGTGTATCAATTTACTGTGATGCCGCACGATACCAAGAAGATTTCCTGGAACAAATTTGAAGAATTGATTTCCAAGGGTGAACGATGAAACAAAGGAGCTACTAACCAGGCCCGCCAAGAGAGTGGGGCAGGGGGGATTTGCCCCAGGGCCTCAGGGTCTAGGCGACCTCATAAAGTAAAATACTCCCCTGTCTTCTGCCCGCTTCGCTCGCAGGGGGCCTCATTTCGCAGTTTTGTCCCTGGGCCTTCCAAACCTCTCGGCGGCCCTGCTACCAATAGTTGCAAGCTTTAAAAGAAAGATCAAAACCTGGAAGGGTGAATAGTGTAATTGTAGAATTTGTAAGTAGCCTGTTCATTATGTTATGTAGCTTGTAAATTTCATTTTTCTATACCTTTGTAAATTATGTTGCAAATAGTCGGTATCGATTAGTTTCTTACAATAGACCATTTGCCAATTAGGAAAAAGGAATTGAGGCGAGCGCGGCTAATTCCGACAGCCCTAGTAGGTAGGTAGGTATCATATTTAACGTGGCTAGCCTGCGAAAGTCTGAGAGAGACTTATTTCCAGCAGGGGCCACGGATGTTTTACCATCAACCCGCCGCAGCTACCAGATTTCCCTCACATGGCTCTGGTCGACCCGGGCTAGAGTTACGGACAGCGACCAAACTGTCCAGCGCGGGATTCGAACCTCCGCCGTTCTGACCTTTGGATTACGAGTCAGTCGCCTTATCCACTCGGCCACGCGCTCACTTAATAACAGTCGGAAATTCGGGGAATCCTCTCGACTTCAGAATATCTTATTCGATGTATTTCCCACGATTGATTTGTAGAGTTAGGCACATAAACAAGCGATCAGCTGATTTTGACCCCTTACTTCACATGTAATAAGTCCAAAACTTGGGAGAAAATTTTGAGAAATCAACGAAAACTGGCCGATCGTCTTGGGCTGATTCTGAAGTGGATAAATCGAGAAACTGAAAACAAACTTTTGGAGGACCTTATTTCAACCCTTTTTAAGATATTTAATCATTAGTCTGGAGATAGCAAGTGCATTTAGTAGGAAAACGAGCACGATCCATTTGGGAGGAAAGAGGGCCTAAGTGGAAATGTTCGGGATTTTCTCCACAGCTTTGAAAAAAGAAAGACTCGTTATTCTGCGAATTTTAGAGATAAATTCGAGATTATCCATGAGCTATTTATCGCTGCAAAAAAGTAAGACAAAATGGCCGACCGCTGGTTTCAGTCATCAGACGATTTTGGTTCTCTGAAGGTCATAGCTCCATCGTTTTTCAACGGTTTTTTACGGGGATGGCAGCAAACTTTAATTGAAAATCTAATGAGCAACATCATATAAAAGTTTGGCGAGAATCTTTTGCCGTTTTGTTGCAATCTTCAGGCAAAAGGGCACAATTTTTTGGGACACCCTGTGTGAAGATGCTTACCATTCAGGAAGACTTGATGTACATACGGTGAGCTGAGTTCCTCTCCTGATAATAGACTGACATCCTGGAATGGAGTTGAAGAATAAATCACAACGCAAATCAAATCAAAGTTACATGAAGCAGTGGTAGACACAGGGGGCCAGGTGGTGCAGTCGCCTAAGTGCGAGGTGGTGCGGTCGCCCCCTAAAGACCATATCGGGGAAAAAAGTGACCTTTGATTTGCAACTCATAGGATTTAAAGAATGCTTTTGAACTGAAACCGAAGCTTGGCCTCCTAATATTTGGCCAAGTGTCTGCCCCTGGAAGGATGTAAGATAAACAAGGGCAGATTTTGTAATACAATAGCAACAGTTGCGTTCATTGACATCTCAATTCAAAGCAATTAGCGGCTGCAGACAAAGGAAATTCTCTCAACCAGTAATTCAAAACAAACAAAACCACAAAAAGTTTCCCCGAAACTAGTAGGGCAAACTCTCGCTTTCTGCGAGCACAATGTGGTTTTTAAAAGAAGTTATTTGCTTATCACCAAAGAAGAAGGGTGAATTCTGTCTGGCAGATTTTGTTTATTTGATTCAGAAGCCGAGTAGAAGGCAATGTAATTTTCGCATATTTATGGACTTTAAATGAAACGATAACAAAACAACTCCTGAATCAAATAAACAAAATCTGCCAGAGAGAACTTTAGATTTACCATTTTTCCTTCGTTATCATCATATAACTTCTTTTAAAACCACTTTTAGCTTCCACAAGGCGAGAGTTTGCCCTACTAGTTTCGGGGAAACTTTTGCGGCTTTGTTTATTTTGAATTACTGCTTGAGAAAATTTCTTTCGTCTGCAGTCGCTAATCGCTTTGAATTGAGGTGTCAATCAAATAATCTTACCAACAACGACACAACCAAAAAGAAGTATATTCACGAGGGTATGAGCTCATGAGAAAAATTGGTGAATTTGTTTGCTGAATTCTCTGCAATGCAGAAGGGGAGCAAAATAAGATCTCGTTGTAGGAAAGCAGTGAAACCTTTCCATACTTATTTGTAATTTTTCCACACAGCAATTTTGTAAAAAGAAGGTGACATGTTTAATAAAATTCAATAAATTCCACTGCAGAACAATGACAAGGCAAACAGACAGTTCTCTGCATATGAAAAAGGTGACACATTCTTGAAGCACGTGGAATAAATTGACGACAGCCGTGATTAAATCTGAACAATATCTGATCACATTATAGTATGTATGCTAGAAGTCACCCATGATTGCGCAGTTTCTTAATTCCTTTTCAATTTCAGTTTTTAATTTCGACACGATTCAATAATTTATTCAGGCCAAAAGGCCAAAGCTCTGGTTAGGAGGTGGACGTAAATTTGAGCTTTCAAGATTAATATTTCTTCTCTCAAAGCACCAATAACAACAAACGAGGTGTCCATGTTCAAGTTAACAATCGAGGAACATTTTGAGAGTGATTATCCATTGATTAAAGCTAAGTTCGCATCGCTGGACCGTACCAAATCTTTTCTGGGGCACCCAGCCCGGCACATTACATCGTATTACTTACTGAAGCATACTCATACCTCAACTCCTAAATTAAATGCCAACCGTCTGATTGGCTCTTCATCTGTATCTGTACAAACATGAGTCATCAAGGCTAGATTTTTAACCAGACCACATCCTTCTCCTTCTGGGGTATCAGAGGGGCATAGCAACCCCCATTGAGATGGTTGAAGAGATCTTGGGCCACTGACTTTTCTCGTTTTCTCAAACTATGAAAAAAAGTAAGCAATTATGATCAAAGAATAATACCGGGTGTCCCAAAAAAGTACTCCTGCTTAAAAAATCACCAAAAATTAATTATCAAACCTTTGATAAAATCTTCTTTTTGAGCTGTTTTGTCAAAAATCCAAAAATATTCATAGCGGATAAAATGTTTGCTTTTGGTGCAGCAAGGTAGAAAAATTACACGTTGAAAAACCTTATTTTGAGCTATAGTTTTTAAACAAAATACTCAATTTTGCGTGAGAGTCCAAATTTTCAGATTTTATCATCATTGAAGTCTCTAATGATAGTGTGCATTTCTTTCTGCCATTTATGGCCAAATTAGAAGCTTTACAAGCAGAAAGAAATTGATCAGACCATCATCAGTGCTTTTTACAGTATGATTCAAATCCAGGTAGCCCTAAAGAGAGATAAATTTGCTCATTTTAAGCCAATTACAAGATCGGAAAATAATTTGGTCCATGATCTACTTAACAAACAAAAAAAATTGAACATCGGCGGTGCAATCAAATTTTGACGATTTTTCAAACCGGAGTCCCTTCTTTTGGGACACCCAGTATTTATAAGAAAAGAAGTATTGCATGAAATAATCCCCCTAATCGTGGATATGGGGGAAACAGTTTTGATCTTTTGGCTTTTAACTAGAATTTGAATCATTCACATCCACGAAGTATTTGTGGTGCTACGAATTCTTGAAATCAACGCTAAAATTCATTCATATATCAGAGCGTTTCTTGTAGCACCAGCAATTACAAACCTAGGTAAATTAATCTTCTGTCTCATCCTTCTCTATTAATCTTTAACTTCTTATAAAATAATATATGTATAGTAAATGTATCTATGTTACTAAAGACTATACCAAAATCTGTCAAATTTCAAAATTTGGCTGTTGTTACTGATTCAATTTTCAATTTTGATTCAAGCAGTAGTGTCGCCATATCTTTTGATTAAGCCGGTTTCTCCCTCAGGAGAGACCAACAGAAACTTTGGTATAGCCTTTAGTATCTGTATTGTTATTTGTTAAGATTATTTAGCCATGCCTATCATGCCCCCAATGGTATCGTCTTTTGTAACTATGTCTTTGTTAAATTGTATATTTTTAGATTGTGTATATAAAAAAAAAAAATTCTTGAAAATGGAAACTTTTTTCTGGCTCACCCGGTAGAATTGCACGATTAATCTCAATTGACGAAGGTCAATTAATCTGATACCAAAGAAGGCACCAGGCATGTCAACTATGTAATGCAGGAATCAACATTGATCTGTTTTAAGAAAGGTGAGAGAAGCATTTTGTACTTACCTGACTTGTAACTCGAGTCATCATACCAAGGGCAGAAATATATGACAATCGAGACAGGACCTGGAGTAAAGTAAGAGATTAGAACATTAAAGGGGCTCCGTCATCAAAATGTAAACAAAACGATGATTTTTGCAGTTTTTTGAAAGGTGATATCACACAGGACTTTCGTATTTTTTTCAAAATGAAAGTTGCTCTTTGGACATAGATCATTGTACTTCACAAAGGAACAAACCAAACATTCATATCTTCTACGATTGCTCGGATATAAGTTGATTTTCAACAGTCACTTTTTGGTGGCTTGGGTGAAGCTACCAAACAAACAGCAGAAAACAATGGATGAACAATGAATAATTGGTGACACATGCGAGTTTACGGATTTGTTTATTGATTGGCGACGGAGCTCCTTTAAGCTAGGATTGTTCGATGACAAAACCCAAAGGCTAGCAAAGATAAACATTTAGTGTGGATGAATTACACTAAATTTATATATTCAAATCTATATATTGTGATGAAGGCCCCGATAGCATAGGGCTCCAATCTTTAAAATCTTTAAAATCTTTAAAACGGTGGCTGTAAAATTCTATGACCTTTTCCTTCGAATTGAATCGCTTGAAAGGAATTTAGGGCTTTTTGCTGTAAACCTGCCGTGGAAATTTATTAATATTTTGATTGGTTTCAAAATGGCGGCAATTCAATTATTTTTGAAAAAATTTAAATCATCGCAAATCCCAAACCAATAGAGGAAAAATGATATAACCTTCAGGAAAACCATAGTTTATGAAGGTCTACAATATTGTGGCGAGAAGAAATCTGTAGCTTTTCTGGTTTAGGATTCAGAAATTTGATGACGTCATAGCACTTCACTTGCATGAATGAAGTTAAAATAGTTTCAAATCTAGAGAATGCCTTTACCTTCATGCTAAGTTTTATGCAAAGAACTCAAGATTGAATGACTTGAAAGGATAAAAATGGCACAAAAGATAAGATACAACATGAGATTAAAAAATTAATAGTCGTACTTGTGTAACGCCAACTCGGTGCATATTAAATCTCTTGATAATCCAATTGCCCTATCAGGAATCCAAAATTATCATTAAAGCTTCTTCTTGATTGTTTTTACTCTTACAAATTCGCCCAAAATGTTCAAAGTATTTCTTCCCAAAGAGAGCAAATTTCAAAACCATATACTCCATCTGGCATAACTACAAAAAACGCTTTGAGGAAGATTCAACCCAGCATATATCATTTACTGCTAAAATACTGTTCGAATAGGCATAGATAATTTCCTGCAGCCTAAACATTTTTCAAAATTTAATGGGAACGGCGTTCCCCCTGTTCCCACACTTTGTCGGCCTCTGGTCTCTGGTTTCAGCTTTCGCACAAGCTTAGTCTTTAAAAGCCCGAAACTACACGAATTTTGAGCAGATTTGCAAGGATCTAATGTCGAAAATTAATTTAAGATCTTAGGAACAGGGCTACCTTACCACAAGGTACATGCATTTCATTGCTATTTTCATATCTAATCAAACATCGACATATTTTGTTGGCACTAAAACTATTTTCTGAACACACAGCACTTGATTCAAGTCTCTTCCTTCAAAATTCGGTATTGATAAATAATAAAATTGACAGAAAAATATCATACCGATGAAACAGCAGAAATCAAGCCATTTGTGATCAGTCTAAAAAATATTTTCTGCACACACAGCACTTGATTCAAGTCTCTTCCTTCCAAATTCAGTATTGATAAATAATAAAATTGACAGAAAAATATCATACCGATGAAATAGCAGAAATCAAGCCATTTGTGATCAAATCTTGCCTCATGTGTTTTACAATATCAAACTGCAAAATGAATGACAATCCATGAAATTAATGGGGTCTTTCGAATTTCAATTAAGACAACGCAAAAATTTTCTAAAAAGCTTTCATTCACTTTAAATTTTGGAGAATTATTAGTCTTCAAACGAGACGATCATCACAGATTTTACAACAAACTTACTGCACTTTTGTTTTGAAATAAGAGGACATCTTAGTACCGTAAATCCTCGAATAAGCCCCAATTTGTAAGAATGAATTTTTCGATGGGGGCTTATTAGAGGGGGAGGACTTGGATGGGGTTCACTGTGATACTAGCTGGTGTCCCAAAAAAAAGTACTCTTGTTTAAAAAATCACCAAAAATTGATTATCAAACCTTTAAAGACCCTGTGCTAACCATGGGTCTTTGTGGTCATCAACTATCCAACAATGCATTTTCAGAGACCCTTAAAATCTCACAGATCATTGCGAAAATTCCTAGTCCCCAAAAGAACAAAAGAAAGTCTCGTCAGCTTGTGAGCTAATTTAAGAATGCCAATTCCACATATTGAATATTTTCAATGCCGAGTTTCCTGTCAGTTGCATGCACAATTAAATACTGTTCTTCCTGATAACAAAACAAATCTCTGATAAAATTTCCAACTGAATGCCGCTGTTACATAAACAATGCTGTAGAGTCCAAAATTTGATATTTCCCTTTCTCCAGTTTCAAAGGAGCCATTCCAACTTGCATACCTTGCACGTGTCATCTTGCACAAGGTTGTTTATCTATCTTGCAAAGAATGCCTCCAAAGACTGCTGGTTAGCACAGGGTCTTTAATGAAATTTTCTCCTTGAATTGCTTTGTCAAAGACCCAAAAACATTCACAGATGATAAAATGTTTGCTTTTGATACAGCAAGGTAGGAAATTTACACCTTCAAAAACCTTATTTTGAGCAATAGTTTTTAAGCAAAATACTCAATCTTGCCTAAGAGTAAAAAATTTCAGATTTTTTATCATGATTGATACCGTGCATTTATTTCTGTCATTTATGACCACACACTAGAAGTTTTAAACGCACAAAGAAATTGATTTAGCAATCCATCAGTGCTCTTTTGCAGTATGATTCAAAACTAGCCCTAAAAAGAGCTAAATTTGCTCATTTTTAAACCACTTAAAAGATCAGCTATGTCTTGCAAAATAATTTGGTCTTTGATCTACTTGACAAAAAAAGAAAATTGAAGATCAGCCGTGTAATCAAATTTTGATGATTTTTCAAACGGGAGTACTTTTTTTGGGACACCCGGTAGCTGGTAAGGGTATGGAGAACAGTGAAAACATATCAATTTTGAACTAGAATTCACTGGAAATGATAAATTAGAAATGTAACAGTGAGCTACAACAACAGTAAACATGATACCAAGACAAAAAAATTATAAACTTGTGTTTGTGGAATTCAAATACCCCCATAGAAGCCTATTAGATGGGAGCTAATTAGTCCAAATTAGTTATGAGAGGGGGCTTATTCGAAGGAGGGGGTTTAATCGAGGATTTACGGTAATGAGATACTGGTACAGAACTTTCTAAATAAACCTTCTGCCAACAAAAACAAAACAAAAACGTACCTGGCGTTCCTTTGGCAATCAAAACAATTATGATTTCATCCAAATCCAACCAGCCGGTTCTAATTGCTTTCAAATCAAACAATGCTCAGATCTTAAACAATAGAATCATAATGGTTTTGATTGCCAAAGGGACGCAAGGGTAATAACAAACCTGGGCAGCTCTTGGCTTTGGAATAGTGAGATCTGCTATCCGTTTCAACTGCAAGAAAATTGCCGAAAGTTACTAGGAAAAGCTACTTGCAAAGAAACGGTTTAGAGAGCGCATTACATGGAGCTTACAGCAAAGGTTTCAAATCTTTAAAATGATGTAAAAGATGAACCCTCAGTATCAACCTCCTTCATAAAATCCTCCTTCATAAAGTCCTCAGTATCAAATGTCCCAACAAAATATCAAACAAAGAGCTATATGATAGAATGAAAATTGATGAATGGAGTAAAACAATAAAGGAAGGAAGATTAGAATAGAATGGACATCTCTTGAGACTGCCAGACAATACACCTGCAAAAGTCGCATAAAGAGAGGCTCAGAGACATGTCAAGAAACCAAGGGGTGGACAGAAGTTAACGTGGATGAGAATGATAGAAAAAGATCTTGAGACAGCCAGGGTGATGGTGGCAAAAGAAAATGGAACAATCATTATTGCGACTGATGAATACCTAGCAAATAACAGGCCATTTTGGCAATTGGTAGTTAGCCGTGCTATGTTAAAATAAATGAATCACGTACGAGATAGATAGATAGATAGATAGGAAAAGATGGGTGTAAAATTCTATAAGCTATATATTTTAGCTGAATAGCAATATACAATAAAAAAAGCAGCGACCTCAGGAAAAGAGATCTCTATAATTATAAGACCAATGAAAAAGAACAGATAGGACAGTTTTCCCAAAAATAGGCTTACCTCATTGTTGAAGCGTTTGAATAAATCTTCAAACAAAATTGAAACCAACTGAAAAGAAAAAGGGGGAAGTAACTGCCTTGCCAGGCAATACAATATAATGAAAAAAGTTCAAGGGGAGTACAAAGACCAGCATGCTTTGCGCGAAGTCAGCTACTTGCTCTGCACAGCTTCCAGAATAACTCACTGAAATTTACGAAAACAAAAGCAAACGACGGCAAAGGCTGCTGGTCTTTGTACTCCCTTTAAATAAAGTTAGTAAATACATTTCTAAACAACAAGCGTAAATACTCGTCAAAAGTTAAAGAAATTCCTCCCCGATAAGTTTGGTACGACAGGGTGTCCCACAAACTTTTGTCCCATTTGTGTGGCTGCTGAAGAGAAGCTTTACGCTCTATTGTTCTCCTTTTGATATAGTTACAGAAGACACAATTCAATTTAGAATTTCAGACCTCATTTCAACCAATCGGATAGGTATAGTGGCTGATTTACGGCAGAAGAAAGTTGAAAAAGTGATTTTTTCGAAAACAGAACTTTCATTTTCCTCAACATATTTAAATTCACGTAAATTTTGAACGAAAGGATTCTAGCAGTGATGATAGAAAGAGTTCTGGTTAAAACAAGGTCTCAAACTCTAAGGCCCATTTTATGAGTCGCACCGCGCCGTGCCGAACTGAGCGAATTTAGACCAATTTGGTCTGGTGCGGCGCGGCGCGACTCTTATTATAACATAACATACAGAGGCAGCTACCTTTGGAATAGCATACCTGATGTGGCAAAGAGCTGTGACAGTGTCCTCTCTTTCAAACGAAAAATCAGAGAATGGAATGTAAATACATGTACCTGCAGAGTTTGTAAATAGATATGTAAAGAGTTGAATTGTAATTAAGTTGCTTTTGTATATTTATGTAGATAGTTGGTATTAATTAGTGCACATCTTTTGATGTGCACTATAGACGTATACTACCAACTTTAAAGAAATTGATTATCATTATCATTATTATTAAACCAAATTGACGCTTGGTTCGACTGAGTCGAACAATACGCCAAAAAAAGGCATCTCGACTGGGTCGACACGGTGCAACTTATAAAACCAAATTTCAGTAGCACCGTGCTGCAGCATATTTGCACATTTGCACAACAACAAAAACCATAGCAACATTAACCATCATACCCATCGTGCGCATGCGTTACTATGGTTCGGCGTGGCACGGCACGGCACGGCAAAAGTTTCACTCTATAAAGCTGAGCCGCTCCAAGTCAAATCTCAGTTGAACTCAAGAGTCTATGGTTCGGTGTGGTGCGGCATATAACTTATAAAACGGGTCTAAGTTGAATCCCATTCTATGCAACTGTATCAAGAACGAAACAATTCAGCAAACAGCTCCTCCGCAGTAGCAACACAATTGGGGAAGGGGCACCCTGTACTGTATACTGTAAGCTTGTCCCCTTCACTCGATTGATCGGGTGAAACTTTTTAAATTGTCTTCTGCAGTATCATAAGAGATCAGAATACCCGAAAACATACTGACGACTTTGAAGAATATTCAAATAAAAAAAATCAGTCGATTCAACAGGCCTTGGTCACCAGGGACTATAGTGTTATCGTTTTTACAGTTAAATAGTTTCGACGCATTTCGAGAATCTACTTTTTTCTTCCGTTGAAATTTGCTGCTAAAAAGAGGCACCTTACGCAATGATGTTTCATTGAACGGAAACAAGACCCTTTACAATAACTGAAAAATTCCAAAATACTCCTTAAGGAACTTTCATACGCCGAAATGTATTTTCCAGATTTTGACCTTCTGAAAAACTTTCAGTGACAATGTGGAGAAAAGCAATAAATGCTGCGTTCCTGTGGCAATCAAAACAATCATGATTTCATTCAAATGCAATCAGTCGAATCTAACTGCTTTGAAATGAAACAATGTTACAATCTTAAACAATACGATTATGATTGTTTTGATTGCAAAAGGAACGCAAGGAACGTTTGAAGTGTACGCATACCTGGCCAGCTAGCTCCAGTCTCTTATTACCATAGTAATCGCGGTCATCAACTTTTATCTGAAAGAAAGGGGAGATTAAAATAAGAGCAAGACAGATACAAAGTTCTGTCAGCAATATAGCTCGCTATTTCTCAATAAATAAATTTGTAGGCAGAAACACCGCAACACGACGAAAAAACAACAGCAAATATGCGAAAATCTATATTTTACCAATATTTCGTCCTGCCATGTAGGACTTCTTCAGGGCAGTTATGTGACAGTTATATTCAGAATTCAAATATGTACAGCGATTTGAGAAGGAGAGGTTAGAGGTTAGGGGGAGAAGTGATTGGTTAGATATTACATGTAACCTCTCTTATAACCTCTCCTTTTCAAATCGCTGTACATATTTAAATTCTGACTATAAGCTGTAGCAAGAAGTTCCTTCGGATCTCAGAACACTTTCAGAGAGTTAATCAACCACAACTTTGCACAAATTGACTTAGGAGTGGTTCAGTTTATGCACTGGCAAGTTTTATTCGTCTCTTGGCCTTGTTTCTCGTTATTTTCTTTCATCGTTAGCTAATTTTGTTGTGTAACATTATTACAAGGGTTTCATTTTGCGAGATTGCAAATCGAAGTGTGCTGTTTTCAACCGTTGTTATTCAAATGAAAGAAAAGTCAGCAAAAATGAATGAAAATAACGAGAAACAAAGCAAAAAGACCAACAACACTTGCCTGTGTGTAAACTAAGCCATTAACAATTCATTTTGCCCAAATTAGTTGATAACAAACTCTCTGAAAAGTGTTGAGATCCACACCAATTTCTTGCCACAGCCAGCAAAGAACGGGGGTTGTGCTTTCGTTTTCCTTTCCAAATTTTACCAGATTTGGACGCTCGATCCAAACCTCTTTCCTAAGAAGTAAAAAGGTCTATTCCCATGATCTTCCTCTGCATAAAAACCAATGAATGAATAATTGGCAGCCAATAATTCGTACTTTCTTCAGATAGCAACAGTAAGACTTTGAAAGGACTTACAACTTTCTTCATGGCTAGGATGATTCTTCGGATCATGACAGACAAGTATGCTGCTTTTGAGCGGAAATTATAACCAGATATCTAAAAGTAATAGAATGATAGAGATGACATCATGGTGCAAATTCGATAACAGTGAAAATTAAAACAACGCAACTTAGGATCCGGTAAGCTGTAATCTATCGTAATAGGTTGAGAAGAAAGTCCCTGTAGCCTGGTTTTATCAGCCAAATAAAAGATTGTGCTACGACACGGCATCATGAGTTGACTTGAAGACAGGTGTCAATCTCAATCAATAAATCAATCAATCAATTAATTAATTAATTAATTGATTAATCTAAATTTATTTACAGTTGGTTTGCGTCTAGTTAACAACAAATTAATACCAACTATCTACAATACACGATAAAACGAAACAAGATAAAAACCCTAAATTAAGTGCAAATGTAGCACGTATAGTTGTTGCCATCCCAGCAACGTATTACTTTTTTGAATTTCACGAGAGAAGTTGTCAATTTTAGGTCATCATTAAGGGCATTCCACAATAGACTCCCTCTAAAGGATAGGGAATTTATTCCGTAGCGCTGAGAACTCACTGAGGGGAGCTTGCATAGTTCCTTAGTACGAAGGTTATAGGGAACATCTTTCTTAACAAAAAATTTCCACATGTACCCTGGATTGAGATGGTTGATTGATTTGTAGATTTCAACCATGAGATTTTGCAGGTTCTTCATATGTATTTTCTTTGCTTCACTCCTCTCTGAAAGTTCCTCCTCAAGTGTGGATTCATAGTCTCTATATAAAGTTCTCAGTGCAAGCTTGTGGGTCCTATTAATTTCATTACTGGCAACTTTGCTACAAAATAACCAGATCAGAGGGCAATAGGAAAAGCTCGACATTACCACTGAGTTTAAAAGTAACTGTGACTTTTGTTCTCCTAAATATCGTCTTAACCTTCCAAATGCATGCAATTTTTGGTTGACCTTCTTACATAGCTCTTCCGTAATAGGCTATGAGAAGAAAAAGGATTTGACAGTAGACTCAATACATATCGTTGTCTCGCTCTTTGACCGCACTCATACCGCTACAACTACGATTCATTTCCCTATGCTTGCAGAAGCTGATTAGCCTCGTACTGATGTCACATATACTTCAATATGGCCTAAATCACCTGTGATTTTTTTGTCAAAAACACCGAGCCTAAAATGCTACAAAAAGCAAGAACAGCTTTACCATAAAACTAGCTATCAGTAACTAGACGAATGATTTTCAAGCCATAATTGCAAAATAAATTGGTTGTTCAAATCCTAACTTCTGATTGGAACACGAAGGCGACAAAAATTGTTCACCGATTGATATTTCTGTCCAGTTTTACAGCTCTAGGGAAACAAGGCCCTTGCTACAGCGACAACAACAACATCAATGCAATTCAATTCAATGAGATCAGCGAAAGTTGAGGGTCTTTGTGGCGTAAAGCAAATTTGACATCAGCGAAGCTATCTGTTTTCCAGTGGAACAACAATCATTCTTTGATCTCGTTTTAAAAAGATCAAAAACAAATGCCTGAATCTAATTTGACTTACTGGAACATGTGCCAAGATCGTTCTTCGCAATAATTCTCTCGCATCTTCAAATTTCGTCCTGCTCCTGCCCCAAAGCGTCTTTTGCTTAATTTTGTTTCCCAAATAATGCAACGCCTGGAAATAAAGCACAACAGGGGATTTAGTAGAAGTTATAATGCACGGTGCCTTAAATCAAGTGAAAAA
Organism: Aurelia coerulea; assembly: GCA_039566865.1. NCBI lineage: Eukaryota > Metazoa > Cnidaria > Scyphozoa > Semaeostomeae > Ulmaridae > Aurelia > Aurelia coerulea. The sequence goes on from CM076943.1 coordinate 48,098,017, forward strand.
GAATCATTCACAAGGGATGCAAAAATAATTATTCTGCTTCTCTGACGCGATTGACAGCTTGCAGGAGGTACAAAGTAGAGCGGCAAGAAGGATAACTAACAGTGCATATGCTGCATCAGCGGCCCCACTTATCCAGAGTCTAGGCTGGTCAATTATTCTAATCTTACCGTAAAAGCTCTATTAAGCACCCGGGGGGCTTATTTAATTTTGGACACTTTTCAGTCCTCACCATATTTTGCGGTTTAAACATACGAAATTTTACGAGTTAAATGAATACATGAACTCGACACAGTTATATCTCAAACCATATCAAAATTAACATGCAAACTTATTTAGCTCAATAAATGGAACATCTTTGGTAACCTCTGGAATTTGATATAAGTGTTAGGCGGGGGGGGGGGGGCTTAATAGGGAGGGGGTTCAATAGAGCTCTTACGGTATTCAAAAAGGAACAGCAATACTGATGTATAAATCTTTGAATGCGTTCGCATTCGAATACATGCCAAACCTATTCACAGGATGTTCTGAAAGCAACGATCGTGTATTACGTTCAACTGATACCGATCTAAAATTGCCACCACAGGTAGCAGGGGAAATTAGTAAAAGATTGTTGTGTTTGCCAAATTTTGTTGGGATTAGGCCAACCAAAATGTTTTGATACAAACAGTTCCCGTCTCCCCCCCCCCCCTCCAGTAATAAACTGACAAAAGAAGAGAGAATATAGGTCTCGAGGTTTCCGTAGGCTAGCCTCGATTTCTTCGCCTTGCTCTGCAGTCCATTGGCCAATATTCCCCAGCATTTGCCCTCAAAATGTTCGCCCATGCCTCCTCTTTGCTGCTGAAGACTTCAAACTGAGCTTGGGTCTTTATGTTGACCACACGAAATGAAAGTATCTAACCCACTGTCATTCTCCCCATGACAGAGGAAAATAGCCAGTCCATTTATGCACAGGGCCACTCCTTAACAATGGTTTCCCTTCGCAGCGAAGGCGCAATTATTGTGTTGGACCGGTTATTTTCCTCCATCGTGAGGAGAACGGTAGTGGGTTAGATCTTTTCATTTCGTGTGGTCAACACGAAGAAACAAGTTCAGTTTAAAGTGTTCAGCCGCACAGAGGATTCATGGACGAACATTTTGAGGCCAAATTCTGAGGGAATCTGTATTGCGGATGAACTGCAGAGCAAGACAAAGAAATCGAGGCAAGCTGCAACGGCCTTCGGAAACTTGAAGACCGTTGTTCACTTTCTCTCTCAGTCTATTACTGGGGGTGGGAGAACGGAACTACTTTTTTTTCAAAACATCGTGGTTGGCCTAGAGTGGCGTCGCCCCAATCAAGGACCCTTCGAAAAACATGCTATGTATTTTCCCAAGCAATTCGTTTCAAAAAAGTAACTTACAGCAAAAGGGTTCCTTTACCTTTGTGGCAGACTGCTCTTTGAGGCCAGCATCATCCGATCTTTCTTTTTTCTTAGCCAGCGACATAAAGGGGCTGTACAAGCTAAACTTTAAAAAATCATAAACTTTCTCCCCCAAGTGCAGGCAAGTAGCAGCAGATAAATTGCAAAGGAAGATGTTTTCTACATGTTTGAACGCCGTAAAATTCGCCAGTGCTGTCAGATTTTTTATGATATCAACGATCATAAAGAAACAGCTGGATTCTGAGCGACTAGTTTCAGATGTGTTCAGCCTAAACACACGAAAGGCAACAGGCATATGCTAAAGAAATTGTACGCCACGCGCCAACTAGAGAGGAATTTCTCATGGAGTTTGATGATATTGGATATAAATAAATAGTCAAATAAAATGTATATATTTTTATCCACACTGGATCCCAAATTTTGAAAATCTTACGTTTTTCTTCATCATTTGGAATTTGGTACCAAGCTACCTTATATTTTTCCTTTTGTTTGTTAAAGTATTATAATAGTAAGTGCCATCCAAAGTAGGGACCAGATGACCTTGCGTCTTTTCCTGCTTTGGATGGCACAGTAACAAGTAATATTTTTGTGTGTTTTAGTTTTTTTGATGATGATAAAAAAATGATATTGGCCTGCTAATCTTTGTCTTTGTTTACAAAAATCTTGTGCAGCCCCTTTAAGCACGAAGCAGACAAAACTGTTGCTATTGCATTACGAAATCTGCCCTTTTTATTACTCTACAGAAGAGTCTGGATTGAGTGACATTTCTGTACATTTTTCTACGAAAGGTTCGACTGAGTGGCGTCGATGCTGTCGTGCACATTCGAAAATTCTACGAAATTCATCAAAATATCGTTCGATTCAGATTCTTTTTAGCATTGCTAAAAGATCCATTGGTGACGAATTACCATTCTCAAAGAGAGGGGCTCTTCCTTTGAAATGTTCTAACTCTGAAAAGATCGACGCATACACTAACCTGATTTCTTGTGTAAACTTGGAAATTATTGCATTCTTCAAGGGATGGTGAGAATATAGTAAGGACATCTTCCTCAGTACCAACCATTTGTACAATTTCTTGATCCGATTCGATTCCCATTGCTTTGAATATAACGATGACATTCACGTCCTAAAATTAAAAAGACCATGTTTCAGAATTACTGTAAACGCATAACGCAATATAAATTGAAAGCATGTTTCGATTGCATAGGTTAAAAATCTTAAAATCGGCATAAAAAGTTAAGTGTAAAATTCTATGACCTACCGGATGCGTCAAAAAAAACTATGCACTTTTGGCAGGCCACAATAGACCAATTTTGAAGATTCATGACTTCATCTTTAGCAAAAAGCCTGAATCAGATTCTAGGAATTTTGAAAATTTGTTTTCTTCAGTTTTTAGAGCTAGCAGCGAGTTTCATAAAATGTTCGTTCTCGAAAACACTGAAAACGATCAAAAAACGTGATCAAGTTTTCTACAGAATCGATATGAATGGAAAAAGAGAAAACTTGTTCGTGGTGATTTGGGATTTAGAAATCGATTAATTATATCGATTAATTTTATCGATTAATTAATCGATTTCTAAATCCCAATTCACAACGAAAAAGTCTTCTCATTGTCCATTCATGTCGAATCTTTAGAAAATTTGATCAACGTTTTTTTTATTGTTTTCAGTGTTCTCGAAAACGAAAATTTTACGAAACTCGCTTCTAGCTCTAAAAACTGAAAAAAAATTTCCTAAAATTTCTAGAATCTAATTCAGGCTTTTTGCTAATCATAATTTCGGAATGGAGTGGCCGATTTCAGTCAGGTAAATTTTATAGTAGATTTGAACATTTCTACCAGTAAACTATACATTTGCCGATATCATTGTCTTGCTATCCAGGGAACCGTGAATTTTCAAACAAGGATTCTATTTTCTGACTCACCCGGTATTTTTCTTCTTTTTCAAGAATTCAAGAAAACATTTAATAAAATTTAAAACCATCGTAATTTCTAAACTGTTTGATGTGACATGAAATAATTTCCAAGAAAGGCATAGTTTATGGATGTGTACAATATGGTATCAAGCAAAAGTCTATTACTATTTGGTTTATGGTTTATAAATTTTATGACGTCACATCCTAAAATGAGCTGAAATATCAAATACGCTGTAATTTAAAAGAATGTCCAAAATTTCCGAAAAAACGGTAGAAGTATAGATAGGTAGCTAAAGTTTCTTTTAAGCCATTCAATTACAAGAAATAAGTCATAGAATTTTACACCCACCGCTGATATAAAGATTTGATACCTATGCTGTTTCCACTGCCTCTCTTGTAAAGTTTTCCGTTAATGGATACATTTTGTTGACTCATCCGGTATGTCCTACCGGGAACTACTCATCCGGTTGCCTCAATGTACTGGGTTTCCCAAAAAATGTATATGGATTTGGTGGACTCCAGCAAAAGTGAATTTAGCTTTAATCATGGCTATGATTTGAGAGCAGATATTTTTATCCTGAAAGCTCAAATTTGCCTCTCCTGCAAGCCAGAGTTTTAGCCGTTTGGCCTAAGCAAATTCTTAAGGCATAGCGTATAAACCAATGACAACCTTGATAGAATTTGACCAACATTAGATCTTGTGTTATTTTTCCAGAAGTCACCCCTCAGTCACCCATTGCATAGTTTCTTGATTTTTCATTGATTTCAGTTCTTTATTTCGATGTGCTTCGGGAACTTGCTTAAGCCAAAGGCCAAAGCTCTGGTTTGCAGGTTGAAGCTTTCAAGATTGATATTTCTGCTCTCAAAGCACCATTACCAACAAACGAGGTATCTATGTTCAAGTTAACTATGGAAGAACATTTTGAGAATGATGAGACATTGATTGAAGCTAAATTCACATCACTGGAATCAACCAAATCTGTAAACTTTTTTGGGATACCCGATAGAAATCATCGTGTAATCAAAACAAAGAATGTCATAGTCATATGGTGGGGAGGGGGAAGGGATGTGCAGTTAGCGGCCAAAAGCTGCCAAGAATATGAAAATCGAATGTCGACGCCCTTAAATAATTTAAAGACTACTGACAGGATTTGCAACAAACTATTCAACCCTGTTATTGATTTCTCTTTTAAAAGAACAGAAAGTGAATGACAGATTTGAAATGAGTGAAATAGTCAATAAATGAGCGAGCGAATGAATGAATGAACTGATAAATGAATAGATTGATTAATTAATTAATTAATTAGTGAGTAAACAATCGAAGGGATGAATGACGCGATAAATCAATGTTTAAATGGCGGAACAACAAACGAATGAGAAAATCGATGGAAAACAAAGGGACAAATAAAACATTTAATGAATCAAGGAATAGATTTACGGCATTTTGATAGAATGAAATATCTAAAGAAAAAAGAAGAAAGGAGGAATAAATGAACGAAGAAAGGATTTAAAAGTACGAATTACAATATATTCAAGGTGGTACGAAGATACAGTTAAGCCCGAAATTTATTCATGACCATGAAACATTTGGAGCATTTTGAATCATCATAGTTGCGGACCAATTCGTAAGATATTCTATTCCTTCAAAATTCTCTTGTTGTGCTTATTTTCAGCCTGTTATCATTTTCTTGCAAAACTTAAGCAACAGTAAAATTGATCCTCAAATAGAACGATGCAAAATACTCAGAATCTGGCATAGGTGTGAATAATTTCGAGCTTAACTGTAGATGCCTACCTCGCTAAAAGTGTTGTGTTTCATATAGAATTTTCCATGTTTCTGGAGAATAGCTGTCCTACTTTTCACCTCATGTGTTGAACTGTAAGAAAACATTTGTGACAAATTTAGAACGAAACTTTGGACGTCAGGAATGTTTGCTAAAATTCCTGTCAAAATTTATTCGCACGAAATCTGATGATGGTGCAAACCTTGTCACCCTGAATATTCTCGGATTCCTGCAGCCTAATTCGATCATAATGCCATCCTATATGGTGCAAGAGAGTAGAGAAAATGCTTTAAAAAAAGCCTAGATTCTTGAAAAGCTGGCTACTCGATGAGTCCAAGTTTGTTTAGACTTTATGAGCCTGTAGCCCTAATTATTCACCATGAAAATAGAATTTGGCAAAATCGGACAAGCAATTTCATAAAAAACCCTGGATGCAAGAATCCTTGAAAACAGGCACGAAATCCTTTACCAAATGTGCTAACAATTCAACTGCAGAACTATCAAAATATAATTCTGCCTTGCCATCTTACTGCATAAACATGTCCCTTTCAGAAACGTTTATGTACAAGAATAGTTGTAAAAGTACAGGCTTCCTTCCGAACGTCTAAACAGTTCCAAGAACAAGGACAGATTTTGTAAGACAATAGCATGAGTTGCTTTTGATTGACACCACAATTCAAAGCGATTTGCGATCGCAGACAAAGGAAATTCTCTTAACCAGCAATTCAAAAGGAGCAAAGCCGCAAAAGTTTCTCTGAAACCCAGGAAGCTAGAGCGCTCGCTGAGCATTCCAGAAATGGTTTTTAAGAGCAAACATAAGCACATGTCGAAATATGAAGGATGTATCTGCACATCTACCACGGGCATTTTATTTCTTTGGTTCAGAACCTGAATAGTAAGTGTTTTAGGTACACCAAAAAAACAAGAGAATTGAATCGCCTCCCAATTGGCTTCTAAACAAATCAAATGCCGGAGTTAAGATATATCCTTCTTCTTTCGATATATGCTCATGTTTGCTCTTAAAAATAATTTCTGGAATGCACAACGAGCGCGCTAGCTACCTGGGTTTCAGAGAAACTTTTGCGGCTTTGTTTGTTTTGAATTACTGGTTGAGAGAATTTCCTTTGTCGGCAGTCGCTAATCGCTTTGAATTCAGGTGTCAATCAAAAGAAACGCGTGCTGTTGCGTTACAAAATCTGTCCTTGTTTTATCCAATTATAAAACTGATGTTGAATAAAAATTGAGAGATATCCATCTACCTTTTATATAGTTATATAGTTATATAGTTATATAGTATCATAAAGAACGAGTTAATAATGCATGTCTCTTGCTAAGGAGCGTGTACTTATATCGGGTATTCGCACAGTATCCAAACTATGATTTAAATTCGCAAAGGATATGTCAATATTAGTTCCTAATTTGTTCGAGTTTCCCCATTCTTCTTTCGTATTGAGCATTGGGTTGAATTCATTGATAAAAACCGCTTCCGTAACTTGCCTGAGCATTGCGTCACCCGAGCACGCAGCCAGTATATCCACCGTAACCTCTTGCGGAACTGCATCATGCCGCTCTAACATGTGCTTGTAAAACACGGAAGTCTTTTCACTGTTTTCGTATTTGGTGAGGTGCTCACTTGCTCTTTCTCCGATGCTTCTTGCTGTTTCTCCAATGTAGGTACCTTCTCTTCCATTGCTTTCTGCACAGCCAAGACATTTCACTCTATAAACGACATCTCTTGTTTTACAGTTAACTATTGGGTTCACCCTGCAAACTTTGCAGGTATCTTTTCCACAAGAATTGTTTTGAAATGGATCAGATTTACTTAAGATGTTCCTCAATGATTTTCCTGATCTTTCAACAACTCGTATTTTTAACTGTGAGTCTTTCAGTGCTTTCTTGCATTCTGCCGCTAGCTCTCCATTCGGTGTTACATCAACAAACATAACCGTCTCGTATCCTCCTTGCTCATACCATCTGTTCTTTTTCTCTATCTTTTGCATTTCCCTTCTTTCACAGTGCCAAAATTTCCCCCGATACATTGGACATTCTCCTGTCTTGTCACGCTCTACAATCTTTTCAAACTTTCTTTTGGCCTTTTTGTAGACCTTGATCTTATCTTCTTGCGAATAACCAGAGAACTGCATTCGGTGGAGGAAGTGTTGTACATGCTGTGTTCTTTCATTCTTTTCGCACTGCCGTGACACATTCCTCATTATTCTTACTAGGTCTGCAACTAGGATGTTAGTCTTGGCATCTTGAGAAATTGCAGAATCTTTATTGATGACACTTTTACTTGCAATTTTCTTCATGTAATGTGAAGGAATAGCTGGAGACGTCGCAAACCTGTTTAATGTATGGTGGGATAAACAAGTGAAAATGAAATTGGAAAACGATGGAATAAGTGTTCAAATGTATTCACGCTATGTCGACGACATCAATATCGTATGCAAAATGACATCACCGGAACCAGGAAGAAAAGAGTCTGACGAAGCAATGATGAAACGCATTCAAAGAATTGCCAATGGCATCCACAAGAGCATAAGAGTCACCGTAGATTATCCATCAAATCATGACAATGGAAGGATGCCCGTGTTAGATCTAGAACAATGGATTGGGCAAGTGAAAGTAGATAATGTAACACGAAATCAAATTCTTCATTCACATTACATGAAGAAAATTGCAAGTAAAAGTGTCATCAATAAAGATTCTGCAATTTCTCAAGATGCCAAGACTAACATCCTAGTTGCAGACCTAGTAAGAATAATGAGGAATGTGTCACGGCAGTGCGAAAAGAATGAAAGAACACAGCATGTACAACACTTCCTCCACCGAATGCAGTCCTCTGGTTATTCGCAAGAAGATAAGATCAAGGTCTACAAAAAGGCCAAAAGAAAGTTTGAAAAGATTGTAGAGCGTGACAAGACAGGAGAATGTCCAATGTATCGGGGGAAATTTTGGCACCGTGAAAGAAGGGAAATGCAAAAGATAGAGAAAAAGAACAGATGGTATGAGCAAGGAGGATACGAGACGGTTATGTTTGTTGATGTAACACCGAATGGAGAGCTAGCGGCAGAATGCAAGAAAGCACTGAAAGACTCACAGTTAAAAATACGAGTTGTTGAAAGATCAGGAAAATCATTGAGGAACATCTTAAGTAAATCTGATCCATTTCAAAACAATTCTTGTGGAAAAGATACCTGCAAAGTTTGCAGGGTGAACCCAATAGTTAACTGTAAAACAAGAGATGTCGTTTATAGAGTGAAATGTCTTGGCTGTGCAGAAAGCAATGGAAGAGAAGGTACCTACATTGGAGAAACAGCAAGAAGCATCGGAGAAAGAGCAAGTGAGCACCTCACCAAATACGAAAACAGTGAAAAGACTTCCGTGTTTTACAAGCACATGTTAGAGCGGCATGATGCAGTTCCGCAAGAGGTTACGGTGGATATACTGGCTGCGTGCTCGGGTGACGCAATGCTCAGGCAAGTTACGGAAGCGGTTTTTATCAATGAATTCAACCCAATGCTCAATACGAAAGAAGAATGGGGAAACTCGAACAAATTAAGACAACGACGCAACGGATTCGAACTGATCAATTTTTCGAACGTAAATTTTACGAACAGTGCAAGAACACAAGGTTCGCGAGAATTGAACATTCTCACTGAAGAGGCCGCCGAGGGGCGGTGAAAATTTTGAGAACAAAACATGAAACGTGTAAGTGTGTTTAGAATAATGGTTTTAAAATGAAGGTATGAAATTACCAAAGTATAACTTAGCGTACAACACACGGGATCAAATACGATCGCTAGCGATAAACGCTGGTGAAAGAAAATATTAGTTCCGTTATCCTCCAAACATATCGTGTAATTTAAAGGTCACATCATTATTATCATTATCAATTTATTTAAAGTAGGCATATATACAATAGCCATGAAATAAAAGCAAATTCAAGCCTACGAAAGTTGACAGAACAACCTGGCTAATAGATGTCAAACCAGACCGAAGAAAGGAAAAATTGTACTTAAAAGGAAACATGATTAAATCAAAATTTACCTGGTTACGGAACAACCAATATTTCCTTTTGAATCAGGTTCAACAATCATTCGATTCTTTGACAACTGTTCTTGAATCAAAATCACTTTTTCTGTTCCTCTCACAATGAAGTAGCCACCTGAAAGGAATATTTGCATTAATTTGAGTTCACAAGGAAAGATTTTTAGATAAGATAAGATCTTGACAATTCATGCGTTAGAATAAATGCAAGTAGCCCCTCATCATAATACCTTCTTGGTCCTCCCGTGTCTGAAGAAGGTGCTAAGAAGGATTCTTAAATGCAAAATCTGAATAAAGCAGCCCTTTTGAAATCATCAGCAGCAGATCATCAGCAAAGATTCGAAATAAACTATCAGGAGAGAAATAACAACACAATCCCTATTTGCAAGGCCATTGCTCCAAGGATATCAAGACGATAATATTGGTAAGTATATCATTTAAAGGTGATTTTTGGCACATTGAGGCCTTTCAAACCTACGTTCTCATCAGAGTGTGACTTTTACGATTTAAAGTTAGAGTACATTTTTCTGATTTATACAAGGTATGTAACAACATAAAGAGGTGACAGGTGATTTACGTGATTGGCGTCATTGTCTGTTAACGGGAGTTCACTGAGTTAATTCAATTCATAAGGGCATGATTGTGTTTGAATAATCTGTCTTCGTAGTCTAATAAATCAAAGGTGAACCTATGGGTAGCTCGCGGAACAAACTGGGATCCCCATTCCTGTCAACAACTGAATTCATTACGATACGTAGCTATACGCATTGCGAATTGCGATGCAGGGTGAGATGTTAAGCCCAGGGTAGGAAGGTGCAAAAGATATGTGACCAGTTGACTTTCAGGCCCCAGGGAACGAAAAAGCTATTGGGAAAGTTTGTCATATACTGTGTCAACTTCGTGTTTCCATGAGTGCATAACAAAAGCACGAGGACGCAAGAGTCTCTTTTTGTGAATTTGAGCTTGTTGCCACTCACAACAACAATGAACATTTCATCGTTCCCACCACAGAACTGCATCCAGCTGGTTTTCCAAAAAATGAATGAGAAGTGAGCCCGGGGGGGGGGGGGTACTTAGTATATTTGTCCGACGGGGATGTGCCGTTTTTAAGGGTATCGTTTTCACCAACTTTTTCTAGAACAGGGTATCAAAATGAGGCAATTTTTCTAGAGCAGGTTTTCAAAACATGTCAAAGGGGAATATTCTGCTAGATCGGGTCGTTTTTCGGTCAAATTTCATGTTTTTGAGTATACTTTTCATCAATTTTTTCTAGAACAGGTTATCATTTTGAGCGAAAAATTCTCGAGCAGGGTAAAACAAATTTTTTCTGTGGGCACACCCCCGTAACAATTTTAAGTCGAGTACCCCCCCCCCCCCCGGGAAGTGAGATTGAAAAGTTTCAATGGTTTTGTCCAAAGGATCAAGAATTTGCTTCACTGGCTTGCAATACCATCACGCACACACTGCACTCTGCGAGTAGCATTTCATTCATTCGAAAAAGCGTACGGTAAACAACATTCTTGGCATTGTCAATGCTGGCAAGAAAAGCATTTATTTTGATTGATCTATTTTCTTGTTGTTAGACGTCAATTGCGATTTACAATGAGAGACTGTCTTAGTGCAATATTTTTCATCCTTTACCTTGCAAAAACACTTGAGTACAACATCCATTTAAATGATCATAGCTACGCACTACCAGCACATCTAGGAGAATCACCCCATCAAGCATCAAAAGATCATGATTATTGCCTCTCTCCCATGCAAAGCCACAAAATAATGCAAGAAGCCTTAAAAATAGACACACAATATGCTGATGATTGCGGAAGCGCTATAGTAACGAAAGATAAAAGAGCAGTTGAATACATAAAATCAACAATACCAGGAAGATTAAGAAGTAGAAACCTTTTATGCAATGAAGACAAAACTGAACAACATATCGTAAATCGTGACAATCGATATGGCACATGGACCAAGTGTAAATATTTAGGGTCAAAGCTAGATACTGAAGAAGATAGGAAACACCGTACCATGCTAGCCACAAATGCCATGAACAACCTGACAGAAATATGGACAAGCAATATAAACATAGAGAAAAAGATGGAAATTTTCAATGCATTCATAAGGAGTGTCTATATGTACAACACATGCCTATGGACGGTTACCAATAAAACTAGAAACAAAATTGATGCAACCCAAAGAAAATTACTAAGAAAAGCACTCAACATAAAATGGCCAACAAAGATATCAAACGAAAATTTAATGAAGTTGACAAAACAAGAATTATGGTCAAAAATCATACAAAAACAGCGAATTAGGTGGTTTGGACATGCACTACGCCTCCCTGAAAATACACCATGCAAGCAAGCAATAAACGAATTCAAACGAGCAGTCACAAGACCAAAAGGCCATCCCATCACAACATGGTACAGTCAAGTTTTAAGGGAACTCAAAGATAAAAACGTTGAGATAAACAACCTCGAAGAAATCGCAAGTGACAGAAGAAAATGGAGAGAAATTGTAACAAAATTTAACTAACTGTAATGTAGTGATACGTAAAACAGGTAGAAAAAAAAAGACAACAGCAGTATTGAAAAGTAACATTCCGCAGACAGCAAAATTGAAAAGGTTCTTTGTTCAAAACTTTCGCAAAGCAGTATGGGTCCTGATATAAAAGGGAAAAATTGACACAACAATTTTCCCACATCACCTCAATGCTTCGCGTCACTGCGTTCCGCGAGCAAAAAAGGTTTGAATCACTCAATTTCATGAAGGCATATACTTTGAAAAGAGGTTCTTTCATATTCTTGTTCGTTTTTCCGCAATCGAACACGTGTCTGGGAAAATTACAACTCGACACTCTTATAAATAGAGGTAGATACTCTGAATAAATCAGTTGCTCTGAAGATGCCCTAGTGGGCGAAACTAGTCAGCACTGAAATGAAGAATAAAAAGCGCAACAGACCAAATCGATCCCTGTTTTCTTCGAATGGTTAGGCCCTCTTCAACGGTACACTTTATTTAATGGTAGACATGTTTAACTCCTCATTAAATTTTCCTAACTGAAATTGGCCACTATGTTCTGAAATCATGAGGACTCTCTTGAGAGAGTGCATTCAAGAAACCTTCAGAACAGGTCTAAAATCACGACCAAAATTTCCTTAAAAGTTCTGCTCCGCAGTGATTACTTCCCTGCAGCAGAACACTCGTTATCATCATCTTGGGAGCATAAAATCGTACGGAATAATGTTGTTATGCTCTCAGGGATCCTCTAAAAGGGATAACACGTGCTAAAGCATGTAAAAGTCATTGCTGTAAAGCAGAAAATTTGGTCGTTATTTTAAGCCTGTTTTGAAGGTTTCTTGAAAGGGCTTTCTTGAGAAAATGACTCATAATTTCAAAATGGAGTGGCCGATTTCAATCATGTAAATTTTACAATATTTGAACATGTTCACTATTGAATGAAATACTTAACGTTCTCTATTATTATTCTCTATTATTACTTAGCGTTCTCTATCATTATTATTGTTCTATGATTACGAACTCTATTATTGCCTTGATATCCATGGAGCAACGGCCTTTTACATGGGGATTTTTTTCTTTTACTCACACGGTATTAAACGCATTTATTATCAGAAAATTGGGTCCTTACGTTCCAACTATTGAGCCTAAAACTTCTTATAAGTGGCTCCCTATACAACGAAATGTCTGCAACGTCTTCAAAAGTTTGATACAAATTTCCCAAAAACTGCATCCGACAGAACCTGTCTCAAAGCAAATGACAAAACCTTGCATATACCTGGATCCATGGGGCATTCATTCAACTTGGCAAATTCAGCCTCAGATTTCCCAGCAAGGACACAGTTGGAGCTTCTTAGCATTATAGGTATCCTATCGAAGGAAAATATAAATACGTGATCAAGCAGTATACAGAGTCAAAAACTCTTACAAGATCGACAATAGACCTTTTAGCTATTCTACAGTAGAGTCTGGATTGGGCATCTTTTTTTTGTACATTTTTATACTCAAGGTTCGATCGAGTGGCATAAGAGCTTCTATCACTATTGTGCACATTCGAAAATTCTGCAAAATGTAGCAAAATATCGTTCGATCCTAATTCTTTTCAGAATAGCTAAAAGGTCTATACTGCTCTTGAGGTTGGTGGTTCGAGTCCCCGCCCTGCCGAACCTGCTACAAAGTGCGAGGAGAGTCGCCAACTCTCTGTAATTCCAGGCTATAAAGGAATCACGAGGTGTGGTCACATCGAGAGGAAGGACCAGGACGCTGCTTCGATAAGCTCAGCTTCTCAGCGTCCTTAAAATTACCTTCGGATGCTAGGTAGAAATGTATAAAAAAAAACTGCTCTTGAGAATAAACCTACATTCGAACTTCGAACAAGCAAAGGCCTGGTCAGACAACTGAACATTTACACTGAGATTTGTTCATTGAACGTTGTTCAATAGTTTGGCGAGGGGTTATGAAACGAACCCAGTAGACTTATTGCATGGTAGTTATTACTATTGGTGGACCTGATGGAAGCATACTTGGTTCACTTGAAAGAATACAGCGAGTCCCTGTATATAGGAAATGGACATATAAGAAACTGCAAACTGCCTTCATAGGATATACTTTCTCCTTCATAACAAACTAGACAGCCGTTCTTTTGCAATTTCTTACAAATGTTTAAAATTTTGATACAAGATTTATTGCAATATCAAGGTTGTTTTTCAATCACCCCTATTTGACATTAAAAAACTTGAAATAATGCATCATTAGCTACAAATGTATACCTTTACTGCTTTAGACCTTTGCAAGTATTTAGCATGGTTAAAAATAAAATTTAACAGAGGAAAGCTGGCATATAAGAGGGAAGTTTCTTACTGGACACATAAAAAATCTGACAGCCTCTTCTACAGATATTTTCTTACATATAAGAAACTAAACGGCCAGATTCAAACTTTGAATTTCCTGAATTTCAGGGTGTCCCAAAAAATTGTTCGACGTTTGATTAAATATTAAAAAATAATGAAACAATGAACATATTCCATGGTAAGATAATCATATTGCTGAGATTTCAAATTAATTTTAGACACTAGAAGCTAGCAAAACGGCTAAATATTCATGGAGTTACGAGCTTTTGAAGTTCAAGTTTGTGCGAAAGCTGAAACCAGACGCTCCTAAATTGCATATTTCGTGAAAGTAGCATCTCGTTTATTCAAACCAAATCAAATGGAATATAAAAATCACTTTTGGTAAATTAGCTTTCACTAACATTGAATCAAAGTTATGAATGCTTGGAGCAATCCTGTTGCGCACAATTTGGAATGGCCCAGTCTCTTATCGATCAAGTTTTCATTCAATGTTTTTAGATCCTTGCAATCTTAAATAAATTTTGGCAATGGTTACAGGAATTAAATTACTTTTGAAGTCCTATTTGGATTGCTCTGACATCAGCAAGAAGTTAAATATTGGACAGTCTTCTTTTACCTCGATTTTGAGACGTCTTTTTGAAAAACAGTTGAGTCAGGGGCACCTGGATTCAGCTTTCGCACACACTTGAACTTCAAAAGCTTGTAACTCCGTGAATTTTTAGCGGATTCGCAAGATTCTGGCGTCAAAAATCAATTAAAAATTTTAGAAACGGGGTTCTCTAACCAGAAACCTGTACTTTTTATCATTAATTTTTAATATTCAATCAAACGTCGAACAATTTTTCTGGGAAACGCTGTATATGCGGGGACTTATTGTAGGCGATAGCATTTTACAGGATGGATTTTAAAGTTTTGCAAAGATTCAACGCGTATGCTGCATGCAAGGTAATTGAAAACTTAAATTCCAAAATAACTTCTCAAAACAAATTACAATCACTGCATGAAGTAAATGAAGTAAATTCACAATGTTTTGATTAATATCAAGGCAAAATATTCTTAAAAAGTACGAAGAAACATCAAAAAGCCTAACTGGAATATTAATGATAAAATAAATTTGAAAATAGGAGTTAAAAATCGTCGAAAGCATAAAAACAATGCTATAAATATTTCACCTGATTTTCATATCAAATTACTTTAAAGTTGAACAATGAAATTAGTTTATAATATCAGGAATTAGTTTTATATAAAAAACTGCATTTCTAAACATAATTTATGAAGTTTATGATAAACTAAATGCTGTCTGTCGTGAAGCTTAATGACTGCAACCTGGGATACAACAACATCTTCAAAAATTCATGACAAACAGGGTCTCCCAAAAAATTGTGCCCCGTTTGTGTGTCTGCTGTGGAGGAACTGTAGCTTTGATTATCTCGGATATTTCACCGTTTCATAGGTCAGGCTTTAACTAAAGCTTGAGACTTTGTTTGATTCAATCCGACAAGTGGTTGCTGATTTATGTCAGAGGAAAGGCCAAATAAATTGTTGCTTCAAAAACAGCACTTCTATTGTTCTCCTAAAGGGAGTACAAAGACCAGCAGCCTTTGCCGTCGTTTGTTTTTGTGAATTTCGTACAGTCAGTTATTCTGGAAGCTGCGCAGAGAAAGTCGCTGACTTCGTGCAAAGCATGCTGGTCTTTGTGCTCCCTTTAAAGAGACACAATAGCAAATTTTTGATGTCGGAAAATCTCAACGAGATTCTTCATGCATAAAGAAGAGACCTTGTACATTCCGAACATGTATTTAGTAGTTTCGTACGACTTCTAGAAGTATCATGCAGTTAAATACTGCGTTTCTAAATTGCCCTGTAAAATAACAATAAATTGACAATCAAATCTTTCTAATAATAAAGACTTACATGCAAGCATAAAGATCAAAAAGGTTTGTAAACAAGGAGTTGAACGAAAATATTACTTGCTGATTTTATATACAGCTTTGAATCGATTTAAGGAGGGTGCAGTCTTAACATCAGCGCAAAGGTTAGCGCAAAGGTTATTCCATCACTTGTGAACGGACAGGGGCCTGCCGCCCGGTTTTCAGAAATCTACTCACTTCTAATTACCAAAATTTGCTTTCGTGCCCACCACTATGAAGAATTTCGGCGAATAACTATTTCATTTTAAACTATTTTTTGCCAATTTTTGCCAAACCCATCAATAATAAATTAGAATCTGCATAAAAAGGACCCTTGTTTAGAGAATTTTGAGCCCAAAAAGCCACCCATATGGGTGGCACAAAACCGTGCCCTCAACATGTTATGTACCCCCGGAGGGTTTTCGACTGGTCAACCAATAAGATCAAAGGCTGCTTAGAAGGAGCAAGGGTTATTGAAGATAAACCAAATGTACATCTCGAGCAGGTCAGAAGCTTTGAATGCATGGAACTGGAAGGTGCAAGCATAAAGAGCATCACAGGAAAATAGGGCAGCACGAATGATATCTTCAGCTTATCAACCTTAAGTGTATCAAGTGTACGAAGCAATTGCGAAGAGGCGAAAACGTAGAATGGGGAAGGTGTGAGAATAAAGAGCATTCCAAGAAAATAGAGCATCGAGAAGATAGATTATCGCAAGAAATAGTGCACCAAGAACATATCACAAACTGTCACGCTTCCTGATCAAGCGGACGAAGCACTTCATGAAAACGTGAATCAATTGAACTGGAGACTGCGAGAATATAGCTGATCGTAAGAAAATAGTGCACCAAGTACATACAGCGACGCAAACGTATAACAATAAAACGCGTACGAACGCAGCATAAAAGATATGGAGTGCATCAGGCAAATATTTTACGCTGTTCTCTGTGTTAGCGTGCTTGTAAATGCCACAGAATCAAGTAGCGCAAGGTATGAGTTGATACACGAAGGTACAAGCGATATTGATAATGGTGTGGCAACTGTAAGTTTCATCCATAAAAAGTTTCACCAATGTAGTCTGATTGATGCTTGCAATTACGTTGTTTGGAAGATGAAAATGAATGAATACGAAGCAATGAAGAAGATGCCATCAGATCTGGAAGGTCTTACAGTATGGAAGAAGATTGCGAAGAGCAAAGCTGAGGCTGTGGAGATATCAAATGCTGGTTTATCCGAAGGAATCCTCGAGTATAAACCCGCTCTTCCATCAGACAAAGGTAGTCTATATGCGAGAGGCAGCTGCTGCCATCTCTTTCTACTTATGGGATCAAGGGCAGATTTTGCAAAACAATAGGTGAAGGTGAAGGTGAAGTTGCGGTTTTCAGCGCCAAGCGCTGGGATCGTAGAAGTAGAATTGGCCTAATCGAGTCCGCGACCCCTTGTCATGACGCTCAAGTGGTGGGGCTCTACTGGGTATCGAACCCTGTCCGCCTGACTGTTCTGGTTGCAAAGTCAGTGAATTACACCACTGCGCCACAACAACTTTGAATTAATGTGTCACTTAATAGCACCAGTTGCATTTAATTGAAACGTCAATTCAAAGCGATTAGCTATTGCGGATAAAGAAAATTCTCTTAACCGGTAATTCAAAACAAACAAAGCCGCAAAAGTTTCCCCGAAACCAGTACGGCAAACTCTCGCCTTGTGCACGCGAAAGGTGATTTATAACAGAAGTTATGTGCTTATAACAAAAGGAGAAGGGTAAATCTAAAGATCTGCCAGGCGGATTTTGTTCATTTGATTCAGGAGCTGTTTTGTAATCGTTTCATTTAAGCAGGGGCGGTAGGAAGCGCTGAATTAAGAACACGCTTTATGGTTTTTCCATCGAGTTTTTCCTTTCGTAATATATAATTCCATTCGTGATACATCGACTTGTTTTCCTTCTTGTGTCTACTTCTCTTGCGAAGGCGCCATTCGAATCCGATTGACATGCCCTCAAGCAAATTATGCCACTCAAGTCGCTGGTTTTCCGTTTCATGACTTGAGTGGCATAATTTGCTTGAGGGCATGTCAATCGGATTCGAATGGCGCCTTCGCAAGAGAAGTAGACACAAGAAGGAAAACAAGTCGATGTATCACGAATGGAATTATATATTACGAAAGGAAAAACTCGATGGAAAAACCATAAAGCTTTTTCTAAATTCAGCGCTTCCTACCGCCCGTGATTTAAGCCCAAAATATGCGAGAATGACAATGCCTTCTGCTCGGCTTCTGAATCAAATAAAAAACCCAAAACTAGTAGGGCAAACTCTTGCCTTGTGCAAGAGAAAGGTGGTTTTTAAGAGAAATCGAAAAGAGAAGAAGGGGAAAACAGTTCAAAACAAGCAAAGCCGCAAAAGTTTGTCTAAAACCCTGGCAGCTAGCTTGCTCGCTGTGGATTCCAGAATTCGTTTTCAAGAGGAAATGTGAGCACAGATCAAAAGAAGAAGGATATATCTACACATCTGCCTCGGGAATTAAATATGTTTGGTTCAACAGCTGATTGGGAGGCGATTCAATCCTCTTACTTGTTGGATGTAATTAAAACAATTTGAAGGTGTTGTGGCACAGTGGTGCAATCTTTTGACATTGCAGCCAGAATAGTCAGGTGAACCGGGTTCGATCCCAGGTAGAGCCCCATCACTTCAGCGTCATGACAAAGGGTCGCGGACTCGATTAGGCCAAGTCTACTTCTGTGATCCTAGCGCTCAGCGGCGTGGCCAGAGTAAATTAAGTGGGGGGTATTAGAAGGAAGGGGTCTGGGGGCGAAGTCCCCAGGAAAATTGTTAGGGCCACGCCCTTTACTTTGGCTTAGAATGCATCTCCCGATATCATGCTTGCCTTAAGGAAAATTTTTGAAGAAAGATGCTTTACTTTGGCTTAAAATGCATCTCCCAATATTATGTTTGCCTTAGCGATAAGAAAACTTTGATTGTTTTGTGACAGCTATCCTATGAATTAAAGCGCAAGGAAAATTTTTGAAGAAGGATCCTTTACTTTGGCTTCGAATGCATCTCCCAATATCATGCTTGCCAGTGCTAAAATGGAAGGTTTGACATTTCTCGGAAAATTCTTACCCAACCTATACCCAGCTATTTTCTCTTCGGTTTTAGAGGAATCTCGAGGACCATCTTTCCATAAAAGTGGGGGGGGGCAATTGCCCCCCATACCCCCCGTGGCCACGCCACTGCAAGCGCTTGGCGCTAAAAACCGCAACTTCACCTTCAATTTCACTAAAACACCTACTGCTCAACTTCCGAACCAACATATGCTCATGTTTGCTCTTGAAAACAGTTTCTGGAATGCACAACAAGTGAGCTAGCTACCTGGGCTTCAGAGAAATCTTTGCGGCTTTGTTTATTTTGAATTATTGGTCGAGTGAAGTTCCTTTGTTTGCCAATCACTTTCAGTTCAAGTGTCAACAAAAGCAACTTATGATATTGTGTTAAGAAATCTGTCCTTGTTCATCAGACTGCTTAAAAGTAGCTACCACTGCGTAGGTAACAAGGGGGTAACATGCCAATTTAGAAGATTTACATCGTCACAGAGCACATTAAAGAAAAATACCATTTCAAATGTGATGAGAAAGGAGAAGGCAGTTGCATTGAAAAATTAGTGTAAGAAGTTAACTTACTTTCAGAAGAACTAGGTTTTTAAGAATTTACAATATTTATCTCAAACTATTTTCATACCCCCTCCTGAAAATGTGCGTTACTTTTCGTCCCCACCTCTCTTTAAGTATGTGAAAGTTTGGTATCCCCTCCCGGATGTCCACCCCCTCCCCGGCAAGAAAAAATGAATGGTCCCTAAGAAGTTCTGGTTCTTCATTTCAGAATACAAAAGTTGTAAAGGAGCACATGCTACAGGTATCACACAAAATGGTGTGCTGAAGATAGAGGGCAAAGACACTACAATTAAGGCGTTTTGCGATATGACAACGGATGGAGGTGGATGGACAGTAATCCAAAGGCGTTTTAATGGATCACTCAGCTTTCGACAGGATTGGGACAAATATAAATATGGTTTTGGTTCTGCGTATGGAGAGTACTGGTTGGGGCTTGAGCATATCAAGCATTTGGCCAAACCTGACACTGCACTTAGAATCGATTTGCGAAACAACAAAGGTAATAGGGTGGATTGGGGGAAAATTGGCCAGAGTAGGGCAATAGTGCACTGTTGAGGTGGCCTATGTTATCACTGGCGGTAGGAAACGCTGAATTTAGAAAAAGCTTTATGGTTGATACATCGAGTTATTCCTATCCTAATATATCATTCCATTCGTGATATATCGACTTATTTTCCTTCTGTGTCTTATTTTCCTTCTCCTGCGAAGGCGCCATTTTAATCCGAGCGATTGACATGCCCTACCGCAATTATGCCACTCAAACGGAAACTCCTCCAAGAGAGGTTTTCCGTTTCATTTTACCACACTTGAGTGGCATAATTACTCCAGGCCCTTGAGGTCATGTCAATCGGATTAAAATGGCGCCTTTGCAAGGAGAGGTAGACACCACAAGGAAAACAGGTCGATATATCACGAATGGAATGATATATTACGATAGGAATACCTCGATGTATCAACAATAAAGCTTTTTCTAAATTCAGCGTTTCCTACCGCCCGTGATGTTATGATCAAAATTATATCCTTACTCATTGTGTGCTGTTTCTCTTTCACGGGATTACTAGCCATTGTCCAAATACAGTTGAAACCGTTATTTAAAGCTTGATAATGATGCAATTCCTTAGTTCTCTCAATAGATCTCGAGGAGAGAGCACCCCCTGTCTTAGAAAATATTCAAAATTTGTTTAAATATTTAAGGATTGATGATAAACTTGCGCCACTTCATATCAATGTGGGTTTAAAGTACTTCCAGAGACTGGACAGACGGAAAAACGCCCATCCAGCCCCCAGGAGCACTCTACCATGATTAGATAATTATTGGTGAAAGTTTTGAGATTTTTTCCTGTGGATAGAGGTTGATTCCTTGATGTTTACTGGAATGCTGTTCCATGTTTTAGCACCACAATACTGCACTGATTGAAGACCATAAAGCAATGTATTTTTCTTTGTTAAGAAAATGTCATTCTTTGATGACTGTCTAGTACCATATTGATGAACAGATGCCACTGGCGTGAAGAAATTATGGAAATGAGAAGGGGAAGTTCTATTAATACATTCATACATAAAACAAAGTAGCTTGAATTGGAAAAGGTCAGAAAGCCGTGATTTTCAGATCAAGAAAGATGGGAGCAGGTGAAATGCTCAAATGCTAATTATTCGCTTTTGTAGCAAATAAACTGGCTTGACATATGAATCATATGTAAGGCCCCAAACTATAATACCATATTGAAGAAAAGAGGAAAATAAAGAGTTATATAAACAAATCAAAACATTGATTGGCAAAAAATGCCGTATTTTAAAAAACATGCCACAAGTTCTAGCTAGTTTTTTGGAAAGTTCAAGCAAATGATATTTCCAATTTAGATGTTCATCTAAAAGTATACCAAGGAATTTAACATACTTAGTTTGTCTTATAGGTTGCTTTCCAACCTTTATGTTTACATTTTCAGAGGAATGCCTGGGAGATTTAAATACAATAAAGTTAGTTTTCTCTATGTTTAGTGACCTTGTTAACATCAAGCCATGTAACTTTTTTTAGTTCTTTGTTAACTACTCTTTGAAGCACATCAATGTTATTAGCTTCATAGTAAATATTTGTATCATCTGCAAACAAGTAGAACAATAGTTTGGAGGAAGAATTTGGTAAATCGTTTATATAAATCAGAAAAAGGAGAGGACCAAGTA
The DNA here is from genome assembly GCA_039566865.1 of Aurelia coerulea. NCBI lineage: Eukaryota > Metazoa > Cnidaria > Scyphozoa > Semaeostomeae > Ulmaridae > Aurelia > Aurelia coerulea. The sequence continues at coordinate 48,119,806 of CM076943.1, forward strand.
CAGAGCCTTGCGGCACCCCACTAGTTATATTGAGAGAATGAGAGTTAGACCCATTGACGCAAACAAATTGCTTCCTGTCTGAAAGGTAAGATCTAAACCAATCTAAAGCAGTGCCTCTTATTCCATAATGTTCAAGTTTCATTAAAAGTATGTTATGATTCACAGTATCAAAAGCTTTTTGCAGATTACCACAACCAATTTTTTTATTATCTAAAGAATTTTTTATTGTTTCAGTTATGCTAACAAGAGCATGGTTGATAGAGTGGCTGGCACGAAAGCCAAATTGCATGGAATACAAGATTTGATGCAATTCTAGAAAATTATATAGTCTTTTGTACATTACTTTTTCAATAATTTTGCTGAAGATTGAAAGGAGAGATATTGGTCTATAATTAGATGCTGTGGATGGGCAACCTTTCTTGAAAAGTGGGATGACTTTAGCTAATTTCATGTTTTCCGGAAATATGCCAGACTGGAAAGATTCATTTATTATATGAGATAGAGGAGTTGATAAAAGTGGGCACAGAAGTTTCAAGATCTTGACAGGAATACTGTTTGGGCCAATAGATTTTCCAGCCTTTAACAAGCCTATGATATCAGATATTTCAACTCTGAAGGTGAAATGAAGAAAGATTTGTCAATTCTATTAGCCATGAAATGTAATGGAGATTTAGTAGGCCTTGGCATATTTTTTGTGACATCATGAGCAACATTAACAAAGAATTTATTGAAAGTATTTGCAATAACAGCAGGATCAGTTGTGAGGTTATCATTTGAATCCTTTAATTTACTTATAATATTTACATTACTAGATTTTTTAATGCTTATAATAGATTTGACCATAACTGTTTCATATTGTTGCAGTAGTTATAAAAGTAACTTGCTTTGCTTTCTTTCAGGGCAATACTAATGCGATTTCTAAACTTCTTAAATAAATCTCTGGTTGGCTGATCTTCTTGTTTTTTAAGGCAATTTATCTCTAAGGTGCATCATCTTTTGAATTTTACTGTTAATCCAAGGCTGAATTTAATGTCTTTCTTTGTGAGTTTCTTCAATGGAGCATGATGCTAACTAAGTTGTCAAGAGCATGGAGAAATCTGTTGAATTTAGCATCTGTGTCAAGGGTACTATCATTCAAATAAGCAAAATCAAGGTTATCAAAATCATTTAACAGTTTTTCTTCATTGAGCTTAGAATAGTCATGCTGGTAATATGACAAATTCTTGTAAACAATACCTGCATTCTTCACTATCAAAAACTGTGGAAAGTGATCAGTTAATTGGGTTAAGATGTTTCCACTTAAAGTCACCTGATCTGACAAATTAGCAAATATGTTGTCAATAAGAGTTGAAGAATTTTCAGTTACTCAGTTGCTTGGAGAAAAGTAAATTTATAAAACTTGCAGTGGGTGTATGCGAATCGTAATTCAAGAGATTGAGATTGAAATCACCAACAACGAATAGCTGCTTAAGAACTGCAACGGTTTCAACCGTATTTGCATGATGGCGGCATTCGATCCTTGTGACAAGAGAAGGAGGAGGAACGAATGCCCCAATTATTCAAATATAATTGAAACCGTTCCAGCTCCTACGCAGCAATACGTCTCATTTCAAACTTTCCTTTAAATTTTCAATGTGAAAGTCCATGAGTCGCAGATATAGCGTCTATCTGTCTATCAATAGCAATTACTATGAACTTGTAATCAGTCTACCATATCAGTCTAATAGCTATTGTCACCCAGGGTCCATGTCCATACGGTCACGCTACAATTTCAGACTGTCTGAAAATCAAATTTGGCCTAAACAAGCATAGGTTCCAAATCTTTATCTCGGCGTAAACAGGTGGGTGTAAAATTCAATGACCTAATTCTTCTGATTGAATGGCTTGAAAGAAACTTTAGATACTTATCTATAATTCTACCGTTGGACTTTCCAGAAATTTTGAATATTTTTCAAAATTGCAGCGTATTTTAAATTTCAGCTCATTTGAGGATGTGACGTCATGAAATTTCTAAATCATAAATCAGATGATTGACAGACTTTTGCTTGATACCATATTGTAGGCATTCATAAACTATGGTTTTCTTCGAAATTACTTCATGTTGCGTCAAACGGTTTAGAAATTACGATGGTTTTAAGTTTTTTTGAAAATTTTTGTTGAATTCTTGACAAAGAGGAAAAACATTCTAACTGTGAAAATATTAGGGATTTCAGAAAAGTCCAACGGTAGAATTATAGAGAAATAGCTAAAGTTTTTTGAAGTCATTCAGTTCAAAGATATAGGTCACTCAATTTTACACCAGCCTCTTTAAATATTTGGAACCTATGCTGGCCTAAACAGACAGTTTCGAAATGGTTTCCACTAAGTAGTTCGTACGTAGTGCATTAAGTAGTTCGTCTTTGTAAATTTCATACCAGGTGAGTAAAAAAAGGCCTGGTATTTGGGATGCTACTGCTACCTGAATATAGCAGCAATGATATTTTGCAATATCTAGTTGAAAAGCTAACATGTTCAATTATTTCTAGAATTTTTCTTGGCTGAAATCGGTCACTCCGTCAAGATTTTAGAAGGGATTCTCTAAAATGCCCTTTCCAGAAACCTTGAAAAACGTGCTAAAATCATTAGCAAGTAGCCCTAATGCTTTTACCTTACTACGATGACTTGAGCACGGTATAGCACGTGCTATCCTCTTGTGGCACTGAACAAGTCTGAAGCCCTAGTATGAAGAACTTATTCAGGGGGATTCAATTCTCCAAAGAGGACAAAATGCATGAATGCACGTGAGTGTCATAATTGCTGGGTAGAAAAGCAAAGGGAAATCTTGTTTGTTGTTTCATCTATTTTTGCAGGTTTTCGAAAGGGGCTTCCAGTAGAAAATCTCTCATATCGACCGGAAGAAATGGCCGATTAAAGCCGGGCAAATTACTGAACCTAATTGGACATATCGGGAATAAAACAAAACAGCTTTCAATATTATTGCTTTGATGTTGAGGGAGCAGAATTTTTTTCAAACGCCGAGCCTTTTTATTGACTCACCCGGTATGGAATATCTGAAACAAATTGCTTCCACTTAGGCAAGCATCGTGGGTGTCAATAGCTCTTTAAGGTGAATAATTCTTTATAAAAAATTCCTCTAGGTGAATCTGGTTATGTGGAGTACTCGAAATTCGAAATACATGGAGATAAAGACGACTTCCAGATCAAGAAAATTGAGTATTTCAACGGCGAAACTTTAATTGAGGGAATGAGTGGCCTGAGAGATAAGCGCTTCTCGATATCTGACGACTGCAATGAAAGTAACGACGAGGGATGGTGGCATGGGACATGCGTTGATGATAGAGTGAATTTGAATGGGCTTTATCCTGATCATGGGTGGCAAGCTCCTAAGTTTATGCAATGGAGACCATGGAATACAGCCGAAACGTATGTTGTTCATTCGGAGATGAAAATCCGCAAACAAAATTAAAGAAATGACTTGTGCTGTGAGAACATAATGCGTGTTGCAGCGTAGATATATTTAAGTATTTGGGTGTGTGTGAAAAGCAGAATATCAACTATAATGGGCAACCTATTTATCATTTGTTATTTAGGATTTAGACTTGAAAAACTCACGAACAAGCAGACGGTACGTTGTGTCGTTAGATATACAGGGTGTCCCAAAAAAACATGTGCGCCGTTTGAATGGCTACTGTGGAGAAGCCATAAATCTAACTTTCACGTTTTTCATATTTGCGATTAGAAGAAATTTCAACTCAGAGTTTGGCACCTAGTTTGTGTAAAACTGACAAGTGGTTGCTGATTTATTGAGAAAGAAAGTCACAATCACTGGTTGCTTCAAAACCAGACGATTTTATCTCCGTACTTAACCTTATAACTTGAAATTTACATTAAATGAACTTAAAATTTACAGTTATGCCAGGAAACGCATTTGGGAGTAATTAATGACCATATTATTCAATAATATCGATCAAGCCGCATGCTGAAAGCAGTATTGTTGGTTTAAAACGACTTTATCACTTTTGAGAAGCAAAATATCTGATGGACGCATGCCATGGCCTGAAGCATTTGTGTTGCACATTTCCATTCCTAGAACCTTAGATATGTTTACTATTATGGGTTATAACAAAATTCAATGTAAGACTATCTGGCTCACTTATGAACATCAGAAAAGAGGGCTAGGTATGTTTTTTTTCAATCAATTTCGTTGGTTTTAACACCATGGAGAATAATGAATCCTCTGGTTTTGAGCAGCCAATAATTTTGGCTTTCTTGCTCCATAAATCAGCAACTAGTGATCGGATTTACTCAAACTCGGTGTCAACCTTTAATTTGAAGTCTCTTCTGTCAAGAATCTTAAAAACAGAAACATTGGATTTATGGCTGCTCCGCAGAAGCCACTCAAACAGCGCACATGTTTTTTGGGACACCCTGTAGAAATCAACAAAAGGAACTAAAGAGAGGATTTGTGCAGTGAGAACATTATATACGTTGTGGCACATACATATGTAAGTGTTTGAGTGTGAAAATACCAATATATCAACTATAATTGATCCCTTATTTATCTTCAGTAACTGAAGGATTAGTCTTGACAACCTTACGAACAGGTAGAAAGTGCGTTGCTTCGTAAGATGAAAAAATTCGCAAAAGGAACTAGAGAGAGGACTTTTGCAGTGATAATATAATTGTTGATGTAGCGGGGATACCGTAAAAGCTCCATAAAGCCCCTTCTCTATTAACCCTATTTTGGTTGAAGGGGGGGGGGCAAATTTGACCCCCCTAGTAGACTTCTTGTTATAACTCTGTCAGGATAGGAATTATGGCCCGGAAACTTTTTGACTTTTTGCTAATACTTATTGTGCAATGACTCAAGAAGTTTCATAAAAATATTTTGACAAATGAGGGGGAGGGAGACAATTTTCCGGAACTGACTCTGTCAAAATCGCCAATTTTCAAATATTAATTTTTGCGAAAAAAAGTAGCAAAATTGCAAAATTTTGCAAAGATATTTTGCAGGGTAGTGTTATTTGATGTATTCTATCATAATTTTAATGTTTGGATGGAAATTGTGCTGCAAAAAAATTCTATCGCATTTTTCCTGATTTTGACCGATTTTGACACTTTTCTTGACCACACAAAGGAAAATGCTGATGCAAGAAGTAACGACGGCTAATTTTGGGTTAATTTTTATATTTTCATAAATTACATGTGTGGGGCTATTAGTACACCAAATCTGGTTGCTCTATCTATTTCCAGTCAAGAGTCCAGAGCCAACCAAAATAGGACGTGTCAGATAGCCCAACCACTATAGGGTTAAGCCCCTCCCCTCTCGGCCAAATTTTTAATAAAGCCCCCTCTCTTTTAAGCCCCTCCCCCACTTATATCAAATTCCAGAGGTTACCAAAGATTTTCCATTTATTGAGCTAAATAAGTTTGCATGCTAATTTTGATATGGTTTGAGATAAAACTGTGCCGAATTTGTGTCTTTGACTCATAGACTTGTATGTTGAATCTGCAAAATATGGTGTAAAAGAACTAAAAACCTAGCATAAAATGCTTTCCTTGTCGTTTGATGCACGCAGGCTACCCCCGGGGGCTTAATGGAGCTTTTACGGTATGTCCAAGTTTGCTTTATGTGTGTAAATAGCACCATATTAACTTTAATGGGCAACATATTGATCATTAGCAACTCAGGACTTAGCCTTGAAAACCTCACGAACAGGCAGAAAGTGCGCTGTTTCGTAAGACATAAAAATCCGCAAAAGAACTAAAGAAAGGCGCAGTGAGAACATTCTGGATGTTGTAGACATATTTCAGTTTTTGAATGTGCAAATAGCTATAGCAGGCACCTGAACGTACCATCTTAAAGAAGCAACTTAGAAATTAGCCTTGAAAACCTTACGGAAGCATGGACCACGGAACTAATAAAGAATAACAAAGAAACCTTCTGGAGGAGAGTACAGGGTGTGCCAAAAAAATGGTGCACCGTTTGCTTGAAGATTGCGACAAAACGGCAAACGATTCTCGCCACACTTTTGCATGATGGTGCTCTTCAGATGTTCAATTAAAGTTTGCCACCATCCCCATGAAAATCCGTTGAAAAATGATGGAGCTATGACCTTCAGAAGACCAAATTTGCCCAATCACTGAAACCAGCGATCGGCCATTTTGTCTTACTATTTTGCAGTGATAAATATCTTCACGTGAGGTAAGAAATAATTTCTGTGAGGTCAGAAATAGTGGAACTCTCCGAGGATTATCGGAATTTTCACGAGACTTATGACATTGGAGGCTGCTGTTTCATTTTCAATCCATGAAGCTATTTATCGCTGCAAAATCGTAAGACAAAATGGCCGACCGCTGGTTTCAGTGATCGGGCAAATTTGGTCTCCTGAAGGTCATAGCTCCATCATTTTTCAACGGATTTTCATGGGGATGGTGGCAAACTTTAATTGAACATCTGAATAGCACCATCATGCAAAAGTTTTGCGAGAATCTTTTGCCGTTTTATCGCAATCTTCAGACAAACGGGGCACAATTGTTTTGGTACACCCTGTACAACAAGGCCACACAAATATCTAAAGGAAGAACTTGTGTAATGGGAACATTGTGGGCGTTGCAAACATATTTAGTCCTGGAGTATTAAAATAGCATTTCATCAACTATAACAGGCACCTTTATGTACCATGTTGACGTTGCAACTTAGAACTTAACTTTGAAAACCTTGCGTGCACGCGAAAGGTACAGGGTGTCCCAAAAAGGTTGTGCCCCGTTTGCTTGAAGATGGCAATAAAACGGCAAAAGATTCTTGCAAAAATTTTGCATGATGTTGCTCTTCAGATACTCAACTGGAGTTTGCTACCATCCCCGTTAAAGTCCGTTGAAACATTATGGAGCTACGGCCTTCAGGAGACCAAATTTGCCTGATGACTGAAACCAGCAGTCGGCCATTTTTTCTTACTATTTTGCAGCGATAAATAGCTCCACGGATGAAATGAAGCAGCTGCCTCTAATGTCATAGCTCTCGTGAAAATTTTGATAATTTTAGAGAGTTTTCAACTAATCCTTACCTGACAGAAACTATTTCTTACTTTACATGAAGCTGTTTGTTGCTGCAAAACAGTAAGACGAAATGGCCGACCGCTGTTTTTCAGTTATCAGGCATATTTGGTCCCTGAAGGTCATAGCTCCATCATTTTTCAACGGATTTTCATGGGGATGGTGGCAAACTTTAATTGAACATCTGAATAGCACCATCATGCAAAAGTTTTGCGAGAATCTTTTGCCGTTTTATCGCAATCTTCAGACAAACGGGGCACAATTGTTTTGGTACACCCTGTACAACAAGGCCACACAAATATCTAAAGGAAGAACTTGTGTAATGGGAACATTATGGGCGTTGCAAACATATTTAGTCCTGGAGTATTAAAATAGCATTTCATCAACTATAACAGGCACCTTTATGTATCATGTTGACGTTGCAACTTAGAAATTAACTTTGAAAACCTTGCGTACAAACAACCAGGTCGCACAAACAAGTAGAGGATTACCTTGTGCTGTGGGAACATTATGGGCGTTGTAAACATATTTAGTCCTGGAGTATTAAAACAGCACCATATCAATTATAACAGGCACCTTAATGTCTCATTAGCAAGTTGACAATCAAGACTGAAAACACTTTATAGAGGCAGCACATATGTTGTTTAGTTAGAGATAAAGTCTGCAAGACAACTGACGAAAGTATGAGTGATATTATGCAACTTCCAAGAAACCCTTAAGAAGCTGGGCACCCAAATTATGAGAATGTTAAGAAACTTTAAGCACTGATTCAAATTCTTGGTTTCCCACGAAACATAAATGTACGAAACGTTAGTTATAAGTCAAATGGTATGAGATTAAAAAACACGTGAAAATCTATATAAAGAGTAAGCACAAATTGAGAGTCTCATTAAATGTCTAATTATCTGTTTAAAGAGTCTGGGTATTCAAGGCTACGGACAACAATAATGGTCACTACGTTAGTGCTTCTACATTTTTACCTAGCATCCGAAGGTAGTTATCTATCAGACACTGAAAAGCTAAGCTTATTGAAGCAATGTCCTGGTGGTCCATTCTCTCGATGTTACCACACCTCGAGATTCCTTTAGCCTGGAATTACAAAGAGTTGGCGATTCTCCTCCTCGCTTTACACAGCAGGTTTGACAGGGCGGGTACTTGAGATTGGTAGCCAAGCGTGCTACCACTGAGCCATCCCCACCATAATAGACCTTCCCAGAAATTGTTTTCAATTTGAGACAAAAAATACAGATCCCAGTATAGGCAAAAATCTGCACCGTGCCTGATGCAAAAACGTCTACTAAACTATTCCACGCGTTGCTGACAGCAAGACACGTTCTTGAAAATTAGCTCCACATTATATCGAGGCGCCTCGAGGCTAAGGTTGCATTTCAAAACAAGTGGCGTAATTTGCAGGAAGTCTATCTATTCTTCGTGTGGTACAGAGCCATAGTCAAATGACGAACTTCCAAGGGAATTCTGGTAGAATTTTCAATATTTGCTTGATAACAGATACAATTGAAGCTATTATAATTTGGCTCATATTAAGATGGAGACTTACCTTCCAATTGGTAGGTTGTTTCGAACGACGCGCTAAAAAAGGAGAATTACATAAATTATTCATATTTCTAAAGGGGGTTTAGGTTGAACAGCCTGGGCGCTCTCAGTTGGGGAACGAGAATGACTTATCTTTAAATTGAAGCGGCGTTCTTGACGCATTTCAGATAATAACGAACTAGACTACTAACAAACAAAATAAGTCAGGCAGATCTTTAGATTAACCCTTCTTCTTTCGCTAAAACTAATGATTTCTGTTAGAAACTACAGAGTGTCCCAAAAAAAATGTGCCCATTTGCCTGACATTTGCGACAAAATGGCAAAAGATTCTCACCATAGTTTTATATGACGTTGCTCTTCAGATGTTGAAATAAAGTTTGCTGCCATCCCCACAAAAATCCGTTGAAAAATGATGTCGAGCTATGACCTTCAAAAGACCAAATATGCCTGATAACTGAAACCAGCGGTCGGCCATTTCGTCTTACTATTTTGCAGCGACAAACAGCTTCATGTAAAGTAAGAAATAATTTCTGGGAGGTAAGAAATAGTTGAAAACTCTCTGAAAAATATCAAAATTTTCACGAGAGCTGTGACATTGGAGGCTGCTGCTTCATTTCATCCATGGAGCTATCTATCGCTGCAAAATAGTAAGAAAAAATGCTGGTTTCAGTCATTAGGCAAAGTTGGTCTCCTAAAGGCCGTAGCTCCATGATTTTTCAATGGATTTTTACGGGGATGGTAGCAAATTTCAACTGAGTATCTGAAGACCAACATCATGCAAAATTTTTGCGAGAATCTTTTGCCGCTTCGTTGACATCTTCAGGCAAACAGGGCACAACTTTTTTGGGACACCCTGTACCTTTCGTGTGCACCAGGCGACAGTTTGTCCTGCTGGTTTCAGGGCAACTTCTCCAGCTTTTTTGCTTTGAATTATTGGTTGGGAGAATTTCCTTTGTCTGCAGTCGCTGTGTTACAAAATCTGTCCTTGTTAATCAGGGCCCGGTTGTTCAAAACTGGCATTAGGCTAATACCGGATTAGGACTATGCAAATGACTACAGAATCATGCCTTTAATCCAAGATTAGCCTTAATCGTGGTTTGAACAACCCGGCCCAGATTTGTTCTATAATCCAATAAAATGTTCAAAACATATTGCGATATAAAATATGAAATAGTACGTACCTGGTTTCCTCGAGTGTATTCAATATCGACTGTGATTGGTGCAGAGTAACTCAAATCTCGTAATCGACACTGTGTGCAGAGAAAACAACAACTTAATTATGTGCTAGACTTATTACACAAGTCTTTCGTATCCCAGCGGTAAACCTTGCTCAACAGGGACTCAGAATCAAGCAGCTTTTTTTATTCAATATAAAATTTTACAAACAAACTACTTAAAGCACTACGTACGAGCTACTTTACTACACTACAAGGACGATACCACGGAGTGCAAGAGACCATGACAAGTAAACTTAAATTAAATGTACACTACGAAAAATACACATGAACAATTTCTACTGATAATACTGTGGTTCATTTCACATTGTATGTCGAGCTAACTTTGGGCAATCAGGTCTTATTCACAAGAATGGGTGAACTGGAGATTCAATTTTTCAAATTGGAATGGAATGTGCCCAATGAGTCAAACATGCAATGTGAAACAAACTTCCAGCAAAAAGAAAGAGAAGCAAAGGGACTTGGGGACTATGAAAAAACAAACGCAAACGCTGTGAATTTCCTTGTTAAAACGACCAGTTTGGTGAATGAACTTTAGGGTCAGTTCAAGTACATGTTTATTGACGTCGCTAGAAAGGTCTTTATCACCATACAATAAAAGTTGTACCAGAGCGCTGTTTGAAAGCACCTTTGGCTAGATCTATGCAAAAGGCTGCTGAACATTTACCAACTAGAAAGAGTCTGTGAAAACTTTTCATTCCAGAGAGATACCATTCTTAACGAATTAAGACTATATGGCCTTGAACTCAGGGCATTATTCATCCTCAACGGCACAAAAAAGTGTGAACGCTGCCTATGAGGTAAAATTATGGCCAGCCTTTGTAAACATAGGGCTCAAATCTTTAAAAAGGTCGGTGTAAAATTCTATTACAGTTTCCTTTGAATTAAATTGCTTGGAAGGAATTTAACGCTTTTTGCTGTGAACCTGCCGTGGAAATTTATTGATATCTTGATTAGTTTCAAAATGGTGGCATTTATTAAATTTGAGGCTATGACGTCATAAAATTTCTAAATCCTAAACCAGAAAAGATACTGATTTTTGCTTTTCACCATATTGTAGAACTTCATAAACTATGGTTTTCTTAAAATTTATATGATATTTCGTCCTTTGGTTTAGGATTTACGAGGATTTAAATATTTTCAAAATTTTCCATCAATTTTTTCAAAAATCATTAGTTTGCCACCATTTTGAAAGAAATCAAGATATCAAAAATTTTCACGGCAGATTTACAGCAAAGTGCTATAAGTTCCTTTCCAGCCATTCAATTCAAAGAAGAATGAAATAGGCATTTGTATGGAACAACCTACATGTAGAATTAAAGAAGGTCACTAGCTATGACGGCTTAAAAAGAGGTTCTCAAAGAACAGCAGATGCTTAGAACAAATATCTTTTACCAATTTCTCATTTAAACAAAGAGGCGAAATTATTAATTATTTCCAAACTAGGTAATCAAATTGTAAATAGGCTTTAATTTTTCAGTTTATTTTGTCTTTAATTTGCAGGTCCACATCAGCTTTTTAATTTGCCTTGATTATGACTTGCTTTAACAAATAACAGATATATGTACCGGGTGTCCCAAAAAAGTATACGGATATGATTGACTCCAGCGATGTGAATTTGGCTTTAATCAGTTGCTAATCACTCTCAAATGTTCCTCGATAGTTAACTTGAACATAAATACCTCGTTTGTTGGTATTGGTGCTTTGAGAGCAGACATATCAATCTTGAAAGCTCAAATTAGCCTCTTCTTGCAAACCAGAGCTTTAGCCTTTTGGCCTAAGCAAATTCTTAACGCACAGCGTATAAATCAACGATAGCCTTGATAAAATTTGAGCAATATTAGATGTTGAGTTATATTGTTGTCCAGAGGTCACCTGCCTGTCAGCCATTGGGCAGTTTCTTTATTTTTCATTAATTTCAGTTCTTATTTTCCATGTGCTTCAGGAATTTGCTTAAGCCAAAAGGCCAAAGCTCTTGTTTGCAAGTGGATGTAAATTTGAGCTTTAAAGATTGATATTTCTGCTCTCAAAGCACCAATATCAACAAACGAGGTAGCTATGTTCAAGTTAACTACAGAGGAACATTTTGAGAGTGATTAGCCATTGATTAAAGCTAAATTCACATCGCTGGAGTTAACCAAATCTGTATACTTTTTTGGGACACCCGGTATGAAAGTACGTCAGGGCTGTATCGCAAATAGAGATTCAAGGCAAAAGTTATCAAAATAAAAGAAATCACCTCGTGTGGGCTCACTGCTCGTGACACATTGAAAGATTCTTCAACATCAGGTGAGCCAACATTGATATTCAAATATCTACGAAGAACAAATCATGTTATTTTTTAGTTTTTTTCCATACTGAGTGAGTCAAAAAAAGTTAACGCGTTTGGCAGTCGAATAATGCTGATAAAGGGTTTGTATGGGGGGAACGAGAACTCCATGTTCGATTCTCGTCCATGACTTACATGCCATTGACATTTACATTCAATCTAATTGTCAGTTTCAGAAATAGAATTGTAGAGTTGTGATGATATACTGCAATTTTATCTTACAAAAGAATGGAGAACAGTGAAAAACATCCCAATTTTGAAATAGAATTCACCGGAAATAATGCATAAAAATGTAACATCAAACGACCGGGTGAGTAAAAAAAGACCCGGTGCTTGAGAGGCTACTGCTCCCTGAATATATAAGCAATGATATTTTACAATAAATGATTGAATAGCCAGCATGCTCAATTATTTTAGAATTTTTCCTTGCTGAAATCGGTAACTCCGTTCAGATTTTACAAAGGATTATCTAACAAAAGCCCCTTCGAAAAACCTTTAAAACGTGCTAAAAATTGTGAGCAAGTTTCCCTAATATGCTTTCCTTCTAGGGCAATGACTTGAGCACGCTTTAGCACGTGCTATCTCTAAAAATAATATGTATATATATAATTACAGTAATTTCACTAACTATCCTGTTATGAACCCAACCTGTACATATGTTTTGCGAAGCCTACAGTTGCATTTATCACCATTCCATTACCGTATTTGCTTTTTGAAAATTTGAAGGGTGCTGGAGTCTTTTATCTCGTGTGGTAGCAGCTGCCACATCCTATTTCCAAGGAAAGCTACAGACTCGATTCCAAAGGATGCAGTGCGTACTTTTGGAAGCAGCGCGTCGGTCCCATGCCTCAAGGCGTAGCCAGTGTTCCGCTGCGTGAAAATATCCTTCATAAAAGTTGGACTTAGATCTAATTTTGTTTTTAAAATCTCAGTCATAAGCAACTGTAGGTTTCTTATATGGATGGGTACTGAATTTGTTTGCTCCAGGAGAAAACCAAAATCATGTTCGTAATCTTTCTGTGCAATGCGCAAAGCCCTTTCGTGAACGTGATTTATTCTTTGATTCAAGGTTCTATCGCAGAACATCCAAACAAGTGGACAATAGCTAAAATGGGATAATATGAAAGCACGCATTAGTTGCTGCATCTTCTTGGGAGAAAGAAAAAAGTCTGCCGCCCCCTAGTATGAATAACTTATTCAGGGGAATTCCATTTTTCACAAGAGGATAAAATACATAAATGCATGAAAGTGTCATTATTGTTGGGAAGGAAAATAAAGCATATGTTTGCTCGTCGTTTTCATTCGTTTTTGCAGGTCTTCGAAAGGGGCCTTCTGCAGAAAACATTCCATATCGACGGGATGGAATGACCGATTAAAGCCGCTTAAACTACTACACCTAATTGGACTTCTCAGGATAAAAACAAGGACGTTTTCAATAATATTGCTTTAATATTCACGGAGCAGTATTTTCTCAAACGCCAGGCCTTTTTATTAACTCACCCGGTAAAATGTCATTAACATGATACCAAGACAAAGAATGCATACATTTCTGTAAAATTAACTCCTTTTTGGAATTCAGATACTACAATTTAGGCCTATTCGAGGGGGCTTATTTGCCAAAATTGGTTCTGAGATGGCGGCTTATCTGAGGGAGGCTTATTCAAAGGTGCGGCTTAATCGAAAGCTTACGGTAATATACATCGCAGATTTGGGGTATTTATAGTTGATTTTTAAGATTTTGTATTTGTAGAAGTTATCATGTAAATAGGTAGTAAATAGTTGGCTTTAATTAGCTGTAGTTAGCTATCTTTTTTCTGTTACTTGCCAATTGTAAATAAATCATTTATTATTATTATCATTATTATTACTATAAAAAACTAAACCATCCTTCAAATCAAACAGAATATATACATATAAAAACAAAAACTGTTCGATGTCGCAAAAACGTTTCGATAACTTGTTTTGAACGAAATTGTTTTGCTTCCATTATTATTATTATTATTATTATTATTATTATTATTATAATGTTCCTTGCAGTTAAAATACCAGCAAGTTGTTGCAGGTTTGTCAGGGGTGGAAAAAATAGCGGACCACAGCACCAATGGTCCCAGAAATTCTTTCAAGTCTCCAGAAAGAACAAGAAGAAGAAAGGAAACGGAATAAAGACAGAAAAGCAAAAAATAGAAAGCTAATTTTACATAAAAAGCTACAGTTTCTCTTTACTGATTGCTCTTATCATTTACATTTAGGCTGTTACAAGACCAAGCGAATTTTATACGAAAGATGCTGTTTATAAGTATGGAATTGGTCAGCTCAAAAATAAATAAAATTTGCCCAACAAGCGTCCTTTATGATTGTGATTAAAGATTGATGATCAGTCTTAAAGGGGCTGGATAACAAACTGTCGGGGAAATGTTTTATTTGGCTGTTTTCTGTTGAGCTAATTTTACGTGACTATTCAATGAAAATTCAAAATAAATGTATCACCTTGGAGATTCGCCTTTGCACTTTCTTCTGATACAAATTAGATCTCCATATGTTTTGGGATTGCTGTGATCTAAATGGATTTCCGACAAGTATTTTTGTTGATCTTTCACCCAAAGATCAGCCCGTATCTAGATAAGGATCTTTCCTTTTGACTTTAGCTTATTACAAAGGAATGTCTCCTTTCAAAATGAGATATTTGATGCAAAAACCGTGGATTTGTTTGCGTATTTCTTATCCAACCCCTTTAAAATTCTGTCCAATTCATTGCATATCATGACCTGTTAAATCAAAGGACCTTAGAAGTGACTCACGGGCTTAATGATTTTTATTGTGAAATTTTCCAAATTATGCCATGAGAATGCAAAGGAAGATCAGTGCAATTTTATTGCACCTTCCTCAAAATATGAGTAAATATGCTGTAATGTTACGTTACAGAATGCAGTCTGAGGAAGCAACCATCAAAAATTGGCGTGCAGGAAATGTTTAGTCTTTGATTGAAGATTTTTCAGTGGAGAACAAACAATCTAATTAAACAAACAAGCAATCAAATTAATCACGAAATACACGTTTTTTTATTATAAGGAACTTGGATCAGCACTTAGTTCTAAAAGTTTCTTAATTTCGCATGAAAATTTCGGTGTTTTAGTAGTAAAAGTTTCTTGATTAGTTTCTTATTTTTTTGGGCCTAAAATTGCGGTATTGTTCGAAGTTGAGCCTTCTTCTCGAGAAAGGGCTTCCATTTTGCATTGACATTGTCATCAAGAAGAAGCCATGCACATCAAGGCAAAAATTTACCAATTTTGCAGTTAAAAGTCAAGAAAAGACGAAGGCACCTTTGTTAGAGAGACATAAAATAAGAGAGACATACAGATATAACGTTTTAGAGTTTCTTAACTGTTCTTGAGCGTAGTACTAGAGTTTCTTAAATTTTTGGTCATCGTAGTACTAGTTTCTTATAAACCAGTTTCTTATAAAAAAAACGTGTAATCCGTTTTCAGCATGATTAAACAGTGCTATTGTTAATAAGAAACTCTTTTCAAGAATTCAACTAAGAACTAAACCAGTAAGAACCTCGACTGAGAACTTGGATATTGCTCAAGAAGCTTGTTTATTTTGTCTGAGAAGGTAATTCGCATGCTGGCGCTGTATTCTGGTAAAACTCACGAAATGCTTGGGAACTTACCTATCAATGAATACAGCGAACATTTAAGAAGGATGCGGAGAAACTGCAAAAAACTTTGGTACCCATGATCTGCTAATTTCAACTGTTTACTGAAAGCTAAAAGAGACTTTCAGTACTGGGTGGGAAAATTTATTGGTTTCTTGAAAACTCTTCGATTGTTGTTCTACTTGACACTTGACTGATCAGCTGCCTAAAAGTTCTTAGAAAACTAACAATAATCTTGAAAAAATGCTAACAAAGAGCTTTTTGAAATAATTTTGATGGGAACGTCATTGAGCTAATTACTGCACTCAAAGAGTTCATTTTGTTGGAGAAGTTTCCCTTAGCAACCAATCTCATTCTGTGAAATGATGCAT
Source organism: Aurelia coerulea (assembly GCA_039566865.1). Classification (NCBI taxonomy): domain Eukaryota; kingdom Metazoa; phylum Cnidaria; class Scyphozoa; order Semaeostomeae; family Ulmaridae; genus Aurelia; species Aurelia coerulea. Next base: position 48,136,006 of record CM076943.1, read on the forward strand.
CAATACAGGCGAGCAAGGTGGCTGCCATGCCACACATTATATTTTCCAATCTCGGCCTGTTCTCAGCTGCAGTCCCTCTATTTTCCAGAAGTTTATTATTCACAATTTAGCGCAAACCTCAAGATCAATCTGCTTTGCACAAGTCAACTTAGAGGTATAGTCCGAACAAAACATTGAATTCAGACTATTGCTGAACAAATTAAAAGTCTAGGCCTACTTTTGAAGCAAAATCGGCTATGATTCAAATAAAATGCACAGAAAGTTAAAAAATGCAAGGCTTGAATTGAAAATTGATTTTAAGCAGCTACGAAAAAGTAAGTTGATAAACTTCTTGATCAAAGATGAGAGACGTACCTTTCTTTGCTCGTTGAATGCAGTTTTTCATCTAGCATTTTGAGCGCGCAGGCTCCGCGACCATGATTCGTTCTTTCCGTAGAGTGGCCGCGCGTGCTCAAACCGCTGGAGCGTTTGACCTTTAAGATGTCATACACCCCAGGAGGGCCTCCGCTGAACGACAAGCTTTGACAAAAATGGATACTTTCTTGGAGCGATTCTTCCAGAATTTTGCTCAAGACTTGTTTTGCTTCCAGAAATTAAAATAATGTTTCCACCCCTGAGGTTTGCCTCAGTAGTGAATTAGATTCTCTAAATATTTCAGGAAATTTGCTTACTTCAAGTACCAAACTGGATCCGCTTCAGTTGTCACTTTTCCATTTGCTTGCATTATTTCCTTTATCTAAAAAATAAACAAGAATACTAAATTTAAACTCAGAACCAGAAACCTTGTCCCTTATATAACAGTGGTATGTTTTCATCATCGTTTGCTTTCTATCTTGACGTTAACATAGAAACACTGCAGAGAGAACTGGTCATGCCAAAAAAGGTGAGCAAAATCAAAAAATTTGAAAGACACTGATTTATTGTCATTATTTTAGTATATTGAGGCGAGTTTCTAGTCAGTTGAATTCCGAGTTAGCCTGCATGCAGACTATAACCAAGGAAAAGGTATAGTCTGCGCAATACCACTCATTTTTGTGTAGTACGTGCTTCAGCATTTATGTCCCAATAGTGATAACAAAGACAACTTATTGTTGTAACAGCCAATAAAATCACTTTCCCGGGAAACGAGGAAGCAATCAGATTTGAGAACGGCTATCATGTGATTAAATCCCAGGTTTCGCTTTGTTCTCAGGCAAAATTCATTAGCAACATAATACTCTGGAATTTTAACTACCCTCTACAGACACTAAACAGACGCTAACGAGAAAGGGTCATTCAACTACCATTGAAATGAAATGCTGACACATACAATACACGAAATTGAGCGGCGTTGCGCAGACTATACCTTTTCCTTAGTTAAGTATTGTCTGCCCGCAGGCTAATTCCGAGTGGGCAGAACTTTATACAATCAAAAGTCATTCAGCCATAACTTTGTCTTCAATTACAAAGTGACATTTTCTTTTCAAATAATAGAATTTCTGCCCACTTGGAAATTCCACTGGGTGGAAATCAGCCTTCAGGATGGGAAAATTGCTCACATCTAAACTTTCTCCCTTACCTCTGTGTTGACAAAGTAGTTGAACGAATCGATGTGCTGCCTAACCAATCCCTTTACCTTTATGAAAAAACAGGACTACACATTAGCAATTGGTTAATACAACAAACAAGGTTGGAGTGGAATTCCATTGTTTCGAGAATTTTTATTTCTGTTTCATGAATTTTTATTGCAATGAAAATTCAGCCTCGATCCTGTGCTTTGTAATAAACAATAGAGAGAATTGTATTGCATGAACTAATCAGCTTCATGACATATGTCCTTTAAGGTATGAAAGAGTGGAAGACGCTTAATTAAAACAAGAATTATAGAGATAACCGTATCATGATAAACTCATTGACTTTGATGTAAAAATATTTTAATGATTAATCATAAACATTTTTCATTAACAATAGCATAATTTCACAAATTCTAACAACAGTTACAAAATTGTAATTACCTTGAGAAACGCAGGAACCAATTTCCATTTTTCCTAAAATGAAAGTAAACAAGGAATTGATATAAAAAAGTCTTCAGAACAACTGATTTGCAGCACAGACTGCATATCATTTTATTACCTGATTAACGTTTCAGAAACGAGGCAATACAAGAATCTAGCCAATCCCAGTGGTTAATGGCAAATTTCCTGCCGTTTTCCCGTACGTTGTATTATACGATACAAGGACGCGTTTTTGTCACCACAGCAACTCATTTAGGTCCATGAGATTTACAAAATATTTAAGCGACATAACAGTAAGAAAATGTGTTTGACTAAATGATATGAGTCAAAATTTGAAGCCATCAGGTAATAAGACTCATACTAACCGGTTTTGGAGCTGTACAGGAAAATATAAAGCCTTCAATCTTATTGCACAGTTTAAGACCTTGGGCTTTATATTTTCCTGTACAACACAAAACCGGTTAGTATGCGCATAGCATATTAAATTTTCAAACATGTAAAGTTCTCTTTGGTCCATCTGGTAGTTTATATAACATTTTAAAAATTATTTTATAACGCGAAAACAGAACAATACCGGGTGAACAAATAAGGGGCCTGGCAGGCTACTGCTCCCCGAATGTATAGGCAACGATATTTAGCTATATACAATTGAATAGCTAACATGTCAAATTATTTTTAGAATTTTTCCTTGCTGAAATCAGTTACTCCGTTCAGATTTTACAAGAAATTTTCTAAAAAAGGTCTCAAACCTTGAAAAACGTCCTAAAATCTTGAGCAAGTTTCCCTAATATGTTTGCCTTACAGCAATGACTTGAGCAAGCTTTAGCACATGCTATCCCCTTGGTGGAATGAAAGTCTTCCCAAGTAGAATAACTTATTCAGGGGGATTCCATTCTCCCAGAGGACAAAATTCATGACTGAATGAAAGTTTCATAGTTGATAAGGAGTAAGGAGGAAAACAAAGGGAAATTTTGCTCATTGTTTTCATTCGTTGTTCAGGGTTTTCAAAAGGGGCTTTCAGTAGAAAATCTCTTATATTAACAGGAAGGAATGGCCGATTAAAGCCGGGTAAATTACTGAACTTAATAGACCTCTTAGCTATTCTACAAAAGAGCCTGGATCGAGCGTTATTCTTATACGCGAGGCTCGATAGAGTGGTGTTAAGAGCTCCTATCACTATTGTGCATATTCGAAAAATTCTACAAAGTGCACTTTGTAGAATTTCAAATTTGCACAATAGTGATAGGAGCTCTTAACACCACTCTATCGAGCCTCGCATATAAAAATAACGCTCGATCCAGGCTCTTTTGTAGAATAGCTAAAAGGTCTATAAGACATATCAGGAATAGAACAAGAAAATTTTCAATATTATAGCTTTGATATTCAGGGAGCAGCATTTTTTCAAACGCAGGGCCTTTTTATTGACTCACCCCGTTGTATACCAAGATTTTTTTAAACGATGATGCAGTTACATACCTCAATACTTTTGACTGGACAAGCCAAGTCCAAATCTTTCTTCTCCTCTGTAACAACCATCTCTCATGTATAGCATGCCCTTCTACAGCTAATCTTTGATCACCATGAATGAATAACTAATCCATAGATTGTGCTTGAATTTTATGAAAGCATGAAGTCTGGGAAGAAATGAAGAAGACAAAATCACTGTTGATGTGATTAACTGTCAAGTAATTGTAACATCATCAATAAACATAGTCAAGAATCTAGAATTGATATAAGACAACCAGCGGAAACAACGCACTTCTTACTCAAAATGTGTCAAAGTAATCAATACTGTGTTGCAGTACAGACATTTATAAAAATCAGACATCCTCTTTCTGTATCAATCTCTAAGAAAAAAGTACAATACAAGAATCTGAGCCAATCATAGCGGGAAAAGACACATGGTCATCTAGTCCCCAATATGAATGACTCTTAAACAATAAATATAAACAATAATCTAATTTAACTAACAAAAGAACCCAATACCACACCACACTACTCCACACCAAAAGACACTAAACTATACAACGAGAAGACACTCTAGGTACAACGAGAAACCATGTAGAGCAGAGCGGCTCCTAGACTGAGGACATTCGTCTAAGTTTTGCTACATTGAATTGAATTGATATTTACTGTCCTGTTATAGACATCCTTTGTACCAAGAACCATTAGCGATCAGGACTGTCAAGAGGGGGTAGCGGGGGTAGCCAGGGTAGTTATCAGGGGGCCCGGGGCCTCTGGGGGCCTGCAAGAAATATGGTATGCATCTTTTTGGTAGTTTTCTTTCAGGAATGTTTTCAAGGCTGCAGGCCCTCTGAGATTCTAAATAAAATCTAAAGGCAGCGTTTTAACAATGCATAGGAGGGCGTGGCCCAAGGATAATAGGGCATGGTCCAAGTATTAGTTTCCCAGTTTGAAATAGCAAGACAACCGCTACTCTTGATGCACTGACCATACTGACATACAAATAATACACAATTTTCAAAATGAATTATATCGAGAATCATACTGTTGATATCATTTGTCATTGAGGGTGTATCCATAGTATTTTCACTTATTTCTTTTCAACACAAAAAGTTATTTTCAAATATACAAAGATCGACCTTCTTTGCCTGTGTTAAAGTGAGAAAGAATTTGTCTTTGATATTTTCATAGTCTATGAGATTTTAGAATCCTTACTTCATTTTTGAACCTGTGGTATACCAGTCTGCATTCTTTGTAGTGCGCGGGGAAGATCTCCCCCGCGCCACTTTGACTGATTCCAGCCGCACCCGCGCCATAATTCTGTAAAAGGGCTACATTTGGCAGTTTGTTTATACAATTTGCTTGTACCCCGAACATCCAGATGCACCAGAATTTACTTCAAAATAAGCTTCCCCGCGCCAAAATCAAACACAGTCGTCACATTCTTATACCTGCGTTCACTGGGGAATCCCCAAATTTGGCCTTTCTGCAGACATTCGAAAGGTTTCTTCACAAACTTCCCTTCATAAAAACACCGTTATTTGGCATTTTTGATGATTTTTTTCGTTAAAAAGTAGCAAAATAGAAATTGCACGCTTCGTTTTACCTAATCTCGTTTGTTTCATCGTTTTTCCCCTTTTTTACATTGTTAAATCTAACGTCGGATTTCCTTACGTCAAACGCGGATCGCGAAAAACCTCTGCAGAATGGGCGAAATCGCTAAACTTTGAGCTGCAATCGCGAGATTTGCATGGGCTCATAAATGTTGGTTTTGCTTCCAAACTCTTGAAAATTGATGAAATTCATATTATTATGATGTTAGGTGGTTGTTCCATGAAGTATAAAAAATATTCGTCAAGGTTTTTGTCAATTTTGCCATATTTTTGAAGAAATTCGTATTTTTTTGTTAGAAATTAAATGCTTTACTTATCCTAACATTGGAAATAAGATAGCTGAATATGCTATTAATCATTTGGTTCAATTCTCTGTTCTTTGTGTTGCGCCAAAATCTCGCGAAATGTGATTTTGTGACTGTGGGTAAATCCGAAATCTATCCGCACGAGGGAAAATCGAATGAAGAAAATTCTTTCATTCCCGTCGGTACTACCAAAACTAAAGTGCTTCAAAAATCAAATAAAAACCGAAAGGTTTTCTGATACTCACGCCTGTCGATTGAAATAAGTTGATTCTTTCAGGAAAACAAACTTTTTCATTTTCATAGGCATGGGAATGGCCATTCCGACGCGGTTTCTTACAAATTTTGGAAAATTAGAGACGATTTTCCCACGAAAATCATTGTTTTGCAGAAATCTTCGATTCTTTCCTCGGCTAACATTATCATCAAGTAAACTTGATTTATCATGAACGTTTTCCTGCAATTTGGCCGTTTCTATCACAATTAGAAATTACGCGGTTGATAATTTTATCCATGGTAGTCAAATCTCGAAATCCCCGCCCGAGAGAGAAAATCGAATGAAGAAAATTCCTTGATTCCCGTCGGTACTACCGGTACTACCAAAGCTAAAATGCTTCAAAAATCAAATAAAAACCGAAAGGTTATCTGATACTCACGCCTGTCGATTGAAATAAGTTGATTCAGGAAAACAACTTTTTCATTTTCATAGGCATGGGAATGGCCATTCCGACGTGGTTTCTTACAAATTTTGGAAAATTAGAGACGATTTTCCCACGAAAATCATTGTTTTGCAGAAATCTTCGATTCTTTCCTCGGCTAACATTATCATCAATAAACTTGATTTATCATGAACGTTTTCCTGCAATTTGGCCGTTTCTATCACAATTAGAAATTACGCGGTTGATAATTTTATCCATGGTAGTCAAATCTCGAAATTCCCGCCCGAGAGAGATCAAAGAACCCTTGGGAGGACTCACGAACGTAAAGCCAACCTTTCAGCCTCAAATATTACAGTGAATATCCTCAGCCAAGCACTGTGCTCTGCACCAGGGGCATCGCCAGCCCAAAAATCTGGGGTGCAAACCAGAAAATTTTTCCTGACCGCACCCTTTAGAGTCTCCAAGACTGGAGGAAACGCCCATTTTACAATTTTGATCTTATTTCGATATTTTTGGAACAGCAACCATTTTAAGCAGCATTTTTCATGACAGTGGGCATTTTTTGCACAACGAAAATCGAAACAGAAAAGTACATCATATATCAACGGAATTCAGAATTCAAGACAAAAGCCAGTTATCACAAAAGTTGCTGGTCAATAAAAATCTACCCCCCCCCCTTGAATTGAAGAAGAGAATAAAAGAAGAACTCCAAGTCGTCTTATTTTTGTGTTCATCTGTACCCCCCCCCCAAGTTTTTTTTAACCAATTTCGACAAATTAGAAAATCAAACTCTGGGAAAACTGGAGTGGTCATGTCCATCCCAGTCCGTTTATTTTGGAAGATGTTCAGAAAATCTTTGAAAATAGGTAGTTTTCCGCCAAAATTCATCAAAGCAGTGGATACGATTGCAAATTCTGGTAATTGGAAGAGGATGTTTTTTTGAAAATAGGTAGTAGACCTCTGTTTTTTCCTAGTTCGCGTAATCTCCCCCACCCCTCCTCCCCCGTGTTCTCCCACGAGAGGACTACGGAAAGGACTAAAGGACCACGAAAGCATTGGAGATTTTTCTTGTAGGCAGTACAAAGGTGCGAACCACGTCCTTTGGAGTTGAGACCATAGCCTAGGCTACCTTGGAAATAAACTTTGGCAGTTTTTACCGCACAAAATAAAACGATCAAGCACCCTTCCTATTTTCAAAAAACAAATCAGATGTTGGAATGGTGATAAATGCAACTGTAGGCTCTGCAAAACATACATTCCAAGAGTTGGGTTTCTAACATGATAAACATTTCATGGGCCTTCTCGCGAGGATGGGGGCGGTGCGCTGCTTCCCGTTGGGATGGGGGATGTGCTGTGCGGGATGTAAGGTCCCCTTCACGATGCAGGCACTTGAATTGAATGCTGATTCAGAATATGTATGCGGTGATCAAAATCGCCTCACGCAAACGAAAATAAGGCGCGATATTGTGAAGTAGTGAAATGAGAATTTTTGCCGATTTTCATGGCAATCGAATGTTTTCGTCACATTTCTGTCTATTTTTGCTCGTAAAATTTTATTCATTTATTATCCATTTTTAAATTTGGCATCATCAGAAAGGAAATTGAATGCTGATTCAGAATATGCATGGGGTGATCAAAATCGCCTCACGCAAACAAAAATAAGGCACGATATTGTGAAGTAGTGAAATGAGAATCTTTGCCGATTTTCAGTGGATTGGTAAAGTGCGAGTTGCGAGTTACGTGTTACGAGTTGCGAGTTGGTTCTTTCTGCGAGTTGCGAGTTGTGAGTTAAAAGTGAAAAGTGCGAGTTGGTACATTTAAAATGCGAGTTGCGAGTTCGGTACAGAAACCTCAGATTTTCCATCTTTTGCAGCTAAAAATCCGTGATTTTTTGGAGAGCCTCTGTCAAGGTTTTTTAATTCGCAAAGAGCCGCTAATAAAGGATTTGCTTTGAGCTCGGACAATTAGGCCTACATAGAAGAAACATGATTCTCTTTGGTATTTCTTGAGTTGGTAATAGGCTGTATGCCCAAAACACTTTTCAACTCATAACTAAAGATTGACAAGTTTACTAACTTCGAATTGACCTCTCGTCGCTTCTATAGAGTTTCTTAATTTTCGAGGATGCCCTTCATATAAGAAACTGGTTTATAAGAAACTGGTACTAGGATTTCGAAAAATATAAGAAACTCTAGTACTATGCTTGAGAATTGGCAAGAAACTTTTAAAGCTAAATATAAGGATGTCATGGGAAATCATCGTCAAGCCTTATTTTTTAGTAATATTCATGATAAAATTGTGTTTTGATTCAAAGTGAACTCTCATTCTTGCTAAAAAGTGTGCTGTCTGTCAGTAAACGAATACGTGACAGTGGTAGAAACTACATGCATCTCAAAAATAAGAAATACATTGAGAATAAAAAGCTAAGAAGCTGAAATTTTCATTTGACAGTAAAAAACTTTCAGTACTGTGGGCTTTTCCAAGTTTCTTATAAATGAAAAAAACGTGTATCAGATCAGGCCCAACTTAGATAGAGGAATGAAAGCCACAAATTGTAATAGGCCTGCAGCTTCTTATAATTGATTTATTATAAAGAAAATTACAACGGCCTAAAAACGCTAAATCCACAAAACAGTTCTAAATTCAATTGCAACGTCAAAAAAAACTTTTATTTGGCAAAAAATTCATTCATTCAAAAGAAAACAGGCAACTCGTAATTTTAGTTTCAACTCGCACTTTTGAATTTCCAACTCGCACTTTTGAGTTTCCAACTCGCAACTTTCGTTCAACTCGCAACTCGCAAATTAAGTGCAACTCACAACTCGTAACTCGCATAACAAGCGCAACTCGCAAAATAAGTGTAACTCGCAACTCGCAACTGCAACTCGCAACTCGCACTTCACCATATCACGATTTACATCGCAATCGAATGTTTTCGTCACATTTCTGTCTATTTTTGCTCGTAAAATTTTATTCATTTATTATCCATTTTTAAATTTGGCTTCATCAGAAAGGAAATTGAATGCTGATTCAGAATATGTATAGGTTTCTAACAATAAATCATAATCTTTGTGAATAAAATAGATTTGAAGCATTGCAGTGGAACATCGAAGAAGCCAATGCAAAGTTTGTGCGCAGTGAACGGTGTGACGGCTGTGTGATATGATAGTGAACATAGAAGCACATACACGAATAACTTTCTTACCCTGACTTTGTAACAAATGCCTTGCCGTAATGGAAGTTGCTTTGCTGTGCAATAATGCTTTCGATTTGTTGTCTAGCTGCCTCTGGTTCTGTTCTTTCCTGGCTCACTCACACTGGGCCTAAAAACGCGGGCTTCTGTTCTACATGCTTACGAGGCAGTTTCATCAGCGGGGAATATTGAACAACAACAACCAATACACAATACACAACACGGAAGTGCTTCAAATGACATATATCACCGTAGCGCGAGCCTGTAAATTTGAGGTGCCGGTATATCTGAGGTTTGCCGGTAAATATGAGGTGTCGTGGGACTACTCAAACACCTGGGTTATTGTTTAAGAAGCCATTCAAATTAAACAATGCAGTATAGAAATCGCTCATTGTACAAGACACATTACTCTTTTGTGGTCACCGCTGTTGACTGCTTTTTGTCGGGGGGTAAGGTTGGTAACAGACAGGTTCAGCAATACCTTGGTCCTTGGAATATTTACTCTTCAAAGAACGTTTAGCAATTCTAGCTAAACAAGATTCATAATTTGTTTCTTTTAATTTAGAAGCCAAATTAAAATGCATTCTCCAATCTACAGCCGAATTTATATAAATCCTATAAGAGTTTTTCATAAGAAACTCTTATGAGCGCTCAGCTCTCAGATCACTAAAAAAGCAAAACAAACTTGAGCAGCATAATTTGCATCTTTTTTTCGTAATCTTCATATTTAAAATGAGAGTTGAGAAACGTTGGAGAATCTTTCACGATATCGATTTACGAAACGGTAGCTTTCACGTTCCTATTTAACGCCTGTCTCAGAACGTCTCAAAGATTTGAGAAAATTGAAAAATCGACAAACGATATACGAGGAAAGAGAAAAAGAAGCTTAAAAAGATGGGATAAGCTATAAGGTTTCTGAAAAATGCCACAGGATTTTGCGACGAAAGTGAGTAAGAAACTAAACCAATACTAAGGAAGGGTTGTTAAGTTCTATCTTTCGAAATTTTGAAAGATGTCTCATAATTTTATCAAAATTTAAAAGCCGCAAATAGTGTGCGACGAAAGTGAATAACAACCTTAACCCATAGTAAGGAAGGGTTATTTGGTTCTACTTTTCGAGATTTTGAAAGATGTCTCATAATTTTATCAAAATTTAAAAACCGCAAATTATATGTAACGAAAATGAATAAAAATTTAACCCATAGTAAAGAAGGGTTATTAGGTTACATCTTTCGATATTTTTGAAGGTTGTCTCATAATTTTATCAAAATTTAAAAATTTATTATTTTACTCGTGAGGTACTTAGTAATATCTAAAGATTGGAAAGGCTTGATACTAGGAAACGAGGGACAGTAGTGAGCATGAAGATTGTTATGGAACCTCTAAGAAACTCGCAAGAAACTCTGAGTACTCAAAATCTGATAATCTTAAGAAAGTTTCAGTACTAGCCCAAATTCTTAGTTTCTTATGGAAATATATGTACGTACTTACGATAGATTTTATTGCATTCTGCAAAGTAAGGAACATTAGGCCAACACGTATTTTGATAAGAAACTGCTTACACGTATTTTGATAAGAAACTGCTTACACGTATTTTTATAAGAAACTGCCCATAAGAAAACTCAACTCTCATATCGGCTAAAGATTAACAAACTCCAGTACTGGGAAAATGTAAGTTAAGAAACTATTTACTTTGATAAAGGAAATCCTTGAAATATTTTTACTTTACTTTCACTTGTTTCCTGTATCATATTACTCGTAAGGTACTTGAGTAATGTCTAAACATCGGAAAGGCCTTAATTAAAGACCTTATTTTGAAATGTTCACGAGGGCACAGGTAGTGAACATGAATATTGTTGTGAAACCTCTGAGAAACTCGTAAGAAACTCTGAGTACTGAAAATATGATATCATTTTAAGAAACTTTCAGTACTGGGCCAAATTCTTAGTTTCTTTTGTAAAAAATACGTGTATATGAAACTCAACTCTAGGATTGCCAAAAACTTGAGAAACTCCGTTTATCACATTTTGACTTGTTTCCTGTATCGTACTAACGAAAATTGGAAGGTACTTGTCTGAGTGATGTTTAAACATCGGAAAGGCTTCAAAAACTTCGTTTTGAAAGGTTCAGGAGAAGGCACGGGAAAGTGCACATGAAGATTATTATGAAACCTGTAAGAGATTCTGGAAACTCCTAAGAATCTGTAAGAACCTTAGGAACTTATAACTCCGATAATCTTAGTAAACTTTCAGTATTTTTCCCTAATGCTTAAAAACTTCTGAAGAGAATCACACGAAAATATACCGCGGAAAGGAAGAAAAACAGCGCTCGAAAATAATAATCTTCATCAACCCAGATACAAAACGGTATTGCAATGGAACGAAGTATTTGAGCAAAAAGACAGTTTACTTTCGACTGATAACTTTTAGATTTAGCAAATCCATACCAAAGGAAACCAAATGAAATTGGATTCTTCTCGCGGATTTCCTTACGCAGCAAAAATCCTAACCCCTACCCTTCGAAGTTAAATCCTAGCGTTTGCTTTCCCGAACGCTGTCAGAAAGAAAAGATTATATGCGGCAGAAATCCTCAGACCGTTGACCCGACCCCCGGAAAAACCTATTGCTTCCTTTGAAACCAGACCTTGTGTCTCACCTTTGTCTAATTCACAATAGATTATGACTACTTGTCGCCTAAGAAGAATACCTTTGATCTTGCCGACCTCATATTTACCGGCAAACCTCAGATATACCGGCGCCTCAAATTTACCGGCTCGCGCTACGGTGGACTCTCTCAAATGATGAACGATAAAAGGTCTTCTCTGCTGTCAGGCCACTGTCAGAAACGATGCTGACGATTGAAAACTAAAACCAAGTCCCAAATGGAAGAAGAAGCACTGATCAATGATGATGTGTGGTGGTAAGACTAAAAAAATTTGTGATGTTGGCAATCAGATCTTTTCATCTCTGTTCACGTCCCCCAAAAGAAAGTTCTTTCGACCCTAAAATTTAGCGTCGAACGAACTTTTCCTTGGGGGGGGGGGGCTTTCTTCTTATTTAAAGAGGTAGTGGTTTAGTTTATTATTAGTGGAGGTGAACGGAGACAAAAAGATCTGATCGCCAACATCACAAATTTAATGATTGAGAAATTCTTCTCTAAAGAATTTCTTTAAGCCACTCAGTGACATACAGGCGTAGGAGACAGTGGGCTGGAGCCCTCTAACGTTAGATAATTTGCAAAAATCAGCCATAACCGGGAAGAAATCCGCCTTAACTTGGGCAAAATTTTTGTAAACAATGGATTTTTTCTTGGGCAGTCCCCCCAAGTTGTATCTCCTCTACACTCATGCTCAGTGATCTGAAACTAATGGCTCTCGGAATGCAGCTGTATCTAATATCGCCCATTCATGGCATGAAAATTCTGATTTCCTTCCTGACATAAAGAAGCCAGTCCAGTTTAATTCTTGAAATTTTACTGCATGCAAAATCCTTCAGAAATAGCACACAATCCCTAGTGAAATCGATGTAAGCCACCCACCAAAGAACTTACCCAATTGTTTCATTCTCTTGCTCTCTCTTTTGCTTAGAGTGTATCTGTCTGCCAAAGATCTTTGGTGAAAAGGGGTTCGTTCCAGGCTGGACAACGATTAACTAATCTTTTGATGCAACTGTAACATCTCAGACTCTTACTTACTATATTTTTATGTACTTACTGTAAATATAGCTTTTCATTGTAACAAATCATTGTGCATGGTCACGCCCCACCACATCCAATATTGTAGGCATTCAAGGGTATCTCAAACAGATTGAAATGTTGAAGGTGCCTCACTAGACATCTTTCTCAATTTTTCTCTTATCCAGTGACAATGATGATGAGCATTTTGATGGTGATCAGCTTGTAGATGATGGTTCAGAAAATGAAACTACACAAAGCTACAAAGCAAGATGGAAATCACTCAGAGTTCTTTATATGACAATGTTTTTTAACTCTATTGGTAAGCTTTTTTATGCCCCCTTCATTAATTGCCAAAGGTGAATCTGATGGCCTATTTTTGGAAAATCTTCATCGCAGAGAAAGAACTCATCTGCCTTTTGACACAAATTTTTGGCAAGAAACAGGCCTAAAATGATGGGGCAATTCAATGTCTCATTGTATTAAACAATATACCGGGTGTCCCAAAATGATGTATGATTGTTTGATTGCTTACATGTCCATAACCAATGAGCCGATTTTCAAACCCTTTGTTTTATTTGGTTGCCTAAAGGCTAAATTGTATTTTAAGATGTTGGTTGTGGTTTTACGAGTTTTTGAAAATCTGTTCATTTGTTATGGACATATAAGCAATCAAACGATAATACATCATTTTGGGACACCCGGTATATCAATTTTCTTGGCGCACACTGGCACACAAATTCATCACGCTTAAAAACATTTGGCGCAGAACAGCAGAGAGATTCAACCTGAATCATTATTTTTCTTTTATATATGCTCATAATATTTACAATGTATCTAAACTACAAAACTACAAATACAACCTACACACAATCACATACAACTGCACAACCATGCCACAGGGAGCATGGATTTTCACAACAGCCCTGCGGCCATTTAAAATTAACTCAATGTTTGTCCCTAAATAGATGCCAGGTCAGACATTTGGAAAATTTCAATGGATATCGAGATATGCATGAGTAATTCAACCTGAATTAATTGGATGATCATAGAATAGAATAGTCTTGTCCTATAGGAACACTACTTTGTGAATGTGAAGTATCTTGTAGTACCTTGTAGTACCTTGTGGTACCACCTCTGGCAACAAACACATTTATCATGATTCATCTTTTAGTTCAGTTGACAAATCCATGTACAATGTTGTGACATATTCAGTATTAGAAGGCATATCAGACCAAAATTGCGGCAACTTAGATCATTATTGTGCATGTTGAATTTTAGATTCACTACATACCAGGTTGGAAAACATGCTTTTTGGCCTACTCGTAGTAGCAAGTGAAATAAATTTGAAGGTGCGAGCTGCGAGTAGACTTTAAAAGCTGTGAGAGAGGCAAAATTAACATTGGATCTTTCGTTCTTGGATGTGAGAACCGGTTATTGTAGCTGTGAGCAGAGAGTTTGACAGAGTTTCATAGTTGTAAGTGTATCCCGGGGGGGGGGGGTACATGACTTGTGGATGGACGGGGGTCTGCCGCCCGGGTTTCAGAGAGCTACCCTCTACTAATTACCGAAACTTGCTTTTGATACCCACTTTTATGATGAATTTTGGTGGAAAACTGCCCTTTTTAACCATTTTTTGCAAATTTCAGCGAAACCCCACCCATGTTTATGGAAAATTTGCCGAAAAAGGACCCTTGTTTAGAGAATTTTGGGCCCAAAAACCCACCCATATGGGCGGCACATACCCGTATAATAAATATGTTATGTACCCCCCCCCCCCCCCGGGAAGTGTATGCAATCTTTCCAACCTGGACTACATATATAGTCCTAGTCCCAATTATCGCAACATCTTTTCTTTACACTTCTTACACTTTTGATTAAATTGAACTGGTTGCTTTGTTTGAAGACAACACAACAGTTTTAATTTATGAATGAATATTTTTGCAGAGTTTGCAATTTTCATGTCTTCATTGTGGCCTTACTTAAAAAAGGTAAATCACTTGAATAATATACATCTAGTTCATTGCTCGTTCCTAAAATGTGTCAAAAATAGACAAGTGGCTTACAGTACCAAAGGGTACGGTACAGTACAGAATGGTACGGTACGGTACAGTCCTTTTATGACTTGATACTACTTAAAAACTCTTTAAATCACTGCATGAGAAATTTAACACGATAAGTTATCAAGTAGCTGTTTACTGTAGGGTGTCGGCGGTGGTAATTGGACGGTGGTGGTAATCAGACACTTACGAAAACCGACAGAAAAGTATGCTACAAATGAAATCCATCAAAGTGGGTATTTCTTGGTATTGAAAGCTAACATTAATAGATACTAAACAACTATACGAAAAGCCTTCATGAATGTAAAACACGCTAAAGAAGTTCTTTTCGTTGTGCTTGGCTGTGTAGAAGTTGTCGTTGCGAACATCCCTGATTCAATACTCTGAATCCATTCCAGAGAGAAGAAAACATCTTGAACAATCACTTAAATTGGATGTTCAGCATGTAAATAGCGAAGAGCATTATGCCAAAGATATGCATAATGCTATATCAGTTTCACTGAAGGGAGGACAGCGGATGTCATATCGAATGGTCTTAAAAGTTCATGGCGGTGGTTTCGGACACCAAATAAATCAGTTGTTTGGGAGCATGAACAAAGGTCGGATTTGCATGTTTTTTTTATTTTGACATTTCATTCATGAATATCTATACATACATCAATCGAAATAGTAATGAGATCAAAACAACATTTTTTGAACGCATCTCATAGCTTTTAGATTGTTTTGTGTGTACCGAGACCTCTCCAGAATTTCATTACGAAAATCAACAGTCGAACCAATGTTTTCGCATTCAAGATTAGAAAAAAAGACAAGAAAAAGGAAGCAAAGAGTTTATAGACGGAATACTTGCCAAGTATAAACAGAAAAATATTTCCCTTGGCACTTTCTGCATTGAGAACTCACTGTCTGAAAACCGCCGCCACTGTCCGAAAACCGCCGCCACTGTCCGAAAACCATGACGAAGATCAGTCTCAAAAACATCGTTGTCAAAGAAAAGCAGGCAAAGTGAAAAACCAAAACATTTCGGGAAAATATGTCCAAATACCTGTCCATTCACCTGGTACTTTTGGTTTTGTCTTTGATTAAGGTTTCTTATGAAAATATTTAGTTTTCCAATTTTCCTTAAGCGTCCGATCACCCCCGGGGGGGGGTTACTTGACCAGGTTTTGGTCGGGGACGTGCAATCGAAGCTTCAAAAACATACCCGTTCCTTATACCAATTTTGCCAAAAAGTATACCCGACTTTATACCAATTTTGCAAAAAAGTATACCCGACCTTATACCAATTTTCCGAGAAAGTATACCAAAATCGTTCATTAAACCGAAATCGCGAAAATCGATACCCTTCCCGATGGCAGGTCCCCGTACCCAAAATATGTGAAGTACCCCCCCCCCCCCCGGGCCGATCACCACTGCCGGTATCATATGGTTAAAACTTATCAACTCATTAGCATGTACATTAACATCAAAGAATGTCCAATTGATTTTGAAATTCTCCAATTGCAGAAAAGACTTTGTGAGGCAGGAAAAACTGCATTGATTTTTAAACAAGAATTCTGAGGCAAGGAAAAAACATTGATAATGTACCAAAGGCCGCTACTGCACATTGCAAGCAATAGTTTGGATAATAAAATTCTTATTCGAAAATGTCTTGTTTGAACCACCTTTAAAAGTATCCATCATGTGTTGGCAAAATTCTTGCTAAAAATTATTGAGAAGCATCTACATTGCTGATCTTTTGTTAAAATCATGTCAATTCTATGCCAATGTAACCCACTTCCAGTAAAATATTGATCAGAAAGCAGAAAGCTGTAAGAAAAGAACTTGTTTCCAATTTTTCAAACGGGCTCCAAAATTTTTTTGTCGAAAGTTTTTGCCTCAAACGTTCCGTTTGAAGCGGTCGGATGGTACTGCACAGCTCAAAACAGTGTCGTGTGTTTGTATTTAGCTTTTGCTTCGACATTTTTTAGTTTTTATTCATCGTGGTCCAAGAAAATTCAACCCCCTGTATGAGAACACAAGGCCATGTAATAGCCATGTACAAGCCTTGTAGTTATGGCCTTGTAACCTTGTTTTCACCTAGAAAAGCCTTGTTGCAGCCTTGTAAATGGCTCGAAAAATGCTAACAAGCCTTGTGAAAACCTTGTGGAAGACTGGTTGTAACTTGGAATCTTACTGATAGCCTTGTAATTTTCTTCAAAGGTTAGTGCAAGGTCATAACAAGGTCATAATCCCCGCTACAAGGCTAAAACTTGGCCTGTGCAAAGCCAAGTTTAGCCTTGTATTTTTGTGCAGGCCATTACATATTGTAACACCCGTGGTATCGGAGAGAACAAACAGCGAAAAGTGCGGCTTATACGTGGTGAGAAGCATAGGTTCCAAATCTTTAGCTCGGTGTAAAAAGGTGGGTGCAAAATTCAATGACCTATTTCTTCTGATCGAATGGCTTGAAAGAAATGTTAGATATTTATCTATAATTCTACCGTTGGACTTTCCAGAAATTTTGACTATTTTTCGAAATTACAGCGTATCTTACATTTCAACCAATTTGAGGATGTGACGTCATCAAATTTCTAAATCATAAACCAGATGAATGATATACTTTTGCTTGATACCATATTGTAGGCACT
Source organism: Aurelia coerulea (assembly GCA_039566865.1). Taxonomy (NCBI): domain Eukaryota; kingdom Metazoa; phylum Cnidaria; class Scyphozoa; order Semaeostomeae; family Ulmaridae; genus Aurelia; species Aurelia coerulea. The sequence continues at coordinate 48,153,593 of CM076943.1, forward strand.
CATAAACTATGGTTTTCTTCGAAATTAGTTCATGTTGCCTCAAATAGTTTAGAATTTGCGATGGTTTTAAGTTTTTTTGAAAATTTTTCTTGAATTCTTGAAATAGAAGAAAAACACTCTAATTCTGATAATATTGAAGATTTCAGAATAGTCCAACGGTAGAATTATAGAGAACTAGCTAAAGTTTCTTTGAAATCATTCAGTTCAAAGAAATAGGTCACTGAATTTTACACCAGCCTTTTTAAAGATTTGGAACCTATGCTGTGTGGTGCTGAATAAGTGCCAGATATCTTGGTCAGGGCTTGGGACTCTGAAAGCCATCTTGTTTCACCAATAGGGCCGAGCTTTCTTGGCATTCTTGAAGGTCTTCCTACTTTTTCGCGTTTGTTCTCAAACATCCATCCTTGTGCCCCCACCAAAGGAATCTCCCACACAGTTTTTACGTCTAGCCTAGGTTGTGTTTCACGAACAGTGACTCTCCACTGGTGGATGTTGCTTTCACGAGCGAAAGCAGGAGTCGTGACATGTATCTGTTTAGGCAAAGACCCATAACTGATGAGCTAATTTCGATCTACAAATTTCTTGATGAAGAAGACAAGAGTTCGCAACCGAAACAAACATGGCACAACCTCTCAATATATTGCAAAGATGGATTGATAAGTTAAGTTTAAAAATATCAATAGAGGGCCTCTGATTGCTTACTGTGGCCTCGCAAACAAAAGAAGGGATAAATTAACGAAAGATACGAGCCATTCATTGCTCATCACGATTTATAAACAACTAGAATACATGTAAATTTGTTTCGAGTTTAGCTTCAGGGGGCCCATATTTGTAAGATTTCTGGGGGCCACCGGGAAAATTTCCCGGTGTCCCGGTGGGCCACGCCGCCCCTGTGCTGTGGTGAGATTGTTTCCGTATTTTATGGCTAAGCATTTGATTACAGGTAGATGCTAATGTCTCAGCAACATTCCTCGGTTGGACCAATTCAGGTTTCAGTCTATGTGCAATGATTGGATCTGGCATTCTTGGCGTTTGGTGTCATCATTGTCCTGCTGCTCAACCACTCCATTTTGCGATCTTTTTTATTATTATTATTATTATAACATTCTTTAAAGTTGGTTATTAAAAATAGCTCTACTTCAAGAACTAATAAAGACCAACTATTTACAAAAACAAAAATAAATTACAGTTCATGATAAGAAACGAAAATACCCTAAAATACCCTATTTACAAATTTTGCAACGGCAAGTCTCTCCAATCCATTTTTTTATGCATGACTTAAAAGAACAGACGGAGGTGGCAATTTTTGTATCATTGGGCAGGGAATTCCATAATATGCTACCACGAAAAGATAAACTATCGTTGCCATAAGTAGTTGTTTTAGTTTGAGGCAACATCAACAGATTCTTTGATCGTAGATTGTAATTATTGTCCTTTTCATGGAACATATCCCACAAAAAAGAAGGGTTTTGTTGTGTTAAACTGCTATAAACCTCGAGCATTAACTTTTGCAAGTTCTTTTGATGAATAGTGCACTCCTTTCCTCTCTGTAACAACTCATCAAAAGAAGATATAAAATCGTTGAAGAGAATTCGAAGCGCTCTCTTATGGGTGCGATTGAGATCATTATTCGCAACCTTTCCGCAAAACATCCATATCAACGGACAATAATTAAACTGAGACATTATGAATGAGTTGTACAGTAAAAGAGATTGTTTCTCATCTAAATAATTTGAGACTCGAGAGAAGGCACTGATCTTGTTGTTTGCTTTTTGACATAATTTTGCCACATGTTGGTCGAATTTTAGTCTCGAGTCTATGGTAATCCCCAATAATCTAACACTACTGACAATATCAACAGATACATTTCCAATATCGAGAACAATATTATCATTTGTCTTCCAACCGAGTAGCATAACTTGGAATTTTGATGGATTGGCTACCATTTGATTAGTTTTGAACCAAGAGATCGCTTGAGACATATCTTCTTCTAGGTTTGAAGCCACACTTTCAAAAGTGTCATCACAAGAAAGAATGGTGTTATCATCAGCAAAATTGCACACCTCCGAATGTTCGACGATGTAGATGAAGTCATTGAGAAAAATATTGAATAGTAGTGGCCCTAGCACAGAGCCCTGGGGGACACCAGTTTTTGTTTGTAACCAGTCACTATATGTTGAGCCAACCTTTACTCTCTGCTTTCTATCTGAGAGGTAATTTGCTATCAATTTGCGATCTTTGTTCGTTTCATTGGAAGTTTGTTGTATGGGTATGCTGAAGCCTTTGGTACTCATGGTATTTATGCAATCCTAGTCGCAAGGCTTCTCCTTGGTTTTAGTGGTGGTATGTGTGTATATTTTCACATTTGATACCTTCTGTGTCAAGCAAGTGCAGATAATGTATCATTTTACTTGTCTCCTCCTACCCTTCCCGTTTTATGTCGCTATGAAGGAGAGGGTTTGAAAATTTGCCGGTTGCAACTCAAGGACATAGAAAACAGGACCAAGAGAGGAGCAACAACAGAACACAACGTTTGATGCAAAATGTACTGATCTTAAAGAACTTGGAAACCAATAGGCAGAGTTGCAAAAAGTCATTGACCTTACTCCAAACCTGAATTTCAAGTTTCCATCTTCCTCATTTCAAAGTTCACCTAAGAAGGAAGACTGTAAACCAGTTGGTGAATAAAAGGTCCAAAACTACAGAAATCTTGTCTATTAAAAATGGCGAGGATAAAATTACTAACCCCCAAGAAATAGCTGACACTATGAATAATTTTTTCTGCAATGTGGGGAAGAACCTTAGCGAAAATATACCTAACAAAGAAAACCCTCTTCTAGATGGTGATTGTGGTGAAGGAAAGACTGATTCTACTTTTGTCTTTAAGCCTATTACCACTGAAGAGGTTATAAAAGCATGTTCCAAGATCAAAAAATCAAATGGTTCTGGCACTGATCGCATTTCTAGTCACTTTCTTAAAGTAGGTATTGAGATTTTGGCTCCTTCGCTTGCCCAACTCTTCACATTGTCTCTGTCCGTCGGCTGCTTCCCTGACAACTGGAAAACTGCTAACGTAGCTCCAATTTTTAAGCAAGGCTCAAAAGATGATAGGTCAAATTATAGGCCTATATCGGTGCTACCTGTCGTCTCTCGTTTATTTGAGAAGCTTGTCTATAACCAGCTGTACGATTACCTTGACAAAAACAAGCTGATTTTCTCTGATCAGTCAGGTTTTCGGGCCCTTCATTCGGTTCTCACGTCTCTGTTAAAGTGCACGAACGACTGGTACTTAAAAATCGATAAAGGTAAATACACAGCTGTCGTTTACATAGACCTCAAGATAGCCTTTGACACAGTTGACCACGATATTCTATTAAGGAAGCTTAATTTCTGTGGCTTGAAAGGAAAAGAACTTGGCTGGTTTCGCTCATATCTCACCAGTAGACGATAATGCTGTAAGGTGAATGGGCGAGTTTCCGCTACAGACAGTGTAACTTGTGGTGTACCACAAGGTTCATGTCTTGGACCACTTCTCTTTCTGGTCTATATTAACGATCTTCCTTGTTGTTTGAAAAATTCCCTTGTATCCATGTATGCAGATGACACATGCATTTACTATGCCTCTGAATCTGTTTCGGAAATTAATCAAGCAGTTAATGCTGACTTAGAAGCTTTGAAAGGATGGCTTGAAGGGAATAAGTTGTCTTTAAACGTTGCAAAGACAGAAGCAATGATTATAGGGAGTAATGGTAAGCTGCGAAAAATTGACTCTGTTGATTCAACTAAACCACACCTTAAGATTGGTTCCGAGGATATCAAGTTGGTAAAGGAGGTCAAATACCTTGGTGTTCAGGTTGACCATCAACTTAAATGGATATCTCAATTGGCCCTAACAACTAATAAGATCTCTAGAGGTATTGGTGTGCTTCGTTATGCCAAGCAGTACCTTCCTATTTCAACTGTCAAGACAATGTATAAGAGTTTAGTGGAGCCTTACTTTAGATATTGCTGTCCTGTCTGGGGAAATGCTGGGGGGACTGCCATTGAAAAATTGCAGAAACTTCAAAATCGGGCTGCAAAACTCGTCACCAACAGTCCATTTGATGTTACTGCTTTACCAGTTATTCGGGCGCTTAAATGGCCCACTGTCAGGGAGCTTATTGGTTTTGAAGCTCAGAAAATGGTCTTTAAATCACTTAATGGGGACGTGCCTTCTTATATGAAAGACATGTTCATGAGAGTCAACAACTCTACCATTCGTTCTCTTAGAAACGCTGAAGTCAATCTCAGGTTGCCATTATTAAAATCGGCAGGGGGCAGAAATGTTTCGCGTACCGAGGCGCCAAATTTTGGAACAGTCTTGGCCCTGAGATCAGAAATACTTCAACCCTGAGATCGTTTAAAAAGAAGGTGCTACCATGAATTTCTCACCAATTCTTTTCTGTTTTCTTTCATTTATTTATGAGAAAATGTAATTAGTTTAGGTTTAGGTTTAGGTTTTATAGCAAATTTCGTTTTTATTGTAAATTAGTAGTTATTTGTAAGTTTTTAGCATGGCCCCCTGTAAATCAATTATTATTATTATTGAGGGGCTACCATGGGTAAAAAAGGTAAAATGAAAAAAAATGAAATGAAGGAAGTGTTCTTGCCTTAAAAGGAAATGTTTTTACATCCAAAGGAAATGCTGCTGTATGTCGGACAGTTCTTTCACAATCTACAACACTTACAGAGAGGACGAATGCATTTGCCAATTTAGCCATTGCTCAAGGTATTGGCTTCACAGTTGGACCAGGTATTTTTCTTTTATTCTCGAAACCGTACAATTTTTGTGAAGCTAATCAAAGCATAAAATCCTTTTCATGCTGACACTTTTTGAAATGATTTTTCTGAAATTTTGGAATTTTTTTATATCTTGTTTTTTGTCAGGCCTGTGACGACTGCAAATTTCTAAATTCAATACCAGCAGGGAGCGGCACAATTCTCCTTGCGATGCCCCCATATTATGTACCTTATCGTTCTGTTGGAAATTCAGTAGACTTGCCCCAAGTCTGTTTTGTCAACTGCGATAAGTCTACCGGAAAGTATATTACAAAACTCCGCCAATCCTGGAGATATTTTAACCGGCATCCAAACTTGTACTCCCAAACATCTGGAGAGTAGATAGCTTTAAAGAAAATCGGGAAATCTCAAGCAGTTTTTTGTCCTGGATGCGTTTTATGAAGGTAGGTAAAATTTAGAAAAATCTTCACGGGTTTCTTTTGTCTCCTTCGCTTTTCAGCCATCTGATTGGTCCGTGAAAATGAGGCTTTGTCGGTTTCGACCATGGGCCACGAGCAATCGGCTATGTACGACGAATGATTCCTATGCTTTCCTTTATAGGTATACAAGCTGCGATGGTTCCACTCGGCAACAAAGGTTTTTCTTTTGCTCCAATGAAGTTAACTCTTAATGTTTACACTGCTGCTGGTTTCGTTGGCGTGTTAATGGCCTTGATTAATTTTGGAGCTATCGTCCTTTGGTTCAGGGAGATCAAGGTTGATATTTATGCTGGGCAAAAGAAAATTGAAGTGGATTCTGGTGAGGAGACCTCTTTGTTTTATGTCATCATTTGAAAGGATCTGTGGGATAGGATTTTTTTATTTATCATTCTTATAACAGGTGCTACAGTAAAAACCCGCACATAAGAACCTAAGATTTTGAACTCAGCCTGTTTAGGTTCTTGTGCTATGAGGCACATCCAGTAATCAGGGTGTAGGTTCTTAACATAGGAAAATGTGTGAATCTAAATCTTAGCCAAATCTATTTACATTCTTGGCCCTATCCACTTCAACTCAAGCTTACCCGGCTACCCCTGCATGCCCTCCCTATCACAGTTCTGTAAGGAATATTTTGGAGTTCACGAAAGAGGTTGATTGGCAAACAGATTGCATTTATTTCCCAATGGATGAATGAAACGTTTTGTTAAGAACCTAGTTAAGATATCAGCCTGAAATGGCTCTTATTTATTGGGTGCAAAATATATTATTTCAGGCTGTAGGTTCTTAACAGATGAAGGTTCTTATGTGCGGATTTTTGCTGTATTCTATTTGCGAAAATGTAACGTGGGGTCTCAGCAGGACTACCCTAAACTGATAACATGAGTGTTAGTTTTCTGCATTGAATTGGATTATGTGATGGCTTCAAATTTGTATGAGTGAAAATAAAAACTTCAAATTAAAAACGTTGAACGAATACATCAGTCTAGGACTACGCTGTATTTTCCGCTAGCACTGTTGCCCGGGTTGCCGTAGGACTAGGGTCAGGTGCAGTGGCATAACCTACGAAATGTTCCTAACTTCCCAGATCGACAACAATGTTTGTTATCTGCAATATCATTTCTACACTCTTGGCTTTGTGCACCCAAATCTTCATATATAATGTAAATGTAGGCCTTTAGCACGACAAACAGGACTTGTGTGTGTTGGGCTGAAGTTTAATGTGGGCGAAGCAATCTAAATTGGGCGTATAGGGTTTTTTGAGAAGGAAAATTTTTTCACAACACGCCCTCTAGATCGTCGGAAAACGCCATTCTTCTGAAAAATTAAGGGGTAAATAAAGTTATTACAAAACATAGTTTCGCTCTGTGATTTTAAGGAAGTGTCTCGTTCATCGATACAAGTCAGTTCTAAAAGCATCGAAGCTGTACAAATAATTCCAAGACTTTAGCGGATAGACAGACGAACGTCTAAAAGGAAGCTTCACTACAAGAAATGACCAGCAACTGATGAAGTTTGTGATGCTGTTTACGAAATTACCGTTGCGCAGAGCAGCTCGTTGGTGCAATCATTTCACTTTCAGGCCAACTGACAATTGCTACCCATCCTTTCACTACCCACTATTGCGAGGGATGATATAAGAGAAATTTTATGCAACCATTTTGCAAATTTCTTTTTTCTACATTCCTATGGAAATTTTCTGAAGATTTACCCAAAATCAACATGGCCTCGTGTTGTCAATAGACCATTTTGACATTTAGAAAAGGGCCTGGGGAGAGCAACATTTTTCTGGTAAATGGCTGCCACAGTGCAATTTATCGTTGGTGAAAAGTCCTGTGGCAGCCATTTACCAGAAAATATTGCTCTCCCCAGATCCTTTTTCTTAATGTCAAAATGGTCTATGCTGTTGTGACGTCATGCCTCCTACATCAATGCCCCTGTGAATATTAACTGCTCCTACGTCCTTGATTTAAACTGACGAATTTTCAAACTTGCCTTTTATTTGCAGATGACCTTCCAAGGCCTGACCTCCGTGCCATTGGAGTTGCAAGCATTCTTTATTTTGTTTTCCAACTTGTATTTTCTCTAAATGAGACGTGAGTATCTCCTATTCTTCACACACGCAAATATCACTTTTCTCTCAAGCTTGGTTCACACACGAATTAGCTACAATTTGAATGAAATATTTTCTAAACTCATTTCAAATGCATTTTCAATATTCGCTTCAAATGTAATTAGAAATAATTGCCTCATATCAAATCACTTTTTTGGAAAATTTTTCGTCCCTTTTCTCTCTGTTTATGGAATGGAAGCAATCGAAGCAAGATAAAACAGAATAGCTGATCCTGTGATGCATGCCAGAAGGCTCGGAATACCTTAACTAATTTTTGCAGTGTTTTTCAATCTGTCGCATTTCTCCCTTGGAGCAGTGTTGTTCTGTGACGATAGAATGAGAACTACAGGACAATCTACCTTTTCAGGGCCTCCCGTGATGCGTAGCATGCCGTTTTAATTGAGTGATTTGACTTGTTGATAAGTTTCTAAATTTTGTCCAAACTTTTGTTGTGAACCATTCAGACTTGTAAATTTTGTAGCCACACGTGACTGCTTTGCGTAAAGGCATCAAAAGGCGGTCTGAATCCACCATTCATGAAGGATATTTTCATGCAACGCAATATTAGGTACTGTCTAAGGCATGGTGATGATGCTCAACTGCCAAAAGTACGAACTATGTCCTTTGGAGTTGAGTCCATTACTTACCTTGGAAATATACTGTGGCAGCATTTACCGCAAGAAATAAAACAATCTAACAGCCTTCCTATGTTCAAAAAACGAATGTGATGCTGGACTGGTGGAAAATGCAACTGTAGGCTTTGCAAAGTATATATCCCGCAAGTTGGGTTTCTAACATGATAGATTTTAACTCTGATTTGTCCTGTAATATATGTTAATAGTTTTATTGTAAATTATGTATATTCTAAATAGTAGGCCTTAATTAGCTGTAATTTAGCTATTCATTTTTTAGCCTACTTTAAATAGATATTTAAGAATAATAATAATAATAATAATAATAATAATAATAATAATAATAATAATGATATAAAAACAAAAACTGTTGGATGTCGCAAAAACGTTTCGATATAAAATCTCCTTCAGTATAAAAACTTTGCAAGGCAGCCGAGAATTTATAGACATTACGTTGTTTACACCTAAAATTATTTACATGACGATAATGCTATATTTACAATGAATCTATCTAAAAAACATAATACCTTTACAACTGACAAACAATAGAATTTTTCCTGCTTTGCACCAATTTAGCTATTTTTTAGTGTCCTTTGTGACTTAGAAGAGAGATTGGGAGCTCTTAAACTCACACTGGTAACTTTGCGGCTCCCCCAAGAGACCCCTCCGAAAGATTCGCACACTGCTTAACTCTTTTTTTAGCAGTAGCTGAATCCCAGATGATTAAACAATGAACTGTTTTTGTTTTTGTTTTTATGTCCCTTGTGAATTCGAGAAAGAATTGGAAGCTCTTAAAACTCATACTGAATCCTTTGAGGCTACACTTGCAACTATGCAGCTCCCCCATGCGACTCCCCGAAGGATCCATACACCGCTTAAGGTAACTCTGCTTTCCGCTCTAGTGCACAGCGTGATGCCGTTTCGCAAACCACTCTCCTCAGAAAACAGTTAATTTCTCCAATATTATTCGGTCTATCGAAAATTGGTAAAAAGGATATTGTTCTGTATAATCTGGGCAATCGAAAGATGTATAAATTGCAATGTTTCCGTCAACCCTGGTTTCGCAAATCCTAGTTCAAATCTTGTTGCTAATTTCAGAAAAGTGGATTTATCTCCAAAACTACTCGAAAAATGTTCGATTTTTTTTCGTTCCATCTTTAGCTAGGTTGTTGATCTACAACTTTGCCAAGTCTGATTGAAAAAGCTAGGCTAGATTTCCTGCAATCGAATTTCGTATTTCTGTTTACTTTTCGACTGCGAAATGGAGAAACCTTGGTCAACAGATTACCATGCTATGAAGCACGCTTGCAAAAGCTCAGGCTTGAAATAACTTTCAGAAGTTTTTCCATTGGCAAACAAATGAACGTCATCTTTTGGGAATACCATACGCAGGTCTCAAAAGACATCCTTAGTGCACTTGTAAAAGTATCATTTGCATTGCATCTATTGATTAAAAATTACTGATTTTTGCCAGCAACTTCACGAAACCATGCTTTGGGTGTCTTTCGAGACTTTCGTAAGCATTCACATTAGCATAGATCTTAGATCAAGAACTAATTTTTTTGCAAAAACATTCTACGGGCATTCAAATTGTTCTGCATGGGCTAAACTGTTGACCAACGCTTTTCCCCTTCGATGTCGAAAAGTAAACAGAAATGTAAAATTCGATTGCAGGAAATCTAGCCTAGCTTTTTCAATCAGACTTGGCAAAGTTGTAGATCAACTACTTAGGTAAAGATGGAGCGAAAAAAAATCGAACATTTTTCGAGTAGTTTTGGAGGTAAATCCACTTTTCTGAAATCAGCAGAAAGATTTGAGCAAGGATTTGCGATGCCAGGGTTGACGGAAACATTGCGATTTATACATCATTCGATTGCCCAGATTATACAGAACAACATCCTTTTTACCGCTTTTCGATAGACCGAATAATATTGGAGAAATTAACTGTTTTCTGAGGAGAGTGGTTTGCGAAACGGCATCACGCTGTGCACTAGAGCGGAAAGCAGAGTTACCTTAAGCGGTGTATGGATCCTTCGGGGAGTCGCATGGGGGAGCTGCATAGTTGCAAGTGTAGCCTCAAAGGATTCAGAATGAGTTTTAAGAGCTTCCAATTCTTTCTCGAATTCACAAGGGACATAAAAACAAAAACAAAAACAGTTCATTGTTTAATCATCTGGGATTCAGCTACTGCTAAAAAAAGAGTTAAGCAGTGTGCGAATCTTTCGGAGGGGTCTCTTGGGGGAGCCGCAAAGTTACCAGTGTGAGTTTAAGAGCTCCCAATCTCTCTTCTAAGTCACAAAGGACACTAAAAAATAGCTAAATTGGCGCAAAGCAGGAAAAATTCTATTGTTTGTCAGTTGTAAAGGTATTATGTTTTTTAGATAGATTCATTGTAAATAAAGCATTATCGTCATGTAAATAATTTTAGGTGTAAACAACGTAATGTCTATAAATTCTCGGCTGCCTTGTAAAGTTTTTATACTGAAGAAGATTTTATATCGAAACGTTTTTGCGACATCCAACAGTTTTTGTTTTTATATGTATATATTCTGTTTGATTTGAAGGATGGTTTAGTTTTTTATAATGATAATGATAATAAGAATAATAATAAAAGGTGGATTTGCGACTCTGGTGGAATGCTGGAACAACGATAACCCTGCAAATAAACACTGTTGCGGGGGGGGGGGGGTGCTTCAACTAAGCGATATGGACAAAAATGCAGGAAATGGTGTCTTTATCAAGAAATGGAGAAAGTGTTTCACTGCCAGCATTGAATGTTTACATACTCTTCAAAATGCATTATTTCTAGACCCTAAATTAAAGGGGCTCCGTCGTCAAAATGTAAACAAAACGATGATTATTGCAGTTTTTTGAAAGGTGATATCACATAGGATGTTCGTATTTTTTCAAAATGAAAGTTGCTGTTTGGGCATTAATCGTTGTACTTCACTTAGGAGCAAACCAAACATTCATATCTCCTACGATTGCTCGGATATAAGTGGATTTTTAACGGTCACTTTTTGTTGGCTTGGGTGACGCCACCAAACAAACTGCAGAGAACAATAGATGAACAATGGATAATCGGCGACACGTGCGAGTTTCGGATTTGTTTGCTGTTTGACGACGGAACCCCTTTAAGTGATCGCAAACAATCTCTCTTTCTTTTTACTTTAGAATCATAACTCCACTGGGAATGGATGAATTTGCCTGGACAAAAACCAAAGCTGTTCTATATAGTGGAGTGATTTTAATTGTTGCTGGCGTGCTGGCAATAGCATGCTTTATAGCAGTGAAGTATGCATCAAAGAGGTAAGTCTACTCAATTAACACCCATTACTCCCCATTTTTGCAGCTTTGTTTCTTTTGAATTACTGGTTGAGAGGGTTTACATCGTCTAGATCCCTACTCGCTTTGAATTCTGGTGTCAGTCAAATGCAACTGATATGACGAAAAATTCGTCCTTGTTAGTACCGGGTGTCCCAAAAGGATGTATTATTGTTTGATTGCTTACTTGTCCACAACCAATGAACCGATTTTTAAACACTTTGTTTTATTTGATTGCCTAAAGGCTAAATTGTATTTTAAGATGTTGGTTGTATTTCGAAAAGAAGATCGAAAAACCTGCTCAAATGCAAGCCTTAGATGGCATGAGAAAGAAACGGCCTGTTTTTCCAGTCAACATTTTGATGTGATACAAAAGGCTGAACTCGTATTCGTATTTTCTAAACTCAGTATTAACTAAAATCCTATTCTCTAAACGACATATATTCTCTGAACAACATATAAGTTCCGCCTTTTGCATCACATCAAAATGTTGCCTGGGAAAGAAGGCTGTTTCTTTTTCATGCCATCTAAGGCTTGAATTTGAGCAGGTTTATCGATCTTCTTTTCGACATGAAGAAATCGGCCTAAGCACAATCAACATACAATTTGAACTTCAAATACAATTTGGCCTTTCGGATGAAATAAAGTTTTTGAAAAGCGGTTCATTGGTCAGGACATGTAAGCAATCAAACAATAATACATCATTTTGGGACACCCGATATATCGAGGAATATTACCGCAAAAGCTTTATTAAGCTACCCTCTCTATTAAGCCTCCTCTCTAAAAAGCCCCATTTCTCAGAGGCAAAATTTTAGATAAGCCCCCCTCCCTATTGGCCCCCCCCCCCACTTATATCAAATTCCAGCACGTTACCAAACATTTTCCATTTATTGAGCTAAATACGTTTCTCTGTGCATTTTGATATGGATTGACATATCACTGTGTCGAACGAGGGGCAAATCACTGCTTAAAATCAGGTACATTGTCGAAAATGATTACATTTTAATCACCTATTAATGACATTAATCACAAATTAATCCCATTAATCACAAAAATTCGCATGAATCACAAAGAATCACCAGTCACATTAGTCACAAATTGCGAATCTTTAGCCACATTTATTTGCTTACATTTCGTAGAAAATGAAAGAATTAGAATGTCCTTTTCACCGTTTTCCTAAATCAATGTGAATACATTGTCGAATGAGGTCAACAGCGCATGATTCTGGGGACCCTGCGATGGACCAAAAATGAAGCCTCGTCCTCACGCCGAGGTCACTAGGCAAACCATGTTGTTGCTGCTGACCATTTGACTGCCAAGTTGCCAACAATTATTTTAAATCAGTTTAATGTGAATCTGAGTTTACTGTCTGTGTGGTTACCTTGCTCCAGATAGTTAAAGGGGCTGGGTCACGTAACCGTAAACAAATATGTTATCTTTATAATCTATATTGTTGCCCGCACGCGCCCATTGTGTTCTGCACAGATTTTGGTGGATGGGGTGAATCCACAATAAAGTTACTTCTAAAAATCCATCAATATCTTTGCAATCTTTCAACATATGGTTGTTTCGTTTGTTTCTGTCTGAAGTTCAAGAGTTCATCTTCAAAATAGCACTTTCATTTTGAGGAAAATAGCGGAAAATCTGTGTGATATAGCCAACCAAAAAAACTGCAAAATCGTAGTTTGGAAAGAAGTTTGTTTACTTTACGTGACCCAGCCCCTTTAAATTGCCATCATTGACGAAACGCTTGTTAAAAGGAAATTCCAAATTTTGCGTTTTCCTTATGTAACGTATTACAAAAAACGCCGCTATATTGCCATGATAGCCTATTATTTGAGTTATCAAATAGCTTACCGTCGTGTTTTATCATTTCGTTAAGTATATGCTCTATATTACCCTATTTCTACGATTTTTATGGTATGGGAACATATTTGAGATCATTTTTGAATATATGATTAATTTTAGGATGATCACAAATTAATCACTGAAAAATCAAATCAATCACAAAATAATCACTAGTGAGCTCTTAGAAATAATTTTGGAATGCACAACGAGCGCGCAAGCTACTTGGGTTTCAAAGAGACTTTTGCGGCTTTGTTTGTTTTGAATTACCGGTTGAGAGAATTTCCTTTGTCTGTGATCGTTAATCGCTTTGAATTGCGGTGTCAATCAAAAGCAACTCATGCTATTGTCTTACAAAATATGTCCGTGGTTTATGTGTCCTAGTCATTTGATTTTGTGAAATAGCCCCCGCCCTCTCTAATAAGCCCCCTCTCTTTTAAGCCCCCCCCTCTGGAGTGTCTGAAATTAAATAAGCCAATAGTCCTTTTACCGTATGTTTGATTTGAGGTAGCCAGAAACAGTGGATACAAAGCAAAATAATTCTTTATTTTCAGGTTCGAAGAGAGAGCTGTGCTTACATTTGGATTGGTCGCATCTTTAGCAGGATTCATTGTATATCTCCCATGGGGCAACGAATATCCTGTACTCCAAACTTCAAGTAAGTTATTGTGTTTGCTCTCTCGATAAACGTACAGAGTGACTCAAGAAAATGTCCCATGTTTGAAAGTCATCACATCAAATGCTTTTTATCAATAACAGTCACAATTGGTTTTTGTAACAGCGAAAAAATTGAGGCTTTTGTTCATTGCTAACGTCACTCAAATCTTGAATTTTGAGGCGTTTTATTATCTGAGGATTGAGCCGACAAGTTAGGCCCATCCGCCATTGCCTGGAGCACTCAGCTTTTCGTACAGTGTTTAGGATAGTCGAGTCTGGACGCAGGCTACGTACAGTGCTGCTATGGTTTCCATATCGGACGTGACGTCAAGGGAACAATTTCGTCACAATTTTCAATGTGAAAGTACATGAGTCGCAATGAGTCGTAGTTATAGCGTCCATCAGTCTATCAATATCAATATAATATTGATTGATAAGACTTTTAATTCAAGATATGTTCTCTGCAAACTTTCTCTTTCAAATTATTTTTAGACAGTACACAATCTTTGACGACAACACAAAATAACAACTTTGAAATAGCAGTCATCAGTCAAATCGGAATGTGCAGACGTTTATATGGATAAGAACCAATCTAGTGTAAATTGACGTTTCCAGTTATAGGAGAGAATCCATATTTGGCAAAATCAGTTGAATATTAATATTATAGAATTGCAAGGACGAGGCAATGGTTATTTGAATTGCGTGTCTAGAAGATTTTATTTTCTGCTAAATAAAGATAAATAGGAGATTTGTTTCAGCAACTTACATGCTCTTTTTTTGACAGAAATAATCTCAAATGGAAATCAAACAACAACGGAATTAACACCAGGGTGCCCAATGAAATATGATTGGTGTAAAACAACGCCGAAAATCTATTTTTCACAGTTTCTGGTTGGTGCAGCTTTTGTCACAATTGGTTACCCTGTTGGTTTTGTGGTCATAAATACGATCTACTCAAAACTACTTGGTCCCAGGAAACAGGTAAACAGCTATGATTCTACATTTCTTGTTTCACTGTGGTTTCAACTGGACTGTCTACATGAGCCTCTTTCCGCACTGAATTGAATGGTTTGGGCTTGAAACTAAGGCAAATTTTCTCTGCATTTGTAAAAGGGTTGCAGATAAACATAGCCCTTTTTGAAAATTGCGAAAAAGTGAAAACAACACTGGAACTCAATATTTCAAATACTACATGATTTTGACATTGCTGTTTTTTGAAGCAAGCATTTATTTTGTCTTTTCTCTGTGCCATAAATTGGCAACCACTTGCCAGATTAACTCAAAAAGGGTCCCAAACTTAAGTTGGAGCCTGACCTTTGCAACTGGGTAAAAAACAAGACAACCAAAGCTACAGCTGCTCCACAACAGCCAAAAAAAGATGGCACAATCTTTGGGATACCATGTAGATCTGATTACTTCTTCTTGTCTCGTAGGGTGCATATATGGCATGGATAGTAGCAATTGGGTCACTCGCAAAGGTAGTTGGACCATTATTAGTGACAAACGCATATGTTGATGTTGGGCCGAGATGGACATTTTTTATCGTTGATGTTTTAATCACACTGACCATTGTTTTATTAGGCTGTAACTATGGTCGGTTGGTGCCATTTCATGATTATATTGAGAAAAAGCAATAATATACAGCGAATTGGTTTGACTCCCAGCATATAATTTGTCAAGAAAGGTTAGAGGGCCTGAGTTCTTTTTATTCATTTTTTGCTTGCATAAGTTGTAAGAATATATATACTGGTATGTATAATTTTATATGGTAGTGTTAGAATATTCATGTATACAATTACATCTGATGTAAACCACTTGTTTCCTTTAGACACGCCAAAACTTTTTAAGGACAATCTGGTCAGAGCTGGTCAGAACTAACTTTAAAGTTAGTTTTTTTTATTCATATAAAACATTACAATACATTCTACCGTACTTTCTAATTACTATACAACAATAAGGGGACGATACCATGAGGAGCAAAAGACAATGATTACCCATGGCCAATACATAAAGATGCACAACGTTAAACAAAAATACAAGGGAACTGAACTAAACTGAAATAAGTAATTAGCTGCGAATATACAATGAAACCGCACAAGAAAAAGTAGGTGCTCATGTATGGGAGTTTGCAGCAATTGGACATTTAAGAGCGTTGTATAGCATGAATGAATTTGAGGGTAGCCTCGAGTAGCTTTTTATTGTTGTCGATGGTTAGCCTTTTGTCTCCATACAGACTAAATTTGAGTAAAACTTCATTTGAAAGAGAGGAAAATCCATGAGGTAGCAATACTGCATTTACACCACTGAGAAGATCAGATCTAGGCCCGATAGTAGACAGAGAATTGGTTTGACTCCCAGCATACAATTTGTAAACAAAAGTTCCAATGCTCTCAAAACACCCCGGGCAAAACACTAAACATGTAATAGAGGTAACAGAGAGCCCCAGCCCTTTTTATTTATGTTTTTGCTTTGCACGAGGGGAAGTTCATTTATACTGGTAGGGTGCCGGCGGTGGAAATCGGACACTTAAGGAAAACTAAATATTTTCATAAGAAACTTTGATCAAAAGACAAAACCAAAAGTACCAAGTGAATGAACAGGTATTTGGACATTTTTTCCCGAAATGTTTTGGTTTTTTACTTTGCCTGCTTTCCTCTGACAGTGATGTTTTTGAGATCGATCTTGGCGGTGGTTTTCGGACAATGGCTTTGGTTTTCGGACAGTGAGTTTCCTGACAGACAGTGACATTCCATTTATAAATATCTATACATACATCAATTGAAAAAAGTAATGAGATCAAAACAACATTTTTCGAACGCATCTCCTAGCTTTTAGATTGTTTTGTGTGTACCGAGACCTCTCCAGAATGTCATTACGATAACCAACAGTCGAACCATTGTTTTCGCATTAAAGAATAGAAAAAAAGACAAGTAAAATGAAGCAAAAGGGTTTATAGACGGAATACTTGCCAAGTATAAACAGAAAAGTAATTTTCTTGGCACATTCTGCATTGTGCAACTCACTGTCCGAAAACCACCGCCACTGTCCGAAAACCACCGCCAAGATCAGTCTCAAAAACATCGTTGTCAAAGAAAAGCAGGCAAAGTAAAAAACCAAAACATTTCGGGAAAATATGTCCAAATACGTGTCCATTCACCTGGTATTTTCGGTTTTTGTCTTTGATTAAAGTTTCATATGAAAATATTTAGTTTTCTTTAAGTGTCCGATTACCACCGCCGGCACCCTACTGGCCAAAATTCTTAGTTTCTTATAAAAAAGTACGTGTATGTTATTGGCGTAGAACATAGCATAATTTTCGTGGGAATTCTAAATATGTTTGAAACCGAAACAAAACAAAATCGAATGCATTGATTGGAAATTTTTTTTCCACACAAATGCCTGCTGCTGTTAATACGATTGATTACCTGTGTGCTAATCTTGTTTTCATTTGTATTTCCAATGCTATTGATCATTGTCCATTGATAATCTTTCTCGATTAATGAATAGGCTCCGGGCGTATTTCGATCAATTAATTGGCTTCTGGCGTGATTAATCTCAATTCACTTGCTCATAACAGCACACCCTTGATGTTGGTATACTGCTGCTATGAGAATTACGAACATATTTTGATCAATTAATTGGCTTCTGGCGTAATTTATCTCAATTCAGTTGCTCTGACCAGCACACTATACTGCTGCCAGAAGTATTACGAACATATTTTGATCAATTAATTGGCTTCTGGCATAATTTATCTCAATTCATTTGCTCTGACCAGCACAACCTTGATGTTGGTATACTGCTGCCAGAAGTATCTGAAACGTTTTGAAGTTTTTCTTGGAAAAAAGAAAACGGCATGCAAAAATGGAGAAAGGAGAACAAAACCAAGCAAGTAATGCCATAGCGTAAGTAGTGAAATAAACAGTTCCTAAATGTTATGCAGGCATTGGAGTCAAAGGAGTCAGATCAGATCTTCTTTTCTTTTAAGTACTCGGCAGTTAGTAAGGTTGCTTTTTGACATTAATTGCAGAAACCCCGGACTTATCCTTTAACCCAACCCAAATCAGCGCCATGACAGTTCACTTTAATTAACGCAATGAACTGTGGAAGAACAATTGTCAATTTAAGCTTGAGATCAGCATGCTATCGAGGTACTTTGATTGCCATAATCAATGCTGAATGCATTGACGAATGGTTGCTAGCAGAGAGAGAGAGATCAATAGCATAGTATAAGAAAATATCGAATTCATGCGGATCAAGAGAGAAAAGCACAGTATTTTCTCAGTACCATATGTTTGACTAGGATAAAGCAAGGCATCTTCCTTTTGCCAGCAAGCCTGATCTCAGCTATCATTGGCAAGTAACCAATTGGGCAGCCTTTGAACATTCTCAAATGTTTGGAAAACCTTCTGAACCTTGGGGGAGATCCTCGTTTAAAGAATTTTCATTTTAGCCATGGCGGGGCCTCTTTCAATATACTAGCCGGGTGGGCAATTTGCCGCAGATCCCTTCTTTAGACCCCGTTTACACTATGCCGGTACGAAATGAATATGGCATGAAACTGTGCCGTATTGGCCTCCCGTTTACACTATGCCGGCATAGTTTTCATTTGAATACGGCACGAAATGAATACTGCATGCTAACTGGCTTCGTCGCTCTACCGGCATAGTGTAAACGGCAAATACGGCATCATTTCATGTCGGATTCACATCGAGGTGATAATGTGGCAACTGAGAGCATGCGCGTTGACTAATCCTCGCTCTGCGCATGGTTGAAACCTATCGTATTCATTTTGTACCGGCATAGTGTAAACGGGGTCTTAGATCCATTGTTTTACCTTTTCGAACAAAAGGCCTATTAGGCCTATTAAACTTTTTCATTAAGGCAACGATTGAACGAATTAATGTGTAAAGTTTCTTTATCTATCTATCCATAATTGAACATTACCTATCACTTCTAAAATATACCCCAGAAATACGGTAGATGCCAATGAAAATAGTCTTTGGATGCATAAAATTTATCCTATGCATGAAATTTGGACACAAGCCCAAAACATGGGGACACGCCGAAGACTAGGCACGAGGGCACACCAAAATCAAAGGCACGAGGGCACGCTAAATATTTAGGCACAAGGGCACGCTGAAAATCTAGGCACGATGGCACGAGGTAATTGAAGGGCACTCAATTTAACAGACTCCCGTTTCCCCTAACCAACAAAAAATTCTGTCGGCAGGATTTCGAAAGCCTACCGTTATCGTGTCGACAGGAGGTCAAAGCGGCAGCTTGTTAGGCCTATTCTGTTTTCAAATGCTACCGATATCGTGCAAACTGGATCTGATGCGAACAAGATACTTCCAAACAGAATTTGATACTTTTTTCTGTATTTTTCTCCAATCAAGCGATACTGAGTTGGAGGATAATCAGCTGCAAGAAGATTTTCAAGAAAATGAAAGCACACAAAGCTACAGAGCAAGATGGAACTCAATACGAGTTCTCTATCTGACAGCGTTTTTTGACGCAATTGGTAAGTGCTAAAGAGTGACACGTTTTATTGAAACAAATTGAAAAGAGTTTACAGAGTATACCATGCATCATTTGCGACAATTCTCAACTATCCTTGTGAATTTCAAGGAGCTTTTCGGAGAATTACTCTATTGGGCTATTTATGGCAGGGGGGGGGGGCAAAAATGTTAAGTGTCCACTGAGACAACAGTTGTTAACACTTGCATTCAGAGGAGGAGACTGCGAATTGAGCCCCCTCCCCTGTTTCTTGATTTATCTACTTCAGAATTGCCGCTAGAGAAACAGCTATTTTTCGTCGATAATTTCGCATTTTGTCCATGCTTATTACATGCGAAATAACGGATCAAAATAAGCTGATCATTTGCTTATGTACCCTACTACCCTACAAATCGAGCTGCATTACGATCGTAGGAAAAACCCTGAATAAAAGTGCCTTAAAAGGGGCTCCGTCGTCAAACAGTAAACAAATCCGTAAACTCGCATGTGTCGCCGATTATCCACTGTTCGTCCATTGTTCTCTACTGTTTGTTTGGTGGCTTCAACTAAGCCACCAAAAAGTGACTGTTAAAAATCCACTTATATCCGAGCAATCGTAGAAGATATGAATGTTTGGTTTGTTCCCAAGTGAAGTACAATGATTAATGTCCAAACAGCAACTTTCATTTTGAAAAAAATACGAAAATCCTGTGTGATATCACATTTAAAAAAACTGCAAAATTCATCGTTTTGTTTACATTTTGACGACGGAGCCCCTTTAATTGCACTCAAAAATGAGTGAAAGAATGAGAAAACGACTTGAAAATTGGAGGAAAACGCTGGCTATACCAGGAAAATCCCAAGTAACTCTTGGAAGGGGTAAATGAATAGTGAAACATTCAAGTTTACACAGGGACTAGACCACACAGCACGTAGACTTTCCCCAAGTCTATTTCGTCAAAAAAATTTCGTCAAAAAAAAATGGAAGGGAAAAGTGCAGATAGACGCATTACAGTTGATGAAATAGACTTGGGGCAGAAGCCTACACAGTACGGCATGCCGTTTATACTGAAGTGGAGAGGACTCCCCAGATTTCCGACTGTTACTACGGCTATCGCAATTTTTTCTAATTGTCAAATGGTCCATTATAATGCTGGAAAATGACGGAAATTCTGTAGATGAGTTCTAAACCATGTGTTCTTCAATCAAATAAACATGGAAGTTTAGGAGAGGAGGTCTTAGCAGAAGAAGGTAATCTTTTGAAGGCAGTGAAATATTTTGCAGCACAAAACGCAATAGTTTCGGCAACTTTTGTATAAGATTGCATTTCTTAGGAGTTTGGAAAAATTTACTTTTCTTTTTCTAACTTGCACAGGAATCGCAATGTTCATGTCTTCATTGTGGCCATACTTAAAAAAGGTAAGTAATCAGTGACATAATGCCAATCTTTACCTGTTCTCAAAGGAGTGCTGACATACAGCTCATTGGCTCCTGAAATAAATTTGAACCCATTGTTGTACAATCAGATAGCCCTATGGGTCTACTTAATGCAGTGACCACCCTATGATTTGCCTGCAAATAGCGTCCCATTTTGGGCTGAAAATTCTGGGACAGGATAATACGTTTTTAAACAAATGATTCGTGGTAAAAAATTTAAAAATATCCTTAAAACGCAATAAAAACACCAAAATCAGTAGAAAGAAGACTATTAACTCATGTAAAAGAAGCAACAACCAAAATAAACCTGTAACAAGAGAAAAACTGTTAAATCCTGTAAGAGGAAAACCGAATTAATCTTAAAACCTGAAAGGAAAGAAATAAGTTGGTACTCACCAGTAACTGCTGTAAAGATCAATGTGAAATCACCAAATACGCAAAGAGGATTTTTACAGAGTTTCAAACTTGATGATCATATGGCAATCTTTATCAACATGGAAATATTTTCAAGATGCTTGCTTGTTTAGATGCTGAAACAGGGTTGAATTTCAATTAATAGATCCCAAATGGACATTAGCATTGCAGCATGCTTTGATTGTGAATTGGTTCATAAATTTTGCATTTGTGCAAAGTAATGATATGCTTTTGGTTGCTGATGTATGCGCATAATCTGGAAACAAAGAATGTCATAGGTACTGGTCAGATGGCACTACCGGCTTGGCTTTTGCAAGTTGAAATCAAACAAGGAAAGGGACCAGATCTTACAAAGGGAACATGGACCCCCCTTTTATGGGGGAAATTTTCTGTGAGCGTCGTGTTATTTATAATCTGAGAAGCAATAATGAATTTGTGCTACCAAGGGTAAGAACAACAAGTTACGGATCCGAGACTATCAAATATAGAGGGCAAAGTCTTTGGCTATCTCTTCCTCCTCACATTAGGAATGCTCAATCTATCGATGAGTTTAAGAAAAGAATTAAAAGTTGGAATGGCGCTGACTGCTCATGCAGATTATGTAGGACGTTCTTACCACAACTTAGATTTTTGTGATACCATGATTTGATACAGCTTTCATTTCATATTTCGGACACCGATTTTGAACAGCTCGGATTTTTATATTACTACGTTTTTCATTCTTTTTTGAAATTTCATACCTTGTATTTGAAATCTTATTTATTTAATCATGTATACATATTTATTTATTGGACTTGTATTAGTTTCTAGCAGTTGGCTTGGATTAGCTAGTTTAGTAATTATTTTTAATTTTCATTGTGCATAGCAATGTAGCGCCAACTTTAAATAAATCGATCATTATTATTATTGCTGCCCAAGGCAGCCTTACTATTCTTCTTCAATCAGCGAGTGAAATTAGCCTGCCTGCTGTCTGTCTGCCTGCCTGCTGTCTGTCTGCCGTCAGGCTTTGTAGACGGGCCAGCTCACGGCTGAGGTTCGCGGTCTCGTGGCTTGTGAGCATTTATCCAACAAACAACAACAAAAGTTCTCCAACAAAAGACAAATGTTGCTATAGGATCGCGGGAAACTTCTGTCTTGTATGCGCTTTCTGTGCGCTTTCTTTATTTCAGTGCCAATTAGCAGAGATAAAACGTTAATCAATTGCTTTAACGAGCGTGACGGACTTTCTTTCTTTCTTTCTTTCTTTCTGACTGACCTGGAGCCCCCTCTTAGATTACAAAGTACTTTGTAATCAATAATGAGTTCTTCCTAACTACGTCAATGGACGACAAAGGTTTATTTCTGACAATGCAGAACTCAGTATTACGGGCCACGGAACCATGGACTACAGAACTACGGAACCAAGAGCCTTGGACTCAGGAACTAGAAACCGGCGGAGGAGACTAACTCAATATTCTAAATCATTTACCTTTTGAACCATTAGCCAACTGTAAATTCAAACATAATACACGTTTCCTTAGCGATAATCATTCAATTAATTTCTATAAAATTGACCTCGCTACAGTCGCATTTGGTACAAATACTAATCGGCAGCACTCGCTGATTGATGTTATATCTAGTTATTATTATTATTATCTTACATTAGCAAGGGATTTTTGCCAATTTTTGAGATCAAAGAAATATGGAGATGTATCATATTCCTCATAAATCAAAGACCATGCATAAATGGCTCCAACGCAAAAGACAAAATGCAAATGAAGAATTTCATGAAATTATTTGAGAAAGATGATCCAAAGCTGAACATGTTGGGGGAGGGAACAAGGACAGATTTGGTAAGACAATAGCACGAGTTGGTTTTGATTGACACCGCAATTCAAAGCGATTAGCGATCGAAGACAAAGGAAATTCTCTCAACCAGTAATTCAAAACAAACAAAGCCGCAAAAGCGTCTCTGAAACCCAGGTAGCTAGCTCGCTCATTGTGGATTCCAGAAATTGTTTTTAAGAGCAAACTTGGGCGTAGATCGAGAAAAAAAGGATATGTCTACACATCGGCCACGGGCGTTTCATTTATTTGATTCAAAAGCCGACTTGGAGGCGATTCAATTCTCTTATTTTCTTTGGGTGTGATTTAAACACTTATTGATCAGCTTCTGAACCAAAGAAATAAAAAGCCCGAGGTAGATGTTTTGATATATCCTTCTTCTTTCGATACAAGTTCATGTTTGCTCTTAAAGACAATTTCTGGATTGCACAACAAGCGCGCTAGCTACTTGGGTTTCAGAGAAACTTTTGCAGCTTCGTTTGTTTTGAATTTCTGGTTGAAAGAATTTCCTTTGTCTGCGATCGCTAATCGCTTTGAATTGTGGTGTCAATCAAAACCAACTCGTGATATTGTCTTACAAAATCTGTCCTTGTTGGGGGAGGGGGTATTTGAGAGACTTATTTGAGCTTGGAGTATCTGATATAATTATGGGCATCAGTATGTACAGTACAGGCCTTCTGGACATTAACATGGTCGGCATTCAGGTCAAAATTTAGGTCAAAAAGACATTTATTGTGAACAGAAAAATAATCACACAGTCAAAAGTCTAATGAGAAGGCATCTAAGAGGCAAAATAAAGTTTGAAGATGAGACAAAACAAGAAAAGAAAGATCAATGTTGTGGATAGCAAAAAGTTTACTTGGTTTTTGTTGCATCAAACTTCGTCATTGTTACAACAAACTGACTTTTCTCAAAACAGGGTTTTCGCCCGGGTTAGCATTTTGTGTCCAATGCAATTGTTTTTAGAATGAAGATTTCTCAGCCTCCTGGCTAAATTCCTGGCTAAATTTTGGGTAGGGGTCTGCGGTGAGCATATTCAAAATGGTACCGTTGGCTAGACCGATATTTACGGAAATGGTACCCTTGGCTAGACCAATTTGACCATTTTCTGGACCAATTTGACCATTTTCTGGACCAATATGACCGTTCGCTAGACCAATATGGTAAAAAATGATACCCTTGGCTAGACCGTTGCTAGGCCAGAATTGCAAAAAAGTATACCCTTGGCTAGAGTAGAAGTCCGAAAAAGTGCACCCTTCGTCGCAGCACATCCTTAGGTACCTTTACTATGGAAGAATCCCCCCCCCCTCCCCCGTGGTAACTCCAAGAATATTCAGTGGATTTTGAAGATTCTGGTGTCTAAAATGAATTAAAGAAAGATCTTCTGTACGGGGGTTATCCCATCATGAAGCCTCTTAGTTATATCGTTATTTTTTAATATAGAATCAAACGTTGAACAATTTTTTGGGACACTCTGTAGTCTTGATATTGGTTTTAGGTCGATGCTAACGTTTCAGCAACATTTCTGGGTTGGAACAATGCAGGTTTCAGTTTGTGTGCCATGATTGGATCTGGCATTCTTGGCGTTTGGTGTCATTATTTTCCTGCTGCTCAACCGCTCCATTTCTCGATGTTTCTTCTATTTGTGGGTAGTTTGTTGTATTCGTATGCTGAAGCCTTTGGTACTCATGGTATTTATGCAATCCTAGTGGCAAGACTTCTCCTTGGGATTACTTCGGGTAAGTGTAAGGGCTTGATTACATGGGCGAGTTTACCCGCTTGTAGCTCGTTTACGGCTCATTAAAGCTTTTATGCCGCTCCACGTTTTTTTTTATAAGAAACTGGTTTATAAGGAACTAGTACTACGATTACCAAAAATTTAAGAAACTCTAGTACTACGCTCAAGAACAGTTAAGAAACTCTGAAACTTTATTTCTGTATGTCTCTCTTATTCTATGTCTCTGTAACAAAGGTACATTCGTCTTTTCTTGACTTTTAACTGCAAAATTGGTATATTTTTGCCTTGATGTGCATGGCTTCTTCTTGATGACAATTTCAATGCAAAATGGAAGCCCTTTCTAGAGAAGAAGGCTCAACTTCGAACAATACCGCAATTTTAGGCCCAAAAAAATAAGAAACTAATTAAGAAACTTTTACTACTAAAACACCGAAATTTTCATGCGAAATTAAGAAACTTTTAGTACTAAGTGCTGTTCCAAGTTTCTTATAAAAAAAAACGTGTATATAAAGACCGGCAGCCTCGTTTTGCTCATTCGACAATCACCGGCTTTGTGAACGGATGAACAAAGGCGCGAACTACTGGTGTTGTGGCTGGAAAATGGAGGAGACATCAAAAGAAACGGCGCGTTCATGGCGTTCATGAGCTCCGCACGCTACGCTCTCTCGTGACAAATGATTCAATGTCTGCCATTATCTTTATATAGCGACATAAAAGCTTCAAGTACATGAAGCGAGGCAACCCGCTTTACCTAGCCTACGCGTAGACCCATTATCCCAAAGGAGGAAAGGGTCTACGAAACAAAGAGCAAAAGCTTGCTACTGAGGTTTCTAGATTTCTGGAAACTTAATTTATGCAGCCTTTGTTTCAACCATAGAAATATTTCTATTTCTATGGTTTCGACGCGTTTCACAACTAATTTGATCAAATTAGATGTCATGTGAGATTTACGATAATGCAAAATTACTTATGTTTATGCAGAACCCTGCAGAACGTTTCTATTCGCGGGCATCTAGTTTGAGACAAGCAGTCACGAAAATAACCTCTATGCAGATTCACATGCATGAAGATGTTTTGGTTCAGTGTGATCACGTGCCTTCCCCCACTCAATGGGGCCATTGTTTGCTGGAATTCTGCACCTTTCCTCTCAACTTCACCTGCGACGTTTGCATCCGTAGCCTCTGTGCAGGCAAATATTCGTCCAGGAAATCGTCAAAATTGGTCTAGCCAAGGGTACAATTTTCGTAAAAATTGGTCCAGAGAATGGTCAAATTGGTCTAGCCAAGGGTACCATTTTGAATATGCTCGCTGCAGACCCCTACCCAAAATTTGGCCAAGAACGCCCCGTGCTTCTGGGTAACACATGACCATTAACATGTTACGAACCCCCCCCCCCCCCCCCTGAGATATCTTCATCATCTGATTGGTTGTATAGCAGTCCTTGATTCCAAACGTTTGATAGACTTATTTGAGAAACGAAGAAACAAACACTGTCTTAATTCTTTCTGACAGGAAATACGGCTGTATGTCGCACAGTAATATCACAATGTACAACACTGGAAGAAAGGACAAATGCATTTGCAAACTTCGCCATTGCCCAAGTTGTTGGATTTGCCGTTGGACCAGGTCAGACAGCTCTGTTTTTATTTGAAAGCTTTACGACAGCATACCTTTTTCATAATTAACCCTATTCCACGCGGAGGGGGAGGGGCAAAAATGCCCCCAACCAAACCAACCTTTTGACATTAAGACCGAGAGTAAAGAGGATAGAGCTGAAGCATCAATGAATTTTCCTAATCTTTAATTATTTGGAAATTAAGTTTGAGGCTTTTCATTGTCATGATTAAAGTCACGTGACCGGCAAATGCCCATATTTGGAAAGTGATCACAAAGATCGCGAAAGCAGTCACAAGATTTGTTTTGATTAAGTCGTGCTTCTATACCAAACGATTGTCATTGCACAAGTATTTTCATTTTACATATACGTGGTGTCTCAAGAAACGTATACAGATTTGGTTGAGTTTAGCTTTGATCAATAGCTGCTCACTCTCAAAGTGTTCCTCAATAGATATACCGGGTAAGTCTATAAATAGACCTGGCTTTTAGAAAATAGCTGCTCTCTCAACCTCAAAGCAATAACATAGAGTAGCGTCGCCCCCTTATGGCCGGTCGCCCCCTTCTGGCCGGTCGGCCATGGCCCCCTGAATGCGAGTGCCAACAAAGACGTTATCAATAATTGGTTGTTGCGCATGCGTACTGACGAAAAACCATGTGAGGCTTTATTTTTCGAAAAATGAGCAACATCATATGATGCATGTCTTTTCATGTATATGTAGCATTTTTAGCTAGTTTTGAAAGTAATTTATAATCATTTTTAGACAAAAATCACTCTTTTTTGCGTACAAAATAAATAAATGCTGACATCAGCAAAAATATTAGTGTTACGAAGCAAAAATTTAGAATAAAAATTACAAAGATATAATACTTCTATGTTTCAAATCTCACATCGATATGTTATACGGATTTGGAGATACAACGCGACAAAGTCCATGTGGTTTTACACCCAAATTAGCAACATTTGCTGACGTCAGCACTTAATCACGTGACATAAACAAAAACAAATTACGTCGTCTTGTTTGCCTTATCGTGTTTGTTACTTGTGCCAAGTTTCAAGTCTCTAGCACTTATTTTTTTTTTTTTTTTTTTTATTCAAATATTAAATTTTACAAGATACTTTACATTTTACTATACCTAATTCTACTTACTATACGACACACTACAAGTACGATACCATGGGGAGCAAAAGACTACGACTACCCCATGGCCAATATCTAAAAACATGAAACGTTAAACCGTATACAATCACACTACGAACAATTTATAAATTAAAGGATACTATACTGGATTCAGTTTCACTCCAGATGTCAGGTCAGTGTTGCGATGAATTTGTAGATGCAATGAGTGCAACTCATTTGGTGTAAATTTAGGCAAGTAAAATGCCTCCATCTGATGTGAAACAGAATTTACAAGGAAAAGAACACTAACGGTACGGGACTTGGTGATTGCTTAGGGCATGGCTAAATTCTCAATAGATCTTAATCAAACCGACCAGTTTCGTGGATGAAGCGTAAAGTTAATTCGAGTACACTTCTGTTCAACTCATTAGAAAGGTCTTCATCACCATACAATAAAAGCTGCGTCAAAGAGTGATTTGAAAGATTGGTGATTTGTACATATGGTCGTAATAATTCAACAATTCCAGCGAGAAGATTTTGTCGTTGAACATCAAAAGAAGGGCAGAGCAACAAAAAGTGCTCCGTGTCTTCAATGCCATCGCTTGTTGGGCACATTGGGTTTATGGTATCTCTGAAATTATGCTTGAATTTATGGAGATTTAACTTGCTGAGACCAACCCTGAGTTGTGTTAGGTAGGATAATCCTGTGGGATCGTGAATTCCAAATACAGATTTTGCAGGGGGACGGATTATTGATAAGAGCTTTTTCTTAAAAACAGCAATAGAGGGTGCAAGTCTCAATTCAGGCTCAAGCTTATTCCATTCGCATAAACAGTTTGGATAGAACGAAGACTTGAATTTTTCTGTCCTTGCCTTTAATCGCCCAATGACATCCTGTCCGCGGAGACGGTACTGCGACTGATGAAGAGGGGGAATTGGATCAACTGTATACTCAGGACTAAGATTATTTATAAACTTGTAGAACAAGGTAAGGCGTCTACTCCATCTTCGGGAACTCAGTGACTCCCAACCAAGCTCTGCGTACAGCTTCTCTCGAGATGTACCCCTCCATGTACCTGACACAGCCAAGGCAGCAGAATACTGTACTTAAGAAGAATTATTTTTAGATCTAGCACTTATGCTTCTGAGAATAAAGAGGGGGAACTTTGTGCCCCCCTTAGTCTTCCCGAAGTTTCAAAAAGCCTAGTCTGGATAGGGTTAAAATAGAATATCAGTACTTTCCAAGATTTTTTACAATTCTAATCCAAATATGTCCATTTCTAGCAATACAGGCGGCAATGGTTCCACTTGGCAACAAAGGATTTTACTTTTCTCCAATGAAGTTATCTCTCAATGTTTACACTGCTGCTGGTTTCTTTGGCGTGTTAATGGCCTTGGTTAATTTTGGAGCTATTGTTATTTGGTTCAGGGAAATAAAAGTCGATATTTATGCTGGGCAAAAGAAAGTTGAAGTAGATACTGGTGAGTAGATACTGCTATCTTGAGAAGAACCCTTTGACATTTCCCAAATTCTTCAAAGAAATCTACTCTCCAGATGTTTTGGGTTACAATTTTGGATGCCCGTAAAGTTACCTCCAGGTCTGGCTGAGCAATAGCCTTTATATCGGCGAAGTCTTGTCAAGGCCATTTACGCCACTTCAAGTGAGGTGATAGAGAGTGTGTCTGTTGCAGGGGGAGCGAAACAAGATACTCTTTTGGAATAAGTCTAGGTTATAGCTCCATCACTATTCTACGCAACAAGGGCAGATTTTGTAGTACAATAGCATGAATTGCTTTTGTTGAAACCTCAATTCAAAGCGATTAGCGATCACAGACAAAGGAAATTCTCTCACCCAGTAAGTCAAAACAATCAAAGCCGCCAAAGTTTCTCTGAAACCCAGGTAGCTAGCTCGCTCGTTGTGCATTCCAGAAATTATTTTTAGATCGAAAGAAGAAGGATATAGCTACGCATCTGCGGCGGGCATTTTATTTCTGTGATCCAGAAGCTGAGCAGTAAATGTTTATAACACCCAAGAAATAAGAGAATTGAATCGCCTCCCAAACGGCTTTTGAACCAACCAAATTAAATGCCCGCGGCAGATGTGTAGATGCATCCTCCTTTTTTCGATCTATGTTCATGTTTGCCCTTAAAACAAATTTCTGGAATGCACAACGAGCGAGCTAGCTACCCGGGTTTTAGAGAAACTTTTGCGGCTTTGTTTGTTTTGACTTATAGTTGAGAGAATTTCCTATGTCTGAAATCGTTAATCGTTTTGAATTGAGGTGTCAACAAAAGTAACTCATGCTATTGAATTACAAAATCTGCCCTTGTTATTCTACGTAGTTTTACAGGGATGGCAGCAACCTTTATTTGAACATCTGAAGAGCAGCATCATATAAATGCTTAGCGAGAATCTCTTGCCGTTTCGTCACAATCTGTTGGCTGACGGGGCACCATTTTTTTGTAAATTAATGCATTTAGCATGAAAAGCAGGACTCTTGTGCTTGGGGCTGAAATCTAATGTTGGCGAAGCGATCTAAATTCGGCGTATAGTGTCATTTGGGAAGGAGAATATTTTGAGAACACGCCCTCTAGATCGTCGGAAAATGCCATTCTTCTCAAAAATTATGGGGTAAAAAGCACTTTCTTGCTGAACCCAATGTATGAATTGTATTTGCTTCCAAAATCTTCATTGGTAGCCTGCGTGCAGACTTTTCATTGGTAAATTCCCAACATTTTTATCCTTCGGAACTCTCTTAGAAACGACTGTGACCGTAAGCCTGATCGTAAACAAATGACAACAGTCAAAAAATTTACCTGCTGACACTAAAATCACAATACCTCCAAATTTTAGTGCAAAGACCTATTAACATCTGACACAATTGGAAAGGGTATTATTTGGGCTATTCATACATAATCGTTGTTCCATTCAAATATAAATGCTACCTTGGAGAATTACCTCTTCTCTGCGGAACGACTGATGTCTTCTTTGGGGAAACAGGACTAACCAACAAAGACGACAATTTTTCTGATAATTCAACAAAGACGACGTATTTATGTAGCTTTTACGGTTTGGTTCTTTCATTGATGGCAAGGCATTGATGGAAAAGCTTCTATTACCCCGATGTCATCTGATTCCTTCGGTATGGCATATCCATCCCGGGAACAGGGGCTAACTGTCGATCGAAGTCTTTTGGTACGAAATGCTCAGAGCAAAGCACGGAGTGCTTCTAATCGGTCCATTTTGCCTTCTATCTCTTTATAAATTCCGTCAACTTCTTCCTTCTCGTTTCCTTGCTTCAGGCTGGTCATCACCAAAGAAGGCAGATTATGAATAGAGATACCCAGATTTTTGTCATAGATATTGCTCCAGTCACAAACTATACACCTATCAGGCATGGTTGAAACAACGGCTTTGCGGACAGAAGCAAGAAACAACCTTGTTCTGTTTATGGTCTACGCTACGACTCTCTCTCGCGCTTTCCTGCTGTGACGCTGCAACGCTCGTTACCAGTCTTCTGTTCTTTGCGCGATAATTTTGAAATATTACCGCAAATTCACAACTTTGAAGGGCTTTTGGGGGCACTTATTGCCAAAATATCGTGCTTTGGGTGATCTCATCGAATTCAGCAGTGAAAGAATGTTCATATATCAATTTTCGTAATTGGTGATATTCGAGTGGTATTAGCCCTTTAACTGCTCCCTACATCCTTGATTTAAAATGACGAATTTTCAAACTTGCCTTTTATTTGCAGATGACCTTCCAAGGCCTGACTTCCTTGCCATTGGAGTTGCAAGCGTTCTATATCTCGTTTTCCAACTTGTATTTTCTCTTAATGAGACGTGAGTATCTCCTATTCTTCACTTACGCAAATATCACTTTTCTCTCAAGCTTGGTTCACACACGAATTGAATAAGATATTTCCTGAACTCATTTTAAGTGCTTTTTCAATAACTTTTCACTTCAAATGTAATTAGAAATAATTGCCTCATATCAAATTATTTTTTGGAAGATGTTACCCTGGGTACCAGAGCCTCAAAAGTAGAAAGAAATTGATTGCGTCCCTTTTCTCTCTGTTTATGCAAGCAAGCGAAGCAAGATGAACCAGAACAGCTGATCTAGCGATGCCTGCCAGAAGGCTCGGAACACTTTAACTAAATCAACTATTTTGACTAACTGATCGAAAATAATGTCTCTTTCTTTTTATATTAGAATTATGACTCCACTGGGAATGGATGAATTTGCCTGGACAAAAACAAAAGCTGTTCTATATAGTGGAGTGATTTTAATTGTTGCTGGTGTGGTTGCAATAACATGCTTTATAGCAATGAAATTTGCATCTAAGAGGTAAGACTACTCAGTTAATAGCCATGACTCCCCATTTTTGCAGCGTTGTTTGTTTTGAATTACTGGTTGGGAGAATTTCCTTTGTCTACGATCCCTAATCGCTTTGAATTCTGATGTCAGTCAAAAGCAGCTGATATGACGCAAAATTCGTCCTTAGCATATCGAGGAATATTACCGTAAAAGCTATATCATATTCTAGTGACTATGGCTGTATTAAGACAGCCTCATTCTTTTAACACCCCCCACTTATATCAAATTCCAGGGGTTATCAAAAATGTTCTATTCATTGAGGTTAACAAGCTTGCCTGTTCATTTTGATATGGATTTGATTGAGATAAAAGTGAATGAGCCCCCTCTCTAATAAGCTCCCTCTCTGTTAAGCCCCCCTCTGGAATTTTTGAGATTAAATAAGTCCCTGAGGCTTAATAGTCCTTTTACCGTATGTTTGATTTGAGGTAGCCAGAAACAGTGGATACAAAGCAAAATAATTCTTTTATTTTCAGGTTCGGAGAGAGAACTTTGCTTACATTTGCATTGGTCGCATGTTTAGCAGGATTCCTTGTATATCTCCCATGGGGCAACGAATATCCTGTACTCCAAACTTCAAGTAAGTTATTGTGTTTGCTCAAATTGGCCCAAGAAAGTCTCGATAGACCTGTAGGGTGACTCAAGAAAATGTCCCATGTTTGAAAATCATCACATCAAATGTTTTTTATCAATAATAGTCACAATTGGTTTTTTTTAATAGCGAAAAGATTGAAGCTTTTTCCTATTTTTCGGTAATTCCAAAATGATAGGCCAATCTGTTTTATTCATTATCATTATTAATTTATTTTCAGGTGGCTTTCACTGAAATAGCTAAAATGTCAGCTAACGTTAGAAATAAACCTAAATATTGTGCAGGAAACGTGAATAAATCTGTTAAAAGCATAATTTTTTAATTCGTCAAATGCCTAACTAACGCTACATAGCTTGCAGGGGTGATTTTCTCCTTGTTTAATTGAACTGACTAGCTGATTCCTTATCGACCTTTAAATCGGACGCTTTCTGTTCCCTGCTGACAGATCTTTTTGTTTTTTTTATCATCAACGAAAGCACATCTAAGAAAGGAAAACAACTCACTTTATTTGGGCCATATACAGCGGGAATGGGCATAAACTCATCTGGTTCAACTGTATTTTTATTGCATCAACGTTCAAGTACTGCCCATTGATTTGGCTTTTTTGCGGAAAAACGTCAAAAAACAACATAGCTAGAGTACACAAATAGCTCTGAGGGTGCTACTTGACGATCATGAATCCACATTTGAAGTTTTACTGGCAAAGAACAATGAAACAACTATTCACATCCAAAACCTTCGTGTGCTTTGGATTGAGCTATACAAAACACTTAGCTGTACCAATCCGTCCTTCATGCAGGAGTGTTTTTTTAGAAAGGACACCAAATATGACCTAAGGACGAAAGATTTATCACAAATCCCTGGAACGGAAAGTATGATGTTTGGCATTGATTTCATCAAGTTTTGAGGCAGCCTCTTATGGAACAGCATGCCTGATTTAACAAAGAGCGCTTCATCAGCTGCTATATAAAAACACAAAAAATTGGAGTGGGGACAAATGCCATTGTAAGATTTGTAGATAATGATTATTAGTAAGTTACATTACATTGTATTATAGGTTTATTTTTCTTGTAAATAGTTGGTATAAATTAGTTCACATTATTGTAATAATGTAATGTAGAACTAGAGCTGTTAATTAACCAACTTTAAATAAATTGATAAATAAATAAATAAAAGTACCGCGTGTCCCAAAATGATGTATTATCGTTTGATTGCTTATATGTCCGTAACCGATGAACCGATTTTCAAAAACTGGTAAAACCTTAACCAACGTCTTAAAATACAATTTAGCCTTTAGGCAATCAAATAAAACAAAGTGTTTGAAAATCGGTTCATTGGTTATGGCCATGTAAGCAATCAAACGATAATACATCATTTTAGGACACCCGGTATTTGGTGCTTACAATTTAACAAGTGTACAGAACAATACAATAAAGTTTTCTCACACAAGATATCCGGTAAATTTAAGAAATTCAAAAAACGTTTAACAGATCTCATCTGGGGTTGAATGTACCAGTATATGCCATTGCAGGTACACAATCTTTGACGACAACACAAAATAACAATTTGAAATATTAGTCATCAGTCAAAACGGAAAGTGCAGAAGTTCGTAAAGATAAGAACCAATCTAGTGTAAATCGACGTTTCCAGTTATATAGGAGAGAATCCATATTTGGCAAAATCAGTTGAATATTAATATTAAAGCACATATGTCACATTGGCAATTGGTTAATACAACAAAAAAGTTTGGAGTGGAATTCCATTGTTTCGAGACTTTTCATTTCTGTTTCATGAATTTTTATTGCAATGAAAATTCAACCTCGATCCTGTGCTTTGTAATAAACAATAGAGAGAATTGTATTGCATGAACCAATCAGCTTCATGACATATGCCCTTTAAAGCATTGCAAGGACGAGGCAATGGTTATTTGAATTACGTTTCTAGAAGATTTTGTTTTCTGCTAAATAAAGATAAGTAGGAGATTTGTTTCAGGAACTTATATGCTCTTTTTTGACAGAAACAATCCCACATGGAAATCAAACAACAACGGAATTAACACCAGGGTGCCCAATGAAATATGACTGGTGTAAAACAACGCCGAAAATCTATTTACCACAGTTTCTGGCTGGTGTAGCGTGTGTCACCTTTGGTTACCCCGTTGGTTTTGTTATCATAAATACAATCTACTCAAAACTGCTTGGCCCAAGGAAACAGGTAAACAGCTATAATTCTACACTTCTTCTTTCACTTGTTTCACCTTGATTGTCTTCATTTAATGAGATCTCTGCTCTTTTGCTTCGGCATCCATTCTTGCTTACTTTCAAATTCAACGGCCTAAGGCTTTTGAATAGTGCCGCGCTCTAAACTCACGCCCGACAACACCTTTCTCGAGGAGTTCAGCCTCGCTTTGATGCCCCTATACAAATGTATAGGAAAATGACCGGAAGTGAATATTTTCGTCGACTTTGAACGTTTCATGCAGTGATGCGGTGTGATTTTTCCGCGTTAATTTAATCTTAAAAGGTAGTGAATTTATCTAAGAAATGTTTAAAACTAAAATCGTTTTGATTTAAACTTCCCGGTAAACTCCACGCAATTTGACAGGAGTGATGGTCTTATTTTAAGAGATTTTCATCCGTATTTGGGCAAATTTTTCGAATTCATTGTCTTTGTTGAAGTAAAAAGCGCCTTGAAAGCCATGACATTTAGAAAATCTCGTAGATCGTAGAAATTGTTTTGAAGCGGCGTGGTCTGCTTGCTGCTTGCTTTCAAGAAAACCCTTTAATTCTGATAGGAAACGAAGCAATAAACCAATATGCAGAGCACTAGCGATCCTTTTACTGCCAGTGAAGGACAAGAGATGCTTTCATGTTTTCAAATAATTCTCCAACCCGCCAGAAAGAAAAAGACAAGAAGAAGCAGCTTCCAACGAAAGAACTCGGATATTTATGGATCAAGAACTAAAACCGTTTTGTTTATGATGGCATATGTCTTTGATGGACAAATGGATAGCAAATTATAGAAAATATGTTATTTGTACTGGGCAAGTTCCTCTCAATGATGGAGCAACTCAATGCAGTCTGGAAATCTTCTCTTGTTGGCTCTAAAAACTCACAGACAAGGAAGATAGAGAAGGATGCTGTCTATTGAAATTTCAATGACTATTTCTGAATGGACAACGGCAATAACTGCTTTTTGGTAATTTTCAGAAACTCATGAATAAGCATGGCATTTCACCTACAGGGTGAAACGGGCGAGCTTTGTCTTTGTCTTTGCAAACAATTGTCTTTGCAGATCAAATTCAGAATAAGTTTCAGACTGTTTCAGAATTGGAAGCATTAAAATTTCAATTTTGTGATGATTCAATTGCTATTATCTTACCATCTTCCTATCATCAGAGTAAAATCATCAGAGTATCAATTATTGGATTACTCAATTTTTTTTATATATCATAATATTGTTTTTCATTGAATGCTTTGTTTGCAACAGTGATGTTCCATCAGTTTTGCATCAGTCTTCAGGCATCAGGCATTGAAAAAGCAAGAATTGCAGTCTTTTGTGGTTGTTGTCAAATGCTGCTTCAAGGTTGGGCTTGATTGGTAAAGGATAATCTTGTTCTGTTTGGGTCCTAAAATAAAACAGAGACAATATTATTTCCTCCTACTAAAACTGTTTGCTGCATAGCAAATTTCACTTTGTCTCATAGAGAATTGCATGTACAAAAAAGAGCAGCAAACCAAAATAGGAGATGTCTTTGCAAACTTAAATCAGAGCAACAATACCCTGCTCAAGAAAAAGAAAACAGATTTAAAGGCAAATAATTGCAGTAAACTATCGTTTTTATAGGCAAAATAATCAAAGCTGATAATTTTTTGTACAAGGTATCCTTGATAACATTGTTTTAGTAAGCAAATCTCCTATTTCTAGGCCAGAGCTTCCCCATTAGTCTTGAAGAAAATAAGCAACAATGCAACTTTATGTTCATGGGCGATTTGGACACGCTAGATGTGTCTCACTACTAATTCAAATAAAATTTTATACTTACCGAGACATGGAGGATGTTTCCAACTTGCTATTTATAAACTTAAAATGAATTTGAGTGCTTTCCTTCTTGTCTATTTTGTCTGCTTTTAGTGCTGAAGTTCAGCTAACTTCTATCCACAGCTTCGGTGAAATAAACATGGCGGCAAATGAGATGAGGCCTAAGCATGCGCAGTATGTTGTTTAGATTATTTCCTAATGTCATGGTTCTCAAGCAGGATTTTCTATAAGCAACGCTGGGTCCCCTCTAAAAACTTATGGGTACGTAACTAGCCGTTTTTCCTTACGAGATCCATGGCAAGCACCGCATAACTTTTCTTTGCCCATATTTAGAAACCTGCCCGGGCGTTTTTTAGTGAACGACTTAGCAAAATTTTGAACAGATAGGGGTGAAGGTAAAGCAAGAGAAGGCGTTGTAGCAACAACAACAACATCGTCAAAGAAGCTTTTTGAAGCCATTACAATACGAGAAACTTGATTCCATCATATGATGCAGGAAATAAAGTGGAAATAAAATGAAAATATTGAAATTAATTTCTGGCAATCAGAGAGTGGAGTTTATATATAGTTTCTTATGAAATAGAATACACGTAGAGGTGACGTACAGCTAAGGAAGACCCAGGGGATACTCTGGTATGTTTGGGATAGGGGTGCTCAGGCTGGGGTACAACGCATAAACCCAAAAAAAATAATTTCTAGCACGAAAATAGACCCAAAAGAATAATTTTTCCAACCTTATATACCCAAAAGTTATGGAGCCATCTGCATAACAATTCCCCAACTGATTAGATTTCCTTTCCCCTCCCATTTAAATATATATACACTAACAGTAGTTGTATAAATTTAACCCCCATAAAGCTTTGACTTCCTTTCCTCAATACAGACAAATAGCAACAGATGCATTGCAAGTGAAGATATTTTTTAAAGGTTTGAACTCTGCATAATTAGCCAATACCATCAGACATTTTATGCCATCAACGATTATAGAAATGCAATTGGATTCAGACTGAGCCACAAGCCTCCGATGTTTTTAATCTAAACACGCGAAAGACCATTACAGGGGGAAGAAAACATGTATGCTACCTACACGCTGATTGGAGAAGAATCTCTTAGTGAATTTGTGAATTTAGCTGGCTATGATCTTCATGTTCTTTTACTATAATCTTGGACAGCTCAATCGTGCGCAATTTCTCACCACATTTGCTTCTTTTACCAGGTGAACACAGAAGTAGATGGTATAGAAGGACAGGTTCAATTTGTTTGGATATTTATGTTTTTGGTCTTAGTACTGTTAGTTGACTCTAGCTTTGATTGTAAATTATCTTATTCCCAATTTTTTTACTCTTTCTCATATTTGAGACCCAGACAAGGAAGCAAGAATTTCTTGAAGCCAAAAAACAGCTGTACAAATCATTGACCCAAAAAAATAATCCTTGCCAAAACTCTAGACCCAAAAAAGTAGCCTGAGCTCAACAAACCACAAAATACAAACTATTGTTACATTTGAGATTCCTTGACTAGAACAATACCCCCGTGATTAGATAGGGGATGTTTCAGATCTATTGTTTAACAACCTATTGTTGTTAGATTATATGGGCGAAGAAAAGTTATGCGGTGCTTGCCATGGATCTCGTAAGGAAAAACGGCTAGTTACGTACCCATAAGTTTTTAGAGGGGACCCAGCGTTGCTTATAGAAAACCCTGCTTGAGAACCATGACATTAGGAAATAATCTAAACAACATACTGCGCATGCTTAGGCCTCATCTCATTTGCCGCCATGTTTATTTCACCGAAGCTGTGGATAGAAGTTAGCTGAACTTCAGCACTAAAAGCAGACAAAATAGACAAGAAGGAAAGCATTCAAATTCATTTTAAGTTTATAAATAGCAAGTTGGAAACATCCTCCATGTCTCGGTAAGTATAAAATTTTATTTGAATTAGTAGTGAGACACATCTAGCGTGTCCAAATCGCCCATGTTATATCTCGATATTTTGCTTTGGGACACTTGGGACGCCTGCTGACGCCATTTATCACAAAATTTTACTTTCGCGCCACAGCTTTCTTGGAAGTGACGTCAGAATTCAGGCTTGGTGTTGTCGGGCGTGAAACTAGTTCCCAGATCATCGCAGCCCTCAAACGACTCATCCTGAAGTCGTTCGAGGGCTGCGACGATCTGGGAACTAGTTTAGAGCGCGGCACTGTTCAAAAACCTTAGGCCGTTGAATTTTGAAAGTAAGCAAGAATGGCTGCCGAAGCAAAAGAGCAGAGATACTCATGAAGTAAAGACGAGAAAGGTAACGAACTACATTGATTCATTCAGTAACATTTAGGGCAGGTATTGTGGACACGATCGACACAAATCTTGTCCACAATACCCAAGATATAAGTGGATTTTTAACGGTCATTTTTTTGGTGGCTTGGGTGAAGTCACCAAACAAACTGCAGAAAACAATGGATGAACAATGGATAATTGGTGACACGTGAGAGTCTACGGATTTGTTTACTGTTTGGCGACGGAGCCCCTTTAATCCCAAATGTTAATTCATTTGTGTGTAACATTAATAATAATAATAAGAGAAATATTTTTACAGGGTAAAACCTTGTTGATACTGCAAGTACTGTTATCAATAAGGGTCCTGTTTGAAAATTTAAAATACAATGTCAAAAGCCTAAAATGTCCTTCAATTTTTATCGTTAAAATCCTGTGGTGGGGTAAAATAGCTATGATCCTTGCAAATGTTCTTTAAGTCGTTGCTTAAAAACAAAGAAGGGATCCAGACTTCGAATATCAATTGCCCGTGGAGAGGGGGGGGGGGGTACTTGACTAGGGGGAAGTGACGGGGTGTGTGGAAAACCTCTCCACACCCTGCACCCTGTCGCAGAAAAATGTTGCCTCTCATATACAGAATAGAACGCGATTTTTGCTTGTGATACCTGTTGCACAATTTTCTTACCTATTATAATACCCTGTCGCATAATTTTCGTCAGAAAAAGACACCCTGTCGCATAATTTTTACCACAAAATGACACCCTGTTGAGCGGCACATTCCGTCAGGTCAAGTATGGGAGTACCCCCTCCCCTCCCCGGGGTCAATTGGTAGTTCGTCGAATCTAGATAGGCCTTTGAACCAGAAGGACGTTTTTGCGGCTTCTGTTCCCAACCTTGGAACGTGAAAAGCAGCTTTATTGCGTCTTGTACCATAATTATGGCTAACTCTTTCACCATAGGACCCAAAATTAGCGATTGTAGCAGTGAGTAGTGTTTGGGATACCATGTAGATCTGATTATGTCTTACTGTCTCGTAGGGTGCATATATGGCATGGATAGTAGCAATTGGTTATCTCGGAAAGGTAGTTGGACCATTATTAGTGACAAACGCATATGTTGATGTTGGGCCGAGATGGACATTTTTTATTGTTGATGTTTTGATAATACTGACCATTGTTTTATTAGGCTGTAACTATGGTCGGTTGGTTCCATTTCATTTGAGAAAAAAGCCGGGAAAAAAGCAATAATAGATGGCGAATTGGTTTGACTCCCAGCATATTTGTCAACAAAAGCTCGGATGCTCTCAAAATATAACATGTAATAGAGAGCCCGAGTCCCTTTTATTCAATTTTTGCATGCATGAGTTGTGAGAATATTTATACTGGTATATATAATTTTATATGGTAGTGTTAGAATTTATAAGGTAGTGTTAGCATAGGTTCCAAATCTTTATCTCGGCGTAAATAGGCGGGTGTAAAATTCAATGACCTATTTCTTCTGATTGAATGGCGTGAGAGAAACTTCAGATACGTATCTATAATTCTACCGTTGGACTTTTCAGAAATTCAAATATTTTTGGAAATTACAGCCAGAGACGTAGGAACCGGGGGGCACTGGGGGCACGTGCCCCCCTAGATTTTGCAATAAACAAAGAAGTGCCATTTTTATTTTCAATAAGTGCCCTTTCAGGGTAATGAAAAAGGTGCCCTTGAAGTGTCGTGCCCCTCCAAGTTTGAGATGCTTCCTACGTCCCTGATTACAGCGTATCTTACATTTCAACTCATTTGAGGATGTGACGTCATCAAATTTCTAAATCATAAACTAGATGAGTGACAGACTTTTGCTTGATACCATATTGTAGGCATTCATAAACTATGCTTTTCTTCGAAATTATTTCATGTTACGTCAAACAGTTTAGAAATGACGATGGTTTAAGTTGTTTTGAAAAATTTTCTTGAATTCTTGAAAAATAAGAAAAACACTCTAATTCTGAAACTATTGAAGATTTCAGAAGATTCCAACGGTAGGATTAAGAGAATTAGCTAAAGTTTCTTTGAAGTCAATCAGTTCAAAGAAATAGGTCTCTCAATTCTACACCAGCCTTTTTAAAGATTTTGAGCCTATGCTGGTAGTGTGAGCATTTACCGAAGAGCAAGAACGACGATGAAAAAGTCATATTCATGTCAATTGATATTTCTATGTGACAAATCCGTTATTGATAAAGTGACAAATCTCTTTGATATTAAACTGACTCACAGTCCAGTTCAACTATCCATGGGTGTAATACTGTATGATATATCTGTTTAAATGTTTAAATAGAACGTTTCGGATCAATTCTAAGGGCCTGATTAGATGGGCGAGTTGACCCGCTTGTAGCTCGTTTCTGGCTCAGTGAGTTGTCCCAATGCTTTGGTCAAATCCTTCATGAAAACAATTTGCGATTACATGAAGTGAGCCAACCCGCTTAGCCGGGTACCCTGGGTACCAGACTCTCTAACAAAACATAAAAACAGAAACTCTGTTTTTATGTTAGAGAGTCTGGTACCCAGGGTATTTGCCGGGTTGGCTCGTTTTTTGAAAGTGAGTCAACCCGGCCAGGCGAGCTGGCCTTTCCCATGTAATCGCAGCAACCGAGTCAACGCCGGGTTGACTCTCTGTACACGCATGCGCTGTGACTGTGAATCATGAAATAAAGCCTCGTTTTGGTTTTAGCCGAGTTGGCTCAGGGCCAGCGCCGAGCTACAGGTGGGTCAACCCTCCCATGTAATCACGATCACTGGCGAGCCAGAGCCGAGCAAAATCCGAGCTGCAAGCGGGTTAACTCGCCCATGTAATCAGGCCCTAGGCCATTCAAGTTGATAATATTACATTCATTTACATATACGTATATATAAACCCATATTTCTATCCGGTAAGTGGGGGGGGGTACTCATATATTTTTCCATACGGGGACGTGCCGCTGAACAGGGTATCGTTTTCATGATTCCTGCGCCTAGGGTATCAATTTTGTATGGTCGGCTCCGTGACAGGGTCCCTATTTTGTCATGATTGACTACATAACGTCATTGTAAGCCATTTGCACTCCGCTAGTGTGATTTAAATCGTTTGGATAGGAAAATTTCCGCTTTTTTGATAGATTTCTATCATATCTCTATCAAATTCCCAGGGCAGCGTACAATTTTGCTTGAAGAAACTCAAGAACAGGGTATCGTTTTTAAAATTTTATTCCGGGACAGGGTATCTTTTTCGGGAATTTTACCCTGGGACAGGGTGCCTTTTCAGATATTCCAGCTGCACGTCCCCGTATTTTCGTAGACCAAGTACCCCGCCGGGACTTCCATGCTCCGTTTGATTGGAGAAGTCATTACTGATGGAGGCTTACGCCAAACTTTACACCCATAAGCGTACGGGGCGGGGGGGGCCGGGGGGGCGGCAGCCCCTCCAATGTTGGAAAAATCGTTGAAAATCAGCCCCAATCGGGCAAAAATCTACCCTCAGTTGGGCAAAAATGTTGGTAAACAATGGACTTTGTGTCGGGCCGCCCCCCTAGATTTTTTCTTCCCGTACGCTTATGTTTACACCGAATGTATCTGTTATCGATATTACATTTTTCGACATATTGCGATTGAGTTGATGAGAATTTTTATATGAATACATGTTGATGAGAATTTTTACATGATTAGAAGATACGAGTATACAATTAAATGATGTGAAGGCTTTCAGCGAACGTTTACTACAGCATAGGTTCCAAATCTTTAAAAAGGCTGGTGTAAAATTCACTGACATATTTCTTTAATCTGAATGACTTCATAGAAACTTTAGCTATTTCTCTATAATTCTGCCGTTGGACTGTTTTGAAATCTTCAATATTTTCAGAATTAGAGTGTTTTTCTTCTTTTTCGAGAATTCAAGAAAAATTTTCAAAAAAGCTTAAAACCATCATAATTTCTAAACTGTTTGACAAAACATGAAATAATTTCGAAGACAACCATAGTTTACGAATGTCTCAATATGGTATCAAGCAAAAGTCTATCACTCTTCTGGTTTGTGATTTAGAAATTTGATGACGCCACATCCTTAAGAGAGTTAGAATATGAAATACGCTGTAATTTTATGAAAATATTCAGAATTTCTGAAAAGTCCAACGGTAGAGTTATAGGTAAGTAGTTAAAGTTTCTTTCGAGCCATACAACTGCAATAAATATGTCATAGAATTTTACACCCACCTTTTTACGCCGATTTAAAGATTTAGAGCCTATGCTGTTTACTACAAGTTGTATTTTTGAGTTGATAAATAGATATAGTGGGTAAATCAATAAAAAGAATCCTCGTTTGAAAGTTCACTACTGCCTTAATATCAAGATGATGATATCGGCAAATATATAGTTTAATGGTAGACATGTTCAAATCCATTTTAAAATTTACCTGACTTAAATCGGCCACTCCGTTTTGAAATTATGAGGGATTTTCTCGAGAAAGCCTCTTCAAGAAACCTTCAGAGTGCCCAAATCACGAACAAATCTACCTAACATTTCTACCTTAAACGGGCTGACTTCTGCTATCAGTGACCTATTCAAGGGGATTCAGTTCTCTCAAGATGTCAAAATACATGAATACATGTGAATTTCATAATTTTTAGGAAGGAAAACCAATGAAAATTTGCTCATTGTTTTTACTCGCTTTGTAGGTTTTTGGAAGGGGCTTTCTGCAAAAAGTCTC
The DNA here is from genome assembly GCA_039566865.1 of Aurelia coerulea. Taxonomy (NCBI): domain Eukaryota; kingdom Metazoa; phylum Cnidaria; class Scyphozoa; order Semaeostomeae; family Ulmaridae; genus Aurelia; species Aurelia coerulea. The sequence continues at coordinate 48,197,062 of CM076943.1, forward strand.
CCATTTCCACGGGAAGGAATAGCCGATTAAAGCCGGGAAAAATACTGAACCTAATTAAACATATTGGCAATAAAACAAGACAGTTTACAATATTATTGCTTTGATATTCAGGGAGCAGTGGCCTTCCAAATTGGAATTCTTTTTTGTCTCACCCGGTAGATATATCAAATTATTTTTACCTCAAAAAGTCGCAGTTTTGTTTGGCAAGACACACTTGTTCCAGAAACTCTGCTCCAACATTTGTTCTTCGACAAATTTGCAGAAATAGTGTGTTATACACTAATGCTCAGGGCCGTCGAGAGATGGGCCGGGCCCCAGGGCCAGGACGGGAAGCGGGCCCCCGGCGCCGAAGGCGCCGGAAAATTTTTCGGACCACGCCCTTTAATCCTTGGGCCACGCCCTCCTGTACACTGTTAAAACGCTGCTTTTAGATTTGATTTAGAATCTCAATGGGCTAACGGGCCTGAAATCGTTCCCGAAAGAAAACTACAACGAAGAAAAGATACATACCTTATTTCTTGCGGGCCCCCGAAGGCCCCGGGCCCCCTGGTAACTACCCTGGCTACCCCCCCCTCTCGACGGTCCTGCTAATGCTTTGAGCAGCACTTTCTTTATTAACACTCTCAGATTGGCAACAAATTAAGAAACTCACTGGGAAGATATAAGTCAAGAAACTATTTGTTTTAATAAAGGAAATCCTTAACCTATTTTTCATTTATTTTCTCTTGTTTCCTGTATCATATTACTCGTAGGGTACTTGAGTAATGTCTAAACATTGGAAAGGCTTGAACAACTTGTTTTGAAATGTTCACAAGGGCACTAGACTTGCCCCAAGTCTATTTATACTTTCCGGTAGACTTATTACAGTTGAAAAAACAGACTTGGGGCAAGTCTACAAGGGCACAGGTAGTGAACATGACCACAGTACTGTATTTTTATGGAACCTTTAAGAAACTCGCAAGAAACTGAGTACTCAAAATCTGATAATATTAAGAAACTTTCAGTACTGGCCCAAATTCTTAGTTTCTTATAGAAAAATACATGTATCTGATTCCTGGCTAACAACATCGTGAAAAACGTCTTTGCTAAAATTTAAAAACAGGATACGCGCACTTACTAACGATTTGTTACTTCTAGTTATTATGTTATAATTTGTTTGAATTCGGTAAATGACGTCAAAGATTTTGTGTAGGGTATTTCCTTCTTTACATTTTTTCTGACAGTCAAAATCATAATATTTCTGTTGTCCAAATCTTGAAATTTGCGCTTCAAGTTGAATAAAAACAAAACAATGAATGCCCATTGAAAGGTGAGTCTGTTAGCATTGTTTTGTTGCACTGGATCGTGACCTTTTTAATCAATCCCCGTAAAAGCTCTATTAAGCCCCCGGGGTCTTTTGGAAACTTTTAAGTCCTTTTTGCACCACATTTTGCGGTTTAAACCAAAGTTCTACGAGTTAGATACATGAATTCGACAAAGTTTTATCTCAAAACACATCAAAATTAACATGCAAACTTATTCAACTCAATAAACAGAGAATCTTTGGTAACCTCTGGAATTTGATATAAGTGGGGGGGAGGGGGGGAGGGGGGGTGGCTTGATAGAGCTTCTATGGTAATGGCATAGAAGATAGAATCGCTTCAATATCATTGTTTCCTATAAAAACTTTGGTGAACTGCGAGGCATCATTTTGTGAAAACTCTCAAAGCGAGGCTTTACCCGAACAATCATCATTGTTTTCTTAGCCAATTAGTGGTCTGGAGGCATTTTGCGACGTGGTTGAGGACACGGAAGTAACTTCAAGTTCAATTCAGCCGTTTGGACTGAGCTGAGCTGACGAAGGGTGCTCGTTTTGGCCTGAAATGATGAAAGGCAAATTACCTAGCTTTGTAAGAAACGATGCAGACGATGGAAGAACTACACATCAAGTCGAAAAAGAAGCGCTGATCAGTGACGATAATTGGTGGTAAGGAATTTTTTTGAGCAGAACACAATCAGTGTTATTTTGTTTTCTCCTGTTTCACACTTCGATATAACAACACAATCAATGCTTTGTTAATCTGTTGCTGCAAACAGGTCTTCCATAGGCGTAGGAGACTGGGGGACTGGGAGGGGGGCTACAGCCCCCAAAGTTAGATTGCCACCGGAGCACCATCAAGGTTAAAGGTTTGTTTTACAGCCTCATCCAAATAAACATTCATTGATGCTGGTCTTTTCTTTTGAAAAGACTCTGCTCAAGTTTAATTTCAAAATTCGATGCAGTTTTAAGTTCATAGAAGAGGCTCTCCAAGGGGAATATCATGCAAGTGCAGCCCCCGGGGGGGGTACTTGACCAGGTTTTGGTCGGGGACGTGCCATCGAAGCTTCAAAAACATACCCGTTCCTTATACCAATTTTGCGAAAAAGTATACCTGACTTTATACCAATTTTGCGAAAAAGTATACCCGACCTTATACCAATTTTCCGAAAAAGTATACCAAAATCGTTCTTTAAACCAAAATTGCGAAAATCGATACCGTTCCTTATACCAAAATCGTGAAAATCGATACCGTTCCTTATACCAAAATCGTGAAAATCGATACCCTTCCCGATGGCACGTCCCCGTACCCAAAATATGTGAAGTACCCCCCCCGGGGTGCAGCCACGCAATTTTATCTACTTCGCATATTGTAACACTTCACTTGGGGCATTTTTTTGTATACCGGGTGTCTCAGAAAAAGTACCCCCTTTTGACTGGAAATAGGAACAAAACGATAAGATATCATTGCTCAACGAGTTCACAGCTAAATGTATCAATCTTCAACTTAGATGCACATACCTTGCATTTAGAAATCATTCACCAAACACCGGAGATACAAGCTTGCGAAGTCAAAATTTACAGTGCACACGAAACCAGAGGTTTTGACAAAGAAAGGGCCTAACCATGATTTGTATCATGGACATTTTTTCCAAAGCACCTGTAAACTTTAGTTTTCAGTTTTTTTGCTTTTGAAAAGGATAAAAGACACATGGGCATGGCCCTGATTAGATAAATATTATGAAAATGTGGTAACAATGATAAAGTCGCGCCACACCTCCAAAATATGCGTGCATATGCTCCTTTTCCTTGTCTTTCATACAACTAAGAAGAAAGTCATTTCGAGAACAATTGTAGCGATACAACGTTTAATTCTTTCAAAAACAGACACTAAAATTCAAAATTGAAAATTCTTTTGCGGAATGTTGTGTGATGTTAAATCATGGCTAGGCCCTTTCTCAAAACCTCTGGTTTCAGGTGCACTTCAAATTTTGACCTTGTGAACTCATACATATCTCCGGTGTTTGGTGGACGATTTTGAAATGCAAGGTATGTGCTTTTAAGTTGAAGATCGAAAAATGTAGTTATGAACTAAAAAAATCCCAAAATTGTATGGTTTTGTTCCCTGGTTCGGTCAAAAAGGGGGTACTTTTTTATGAGACACCCGGTAGTTGAGTTGTTGGTATTTAAAGTGAAATGTATAATAACATCAAAAGACATGAAGCATATAAAGAGCCCTTGTGGGAGAAACCTTTCAAAGTGTCCTCAGTACAATGAGTTTTCTCAATATCATAAGGTCCTTTTGAAATGACTGAATATTTTTGTTGGTTTTTAACGAGATTCTTACAAGAAAGTTGAAGTCAACAGTTGTAGCATGCTGTGTTTCCATCAAAGCCCCATCAAAGATGCCCTTACGTTTGCGAATCGATGGTTTCAAGTAAATAAATTTTTCCAAATACAACAAAGGAGCTTTCAAATAAGAGACTTGCAGTCAACAAGAGAATAAACACGGCTTTGATCTGATTTATCAACGGCGGCAGTGATTGATCATCGCACTCCTTTTGTTGAAAGACGTTCACAAGGGCGTCCTGCACATGCTAGTTAAAGAAATGAAAGAAAAAAGGAATAAGAGGGATCACCATCTTTTGAAAGCAATACAGAGTAGTAGTCTTATGGTAGTAGTGCAGTGAGTAGACTTGCCCCTATAGACTTGCCCCAAGTCTATCTCTTCCGTCCGTCTACCGCACAGTGATCCAGAATGCAAAAATAAAGGAAGAAAATACAAAATATCGCAAAAATCAAATTTAATCAAAACCGTCGTAATGATTTGCGTTTGTTTAAAGGTGCACATGAAAATAATGGGGGCTCAAAATAGCAAAAAAGTGGTAGTGGCCACTTTCAAAATTAAATAACTTTTTTCCCTGCACGATCCTGAGTGACTGCTTTGGCAGACTATCTGCTGAAATGTGCTGCTATAATAAAATCTAGGTTTGGTAGACATATTCGTCCTAATTTTTTTTATTTTGTACTTTTAATCTCAAATTACGCGTTTTTGGTGTCTATTTCAGGAAAAAAGCGCATTTAGGAAAAATAACAAGAGGACAAAAAAATGGGTTCTGAAAGAAGCAATGAGGGACTCTCATGTAAGCGGAAATGTTGTTCTATCAATTAAAAGAAACTGAATTAAAATCGGATAACCCTGGGCAGAGATATTAGTAAATGAATTTGTTGTTGTAATGAGCATTCTGTAGAAATCTACCAAAAATTACATGAAAAGTAAACAATGTCAATTTCATCCAACTTTGGAAGCAAATATCTCCGGACTCAGAAGTCATAAAAGTTTACTTTTTGCTTTGTTTTGATCCTTAACATATCCTCTTTAGGACCATATATCATAATAACCGTTTCGATTAAATTTGATTTTTGCGATATTTTGTATATTTTTCCTTTTGCTGGATCACAGTGTACCGTTCCCTTTACAGTAGTTCCTGGATCCGCCATTTCCTGGATCCGCCATTCCAACATTCCATCCATGAAATGGCGGATCCAGGAACTACCGTAAAAAGGGAACAGTAGACGGACGGAAGAGATAGACTTGGGGCAAGAGATAGACTTCTTTGTTAATTGCAAAATCTTGGGGGGGACGTGCCCCCAGTACCTCCCACTCCGGTTCCTACGTCTCTGGTTATGCAGATGCTTTCTGTTGCGTCTGATTTAGAGTGGTGTCGCCCATTATGCCCATGTCGTCACCAGGGGTGGCGCCAAGGAGGGATAGGGGGGCTACAGCCCCCTCGTCGGAAGCATCTAGCCCCCGCGTTGGAGGACATTTTGGATTCTTGTCGGAGGAAATTTGGCAAAATGACGTATGAAAACTGCATTTTCTAGCCATTTTAGCCCCCCTGTCGGAAGCTCCAGCCCCTCCGTCGGAAGATTCCTGGCGCCACCCCTGGTCGTCACGAAGTGAGACACTCCCTCATATTTTCTTAGTTGGTCTAAAATTTTCCTCGTCAGGAAAAGTCGGTCAACGACAAAGCTGGGATTGTTTGAATCCAAATTGGTCCGATTTTGAATATTTTGCGCAAAGGTCCCCCCTGACGACAACTAGAATATTTAAGAGTAAATCTTGATTTGGAGAGTCGTTTTGAACCAAAGAAGAGGATGGAATTTTAAAAGATTTCCTTAGATGTATCGCAGAATTGCCCAAGACTACATTGCTAGGGGCAAGAAATCATGGGATTGTGAGAAACTTCCTTAGACAAAGCAAAAAGTGTTTTTGCGCAAAGATTGCCCCAAATTCCAATCTGGCACTGGGGTGCTCGTGATTTGGTATTTGGTATGCTGTATTTTTGAAATCGACGAAATCGGCTAAGGTTTGTTACCACCAATTTCAAGACATGTAATCAATCCCTTGATAAAACATCTTTTGATTTATCTAACATATTTCGTGTCATGCAAAGCAAAGTTGTGCCATAAGTGCAAAAAGAAGCATAATGCTGAAAACTTCTCAAGGGTATGGCCACATGCATGACTGAAATTTGGTTTTATGTGTCGCACAGGGTCGGTCGACCCAGTCGAGATGCCCTCGGGGCTCGACTCAGTCGAACTAAGTGTCAATTTGGTCACGGCACACCGAACCAGGCAAAATCGTTTTTAAGATTCACACAGCAAGACTGAATTATGTTTTTGCCGCTGACCGACAGGACCTTGCGCCCCCGCATTTAGTTGGAATCTGTGAATCTGGAAGGTTGCCAGGAAAAGCAAACAATAGACTTTCGAAGATTCCTGACCCCTGGGAATTGGCCTATTGTCTTCGGTACTTGGCTAAATGCACAGGTTGGAAGTTAAAGATTACTTGGACGAGAGCTGAAGTTAATCAAACATTTTAAAGGGCTCCAAACACGTGGAATAGATATCGTGGTGATTGTCACAAAAGACGAAGAATTCAAGGATTTAATGTTTTGTAAAATACTCCAAAACTGGCCGCAGCCTTTTCACCATCATCTCTGAAATCCTTCTCCAAGATCTGAGCAACATTTTGAGCCAGGTGAGCTATTCGGGAAAATAGGGGATCATACTTCAATTTTTTATCGAAGTACCGGTGATCTTCACATGGTTATCGGCCTAAGTATTTTGGTCTGCCAAAGTAAACCCTCCTAGTGTTCAAAATCCTTGAAATAAACAAGCAGTCAAATTATTTTTGAAGAGGTAGATACTTTGTTGTTTATTTCATTGAATTGCAAGCCTATTTGACTCTTCTGAGCCTCACAAGCCAAGAAATTTCAAGGTTACTAGATTTTGGTTCAAAAATAGTGAGGAAAAATTGATCGAATTTCTATGTAATTTGCAAAAAATCTGGCCGCAGCCTTTTCAGGAAACTTTTTGTATTGATCGAAATTTTATTTGGCTGTCAGAAAATCGTATCGGTACCGCCGGGAAAATAGGGGATGACATTGTAAAAATTAGATATCTACGTGTTGGTTTTATGCTGATTTCCCAGCCAGCCATCTTTGTTTGTTTACAATCTAGCAGCCGCAAACAATGGAGAGCAACGACAACAGCTCAAGGTGAAGTCAAAATTATACCCCCGTCCTGAGCCTATGTTAGTATTGATTACTCTATGTTTGGTTTGATGTACCAGGGGGTCAGTTTATGATAGATTGGGCCAAAATTCTCGTTGTTTTGAAGTATATCGCAAATTTCTTGTGACATTGATTTCATGTTTGTATTCCCTTTATGGCAAATTGGTCGTTGAGCAAAGCTAATTTTTTACATTTTACAGAACAATTTTTACTTCAAGGTAAGCATGACTGCGTTCAGAAAATATTACTCGCTCATCGATGTTACTCGCAGTGACGCACGTCGGGCGGGAAGCTTTAGTCCATCGAAGGGTTAGTTGAGAGAGCAGAAACTCCAGGCTTTGCAAGAGATTTTTATTGCCCAGAATCCAATAGGTTGATTTCTTTACAACACTGGCTTGCGATTAATAAACTGGGTAAAACTCCGCGGGTTCCTTGTGTGTATAACTGTCTTGTTTTTGTTTTGGGATGTTCTCCGTATTTCAGGTATTTCAGTTTAAGCTCTTTCCATGTGACCTTCACCTATGCTCGTTGTTGTTGCTGTTATGGTTTCAGCTGTGGTCAGTTCTAGAATTGAGGAAAGGAGCGTTTGTAATAATTCTGATTTCCCCATTGCCTCGGTTTCGAGGGATATCTGCGCGCGCATAAAAAACATAATTCAGTCTTGCTGATTCACACGATTCGGCACGGCGCGGCACGACTTATTAATCGGGCCTAAAAATCGTGAGAGAAAGACTATTTGCGTTTATTAAAAGCTCAATTGGGAATTGATGTAACATGGCATCGCACAATGTTGCTCGAATAGGGTAAGACGGGGTAAAGTGAACTACGGGGTAAAGTGAACTACTCAGAACATTCGCGCTTCTCTCCAAAAGTAAACATGCAATAATAAAACGTGATTTATGCCCAATGCTTTGGTACATGTGCTCACAGAAAATGAAAACATTTTTGCAAAATGGATCTTCCTGTTGTTGCAAAAAATCCCTTTACCCGAGGCAGTAGAAACAACCTCGGGAAATTATGGTTTATAGGTTTGGGCTCCTATCTTTGGTCTTACTTTTTTACCCCTAGACGAAATTCATTTCTATAATAGTTTTGATCGATTTGAAGCACATGCCATGTGTTTACTTTTTCCAAAAGGAAAGGGCCAAGAAAGACTTTTTTGTCAGCTAACATAATATTCTAAAAGATCTACCGTTCAGTCGATATCTTGCTTCGACCGGGGTAAAGTGAACTACCCATTATTTTTGACTTTCTCATATGAACATTAAGTCAGATGAAGAAAACCAATTTCATCTCATTTGCTTCATAATTCTGCCTTCAGAAAATCATAATTTGCAGGACAATTTTTCGCTCTGATGACACAGAAATATATTCTGATACCAGCTCCCTGAAAAACTTCCAAAATTTGACAGCCTAAGTTTGACCTTCATTAAAAAATGCGGTTACTGATCTAAGAATTTAATTGGGATTTGATGAAGCAAGTATACCTATCGACAAAGAAAGGATAAATGACCATCACTGTGAAATTAGAATATTGATAATTGTCATAGATTTAAAACTATTTTTGTTCTTATTTCTGGGTGGAGGTTTCAGGGCAAAGTGAACTACTCTGGAAATAGTGTTTCTCTTTGTGGTGATTTGGTATTTATATGTAACATAGTATTTTCCAAGTATATTCCCATTATTGTTCATCGAATTGTATTCAGGTCTTACAATCTGACTCGAATTTGTGACTTTAACAATAGTTTTTGGTTGATATTTCATCTGCAAAGATCGTTCTCAACGTAGGTCACCGTTTAATCTTTTTAAATATCACTTTTGTGAAATTTTTGGGTTTATTTCGTTTTTGCATGCGAAGAACTCCTTAGAGTTGCAAAATAAATCATGTTTTCGGGTTTTACCAGCATCATTTTGGTTTTATCGAACAATTGCTAAGTAGTTCACTTTACCCCGGCCTGGGGGTAAAGTGGACTAGGCAGAGCGGTCGCCAAAGAAAGCTCTTTTGTGAGACAATGGAAAAAGATTTGAAAAATATTTTTGCTTGATAAACTGACCCAAAGACATAATGTCAAAACAACGTTAAAAAGTTTGCCCTCAGCTACAATCTCTTTAGGATATCCTTGAAAAACCTTCAAAATAGTTCACTTTACCCCGTCTTACCCTATATGCTCGAATGGCACTTCCCTAAGGGTCACAAATCTAGACGCCAGCAAATGTCAAAAACAAAAAAATCTACCACGTTTAACTGCTTATCTGAAAAAATAAAGGCGGAACGTAGAACCACCAAAGAAACAAAAAACAAGTTATCGGTCAAAAATGACCGCGATAAACTGAAAATTACATGATTCGAGATTGTGGTGAAGTTGAAATATAATTAGTTCGTATCATGAAAAAGTTGATTTAAATTCTTGCTTGTAATATAAATATCGAATTGATGTTTGTCAAAGTAACAAAAAGCTATATAGCGTCACAGAAAACCAAAATAATTGCACGATTGATTTTGTGGGGAGTTCAAATGCAAAAGTATATCGTCTTCAGAAGAGCCCAAAAGAATGCGAATAGTATTAATCAAAGGTGGTTTAGGTTTCTTCTATTAAAAGTGCAAGCACTGCGGGCACTAAAAATAACAAAGGAAAGACTTCTTAGACGATAAACACGCTAAAACCAGTCACTTTCGCTCGGTTTTCGCAGTGTGGAAGAGTCGTTATACTGAAGATCACGCCTATATTTGAAACTCCAAATCCGTGATCACCACATGAGGCAAAATCTTAACCAATCAAAGAAATTGAATGTGTGACATGTGAATAAATCATAAACCAGATGAGTGACAGACTTTTGCTCGATACCACATTGTTGGCATCCATTAACTATGATTTTGTTCTAAATTATTTCATGTTGCGTCAAATGGTTTAGAAATTACAATGGTGTTAATTTTTTTTGAAAATTTTTCTTGAATTCTTGAAAAAGAAGGAAAACACTCTAATTCTAAAAATATTAAAGATTTCAGAAAAGTCCAACGGTAGAATTATAGAGAAGTAGCTAAAGTTTCTTTGAAGTCATTCAGTTCAAAGAAATAGGTCACTCAACTTTACACCAGCCTTTTTAAAGATTTGGAACCTATGCTTACATCGTGCAAACGGGATCTGATGTGAACAAGGTACTTCCAGACAGAATTTGATACCTTTTTCTGTATTTTTTCTCCAATCAAGCGATACTGAGTCGGAGGATAATCAGCTTCAAGAAGATTTTTCAGAAGATGAAAGCACACAAAGCTACAGAGCAAGATGGAATTCAATACGAGTTCTCTATCTGACAACGTTTTTTGACGCAATTGGTGAGTGCTAAGAGTCAGGACCGTCGAGAGGGGGGTTGGAGGGGGTAAAAGGTCCGGGGCCCGGGCCTCGAAGGGGCCCGTAAAGTATCGTTCGACAAAAATTAGTTATTGCTGTAAAATCTCCTTACCCCAACTTTTATGGCCATCTACCTGTCTTAAAACATCAATTTTTCCAAACTAGCTTTCCTAAAGAGGGCGTTTCCCTCATTATCTGAGAGTCCGAAGGGCATGGTCCAGGAAAATTTTCTTGGAAGGCAATGATTTGTTTTATTCGTGTCAATATTACATACTACTATATCCGTTCCTAATTACTATACAAAACCACAGCGAAGATACCATGGGGCGAAAGACAATGACTACCCCATGGCCAATCTAAAAAGACATGCTACACTACGAATGATTAGAAACTAATGGATACCATAATACAGGGTGTCCCAAAAAAATTGTGCCCCGTTTGTCTGAAGATTGCGACAAAACGGCAAAAGATTATCGCCAAACTTTTACTTGATAGTGCTCTCCAGATGTTCAATTAAAGTTTGCAACCATCCCCATAGAAATCCGTTGAAAAATGATGGAGCTATCACCTTCAGGAGACCAAATTTGCCCGATCACTGAAACCAGCGGTCGGCCATTTTGGTTTACTATTTTACAGCGATAAATAGCTTTATGGAATGAAAATGAAACAGCAGCCTCCATTGTTATAGCTCTCGTGCGAATTCCGATAATCCTCGGAGAGTTCCACTATTTCTGACATCACAAAATTATTTCTTACCTCACGTGAAGATACTTATCACCACAAAATAGCAATGCAAAATGACCGACTGCTGGTTTCAGTCGTCAGGCAAATTTGGTCTTCTGAAGGTCGTAGCTCCATCATTTTTCAACAGATTTTTTTACGGGGATGGTGGCAAACTTTAATTGAACATCCGAAGAGCATCATCATCCAAAAGTTTTGGCGAGAATCTTTTACAGTTTTATCGCAATCTTCAGACAAACTGGACACAATTCTTTTGGGACACCTTGCAGATTCTGTCTTACATCAGATGTCAGGTCAGGGTTGCGATAAATTTAAAGGCGTTAAGAGCTCAACTCGTTCGGATAATAATCTTTTTTTTTTTTTTTTTTTTTTTTTATATCATTCATTTAAAAAGTTTACAATGAGTTCTACAATCTACAATACTTATCTAATTACTATACAACACTACGGGAACGATACCAGGGGGAGCGAAAAACAATGACTACCCCATGGCCAAAAACATTTCTGCAGGCAGGGATAATAATCTGCAGGCAGGGAAACATTTTAAAACACAAATTGCACTTGTTTCAAGGACTTTTGCATAAAGCGTGCAATTCTTAGGAGTTTGGGGCACAGGCTATTAATTCTATGTATGTTTCATTTTCTTTTTCTAACTTCCACAGAGATCGCAATTTTCATGTCTTCGTTATGGCCATACTTAAAAAAGGTAAGTAATCAGTGACCCCAGTGACATAATGCCAATCTTTACCAGTTCTCAAAGGAGTCTGACACACAGCTCATTGGCCCCTTAAATAAATTTGAAACTATTGTTGTGCAGACAGGTAGCCCTAGGGGTCTACTACTTAATACATTGAGCATCCTGGGATGTGCCTGCAAATAGAAATAAGGTCCTCTTTTTGGCTGAAACATCTAGGACAGGATTATACCTGGTTATACTGATATTAGCATTTTATATTACGTTCTAACATAGCTAGCTTTTTTCTTGTAAATAGTCGGTGTGAATTGGTTCTCATTGTTGCAATGTAGAACTAGAACTTTAACCAACTCAAAATAAATTGCTTAGGCTTGCCACGCCGGCGTGCAGAGTAATTATTTGGGAAGGAGTGTGCTGCCTGTTGGCATTTGTGGCTGTTTATGATTCTATGTCAGCAAAGTTTCGTCAAGGTTCGTTCTGCAAGGCTAATGTTCATAGCTCTGTGAGAGAATCTTTCAATGAAAACAGTTTCAGATGGACACCAGAACCATGCAAATTCATTTAAAACCCTATAGTGGCTGGGCTATCTGACACGTCCTATTTTGCTTGGGGGGGGGCAGAAAAGCCCCCCTACCTAACTCTTGACTGGAAATAGATAGAGCAGCCAGATTTGTTGTGCTAATAGCATCGATAGGCTTGTTGAAAGTCCCTCAAAAATCCTATTGGTTTGCTCTTAAATAAACGAGAAACAAAAGAAACGATAGCCTATGGCTTTTTTGTTACAATGATTTTTAAAGACCTCTGGTTTCAGCTTTCGCACAACAAACTTGAACTTCCAAAGCGTGTAACTCCAAGAATATTCAGCGTATTTGGAAGATTCTGGTGTCTAAAATAGATTAAAGATCTCCGGTATGGGGTTATCCAATCATTGAGCCCCTTAATTACATCGTTATTTTTTAATATCTAATCAAACGTCGAACAATTTTTTGGGACACCCTTTGGTCTTAAAGAGAATCAACGGAGATAAGGCCCCGTGTGCGGAAGGAGTCTGGGTATTCTATTATTAGCTTCTTGAATTTGATGGGTTCGAGATGTTCGTAGATATTGCTTAGCAAGCAGAACAATAACGTGCATAGGAGGAGTTTCCTTTGTCCTATTTATAGATTGCCTTTCCTTGGCTTCGTTCATTCACTTTAATATTGATTTTAGGTCGATGCTAACGTTTCAGCAACATTTCTGGGTTGGACCAACTCATGTTTCAGTTTGTGTACCATGATTGGATCTGGCATTCTTGGCGTTTGGTGTCATTATTGTCCTCCTGCTCAGCCACTCCATTTCTCGATGTTTCTTCTTTTTGCGGGGAATTTGTTGTATGGGTATGCTGAAGCCTTTGGTACTCATGGTATTTATGCAATCCTAGTGGCAAGACTTCTCCTTGGGTTTAGTGGGGGTAAGTTTTTAGATTGGTGTAACGGTTAAAGGTAAGGATACATGATATAATGAAAGATTTGATACAATATATTTTCAATTTTACTGTCCAGTGAAGCAAACAGGGAATATGAACAGAGATTTGGAACTTAATCTTTTGCAGAAAGACTGAATTAGATTCTAGGACTTTTGCAAATTTTCTGTTTACAGTTTTTAGAGCTAAACTTTCTTTTTAGAAAACACTGAAAACGTTAAAAAAAACGTCGACGAAAGGGAGAAAGGCAGAAAGGGGGAAAGGGAGGGGAAGAAGAAAAGGGAAGATAAAGGGTAAGGAGAGCGAGACTTGTAAACTACGCGATTCGAGAACGAGGTTCAGAATTCATATGCTCCATTTTGATTGGCTCTCCCGCTTACATGAAAGAAAGCCACCGGTCAAGTTGCGCAGATCAGATAATGGAGTCTCGTTTTCGGAACGCGAAATTCACAAGTCTCGCTCTCCTCTTTCTTCCCTCTCCCTTTTTTCTTCCTCTTTTCCCCCTCACGTTTGATTGTTGATCAAGAATGAGACTAGACGAGTAGTACATGCCCGTACCCTTGACGTACTACGAACCACCCCCCCCCCACCCCCGAGATATCTTCATTTTCTGATTGGTTGTATAGCAATACTTGATTCCAAACGTTTCACTTATTTGACAAAAAAAACCACTGTCTTAATTTTGTCTTGACAGGAAATATAGCTGTATGTCGCACCGTGTTATCACAATGTACAACACTGGAAGAAAGGACAAATGCATTTGCAAACTTCGCCATTGCCCAAGGTGTCGGATTTGCAATTGGACCAGGTCAGGCAGCTCTGTTTTTATTTGAAAGCTTTACGACAGCATACCTTTTTCATGATTAACCCATTTCCACGCCGGAGGGGGGGGGGATGCCCCCAACCGAGAGTATATAGGATAGAGCTGAAACTCTAAGGAATTTTTAATTTCTAATCTTTAATCTAATTTTTTTGAAACGAAATTCGAGGCTATTCATTGCCATAATTTCAGTCACGTGACCAGCAGATGCCCATATTTGGAGAGTGGTTGCAAAAAATAACGAAAACAGTCATAATGTCTTTTTTTCGAACAAGTCATGCTTGGTACGAAACGATTGACATTGCAAAAGTACTTTCATTTGACATATACAAGAAAAGTATACAGATTTGGTTGTCTCCAGAGTCTAGCTTTGATCAATGGCTACTCAATCTCAAATGCTCTTCGATAGTTAACTTGAAAACAGATGCCTCTTTCTTTGTAGGTATTGATACTTTGAGAGCAGAAATATCAATGTTGAAAGTTCGAATTTGTATCCACCTCCAAACCAGAGCATTTACTCCGATACAACGATGCAGCCGATTTTGGCAAATCAAATAAATTAAATTAAATCCAAATCTATCTACTCCTAGCAATACAAGCGGCAATGGTTCCACTTGGCAACAAAGGTTTTTACTTTGCTTCAATGAAGTTAACTCTCAATGTTTACACTGGTGCTGGTTTCTTTGGCGTGTTAATGGCCTTGATTAATTTTGGAGCTATCGTTATTTGGTTCAGGGAAATCAAAGTCGATATTTATGCTGGGCAAAAGAAAATTGAAGTAGATACTGGTGAGATCTTTTTGTTCTCTTGACTGCAAATACTACTTTCTGATTGATTTCTGAGGGTATAAATGGTGTCTTAATGGTTCTTATTTAAAGCCTCATTTCTGTAACAGTTGTGTCTATAAAAAGATCAATTACTACCGGAGTGGATCACCAAGAGATTTTAACAACATTTCATTTCTTTTGGCAATGTTACTATATCTGACCTTCTAGTCTACTCTTAGGCTTACGAATAGCAAGGGAGGAGGTCCAAAAACAGCCAATCAGAAATGAACTTTATTGCGAGTATTGCTCCTTGTGATAGGAACATATTGGTTTATCAAACTGAATTAAGGTTCTTAATTTGAGTGTGCATTTCAATAATGGTACAGACTGATCATGTGACCAATTTTTGTAGATTCATATGGACGTGGATTTACTGTACTTATAGAAAATGGCGGTAAAGAAGCGAGTCTATACACAATAGACAGCATGTTGAACGAATTGACAGCTGTTGTTGGTTACGAACCTCAAAATGTGGGAAGAAGCTAGGATTTTACTTTATTAGCTGGCAGATTTATCTTCTGACATTTAACTTTATTTTATAAACTCCAGATTTTTCCTTTACATTTAGTAATACAGTAAAAACCAGCATATAAGAACCACCCACTTATAAGAACCTCAGGCCTAAAATGTTCTAATTTCACCCCACTACAGAAGAACCTATTTATCCTGAAATTCAAGGAAGGTTCTTATCTAAAAAAAGTTACATGTAAACTACTGGTTGGTAATATGTGATAAGATTTGTTGAAGAAATTTAGCCAAATACTTAAGTAGATACAAAACCTGTGTAAAAATTCCTTGTATGAATGGATTTGATACAGATAAGGCTAGGTAGATAAGGTTGTTCTTTGTAAAATTGTGTCATGATAGTGTGTATGTGAAAACGTTGTTTTCTTATATTTGGCCTAAATTCCCAAAGATCTGTGATTAATTCTTTTGATAAGAACCTATCTAAGAACCTTGCATCCTGTTTTCAAGAATAGTATCATATGCATAAGAACCTAAACAGGGTGATTTCAAAGTGCAAGGTTCTTATATGCGGGTTTTACTGTAGTTGAAATCCTTTTTACTTGCAGATGACCTTCCAAGGCCTGACTTCCGTGCTATTGGAGCTGTCAGCGTTTTTTGCTTTATTTTCCAGCTTGTTTTTTCTCTTAATGAGACGTGAGTATTTTCTGTATCTTTTACGAATGTAAATAGAATTGT
Source organism: Aurelia coerulea (assembly GCA_039566865.1). Lineage (NCBI taxonomy): Eukaryota > Metazoa > Cnidaria > Scyphozoa > Semaeostomeae > Ulmaridae > Aurelia > Aurelia coerulea. The sequence continues at coordinate 48,213,035 of CM076943.1, forward strand.
TCACTAAAGCTTGTTTCGCAAAAGAGTAAAATAAAATTGAAGTGGAATAAAGCGATTTCTAGACTTTTTTAAAACTATTTTTAATCATTTTTCGCTTTCAAATGTAATCAGAAATGTTTGCGTCGAATCTAATTACTTTCTGGGGAAAATACTTGTCTATTTTCTCTGAAGCAATGTAAAACAAAATTGCTGGTCTTACAATGCCTGCTAGAAGGCCCGGAACACTTTAGCTAACTTTGCCCTCAAAGTACCCTATAGGGTACTGCAGAATACACGAGAGTACCTCTTGGCGTTCAAATACCCTAGGATTCTATAAAGTACTTCTCAAAACCAGCTTATTTCTGTGAGTGCATCTTTAGCTAGGTAGTTGATCTACAACTTTGCCAAGTCTGATTGAAAAGCTAGGCAGCATAGGAATCATTCGTCGTACATAGCCGATTGCTCGTGGCCCATGGTCGAACCGCCAAAGCCTCATTTTCACGGACCAATCAGACGGCTAAAAAGCGAAGGAAACAAAAGAAACCTGTGAAGATTTTTCTAAATTTTACCTACCTTCATAAAACGCACCCAAGACAAAAAACTGCTTGAGATTTCCCGAATTTTTTTAAAGCAATCTACTCTTAAAGCAATAATGGCACATCGATGGAACTTTCGTCTGGAGTCTAGAGATTTCCAGTGCAGTGAATCCAGTTCTTTGTGCTTGAGTCATGAGAATAATGTGCTTCCTTCTTTTTACTTTAGAATAATATCGCCATTGGGAATGGACGAATTCGCCTGGACAAAAACAAAAGCTGTTCTATATAGTGGAATGATTCTAATTGTTGCTGGGGTGGTTGCAATAGCATGCTTTATAGCAGTCAAGTTTGCATCCAAGAAGTAAGTCTACTCTATTCATGCACATTGGCATAAACTATCCGCAGTAGATCACATTTTGTGCGTACAGGGTGTCCCGAAAAATTGCACGGCATTTGATGAAATATAACAAAATAATCCCGATAAAATAGCGATAAAATGAGCGGATGCCATGGTAAGATAACCCTGTACCTAAGAGCCTGATTATTTCTAAACAACAGTGCTTTTCAAATTAGCTATAAACTCACTGATGAGTTGCAAGCTTTTAAAGGTCGTATTTGAGAGAAAAAGCAACACAAGGATCAAATCTTAAAAACGGTCGGTGTAAAATTCTATTGCAGTTTTCTTTGAATTAAATGGCTTGGAAGGAACCTAGGGTTTTTTGCTGTAAATCTACCATGGCAATTTATTGATATCTTGATTAGTTTCAAAATGGCGGGGCATCATTTATCAAATTTGAGTCTATGACGTCATCAAATTTCTAAATCCTAAACCAGAAAACCTACAGATTTCCACTGATCCACTTGCACCATATTGTAGACCTTCAACAACTATAGTTTTATTGAACGTTATATCATTTTTCCTCAATTGGTTTAGGACTTACGATGATTTGAATTTTTTCACAATTTTCTTTGCATTTTTTCAAAATAATTCAAATTGCCAGGAAAAAATCAAGATAGCACAAAATTTCCATGGCAGATTTACAGCAAAGTTCCATGAGTTCTTTTCAAGCTATTCAATTAAAAAAAAAATGTCATAGAATTTCACACCCATCTTTTTAAAGATTTGAAAGATTTGAGCCGTATGCTAGCGAAAGCTGAAGCCAAGACGCCAAGACCCATAAATGAACTCCAAAGTCGAGGTAATAAGATCATGCAATGTCATATACCTCCGGTGAATATCAGTGCGAATCAAACAGGACTTCAAAAGGTACTTTGGTTCAGAAAGTGAAAAGTCAACGACATTTTTCAAAGCATTCACTCGCTTGAATTTAAGTGTTTAGTAAAGTAAGGTTGTTGAAAATCCTGAAGTAAACGAGAAATAAAGCAAACGATTGCCCCATGCTGCCTGTAAATAAATCATTTATTATATTATTATTCACCGTAACTGCTAGTGAAGGGACCCTGTTTGGAGCTTTATCACAAACGTGAAATTCAAAAGCTTGCAACTCTGTGAATATTCGATGGATTTGAAAGATTCTGGTGTCTAAAAAATTTATTTAAGATCTCAGGAAAGAAGCATCTTACCAGTGAGCCCGATCATTGTACCATTATCCTTTAATATTTAATCAAACATCGAGCAATTTTTTGTGGGAGATCCTGTAGAAATCACAAGGCTGGTTCCCAAAGTGCAATGAACTATTTTCACTTTCTTCATCGCCAATATTTCAAATGCAATGAAACTTCATAAATTTGATAAAAAAATGTTTGCAACAATCAATCAATAGACCATTTCGCAATTTGGAAAAGGAACTGAGGAGAGCGCGGCCCATTCTGACAGCCTTGGCAACAAGTAGGAAATCTGCGGGGAATCCCATTTTCTGCATTGTTAAGTCTACGGCTTGAGGCTCGCTCGCATCACAAACTTGAGTTATTTTTGATTTATTTGCAACTTGCAAGAGTTATGCGATGCTTGTTTCGTATGGCAAGTGTTTTCTTTGGCTCATCTAGCCGTCTTGTCATCTTTTCGCTCATTTGTGAATGTGTTTTGAGCCATTTTATTTCAGTTGTTTCCCTCAAGTTTGAGACGGCTCAAGTTAGGCATTGATCTTGCATCATCTTCGTTGCCTTTAATTGACTTGGTTTGACCTGTCATTGCTTGTCAAATTGATCAAAACAGTACACAATTTCATCGTGAATCTTTAGATGATTCCAAACAATGCTTTTCACTTGCTTGCATAGCCGTAAATGCGTTCAGTTATCTAGTAAACAAGCAAAACTCCATCGTAGTTCGGCTGGACCTACGCACGAACTAACTATGACTACCCCCTGGCCTTCACATTAATAAAATACAACTAAAATATAACTAAATATACATTTACGAAACGCAGCATATAAAGTTTTATAAACGATAAATAATTCAGAATTTGAGTGGCTGATTTGAAAAATATATTTGTCAGTATCATCATCTTGGTATTCAGGGACTAGTGGCTTTCAAAATGGGACTGATTTTTATCACCTGGTAATACCCCCAGAATTTGGTATGCTGCTACAAGCGAAAATTGCCTGCCCACCTTAAAGGACAATTCCGGAGTTGGTAATTCTCAAACTTACCAACTGCTGCCGTGAACGCTCAAGTTTTGTCCACATTATGAAGTTCATAACAGCTGTAAATTCGTTAAGCATTCTGCGAATTTAGGCCAAACATCATTGCAATTTCGCCGCCATTCTTCGTCTTCCTCAAAACACGATAAAGAGGCTAGTTGCGATATCGAAAGGCGATATAGAAGCAAGACAACAATAGTTCGGCCTCGTTTTCGTTGATCGTGACGTCAGAAAAGCACAGATCATTTGCTCTTATGACGTCACTACCCTCTGGCCGTTTATTTGAATACGCAATCTTGCAGAGAAAAGGCGAGAAATCGTAAAAATGAGTATGATACTCCATTCATAACAATCTTGAATCATTGCTGCCGAAGGCAGCTTAGCTATTCTGCTTCAATCAGCGAGCGAAATTAGCCTGTTTGCCTGCCTGCGGCCTGCAGTCTGCCGTCTGGCTATGTAGAGACGGGCCAGCTCACGGCTACGGTTCGCGGGCTCGCAGAAATCCAACAAACAACAAAGATAATGAGTAACTAAATGACAAAGGTATGACAATACTCCATTCATAACAATCTTAGAAACCAGCCGGCTGAGGAGAGTAACTGAATATTCTAAATCATTACCTTTTAAACCATTACCCAACTGTAAATTCAAGCATGATACTACGTTTCCTTAACTGATAATCATTTAATTAATTTCTATAAAATTGTCATCGCTACAGTCGCATTTGGTACAAATACTAATCGGTAGCACTCGCTGACTGTTGTTATATCTAGTATAATGAATAATACCAACCCCGGACTTGTCCGTTGACCGTTTCCCTAGCATTTTGTCTCATTTCCAGGTTTGGAGAAAGGCCTGTGCTCGCAATTGGATTGGTCGCAGCTTTAACAGGCTTCATTATATATCTCCCATGGGGTAACGAATATCCTGTACTCCAGACTTCAAGTGAGTTCTTTCATTGTCACCACATTGGCATAAAACAATATCCATTTACAAATACGGTTCTTGATTTTGTTAAAGGCACACTGTCGTGGCACTGATTGGATGAATAAGACAATATGAAAGAATAGAATTAGGCAGGCTTCAGTAATTTCGCTGTACACTGAAATTCACGAAGAGGATAACTATCAGACTCCCTTTATTCTCGAAACAAAGTATGATCTAAGAGCATAAAGGCTTTATAATGATCCAGAGGCCACGTCTTTTGTTAGGGATTTCAACATCACAAACAGCCAATTACAACCACGACAGTGTGCCTTTAAACCCCGCGATGAGAATTGAGTCTTAAAGGCAAATGATGGAGATATAGGGCAACATAAGTTAGAGGCCTGGGCAATCTAAATATAGCCTAGTGTGATCTCGAGAGGTTATCAAATCAATTGGACAAATGAATGAATGGAGCCGTCTTTTGTTCTATTTTTAAACCAGGCGCTATACATCCATCATTTATCTTTAATCAATGGTTTAATATTCAAACAACTGATTCGTGGTACAAAATTTAAAATAGCCTTAAATAACGGACTCATCATATTAAGCCCATAAACGCAAGAAAAACACCGAAATCAGTAGAAAGAAGACTATTAACTCCTGTAAAAGAAATGATAACCAAAATAAGCCTGTGACAAGAGAAAAACTGTTAAATCCTGTAAGACAAAACCGAATTAACCTTAAAACCTGAAAGGAAAGAAATAAGTTAATAACTCACCAGTAAACTGCTGAAGAGATAAACGTGAAATCACCAAAATTCTTTGTTTGATATTCTTTGTTAAGAATCGGGTGTCAATTAGCCTGTACAGGCTAGTTAAAAATTTTTTCAGAGATTTCATGCAAAAGCAACTACTTAGAATGCATGCTATGGTTGAGTAAATTTAGACAGAATGCTAGGTAACAAGAACATACTGCTCGATAGTGTTTGTTCTGGGTTTCCTTCTTTCAATATTTAAGTTGAAGTCACTGAAGGTTTCTCACATGTGATAAGAAACCTTTCAGCCTGTTTCCAGATTAATGCCCCTTTAAAAAAACTAAACAGGCTGTTTTGAAAAAAAAAACCGGTTTTCTATTTTGCGGGTTCTTGCGTTACGAGTGGCCAGTTTTTTCTGACACATCCGGTACACAATTATTTTGTGACAAGAATTTTGAGACGGTGTATGATATTAGGCAATAAAACAAAACAGCCTTCTTGTTAAATGAACTTATAATTTTTTGACAGAAATAATTTGGAAGGGAAATCATACAACGACGGAATTAACACCAGGGTGCCCAATGAAATATAGCTGGTGTAAAACAACACCAAGAATCTACCTTGCGCAGTTTCTGACTGGTTTTGGCTTTAACTCTATTGGTTTCCCTGTTGGCTTTCTCGTATCAAATACAATTTATTCAAGACTACTTGGTCCAAGACAGCAGGTATCTAGCTCTCGTTTATTTTTTAGTTAATTTGTTTGGTTCATTGAAGTGGCGATACATTATCGTGATGATATCTTTGAGATAAGATAGCATTTTGTAATATCTGCACTGCAAAGGCTCTGTTTAGCCCCATCTCGTTCAAAGCCCCCTCTGTAGTAACCCCCTGCCCTTTCATCCAAATCCTGAATAATTCCCTCTCTCTTTGAGCCCCCCTTAATGATATCAAATTGAAGAGGCTGCCAAAATTTTCTATTAATTGTACAAAAATAAATTTGAATGTTAATTTTGATATGGATATCAACGCTGCGTTGCATTAACATGTTCAGGGTATGGGTATGTGCCGCCCATATGGGTGTGTTTTTAGGCCCAACATTCTCTAAACAAGAGTCACTTTTCAGCAGAGTTTCCATAAACATGGGTGGGGTTTCGCTGAAATTCGCAGAAAATAGTTAAAAATTGGCAGTTTTCCACTAAATGTCATCATAAAACTGCAAAATCACCGCTTCTGCAAAAATTTGGAGAAGGAGCCCCATTCAACCTAGACTTGCCCAAGTCTATCCCCACAGTCCGTCTTACCGTTCCCTTTTAGTTTATGGATCCGCCATTCCAACATTCGGAAGAGGGCGACACCTCTTCAATATACCAGCCTCGTTTTGGAAATGTATCAACATTTCTCTCTATTGCTCATATGAAAATTTCATGCCCAGATTCGGATATAGCACCCAAACTTTAGTCTAATTTCGTGTTTTTGAACTGCTGGTGATTGTGATGTTGATTTTACGACAATGCAGAGTTCAAAAAATTATAAGGGATTTGACCGTGAAAAATCGTTCAGGGTCAAACTTTACACTCTGAGTCATTGACACGGTCAAATCCCTTACAGGTTTTAAAACTTTGCATCGCCATAGAGTCAAAATTACTACCGATAGCAACGTAAAAACTTGCAGTTAGACTCAAGTTTGAGTGCTAAATCCGAATTCGGCCTCTAAAATTTCGCATCAAAAAATTTGAATATTTTCCAAAACGAGCCTGTAAATTGAAGTGGTGTATTCTCTCACGCACTCTTCACGGAATGTTGGAATGACGGATCCAAGGGAATGACAAGACGGATTAAAGAGATAGACTTTTGGCAAGTCTACATTCAGCCAGTATCGAATATACGATCCTTGCTTGTTCTTCTAGGGTGCATATATGGCATGGATTGTAGCAATTGGCTCAGTCGCAAAGATAGTGGGACCATTATTAGTGACGAATACTTATGTTGATATTGGACCAAGATGGACATTTTTTATCGTTGATGTTATGATAACATTGACCATTGTTTTATTAGGCTGTAACTATGGTCGGTTGGTGCCATATCATGATTATATAGAGAAGAAAGGTGATCATTGACGGAATCGACAGATCATACTACAAAAGCTGTTGCATCTTTCGCAGTGGTGTGTGCAGCACTCCAGTAGTGAGGGGGTCTGAGGCCTGAGGCGTAACCCCCAGAAAATTTGTTGCGATCACGCCCTTCAGACTCTCGGAATATGGGGGAAACGCCGTTTTTAGTTAAATTTTGCATCGTAAGCATGGCTGGATGAACACAAAACAGGCAGGGTGTTTTGTTGAATTTGCATTGAGAATTTATACCCAACATAGCAAGTTAAGCTAGGAAAATAGACGAAGAATTATTATTCGGAACAAACAGGTCAGCACACCAAGTACGAATTACAAAATTGCTTTTCTTAGCTTTACTGCAGAATGATTTGGCGCTGGTTGTTCGAGCTTGCTATTCGAGGAAATGCCTCTTTTCGCCACCTCATCATTGCCTATGGCATCTTTTGCAAGAAGTTTTTGCAAAAGAAAATGTTGTGGCAATTTGAAATATTTGAAGTAGTCCAAGTCAGAGTACAGCTCTTCAAATCAGTATGATGATTGCTTCAAGGAGCAGTAGTAAAAAGGTATCCCTACACCCAATGGCACGTACAGATTGAGACTGCTATTCGAGGAAATGCCTCTTTTCGCCACCTCATCATTGCCTATGGCATCTTTTGCAAGAAGTTTTTGCAAAAGAAAAATGTTGTGGCAATTTGAAATATTTAAAGTAGTCCAAGTCAGAGTACAGCTCTTCAAATCAGTATGATGATTGCTTCAAGGAGCAGTAGTAAAAAGGTATCCCTACACCCAATGGCACGTACAGATTGAGACTAATGGGGATCTTGAAATGCGTGGGTCTGGGGGCAAAGCCATCAACATTTGAGAACATGCATTCTACTTTGCCTTAGAATGCCTCTCCCAACACTGGTCAAGCATTTCTTAGAAACCCAAAAGATTACTCTACCAAACCGTGAAAAACCATTCTCTCCTTGATTTTCAAGGATCTCACCCACCGCTTGACAGATCTGCCTCACCCCCACTGAGATACAAATTTTATTGCATTTTCGTACGAATCTCAAAGACCATCTTTTTGAAAAATAGGGGGTCCGGATACGCCCCTACGCCACTGATCTTTCATTCTAATGAGGCTTGAACATGGGGGGGGGGGCTTTCTCTCTATTACTTTATATATTAGAGGGCTCCTCCTAAGGCAAATATATTCAAATACATAATGTCTTGTAAAGTTTTCTAATTAAGTTAATTTATTAATGTAAATGTGTAGGTATCTTGTTGCTGTGTAGCATGTATTATTGTCTTATTTATTTTAAGTTAGGCAATGTATTGTATTGAACTGTATTTAGGTACATTTGCAAACGAAATTGAAAACTGAAAACTGAACGGAATTTAATGTATTGTTCTCATATGATTTTGCTCCTTACTTCTCCCACATCACAGTTATAAGCCATAATTTTAATTGATACTGAAGGAAAAATCAAAAGAACCCATTTGGCCATGTATGAAGAACAGCTTACACAAAAGTAATTTTGCGAAATGTTTTCACCAGACTACGTTTTCACGATGCCGACATATTTTGAACGCGGCAAAGTTGTAATGGTACTAGACTTGCCCCAAGTCTATTTCGTTAAAAAAATTTCGCCAAAAAAATACTTTCCGGTAGACTTATTACAGTTGACAAAACAGACTTGGGGCAATTCTATAATGGTACCAACAAGGACATATTTTGTTAGACAATGGCATGAGTTGCTTTTGTTCACACCTAAATTCAAAGCGATTAGCGATTGCAACAAAGTAAATTCCCCCAACCAGTACTTCAAAGCAAACAAAGCCGCAAAAGAGCTCTGAAACCCAGATAGCTAGCGCGCTCGTTGTGCATTCCATAGATTGTTTTTAAGAGCAAATACGAGCATATATCAAAAGAAAAAGGATATATCTACACATCTCCCTCAGGCATTTTGTTTATTTGGTTCAAAGCCGATTGGCAAGCGATCCAATTCTCTTATTTTTGGGTGTAATGAAAACACTTACTGCTCATCTTTTGAACAAAATGAGTAAAATGCCCGTGGTAGTTATTTAGATATATCCTTCTTCTTTTGATCTATGCTCGTGTTTGCTATTAACAACAATTTCTGGAATGCACAACGAGTGCGCTAGCTACCTAGGTTTCAGAGGAACTTTTGCGGCTTTTGAATTACTGGTTGAAGGACTTTCCTTTGTCGGCCTCTGCTTTTCAATATCTTCATAAACGATCTGTTCTTCACAGATTTGGAATCTGAGATATGCAATTTTGCTGACGATACAACAATTTATGCATGTGACACATCTGTAGATGCTGTCATAATAAAATTAGAGGACGATTTAAAAAAGCTCCGAGATTGGTTTAAAAATAATGGAATGTGTGCCAATCCAGCGAAATTTCAAATGATGTTTTTAGGTCTCAAGAGTGACAACTCGTTTTGCCTCAACATCGGTGGACAACAAATAAAGCAGAGCGAGCAGGTAAAGCTCCTCGGCGTACAAATCGACAACTCTTTAACATTTGACGCCCACGTCAAGGAGTTATGTCGAAAAATAAACCAAAAATTATGTGCGTTCTCAAGAATAAGACCATTCCTCGATGAAGAGAAGGCTAAAATGCTACTAACATCAATTGTCATGTCAAACTTTTCATATTGTCCCTTGATATGGCTATTTTGTAGCAAAACTGCTAACAAAGATATAAATAGGACAAATAAACATGCCTTGAGGGTTTTGTACGGAGATTATGACTCATCATTTGACCAACTTTTAGCCAGGGCTGAAAGCGTTACAGTTCACCAGAGGAATCTGCAAAGTCTTATGACAGAAATTTATAAGACCATGAACCATCTTAACCCTTCATATATTTGGGAGTTCTTTGTTAAAAAGGATATACCTTACAATCTCCGCACCAAAGAGCTATGCAGGCTTCCATCAGCACAGTCACATCGATATGGACTAAATTCTCTTTCGTTTAGAGGTAGTCTCCTGTGGAACACTCTAGATGATGAACTAAAGAGAGCTGATAACTTGAGAAGTTTTAAAAGGGGGATCAAAGAATGGGATGGCAAAAGATGTAAATGTTTAATTTGTAAATAGTTTTGTTATATTGTAAATAGTTGATTTAAATTAGTTTTTAGTAACTATGTACATATCAACTTTAAATAATAATATGATGATGATGATCTGAGGTGAAGAACTATTACGACTATTTGTCTGAATTAGGGGTCAGTCATATATCGATTTCGTCCCCGTTTAGCATCATTTCGATTTTCGACGCTAACTTTCAGACCCCCCCCCCACCCCCCACCCTTAGCTTCGGTCAATGAAAAACTGAAAATGGGCCTACCAGCACATACTAGGCAGGTCTAGCAACTAGGCTATATCGGACTCATTCTCGAACCTTGCAGGTCGCTAGAAATGTGTTCAGGGCCATTGGGCCATTCGAAAACTAGAGGGCACTGGAAAAGGCTCTCCGGTAAGGTATTTTCTTCTCTGGACATCCCCCTCACTTTGTAATCTGTGACATGAAAATCGATGTAAAATTTTTTTTTGGCGTAGCGGGTAGTGAGGACGAACTCGATATATATGAATGACCCCTTAACAGCCTTTCAAACAAAGTTCTAATAGAATACTTACTGTATGGGAAAGGAGACATTACTGATAACCTCAATAGAAGTATACTAGAGCTATAACTCTCGAGTTCATCCACCAAACTGGTCGATTTGATTTAGATAATTTCAAATTTTTGCAATGCGCCGCACAGTTTCTCATTTTTTCTTCTTCCTACTTTCTTTCAAGTTGGTAACAAACAAAACTGGATACGAAACAGCGTTGCCAAAGAAAAAGTAGGCAAAATCAAAAACCTAAACACATTGGAAAATATGTAGAAATACTACCATTCACCTGGTAATTTTGGATTTTGTCTGTGATTAAATGTCTTATGAAAATATTTAGTTTTCCTTAATTCCGATTACCACAGCCACCAGCACTCTACTCCCCTCCCAGAAGGTTGGACTGTCAAACGTTTAAACAACAAACAATCCCCAAAAATGCCGTAGACAATCCCCAAAAATTAATAGGGAAGATCGGGTCTGTCAAATTTGTAATGAGGAATTCATTGAAGATGAAAAACACTTTCTACTTAAATGTGAACACTATTCAGTGGTTAGAGATGCATCTCTGAACCAAATTTTTGAAAGTTATCCAAGTACGAAAAAACTTACCCCTGATGATTTGCTTCAATTCATGTACTTATGTGAGGATCAAGAAACAATCGACAATCTCCTCAAATTCACTGGACAAATTACTGATATCCGAGAAAAAACATTACACACTTTAAATATCCCCAAACAAAAGTCTCTGTAGGACGTATATATGTATATAATTCATGTTGTTGCTATTTAGGTGTAGTAAGTTAGTTACTACTTTTCTTTATCTTTTTATGTTGTGTTATATTGTAGCCGTATAGTTTAAAAGCTATTGTGCTGAATGAATAAAAAAAAAGAAAAAAATACAACAGCAACAACATTTCACCCAAACTGATTGCGGAGGAGCATTGGTCGCGTGATCAAGTAAACATCTATATTACTACTCGCTGAGACGGTCAGATCAAACGCTGAATTTGTCTGTCTGCCGCACTTATTCCAGACCTCTCCCGTGTCCTGGAAGCTCGCTCTTCATCTCCAAAAATCGACAGGAAAATCTATGTGTGCATGAGGATGTCCATATTTTGGGGTAACCTCCTGCAGCTGGGGTATCAGCGGGGGAAAATTGTTGGCAGCCTTCTTCAGCAGGTTATTGTTTTTGAGTGACAGCCGATTGTTAGCCGATTGTTACTAACGACACTTGATGGTGCTATTAAGGGCCATCAACGAACAAATCACTTTGTGGTCGATGGTAAACAACCAAAGACGTCACATCGGACGTCACATGCACATTCACCTTCGCAGTGGCTCGCAGGCCTCTGCCAGCGGTATTCTCCTTCACAACGGCACTCTAAAGGGTTTCATCATCCCGCAGTAAGTATTGACGAGGTTGTAGGGTGATGGGGTGCATGATCGATGCCAGCGATTGTTACCAACTATAGGGGGTTGTCACGTGACCACACCCATATCACGTGATACCTTCTCCTTTACAATTGTGCTCTTCCTAAGAGTATACAAAACACACCGGGATGACACCAAGTGAGGGGCTTATAACATAGTTACTGACGAAGATGTGGGGGTAATGATACTTTTAGTTGCTGGGGGGAGTCACGTGCCTAGCCCCCATGTCATGTGACTTACTTGGCAAGTTGCCAATGTAGGCACATGACTTGCCACAATGCCAGGTTTTTAGTATGTGACTTGGCACCTTGCCAAGTTCTGTGACGTCACTTGGCACCTTGCCAACTTCCCCTAAATTCACCCCCTGATGACATGCAGCACATTCCCCTGATCATTATTTCAAAAGCTACCTTGCATAGGAAGATTCAACACTTACTGACCTGCTAAAAAAACAAAAAACGAAGCTAACGTTACTAAGGCAACCAGCGCAAGTAAGACAGCAGCACCAGCAAGAGCAGCTAACGCAGCAAATGCTACTGTAACAACGTAGCTAACTAACTAACTAAGAAAAACGTAAATGATACATAACTAAAGGAATCGAGCAAGCAAGTAAGCCAGCTATCTTGAAACTAATCCATATGTGAGCCGGGCTTTTCAACCCCCTTCCAAGTTTTACTTGCCACGTTGTTAAACGAAATCAGCTATGTCACCCCAACCTCCCTGACTTTTGCTAATTATTGATTAGTTACATTTTGACAGAAAAATGTTTAAACAATAGAGCTCACACAAGTCACGTGATATGCCCATACTTGGAAGCAGGTAGCAGCAAGATCATTGTTTTCCATGATTTCCATGGAAAGATTTCCTTGAATTATGGAGCATCACATAGCACATGAATCTGCAAATAAGAGCTTTCGTTTGATGCCAGAATTTCTAGAATTTGCCGATGTCGGCATTTTTTTATTATGATGTCATTCTGGCTCCCATTTTCGCCTAATTCGTAAATTTTTTCAATTTTCTCAAGCTTTTCCAATTCAGTGAGCTCTATTGATACATTTGTTATAGGTTACCACCATTTTGCAGCCACTTTCTCTCTATTTTTACATAGAAAAAGCAGTGGCACAAATTACGTCATCAGAATTGGCTAATTTCGCTCAAAATATCACTCTAAAATCGTCATTTTCAATAAAATGATATTTTCCCATCAGCTATGTTGATAAATTTAACCAACAACCACCTCTTTAACTTTAAACGCCTAATTTTTACTGATTTTCAACTTCATTATGTCACTGTGACCACATAAGACGTGGCAGCCATACCCAAATTGCACTACATGCTACAAACTACTTGCTCTGTAATTGAACCAAGTTCTATTGAATTCTGGTGGCTCTAAGGCAGTTTTCACAGAAGGGCAAACCCCCCCCCCCCATAAATGGTAGCTCAAAAAACCCATACGGATTAGGGTCACCTAAGGCAACATGATTGATTTTATTGATTTGATTGGTTGATTTTATCTTTCTTACCCATGGTAGCCCCTCAATAAAAATAATTGATTTACAGGGGGCCATGCTAAAGACTTACAAATAACTACTAATCTACAATAGAACGAAATTTGCTATAAAACCTAAACCTAAACTAATTACAATTTGTGCTAAATAAACGAAAGAAAACAGAAAAGAACTGGTGAGTGAAATTCATGGTTGCACCTTTTTTTTAAACGATCTCAGGGTTGAAGTATTTCTGATCTCAGGCCCTAGACTGGCTACACAATCTCTGTATGCTCCTTAGAACTGATTTGTCGCTAATACAGAGACTTGTTGCCAAACAGTGTCTGAAATCGGAATAACTTGATAGCCTCGTTTTCATAAGCGCTACATGCGTAAAACGCGGACCACGGAATTAGTATTTTGGTTGTTGTTGCCGCTGTGATCAGTAATCATCAAAATATGTCTCAAGAAAACAACACATTGATACCAAGTTTCATTCATGTGAATTTGAAAGAATTTTAGACAGTTTATGACTCTGACAAAATTGAGCATGGACAGTGAACATAAATTTGAAATTTCAGAGGAGTTTCAGCTTCATATATATATAAATTCACCACGGAGAGAATTATTTAAAGGAGGAGCTCTCTCAATAGGTAAACTAATCGAGGGGAGAGCCCCCCCTATCAAAGTGACCAAAGATAAAGTGACCAAAGATAAAGGAAGGAACCAAAGACTTGACAAGATTAGACATTTCATCATCATTATACATTATCATTAGCAATCAGTTAAGTGGTATCTGAAGGACTGAAGTACAAGAAATTTTCAAGGGAACTGTTCTTTATATTTGCTCCAAGTGATTTGCTGCATCAGATAGACAAACTCTCTCCAAGAAAAGTGCCACCTAAATGCATACTGATGCGAGGTCTGATAATAATGAAGCAGATATCTTGCTTTAAACAAACCCCTATGAATTAAGAACATCAACATCAATGTGATAAAGTAACAAGTACTTGTTAAATCACAAGCAAAAAATTCTATCACCCTTTCCTTTTCGTATGTGATCCAAACACGGGGTGGGGGGGGGGGGGGGGTTGGATCACATATGGAACTTATAAAGATTCTAAACTTCTAAAATATCTAAGATTGTTTTATTTGGCAGATCAAATGCATTCAAACCAAAACAACTGTTAAGGTGATAAAGTACAACAGCCCAACATTGCCAAGTAACATGCTTGCAGTTAGATAATATTAGAAATTCAAGGCCCCCGACAAGATCAGAAAAGTGGGGGGGGGGGGGCAGGCCAAACTTGATACAAAAAATTACCACAACACAATAACATGATGATGAGCTGCCTTTCAAAACGGCATGATTTGCAAACATGTGGGGGGGCGTGGCCCCCCGGCCCCCAAGTCATTGTGGGGGGGGGGCGTGGCCCCCCAGGCCCTGAAATTGAAATACACGAGCCAAATGTAAACGAAAAAATCACTAACCTGAACTTAGAGTAGGCCTACACTACACTGCAGTGTACTGACAGACTGACACTCACTGCTGTCTTGAAAATGCCTCTCAAGTATCACAACAGCATTACATATTCCATTTCCTGTTAGAAGTACAAACAAATATCTCTTCCAAGTGCCCACTTCATCATGCCAAATGGCTAGCTAAATTCCTTCAGCTTCATTTGCTTCTGCTCTTCAGGTCGATCAAGCTGCGACGACAGCGCCGGTCGCCATTCTTGAAAAACTCAGACCAAACAGGCCTCTACTTCAAAGGGAGGTTTTCCAGTAAAAATAAGTAAAGAGGGGAAAAGTTGATTGGCTACAAAAAAAATTTCTATTGTTTTAGCCGAAATGCTCCAATCAGATTACAATCAGGTTTTTCGTTCTGAAAATTCCGATTTGAGACACTCTCTGGCAACTAGTCCCTCATTGAGCTGGCCATCAGCAACAACAACAACAGCGAAATCGAGGGACTAGTGTAGCTAGTCTACTCAGGCCCAAGACTGTTCAACAAACAAGACTGTACAACAAAGGCTACTGGGGCAATACCCAACTAATTTCCCTATAACTTTTTTAACAAGCTGCTTGGGCCAAGTAAAGCAATTACAGCAAATAAGGCAACCACAACATTCACCCTACGTAACGTATACAATAATATAACCGAAAGCGCCACTATATCATTGAACGTACGTAATGTCATCAAACCAAGGCCAATACGACAACTAACACAACTAAAGGTGCTGAGGCAACTAAGTCCACTAAGGAAAGAAAGAACACAAAACCAACTCCACAACTGAACGAAGACAACACCTAACGTAAGTTAGTCCACTAAAGCAACTGAGGCCAATAAGGCAACTAACGCCACAAAAGGCGCTGAAGTTAGAAATTTCCCCACCCTGAAAGCATTAAAAAAAGAGTTGCAAAAATGCAGCATCAAACGACCAATTGTAATTTACCAAATTAACAATGCACATGTACATTATTAGTTATTTTAAGTTTTTAGCATAGCCTCCTAAAAATCAGTTATTATAACTGAGGGGCTGCCATCGGTAACAAAGATAAAAGCAAAGCAAACAGCATCAAGCTATAACCACGTCCACTAAGCCAAGAAACGCAACTAAATCTACTCAACAACTAGAGCAAGAAGCCACTAACGTAAGTAAGGCCACTATACCAACTGAGTCCCGTTACGCAACTTTCGCACCCCCAAGGGGGGTACATAGTATATTTGTCGCACGGGGATGAGCCGTTTTCAAGGGTATCGTTTTCACCAATTTTTTCTAGCACAGGGTATCAAAATCAAAATGAGGCAATTTTTCTAGAGCATGTTGTCAAAACATGTGAAAAAGGAATAGTTTCTTAGATCGGGTCGTTTTTCGGTCAAATTTCATGTTTTGGAGTATACTTTTCACGACATTTTTCTAGAACAGGTTATCATTTTGAGCGAAAAATTCTGGAGCAGGGGAAAACAATTTTTTTGCATGGGCACACCCCCGTACAAATTTAGGTCAAGTACCCCCCCCCCCCCCCGGGTGACGCACCTAAAAGCGTTAAGGCAGCTGAGTTCTTAAACGCCGCTAGATTAACTCAACTGAAGCAACTGAAACACCCAAGGCACCCACAATAATGACGGCAACTAACTTTTCAGCAGATTATCTCTTTCACGTACAAACTTCCACGGAAGAAGCAAGTCCCAAAATACACTCATATGCATTTCCTTGAATTTTCACTCAAGTACTGCTTTATTGAATGAACTAACGAAGATACATTTTCCACTGAAGTACTGCCACTTAGACGAACTACAGCGAAGCTAAAAGGAACGCGGAGGCGCGGCGAAGCCGCGCCGAGCGGGCCTAGTCAGTTCTTGCTTCCTGCTCTGAGAAGGATGGTATCTTGTTGCAAGCATCACGGGATGGTATCTTGTTGCAAGAGTAATTGTTGCATTTAAATATTAAAGATGGAAGGGCAAATGCATGGAGATGAAAAAGAAAAGCTTATCAAGAAAGGTTTGCCGTAAGTGTTTTTAGATTTGCTAACACAGATCCACCGCACGAAATCAAAACAAAAACAATCGACTGGGCCTAAATGGACGTAAACTCTTCCTACCTACAAGTAGTATAAGCAAGTGCTAGCAAATTTTCTAAGTTTCTTGGCTTCCCACGAACCAGAAGGATGGTATCTTGTTGCAAACATCACGTGATTGTATCTTGTTGCAAGAGTAATTGTTGTTGCATTTAAATATTAAAGATGGAAGGGCAAATGCATGGAGATGAAAAAGAAAAGCTTATCAAGAAAGGTTTGCCGTAAGTGTTTTTAGATTTGCTCACACAGATCCACCGCACAAATCAAAACAAAAACAATCGACTGGGCCTAAATGGACGTAAACTCTTCCTACCTACAAGTAGTATAAGCAAGTGCTAGCAAATTTTCTAAGTTTCTTGGCTTCCCACGAACCTACAAAAGTGATCAATTTCTCATCTAGCAGCTAAACGGTTGAAAGCTGGCGGGGCGGTTGCTTGTGTGAATGGATGAGTTGTAATTTCATTTCAAGCCACAGGTCAAACTAGACACAAATTAATTTGTGATGCTGTGACCTCTGCACCTTTGTATCTATGTGCCCACTTTTTCCCAATACGTGCATTTTCGCGAGGAACTAAGAAGAACTTGAGCCAGTACTAAAAGTGTCTTAAAGTTAGCAGATTTTTACTTCTCAGAAGTTTCGTTTGTCGTTCTTCTACATTTCATAGCAGTTTTATTTGATTCATTTAGCCTAGTTCATTTCTCTCTAATCTAAATCAGATACACGTTTTTTTTTTGTAAGAAACTTGGATCAGCACTTAGTACTAAAAGTTCCTTAATTTCGCATGAAAATTTCGGTGCTTAAGTAGTAAAAGTTTCTTAATTAGTTCCTTATTTTTTTGGGCCTAAAATTGCGGTATTGTTCGAAGTTGAGCCTTCTTCTCGAGAAAGGGCTTCCATTTTGCATTGACATTGTCATCAAGAAGAAGCCATGCACATCAAGGCAAAAATTTACCAATTTTGCAGTTAAAAGTCAAGAAAAGACGAATGTACCTTTGTTAGAGAGACATAGAATAAGAGAGACATACAGAAATAAAGTTTCTTTTAATAAAGTAGCGAGTTCTATTGTTAAAAATTCACAAGAGACTCTGGAAACTGGAAAGTTTCTTAACTGTTCTTGAGTGTAGTACTAGAGTTTCTTCAATTTTTGGTCATCTTAGTACTAGTTTCTTATAAACCAGTTTCTTATAAAAAAAACGTGTATGCGTTAGAAAGGAGACAGTGTTGGGAATAAAATGAATTCTCATGACACACAAAATATCTAAACCTAAGACACAATAGGATACAGTAAACAGTCCTTTAACATATTATTGAGTAATTATTATAGTATAATAATGATCTGCATTATTATAATTGTGTTATGTGGAGTGGAGTGTGGGGAAAAATTTGAGATGTCTAGTAGGTGTCCATGAAGATTTTACAAGTGAAGGAAAACTAGCTGAAACACCATATTTACTGTTCCCTACCATCGATGCCCCAAATATGGCAAAGAGAGCTGAACTACGTAGTTTGCCATTCACTGATAGGCTACTAAGTTATGGCATCATACCTGACTCACAATGACTAATTCAATGCAGGTATGAGGAAACAGGCCCTATTGACCTCAAGCAATATTGCAAAATCTGAGGCTGACCAGTATGAATGAAAGCTTTGGGTCCTCCAATATTCAACCTATACCCAACACTTGCTGATTTAGACTATAACATTTAGTTTCATTATCTAAATGTACACTTTAGTTCAAATTATTGTTATTGCACTTTGTATTTTTTGTTTCATTCTGATTAGTTTAGCTGCCATGCCTGTATACTAAGGTAGTGCTTATATGCTATGATGATGATAAACAGCAAGAGAAATTATGGAATATATAGGAAAAACAAAGTTTCAAAAATTTGTAAAATTTGATATACAACAAGGGGATGGCAGGGCAGAAGGGTCAGTAAAAAGCAAAATTTTCAAACTCTGACCACTGGTTCCCTCACAATCAATGTTTGGACTTTGGGGAAATGACATGTTGTTGTTTATGAATAACACTTCCTTCAACATTTATTATTTTAGCTTAACTTTAAACTTCCATAACTTTGCTTGTGATTGTCCGATTTTTACAAACTTTGTTTTATTCGAAAGATAATCATCTACTCGTACTTCACATGTAACTTATTTGCTAGAAAAACACACTAAAGCATGGGTAACTGGACACATTCTTTATTTAGTGATTTTTGAGAATTTTGTGACAAAATAGTCAGTCACTAGTAAAAACAAAAAATTCTTGTGAATCTAAACGTTGACCATAGAAATTGCAATTGTACAAAGGAACAATTCTGCCAAAGGTTTTTTCACATGCCAAGATACTAGTGAAACCCCACCCCCTGAGTTCCAACAATTATTTTACATCATGGTTTTACATACAACTTTTTAGTGGTAAAGACTATCAAAGTGTTGCCAGCAACATTCAAGACAGTGGGCTAAAAATTGAAACTGCACAAAGTTATAAAGCAAGATGGCGAACAATGAAAGTTCTTTATATCACAATGTTCTTCAGTTCAGTAGGTAAGTTATACTTTCTTTCTCATGCACACTACTCTTTTTTCATTTTGAGTTGTTTGCCACTGAGACTTGAATTGTTTAGGTTTCAATGAACTCTTTAGCTGTTCTTAAAGCTTAACAAGAGAACTGGGCTTAAGTGAAATTTTTATAAATTTTTTGTATGGAGGGTTCAGGGGTGGATCCAGCCCGAAGTTGAAGAGGATAGGTAGGTAGGTAGGTAGTGATATTTAACTTGGCTAGCCTGCGAAAGTCTGAGAGAGACTTATTTCCTGCAGGGGCCACGGATGTTTTACCATCAACCCGCCGCAGCTACCAGATTTCCCTCACATGGCTCTGGTCGACCCGGGCTAGAGTTACGGACAGCGACCAAACTGTCCAGCGCGGGATTCGAACCTCGGCCGTTCTGACCTTTGGTTTACGAGTCAGTCGCCTTATCCACTCGGCCACGCACTCCCTAGGGGGGCAAATTGCAAGGAGGGGGCAACAACATGAAGGAAAGAGTAAGCACACCAAAGGCACGCGAAAATTTATTGGATCCTTTTCAAAGAAAATTCTTTGATTTACTACTAAAGCAGGAAATAACCCCAAATAACGCCTTGATTTATGTGTTTCCCCCATATTTAAATCAAAATAGTTAAAAAATTGTGCATTAGAGTCAGGATGAGGGGAGCTTTTCTCACCAAAAGAGGTGTGCCAAGCTGAGTTTTCATTGTGAAGCTGCCCCCCTAAATCCGCCACTGGGAGGGTTTTGACTCAGTGGCAGCGTGGCAAAAATTAAGGGCCTGGCAAAAATTTGTTGAAAAGGGGCCCATACATCCCAAATTTTTTATCTTCAGCTGTTTCTGATTTTTAGAATTTGCAATTGTTATGTCTTCACTGTGGCCATACTTGCAGAAGGTGAGTTTTGGTACATCTCATCAGTTAAGTTTGCTTTTTGAAGGCTGAGCTCAATTTTTGAATCTGAATTCTGTAATTTGTAAGTGATCAAAATGTTGTTATAGGACCTGACCAGCAGGTATTAAGGTAACTGTTACTGTTCAGGTGATGATTAAGAAACTTTGTTTTCAACGGCCATCAGTCAAATGAATACGTATATTTCTGCAATTTGCGTGAGACAGGATTGCTGCCTTTAAGATGCTCAACTTTCCAAGTAATTGCAGCTATTTCTCGAAGTGAGTTGGTTTAAACGGTATTCAAAAACTTATGCCACCAAATTATGACGAAAACGAAAAATCGATAATTTCTCATCTGAAGGGTTGTTACAGTAACCTTGATGAAATATGGCAATCAGTTCAAGATCAGAGATCAAGGATCAAAGATTCTTTATGAATCTCCAAAGACGCCCCTTCATATATTATCAAAAATCTAGAAGCACCCAACAGAAATGTTTGTTTAACATTTTTGAAAATGAGAATGAATCCTTTTTCAATACTTTCTTTGAATAGCACTTCTTGACCGGTCACTATAGCATTTAGAAAGACGATTGCATTGACCTTTCAAGGCTATACCTGCCATTGTTAACCATGGGGTTTTTTAGTTAGATTTTTTGCTTTTGGCTGACGCTTTATACAAGGTAAACGCAAGCTCCTCCATAGTAGTAAATAAACGTTTTCCTCTGCAAAAGAACAAAGCTGTGGGAATCAAGCACAACTGCGGTGTCTAACTACCCATGATTTGATAGAATGTGCACGCAGGATGTGAGCTCTACTCAGAACTGTAAATTGCTTTCTCGTCTCAGAGACCTGAGCCTTTTGTTTTCACAAAACTCACTCTTATTCACAAAGTATGTTATTTTTAGGTTAATCCCAAAGTCTCAGCAACATTCCTTGGGTGGACCAATGCTGGGTTCAGTTTATGCCAAATGGTTGGATCTTTTGCCCTTGGTTTATGGTGTCATCGATTTCCTGCTGTCCAGCCACTTCTTTTCTCTATGTTCCTGCTTGCAATGGGAAGTTTGTTGTATGGTTACGGTGAAGCATTTGGTACTAATGGCCCTGATATGATCTTAGCTGCAAGAATGTTTCTTGGATTGAGTGCAGGTAATATATTTTGATCATCATCATCATCATCATCATCATCATCATCATCATCATCATCATCATCATCATCATCATCATCATCATCATCATCATCAACATCATCATCATCATCATCATCACCACCATCATCATCATCATCATCATCATCATCATCATCATCATCATCATCATCATCATTAACATCATCATCATCATCATCATCGTCATCATCATCATCATCATCATCATCATCATCATCATCATCATCATCATCATCATCATCATCATCATCATCATTAATTTATTCAACGTAGGCTACATTAAAGAAAAATAGCTAAAATGCACCTAATTTAGGACTAGATTTATTATTGTTGCAGTGAGTTATTGCGGATTTATTGCTGCTACAGATCGTATTACTGTTACAGTGAATGGTGCCCCAAGTGAATCAGAGCCCCGAGATCTTAGTGCGGCTCTGCTTATTGCCAATATTGATCTTTGAACTTATAAATTCACCATTGGCTTGGAAACCTTATCTATCGTTTATTTCTCCTACCCCTTTCCCTTCTCTTTCCTTCTCTCCCCCTCCCATTTGATTGTCGATCGAAAGTATGACTCGGAGCAAGTCCATACCTGCTACAAGGACTGGCGATATTAATAAATAACCAATCAATTTTCTAATGATAAACAAGTAAATAAAGTAAAATGTAAGCACTTTGATGCGAATTGAAATAACCACGACGTTTCGAGCATAACCCGTTATCATAGCTCGTTGGGTTGATGATGGGCTATGCTCGAAACGTCGTGCTTATTTCAATTCGCATCAAAGTGCTTATATTTTACTTTATTTACTTGTTTATCATTGTACAATTGCACTACACGCAACAAGAAGATTTTTTGAATCAATTTTCTAAGTGATTAATTTTTGAATTTATTAGTTTTACGATTAATTTTTGAATACTTGTTCGTGTTTAATCTTTATCTTGACATGAAACATGAAATGTTACTGTGTATGGCACTGTAGTATCTCAATCTACCATTTATTGCTGCCCTGCCTATCATCAATCTTTATCTTGACAGGAAATGTGGTTGTTTGTCGTACTGTGGTATCTCAATCAACAACACTTGCCGAAAGAACAAATGCATTCGCTAATTTAGCAATTGTACAGGCCCTTGGATTTGCATTTGGACCAGGTATCTTTTCAAATAATTGTTCGTATCTTTGATATCTGGTATTGGATTAAAGGAGCTCTGTCGTGTAGGTGATTGGTTTAGAGAACAAAGCTTAGACAAAGGGGAATAGCTAGAGTCCAGACTCTTTGAATTTTTTGCATGATAAAAATCTAGTTAAATTCGAAACGATCTCTTTCCAAGTCTCTTCTGTAAATCCTGCCGTACAAATCTTTAATCCTCTTATAGGTTACGATAAACGTTCATAACACAAGATTTGGTTTTCGCTCCCTAAAAGCCAAACTATTAATGGAATATAGTTAAGATATGCATCATACGATGCACAAGAATGTGGGGATTCTAACCATATCAAAGTGATTCGCAAATATTGGCAAAAAGGGTAAAATGCTGAAGGGGCTTTGTTAAAGATTTCATCAGTTTGCAAGACTCCCATACAACGTCTTGCGAAGAAAAATTTCCTGATTAATACATCAAGTGACCGATTTCGATGGGGAAAGGCTTATGATCTAAGTTAGACCTCTGGCTGCAAGAAAAAAATTTATTCACTACAATTTGGGGGCTGAACGCGATGTCACAGTCCGCCAAACATCCCACGTTTTTTCTGACTCACACCCGGTAGGTCGCTCAGTACTTACCTATGCCGTTTGAGAATTAAAATTTTTCTCGTTCTTTGTAGCATTGCAAGCAGCAGTTGTTCCACTGGGCAATAAAGGTTTATATTATGCACCCTTGAAATTGACCCTTGATGTTTACACTGCTCCTGGTTTCTTGGGGTTTCTCATGGCAATCGTTAATTTTGTGGCAATCGTTGTTTGGTTTAAAGAAATAAAAGTCGATATTTATGCTGGTCAGAAGAACATCAATGTAAATATGGGTAAGTAGATGTATTTTATAGTGGCCAAAATTCTGCTTGAGGAGTTTATGTGCTGTCAGACACAAAAGTTAGAATGGATTGAAGATGACAACGAAGGAAAACTCAGGGACAGTGCATAGTCTATTTTATAACATGGCTGATGCAAAACGTAACCGGCAACTACTTTTTTTGAGCTTGTACAGAACTGGGTCAACACTTCTTACAAAGCAATATGAACGGGGCAGTAACTTTTTATAAGCTCGAGATGAAGCTTGATTGAAATATAAAATGGCTCATTTTGAGGACAAAATTGTGAATCGTGCAAGTTGAGAAATGCTTAGAAGGATGTGTATGAAAATGACGCAAAATGTCCTGGTCAGTCGTTTGCAAGAACGATTCATCAGTCATTCCTCTTCATCTTCAAAGTCGATTTTTTTTAAGCAAGTATTGATTTTTTTATGGTCTTTGGCTAATTAATCGGTGGTACTTTACAACATCTGTTGTTCATGAATACGGGAGCCCCTTTTTAAGGAAAGGGTGGCGGGGCAGTTGGTTTTTTGCAATGATCTCATACAGGGCGAGCCGATTTTTTTTGCATTTTTAAAGTGCAAGGTGTATGCATTTAATTTGAAGATCGAAAATTGTGGCTATGGACTCGAAGAGTCCCGAAATTTTATCGTTTTGTTCCCTCACTCTTTTGGGACACCCGGGGTACTCTTTTGGGACACCCGGTATTTACCAATATTATCGTTGTGCTCTTCAGGGAGCAGTGGATTTTCAAGCGGAATTGTTTTGACTAATGCGGTATTTTCTTTTAGACGAACTTCCAAAGCCTTCACGGGCGGTAGGAAACGCTGAATTTAGCAAAAGCTTTACGGGTGATACATCGAGCTATTCCTATCCTAATATCATTCCATTCGTGATATATCGACTTATTTTCCTTCTGTGTCTACGTTTCCTGCGAAGGTGCCATTTTAATCCGATTGAGAGGACCTCAAGGGCACTAGAGTAATTATGCCACTCAAGTGTGGTAAAATGAAACGAATAACTCGATGTATGATCCGTAAAGCTTTTGCTAAATTCAGCGTTTCCTACCGCCCGTGATCGGGGCCCCGCCCCAGCAATGTTTTCTTGGACCACGCCCTCTACTTTGGCTTAAAACACTTCTACCGATCATGTGTTAGCTGGAGATGAAATAAAATTGTTGATAATTTCGTAACAGTTCTTTAAATTAGCATCCCCAGGAAAACAGTTTTGTAAAAATATGATATTCTTTGGCTTACATTGCATTCCATCATCTTTGCCAGTGCCCAATTGCAAACGTTCATAATTTGGTAACAGTTTTTCACGAATCACCAGTACAGCAAGATACAGGAAGTCTTTTGATGTAAATCGATAAATAAACATATTTTCTTCATTTTTAAGTAGTTTATTGAGGTTTTGACCTATTATATCTGAAATAATTAGCAATGATAAATCATGAGCCTCCTCGATAACTATATAAAAATTAATAAAGATTTCTCAGAAATATAGAACTTGCATTTACGTTTCGCTTTCGCTTCATCAGAACTGATGAAGCGAAAGCGAAACGTAAATGCAAGTTCTATATTTTTGAGAAATCTGAAATAATTAGCACTTGTTCTTTCTCAATACTGAAGCTTTTATGTGACATGGTCCTATTGTCTCCTACGTGACCGATTAGCATTAAAGTCTGTAGTTAGACTCCTAATAGATGAGGGCATTTTTTGCCCCCCCCCCCGCAGTGGTCTAAGAGCCCAGGTACAATAGGGATATGTGACGAAAACTAACATTTTATCGTCTTCAAACACATCTGGATCATTGGCAAATTAGATCAAAAAGAAAATGTTGTGCTAGGTTTGATAATCGAATTTTGGGGACACCTAATTTGAATAAGATTCTATATATTACCGGTTGTCCCAAACAATTTGATTACGAGGTTGATCTTCAATTTTCTTTTTTTGTCAAGTAGATCAAAGACCAAATTTATTTTCCAAGATGTAGCTGATCTTTTAATTGGTTTTAAAATTATCAAATCTAGCTCTGTTTGGGGCTACCTGGCTTTGAATCATACTGCAGAGAAACACTGATGCTTGCCAGATCAATTTCTTTGTGGATGTAGAGCTTCTGGTTTCCTGATGAATGACAGAAAGAAATGCGCACTATCATTGGAGACTTCAATCACCATAAAAAATTCCGAAAATTTTGACTTGAGTATATTCCTTAAAAACTATAGCTCAAAATCAGGTTTCTCAACGTGTGATTTTGCTACCTTGCTGTATCGAAAGCAAACATCTTATCATTATGCATATTTTTGGGTCTTTGATAAAAAAGAACTGGAAAAGAAAATTTTATCAAAGGTTTCATAATCAATTTTTGGTAATTTTTTAAAGAGGAGTACTTTTTTGGGACACCCGGTGTATATTTAATATATTTAACCAAAGTTTGATGATGTTTCGCGAGACGATTGTTTTAATTTTTATTGTAGAATAATAACACCATTGGTGATGGATGAATTTGCATGGACTGATACCAAAGCTGTTCTCTATGGTGGAATACTTCTAGCTGTTGCTGGTGTGATTGCAGTCTTCTGTTTCCAGTTTGTTAAACCTGCCACGAAAAGGCAAGCACTTTTGTTACATATGCCTAATTGTGTTGAGAATCAGGGGAAGGGCAAGGGCAACGAAGGGCGCCTACCTTTTAGGAAGTGTGTTTATTCCCAGTACTGTAGAGAAATTGGTGTCTTGTGACCCAGTACAGAGAGTGTCCCAGAACTGTACGGTGACCTGGTACACAGAGTCATTCCTCTCAAGGTCAAGATGACGTATGAATAACTTTGTGATTTAAAATTCCGGTGTTGATGTAATACGAGATCAACTGTTATACGAGTTGGCCACAGGGAGTCAGACAGCGTGATTTTTCATTGGTCAACGCTAACAGACGTTAGAACGTGAAAATCCTTTATGATATAAACAGATTAACAGGACATTAGAATGCAATGCCACTTTGCGAAAAGTTCCCCAGCGCCATCTTTACCATAATCGTCTATTGTATTTTTAGCTCTGATGAAGAGCTGTGAATCGTAATCTTTTAAAAAAAACTTTTAGTACTGCTTGTAGAAAAATTGTTCTGCTTGATTTGAATTTCCCATACATTTTTTCCAAAGTTGCCAATGTCGGTTGAGAAATCTTACAAATATACCATATTCTTTCCCTCAATGCCACAAGTTTTTATTCGCCGAAGTTGTTCGCAAAAGTTTATCCTCCGTGGTCTTTTGTTCTTTGTTCTCGTTTTGTTTGGGATAAAGTAAGATTGTCGTAATTTTTGTTATTTTTATTCAGGTTTGGAGAAAGAGCAGTGCTTTCATTTGGGTTAGTCGTTACATTAGTTGGCTTTATTGTGTATCTACCATGGGGAGACAAATACCCTGTATTGCAGATTTCAAGTAAGATTTTATCGTACATTTCCTTTTTACTTGGAATAATTGCTATCTACAACTCATTCTCCTTTCTTTTTGGGGTGAGTGGCTGAGCGTCTTATGCAGTTTCCGTAAGGTTAGGCTTGGTCTTGTGTTGTTTTATTGTTTTTATGTATTGTTTTAGTGTATTGTTTGTTTGTACATTTCTTATACGTAAAAGAATAGGAAGGAGATTCCGTGGATCCTTTGATTTCACCGAATTTGCCCCTTTCTCAGCTTTGGAGGCGAAATTGAGAAAATAGAATCTTTATTGGATTAGGTACAGGAAAGACGAAGATATTTGGAAAGTTTCGCGAGGATCAGTGCAACGGTGCTCGAGTTTTACGTGCAACAAAATTTGCTTCAGAAAATATTATAATAGATAAACTCCTTTGGAAATTTACAAGACCATTGGATATGTTATTTTGAAATCAGTTAATGGAAGAAATCTTTATGATATTCTGTCTCATTTTTAATTGAACCAAAGCTGTTTACAAGGGGCTTTCCACCCAAACCATTAATTACAATATACTCTACTTATGAAATGAGTCGCACTACTATATTTAAAAGCAAACCATAATATTTGTTAAGGTATTTAGAATGCTGGATGTTTACTGTTAAAAGAGACAGTAAAACCTAAAGTGCTTTTTTAAAGCCATTTAAAGGGAATCTAAGCATATATAAGCCCTTGATGAAAATAGCCGTGCAGAGACAATAGGCTATCGCACGTGCCGCACCTTATTTGGGTGACTGATCTACGTCAACAGGAAATCCTGATATCTGATAGGCTAGAGTTTGACCGCAAGTTGCTTGAGCCACTTTTATAATTTCAATTTTCAATTTTCATGATAATAACTTGCTACACATATACAGGAGCGTCGTTATACTTTAACATAAAATAAAAGAAGCTAATTATAACAGCAACAGCAACAACAGCAACGAAAGAACTAATCCAAATATGTAGTAACAGAAATACAGCAATAAATTAAATATAAATATAAATGAATAAAACTAATTTCGACTGTGCATGGTGCTCAGGGTATTTTTTAAGGATTTTCCACTAGTGGGGAAAACAGCCAAAAAGGCCCCATCTTTTTACGGTTTGAGTTTACGATAAAATGTTCCATTGCTCTCATTCAATCCAATTCAATTATAGCTTAGGCCTTCGGGCACAAAACAAATTACAGTTACAGTTCTCAACCGAAAGTTTCTTTTTGCAATTATGTAATGATCAGTTATTCTCCGAGATGTTATTTGAGCTAGCAACATGAATGACATTGTTTAGTTCACAAGGGAGAATGAAAAAGGGCTCAATTTTGACTTAGGACACTGGGGTAAATGTACTAATTTTCCCTTCACTGCTGGGACAAGCAAAAGGGCCTACTGGGGCAAATGTCCCACCAGTCAGTACGTTAAAAAATACCCTGATGGTGCTAACTCTCTTCAGTCGTTGGCGTAGGAATGGGAAAGGGGTAGTACTTATGTGCAATTGGCATTATCATCTGAAGGTAATTCAATAGACTTTTTTATGAAACATGCTACCCATTTAATTATCTGCAGATTCTCACATGACATCATGTAAATAACTTTTTGTTCGGGTGTGAGAAGCTTGAAGTTTATGACAGAATTGTCAATTTTCTCATAAAGTTTATTTCGTAAACTTTGGTATTTTGGGCAGGTAGTCATGAAATGTTGTTCATCTTCAACGCTGGTTTTATTACAATGGCACGTTCTGTCCTCGACTGGCAAATTATCTCTCCGGCCGACCTCGATGTGCAGACTATGATCGCTGCATCGGAATTTTGCAAAGCACCAGTGGCGTCGTGGGAGCATGATTTTAGGGGGGGCCAAGGGTCAACATTTTCCGACAAAGAGACATTTTTCCGACAAAAATTAAGCAGGAATGTAACGTATAAAAAGTGGCAAAATGTCTCGGAACTTTTGTCATATAAAAGCTCCATAATAGCGAAGAATTTTTGAAAGGGACACAGCAGTCCTGTTAAGAGGCGATCCTCGTTGGAGGTGAGGCTGTTGTTGAGACGTGATTGGTGTTGGAGGTGAGGCTGAAGCTATATGCGTAAGGACCTGTTCATATGGAGGCGAGCCAGCCCGCTTACCGGGCTGGCCCGCTAAGTGAGCTGATTTCGCATTCTGTTCATATGGCAAATCCATCCCGCCTACCGGGATGGAATTGGTCACGTGCCATCGTTGGTGGTATTGTTTTGCATGCCCACGCGTGCGTAGTAGAGGCGTTTTCGTCTCGGCAGGCGGGCTGGAGTGTTCATATGGGAAAATTTTGATCTCGCCAAGCGGGATCTCGGCAGTACTCGAGTGAGATCTCGCCTACCGGGCCAGCCCGCCTGCTCATATGAACAGACAACAAACTTTGAATGGGAAACAGGGATAAGGCGAGATCTCGGCAAAAACCTCCAGCCCGGTAGGCGGGCTGGCTCGCCTCCATATGAACAGGTCCTAAGGAGGGCGGAAAACTGGGGGTCCGGGGGCTTGCCCCCGAGAAAATTTTCTGTGACCACGCCCTTTAGATCGTTGCAAAACGCCCCTATTTTGAAGGATCTACTATTTGTTTTTCATGGGAAATTTCGAAAAAATGACCTCAAAAGCACTGAAAAATAGATCGTTTTCAAATTTTAGATAACAACGTGATAGCTTGATATAAATCTTCATTTCTATAAGCATCCGTTTTCAGAAACTGAAAGTAATCCCATCTTAGTAATCATTTCCATCTTCCTCAACAATATTCACTTGTGCAAACTCTTACGAGCAACTCATTGAAAGCTTAATGCACAAACCATAAATGCATGACATTTTTTAAGTATGAAACGTGCAAAATAAATTGTAAATTTATCGTTTTTAGTCACCAAAATGTAGGTAAAACGACCGAATTTTCGGGGAAAAAGTCCAAGAATGTTTTGACGGAAAGCATTTGTCTGAAATTTATTCGTCCAAAACTTTTTGCGCCTGATGTGTCTATTTTTCCAATAGAAACACACTTTTCTTTCGATTGAAAAAGGACTTCTTTGCAGAAAAACGAACGAAGGACCTAGTTTTTTGTCGAAAAACCTACTTTTTCATCAAAAACTACGTTTTGATCGAAAAAGTGATATTTCATGTATACATTTCGATTGCCATAAATAAAGTAGGGGTGTAAGGAAAATGGATTAATTCAATTTTTTTCGATTTTTCCGACAAGAATGGAAAACTGACGAATTTTCCGACAACATTTTCACAGGGGGGGCCATGGCCCCCCCTGGCCCCCCCGGCCACGACACCACTGCAAAGCACCTTATTTATATGCTTACATTCCCTTTAAGGGAGATGCCTGATTGGTCTCTGCTGAAAGGCTATTCCACAATCTCGCTCCTCTGTAACAGAGACATACCGGGTGTCCCAAAAAAAACGCAACAGATTTGAAAAAATTCTACTACAAACTGTTTCATTCTCATTATCGAACAATTATTTTTCTTCAAATCTACAATAATTAAATTAAATTTTGATATATTTTTCAGTATTTTTGGTGACTTGGTTGTAGAGTTAAAAATCGGCAAACTTCAAAATTGCCCCCAGGTCAAAACCTGGGCTGCTGCATTAACAGTGATGAATCATAATGTCAAATTGTAAAACATGGCAATCCCTGTAATTGCAAAGAATTACTGACAAACACGCAAACACATGATTTAATTGAACTTTGAACAGACGCTTTCATAAAGATTTCCGTCAAAACACTGTCATGCTTCTTAAGTGTAAATGATGCTTGCTTGCTTTTTATAAATGACTAGGCCATTATTAGATATATACTTTCAATTATCAATGAACACTGAAAGCTCCCTCAAGAATGGATAACTCATGAATCTGTAAGAGATCCCTTTGCTGCAGTTTCTTAATGAAGTTGTGTGCTTGTAATCATGTAAAGTTTCAGATATTGCGATTCTTTTTACTTTACAGTATACTTTGTACTAATGCCGAGAGCTCTGCTTTTGCCCTGACAGCAAATTTGAAGTTTTTTGATTTTTAACTCTTCAATCAAGTCACCAAAAATTCTGAAAAAAATATCAATATTTAATCTAATCATTGCAGATTTAGATAAAAATAATCATTTGATTATCAATTTGAAACAGATTCCGTCAGAATTTTTTTAATCCGTTGCGTTTTTTTTGGGACACCCGGTATTTGCCCATTATTTGAATTTTTATTCTTGGGTGGTGTCAAATCTGTAGCTCTAGGATTCAATAGTTTGTATTAGTATTAATTGTTTTCAATTTTCTCGTAGAAATAATCTCAAAAGGAAATCATACAGTGACTGAAATAACTCCAGGGTGTCCAATGAAATATAAATGGTGTCAGACTACGCCAAAGCTCTACTTTCCACAGTTCTTAACGTCTGCAACGTTGGTTGGTGTTGGTTACCCTGTTGGTTTCTTGGTGATAAGTACTATTTACTCGAAAATACTTGGTCCAAGGCAACAGGTAAAGTAATTTCTTTTCCGTATTTACTTTAAAGGTTCTATTAAGCCCCTAGGGGCTTATTTACTTTTGAAGACCCCAGAGAGGGGGGGCTTAAAAGAGAGGCAGAGAAGGGGGCCTATTCACGAAGTCACATGACAATACAAGGATATAAATAATAGCTTTTTTGTTCTTTTATCCAATATTTTCTGGAGTCACCATACAATCTTACGAGTCAAATACACAAATCTGACTCGACACACTTTTTGTTCCAAACCATATCAAAATTCACATAGAAACTTGTTTTGCGAAATAGATGAAAAATCTTTGGTAACTGCTGTCATTTGATAAAAGTGTGAGGAGGTGTATAGATAGGGGGCTTATTTAAGATGTTGGCTTAGAACGGGGGCTTATTAGAGAAGGGGCTCAATAGATAGGGGGCTAAATAGAGGTTTACGGTGTGTTGGAAAATGGTTGTTAAAAAGGCTGTTAAAAGGCAACGCTCCAAAAGACCATGAAACCAAGGTAGCTTCAGATCAAGCAAGCAACATTTATTTCTCGAAGGCATACAGCTGATGTGGGCTGTTGCTTGTGGATTGTAGTTCCAACGACGGGCTCGAACACACGTCGGTAGACCCCATAAGAATCGAAATGCCGTGCCTTAATCACTTGGCCACACCACCATTAAGGTACAGGTAGCATTAATTTGCAAAACCAAATCTTTGCAAAATCATTCAAACTAATCGGGACCCTTATGCTAGAATTATGCAGTGGTTGCTGCTTGGAACATTGCCAAATAAGGGCGCAAGTACGTGGGCAAATTGACACTTTTGCAGCTCGGCTCTGGCTCGCCTGTAGATTGCGATAACATAGGAGTTTGACCCCCTTACAGCTCGGCTGTGTCAGGTAAAACCATAAACGAGGCAGTGAGTCCATGTGATGGTTGAATAGCTCTAACGGTCAGATGCATGTTTGCACAAGAGGTCAACCCGGTATTCACTCAGCTGCTACAATCCTCGATTAAGCTCCCACAGTCAAATAAGCCCTACCCCCGAATAAGCTCCCACTTCGAAACTAATTCTGACAAATAGGCCCCCTCGAATAAGCCCCCCCCCCCATAGGGTGTATTTGAATTCCACTAAAAGGAGAACTTTACACAAATTTATACATGATTTGTCTTGGTACCATATTTATTGTCGTTACATTTCAATGTTGCATTTCTGATGTATCATTTCCTGTGAATTATGGCTCAAAATCAAAGGCACGAGGGACTCCTTTTCCAGTCAACATTGTAGATGTGATACAAAAGAATGAACTCGTGTTTGTGTGTAATTAAAGACTTGTATTCTCTGAATTCAGTATTAACTGAATTTGTTTTCTCAGTATTCCATCAAACAACTACCTACATCTTTGATAAGTCTCCATCCAAAAATTAATGTTTACAATTACAGTAAGCCCCGGAGGCTTTCTCGAGGAGGCTTTGTTGTACAGGCTAGCTCATCTGGTTGAGACAATCCATTTTCGAAAAGCAAGTCAACCCGGAAAGGTGGGAAGGCTCGTTACATGTATCTGGAACGCCCTTTGCACAAACATAACTTAAACTAGTTTATGTGCACATAAACCCAGTTTATATGCATAAACTGTCGGGTGTACCAAGATGATGTATTATCGTTTGATTGCTTACATGTCCATAACCGATGAACCGATTTGCAAAACCGGTAAAACCACAACCATCATCTTAAAATACAATTTAGCCTTTAGGCAATCGAATAAAACAAAGTGTTTGAAAATCGGTTCATTGATTATGGACATGTAAGCAATCAAACAATAATACATCATTTTGGAACACCCGGTAGGTTTGTGTGCCATCTTTGTGCACGGCGTTCCATACATGAAATCAGAACATTTTCTTATAAAGGATTAGACCGAAGTATTGTAGACTTGCTCTAAGTCTATTTCCTTTTTCGTCAGCGATTCTTTGGAAATGCGAAGGAGCATGCGATTGATTGATTGATTGATTGATTGATTGAAAACAATGATTCGCATGCTCCTTCGCATTTCCGAAGAATCACCACTGATCAACAAGGGCAGATTTTGTAATACAATAGCATGAGTTGCTTTTGTTGACACCTCAATTCAAAGCGATTAGCGATCACAGACAAAGGAAATTCTCTCAACCAGTAATTCAAAACAAACAAAGCCGCAAAACTTTCTCGGAAACCCAGGTAGCTAGCACGCTCGTTGTGCATTCCAGAAATTATTTTTAAGGGCAAACATGGGCATAGATCGAAAGAAGAATGATATATCTACACATCTGCCGCGGGCATTTTATTTCTTTGGTCCAGAAGCTGAGCAGTAAATGTTTTGATAACACCCAAAAAAATAAGAGAATTGAATCGCCTCCTAAACGGCTTGTGAACCAAACAAATAAAATGCCCGCGGCAGATGTGTAGATGCATCCTTCTTCTTTTGATCTATGCTCATGTTTGCCCTTAAAACCAATTTCTGGAATGCACAACGAGCGAGCTAGCTACCTGGGTTTCAAAGAAATATTTGCGGCTTTGTTTGTTTTGAATTACTGGTTGAGAGAATTTCCTTTGTCTGCAATCGCTAATCGCTTTGAATTGAGGTGTCTACAAAAGCAACTCATGCTATTGTATTACAAAATCTGCCCTTGTTTCACTGATCTGATCAGTGAGAATCACTGACGAAAAAGGAAATAGACTTGGAGCAAGCCTAAAGTATTGGGACAAGTAAATGAGTCGTGAACAAGCCACAAATTAGTCAACTCGCTCATGTAATCAAACCCTAACTCGCAATTTCCTTCCAGGGTGCCTATATGGCGTGGATCTCAGCAATCGGTTCATTTGCAAGGGTGATAGGACCGTTAATGGCTTCCAATGCATACGTCGATATCGGACCAAGATGGACATTTTTGGCCGTGGACATTCTGCTGACTTTTACTATCCTTGTAACAGGATGTTATTATGATCGGTTAGTCCCATTTCATGAGTATTTGGAAAGGAGACGATTTACTCCTGTCGTATGATGAGAAAATACATACCGGCTAATTTAAAGATGAACTCAAAATTAGCCACCAAGAAAAGTGGAAAAATTGGCCATCAAATTTCGAGCACAATATCCATCCAAACATGAGAGTTATGATGAAATACATCAAATGACACTAGTCGGCAAAAGAAATTTGCAAAATACTGCAATTTTGCTACTTTTTCGCAAAAGTTGTGATTTGGGGGGGATTCGAGAATTTGTGATTTTGACAGGGTCAGTCCCAGAAAATTGCCTCCCTCCCCCTCATTGGTCAAAATATTTCAATGAAACTTTACTAGCACGAGCGTAATAGGTAAAGTCATGAAGTTTGATTGTCATAGACTTCCTCATTGACGAGTTATCAGAAAAGATCTACTAAAGAGGGGCGACCAAAATAGGGTTAAGGAGAAAACACTTAATCAGTTGTATGAAAAACTAATACAGTTCCTAAATAGATTAAACTTCTCTAAAAACGCAAGTATTTTCTTTTTGGTAGCAAGGATTCCAAGCAGGCTTGGTTGACTGGTTAGCTAATACATTTTCCAGGCTAAATTCTAAGGTTACGGATAAAAACCGGCCAAAAGTTTGATCTTAATTTCTGGTTCGATTCAATACTCCTCATAAAATTCTTGAATTTAAATTTCTCCAGAACACAAGAACTCTGTGACCGATTTGAATGAAATAAATGTGTCTTCAAATTTTTCCATGTAACTTTACAATTTGATCACTTACGTCTTACTGTTATCGTTTTAAATTTAATATATAATTAAAGATTTGAATCTATGTTATTGTACACGTGCACGTATTTTTTATAAGAAACCGTTTGTAAGAAACGGTACACGTATTTTTCATAAGAACTAAGAATTTGGGCCAGTACTGAAAGTTTCTTAAAATTATCAGATTTTGAGTGCTCTGATTTTCTTGCGAGTTTCTTAGAGGTTCTTTTTTTTTTATATCATCAAAACAATTAAAACACAAAAGATTACTTGTTACTGTGCCATCCAAAGCAGGAAAGGACACAAGGTCATCTGGTCCCTACTTTGGATGGCACTTACAATTATAATACTTTAACAAACAAAAGAAACAATGTAAGGTAGCTTGGTACCAAATTCCAAATGATGAAGAAAAACTTAAGATTTTCAAAATTTGGGATCCAATGTGGATAAAAATATATACATTTTATTTGACTATTTGGTACCAAGTTACCCTAATAAATCTAAAAAAAAGAGAGTTTCTTAGAGGTTCCATAACACTCTTCGTGTTCACTACCTGTGCCTTCGTGAACATTTCAAAACAAGGTTTTTAAGCCTGTCCAATGTTTAGACATTACTCAAGTTCCTTATGAGTAATATGATACAGGAAACAAGTGAAAGTAAAGTAAAAATATGTCAAGGATCTCCATATCAGAATAAGTAGTTTCTTGACTTACCGGGTGTCCCAAAAAAAGTATACGGATTTGGTTGACTCTAGTGATGCGAATTTAGCTTAAATCAATGTCTAATCACTCTAAAAATGTTCCTCGATTGTTGGTATTGGTGCTTTGAGAGCAGACATGTTACATAATCTTGAAAGCTCAAATCTGCTTCTTCCTGC
Organism: Aurelia coerulea; assembly: GCA_039566865.1. Classification (NCBI taxonomy): domain Eukaryota; kingdom Metazoa; phylum Cnidaria; class Scyphozoa; order Semaeostomeae; family Ulmaridae; genus Aurelia; species Aurelia coerulea. The sequence continues at coordinate 48,249,249 of CM076943.1, forward strand.
AAACCAGAGCTTTAACCTTTTGGCCTGAGCAATTTCTTAAGGCACAGCGTATAAATCAACGACAGCCTTGATAAAATATGAAAAATATTAGATCTTGTGTTATTCTCAGAATAACACATTAATACGTACGTAGTAAATAACACATTAAGAGCTGAAATTAATGAAAAATTACGAAACTTCCCACTGGGTGGCTAGGGGGTGACTGTTTTCCAGAAGTCACCCCCTAGTCACCCATTGGGAAGTTTCTTAATTTTTCATTAATTTCAGTTCTTAATTTCGATGTGCTTCAGGAATTTGCTTAGGCCAAAAGGCCAAAGCTCTGGTTTGCAGGTTGACGCAAATTTGAGCTTTCAAGATTGATATTTCTGCTCTCAAAAGCACCAATACCAACAAACAAGGTATCTATATTCAAGTTAACTATCGAGGAACATTTTGAGAGTGATTAACCATTGATTAAAGCTAAATTCACAACGTTGGAGTCAACCAAACCTGTATACATTTTTTCGGGACACCCGGTATTTTCCCAGTACTGGAGTTGGAGATCTGAGAGTTGAGTCTCATGTGAGTAGTTTCTTATAAAACATTTGTGTGTTTTATTTACGACAACATAAAATCACATTTACCAAGTAGTTAGTTGTGGCAGTTATCGTTGACGATGTCGTGGATTTTTAACTTATTGGGTTATGTAAATTTTTTATTATTGTAATGTGTTTTATATAATGATTTCTTCACTTTCAAATCACTGATGTTAATTAAATAGTATTAAAAATGTGAATTTACAAAGTCAGGTTTGGCCTTTGGGGGCATGAATTCAATGTCGTTTTAAATTTAGAAGTATGAAAATTTTGAATTGCAATGTAAAAATTATACCCTCTTGCGGGATATCTTGTATTTGAATACACGCGATCACATAAAGGTTCTTGTACTTTTTCTCTTACTCTAAATGAATTGTTTATTGGCTCCATTGATAAGAAATGGCACGTACTTTTTTATAACAAACTAAGAATTTTGGCCAACATTGAAATTTTTCTCAAAGCATCAGATCTGTGCCCTCCTGAACATTTCAAACGAGTAATGTGACATGAAACAAGCGAGAATAAAGAAAGAATATTTCGACTCGGTTTCCGGTTTCTTCTTCGGGGAAGCTGCGATCAAGGGGATTTATGCGAAGGCGCAGGACAGGTTTCCATAGAAACTTGTATTGATGGTAATGGCGGCTGTTTGAGCTGGATCGAAGATCAAAGATGAGTTCTAAATTAACGATCAAGGCATCGAAAAGTCATCGACCAGGAGCTGATCGACCAAAATCATCAGGTGATATGAAAATAAAACACTGTATGTATGATAAAGAACTGAGTCTGAAATGAAAAAGTGGCCTAAAAAAAAATGCACAGGAGACAGCAACTTGTGCAGTATTTCTTGTTGCCCCCCTCTTCTTGTTCATATTGTTTTAATTTTTCGGCCTTTAGATAAAAGATCAAAAGAAAACCTCCTTGCTATCAACAATCACTACCCAAATTAGCCCAAGCTGCTGCAAAAAAGCAGATATTTGTAATTTTACCCTCCTGTTTATTCAAACAAAGAAAGGACATGAAAGCTCATTTCTCGTTCAACTCAAACAGATGATTCTGGAATTTTTCAAGAGAAGAAAACAATTTGTTCTGCTTTCTTCAAAGCTTGATCACATCATACTGCAGGTAAACTCAGTTAAGTTTGATTTGTAGTATGTTTGAGAATGATTTGAGCATGATGATTGTTGTCAAGCTTGATCAAGCTCTTCTACTGTAATTATGTCCACATACTGAATTCAAGCTTCTATCAAGCCAAAATCATGCTTCCGTCAAACTTGTGCAAGCTTGTGTCAAACTGTGTTCTCCTTAGTATCTCAGGCATTGTTGCAGCACAACACAGAGATACCGTGCACATAGGCTTAGCTTATGACCATAATTCAGCCACACTCCTGTACGAAATACATAAGGCCTTTTAATAGCCACAAAGCCTTGTAGTTATGGTCTTGTAGCCTTGTTCTAGCCTAGAAAAGCCTTGCTGTAACCTTGTAAATGGCTTGAAAAATGCTAATTAGCCTTGTGGAAGCCTTGTGGAAACCTTCTGTTAGACTGGTTTTAACTTGGAATCTTACTGATAGCCTTGTAATTTTCTTCAAAGGTTGGTACAAAGTCACAACAAGGTCATAGTCCCTGCCACAAGGTTAAAACTTGGCCTGTACAAGGCCAAGTTAAGCCTTGTATTTTTGTACAGGAAGGAAAGCCATTTAATCATTGAAAGAAAAATTGACTGGAGATGTAATTTTTCTTGTAAATCTTTTTCAGACAAAATATCTGGACATAAATCTTCACGAAAGTCAAAAGATGCTGGAACTCCCCCAGAAAATGTTCTGTCACCAGTTTTGAGTGGAGGCCAAAGTGATCCAGAGGGTCGCAGTACGCCACTCACAGATTTAGACAGAGAGATACAGTTGCTGAAGATCAACCCAGATGATCTCAAGAGCGTATGGAACTTTTCTACATTTTGTTGTCTGTTGACTAATAACAAAGAATTGGTTACTTTCATAGCAGTTAACTTTAAGACCAATCTTGTTTGTGAAATGCTTGAAAAAGGCCCCGGTAATCAGTCTATGGGGAGCAGGACCATCGAGAGGGGGGGTTGGAGGGGGTAAAAGGTCCGGGGCCTGGGCCTCGAAGGGGCCCGTAAAAATATCGCTCGACAAAAATTAGTTATTGCTGTAAAATCTCTTTACAGCAACTTTTATGACCATCTACTGTACCTGCCTTAAAACATAGACATAAGAAAATAGTTTTCTTAGCCCCAAAACGCCCCCCTAGGGCCTGATCCAAAGAATCAGTCCAGGGCCCGAGCTGGCTCTCGACGGCCCTGATGGGGAGGCTACCTTTCCAAAAATGCGAGGCCATAAGCCATCTACCAGCCTTGTAGTTATGGCCTGTAACCTTGTTTGAGCCCAGAAAAGCCTTTGCTGTAACCTTGTAAATGGCTCAAAAAATGCTAATTAACATTGTGGAATTACTAATTACTATTTTTCTGTACATTTTCAAAATTTTATTTTGCCTTATTCATTTTCACAACACCTTAAATGACCACTATAGCTAAAAACATGTTTTGTGTCAGGAGCACTTTAATTATAAATGCACACTGAGAGCTCCCTCGAGACTAGATAGCTCATGAATCAGCGAGGGATCCCTTTGTTTCACTTTCTTAATCAAGTTGCGTGCTTGCCCGTAATCCTGTGAAGTTGCAGAAATTGTGATGCTTTGCAGTATACTTTGCACTAATGCTGGTAGCTCTGGTTTCGTCCTGACAGCAAATTTGAAGTTTGTTAATTTTTAACTCTGCAACCAAGTCACCAAAAAATTCTGAAAAATATATCAAAATTTAATTCAATCATTGCAGATTTAGATGAAAATTATCATTTGATCATTAATTTGAAACAGCTTCCTGTATGAAAATACAAGGCCATGTAATAGCCTTGTACAAGCCTTGTAGTTATGGCCTTGTAACCTTGTTATAGCCTGGAATAGCCTTACTGTAACCTTGTAAATGGCTTGAAAAATGCTAATTAGCCTTGTAGAAGCCTTGTGGAAACCTTGTGTTAGACTGGTTGCCGCTTGGAATCTTACTGATAGCCTTGTAATTTTCTTCCAAGGCTAGTACAAGGTCATAACAAGGTCATAATCCCCTCTACAAGGCTAAAACTTGGCCTGTACAAGGCCAGGTTTAGCCTTGTATTTTTGTACAGGTTGCGTCATACAGTAGTTATTTTTATATCTGTTGTTTTTTTGGGACACCCTGTATCTCTCACGTAAAAATATTTTCAGACCAGTGTAAATTACTGGGTTAGTCGATAAAAAGAATCCCTATTTGAAAAATCATCATTCCCTAAATATCAAGATGATAATATTGGGAAGCATAACATTTAACAGCAGAAATGTTCAAATGTACCTCAATGTTTACCTCACTTAAATTGGCCACTCCATTCTGATCTGACATTATGAAAGATTTTCTCCAAAAAGGCCTTTTGAGAAAGCTTCGAAATAGGCTCAAAACAACGACTAACATTTCCCGAGCTTTCTGCCTTTTCTCAATGAGTTCAACGCATCTGACATGTTTTATCCTCTTCGGAAGATGACATCATCTGAATCGATCTTTATTTGCCCCCCAAGGATGACAGAATTTGGTCCTGATTTTATGCAGTTTTTGAAAGTTTCTTGGAGGGGCTTCCTCCAGAAAATCTCTTATAATTTCAGAACGGAGTGGCCGATTTCAGGCAGGTAAAATAGAGAATATATTTGAAAATGCTTACTATTGAAAGACATAATTGCCAACATCACTGTCTTGATATCAATGGATCTGTGGTCTTTCAAACAGGGCTTCTTTTTTGATTCACCTGGTGTAAGATTTTGATTTCAAAATGAAAGAAGTTTTCATTATGTTATTGTCATGATCATTATTATCTTACCTTTTACAGTCAGCTCCACCATCACCAGTGAAAGCAGGATTAAGTACAACTAAAGTTCTGGTTAAGAAGAAGATTCCTGCATCTGAAATTCCAAAGCAATGCAAAAGGTTGGCATTTATGATTATACAATACTCTACCAAAAATGCTCCATGACTTGTTTTTCTTCTATATTCAATTAGAAAGTTTGCCTAAAGAAGGTACCTAAGACACTACAAATGAGCAACCATACAGCATTACGAGGATGATGCCAGAGGGAGCAAAAGACAATGACTACTCCCTGACCCAGGGATAAATAGTAGGGATGTGAAACGCAATGGTTTTGAGCATAAATGCAGCCTCGTTTTAATGATGCCCTTAGCAACCGATGTGAACTGCTGCAAGCCTGTTGGCAACGAACCGAAGCTGCGAAGAGAAGAGGATGGTGTTGTTTGAAAGGGACAAGAAATGGATTTGTCGCTGATCTTTGGGTGACCTGAAGGTGAGAATTTAGTATGTGCCGACGAGTTCTCTCACCCGAGAAAAATTGTACTTTCTTTGTTGCTCTGTATGAGAAGTTTGTTCATGATTCAATCGAGTGTTTCAAGTCGTGTTTTCAGGCATATTTCGCAAACATGAAATTTTTTTGAAGTTAAATTTAGCTAGCAAAATATCTGTAAATGAGTTTATAGCGTTGAGCTTAAATTTAAAGATACTTTGTGTATTAATCGTTTATTATTGGTGTTTGGGTCACATACAGTATGTTGTTGCAAATAGAATATTGCTTCAAGAGGCCTGCAGTCATTAGGGATTCTGTTTTGTTGTATGCACCTACTGTATAATATACTGTATCACTTTACCAGATTTGAGCTTCAAAATGAATGATTTGATCTGGTAAATCATTTGATATGTAAAGTCTAAACAATAAACATTTAATTTGATTTGAAACCATACCAGAAAGAATCATTCATCCAGATCTCATTTTTATGATATGTAGTACAAGACATGCAGTCAAAGAGACAAAACACATTTGGACTTAACTGGCTGATAGGATCAAACAACAAACAATGATACAGCATCTTTGCAACATTTATCCACAGTTTTTAAAAGATTCACATGTAGTGCATACAAAAATCCAATTTTAACTCATACAGTGCTTACACTATACTGTAGTCTTTTGAAGTGAAATGTCCTAATTACACGCTTCTATTCACTATTTTAGCTTCAAAAGTGAAAGGAACAAATGTGCATGTAATGGATTCCTGGATTAACAAAGTCAAACTGAAAATCTACATGTCAGAATCAAATATTTATGTCATCAAACATCTATTTACCTTATTTACTTTTTAATCCATAAGAATACAAATATGTTATGTTATGGAACTCATCTGGCAAGTTATCTATAGTTAAAGGGGCTCCGTCACCAAACTGTAAGCAAATCTGTAAACACTGCATGTGGCCATTGTTCTCCATTGTTTTCTGCAGTTCGTTTCGTGGCTTCACCCAAGCCACCAAAAAATGCTCATTAAAAATCCCTTTATACCCAAGCAATTGTAAAAGACATGAATGTTTGGTTTTTTCCTCTGTAACATACAAAGATTTATCTTCAAAATGATACTTTCATTTGGAAAAACAGGTAAACATCTGTGTGATATTGCCCATAAAAAAACTTCAAAATCACCGTTTCGACCAACATTTGGAGAGGGAGCTCCTTTCAGTAAGCCAGTATAAACAGTAATTGGTTATATGTTAGTACTGTACTGTACTGTGTATTATAATTTATTTCAGAGTGTTGAAAGAAGATGGAAATTGCAGCAAGTAGATGTTATTTCTTCCCTTGTTTCTCTCTTGAAGCTGCATGTACAATTCAGATATTTTCTTCCTATCAAATCAAGTTTTGTCTATCATTTAATGCCAAAAATACCATGGACATGAAATAGTGGACTCCTACTACACATTGTACCAAAGAGTATACCAATACTGCAAAAGGAGTTCCAGTCCCAAATTTTCAATTCTAAAAAGATCTTCAAACAAATAATGACAATTTAGTGTCTTGTTTGTATTCAGGCAAGTTATGATCATAGGCGTAGGAGACAGAAGGCTGGGGGGGCTGTAGCCCTCCCAACGTTGGAAAAATTTGCAAAAATTGGCCAAAATCTGGCAGAAATCCAGCTTAAAGGGAATCTAACCATATATTAGCCCTTGATAAAAATAGCTACGCAAAGACAGTAGGCTATCGCACGTGCCGCATCATATTTGGGTAACTGATCTACGTCAACAGGAAATACTGATATCTGATATGCTAGATTTTGATCACAAGTGGCTTGAGCCACTTTCATATGCTTACATTCCCTTTAAGTCAGGCCAAATTTTTGTCAACAATGGATTTTTTGTGGGGCAGCCCCCCCCCCAAATTTTATCTTCCCCTATGCTCATGGTTATGATAAATCATAACTTGTCTGAATACCTGAAACATGGTGAGATGCCTTTAGGGGTAAAATGCCATTTAAATTATAACCAGAACTAGGAGCAGTCATATTTTTGTTGCCATCACACATCTGCCACTGAACTAATGAAGACAATGACTATACAGTCTTGGCTAATTCCCTTTGGAATGATGTAGCTTGCCATTTCCCTCACAAAGTCATTGGAGCTGATATGCATTTTCAACTCTGTGAATCCATATACTCTGTGAATCTATAAAGGAAATCAATAAATCTAGTGAGGAGACCAAGTTGCATTCTATGATTTTGGAGTGGGGAAGCTCATTCTAAAATACATTCTGGTGCATCTCTCTGAAGGTTGGGAGTACTAAGACTGCGTAAGGAAATAATGAACCAGTGATTTATCGGTCATATAGACAAACTATCGCGGGTAGCACTTTTACAAAAGTTATGGGTCGGGTGTGGCTGGAAGCAGTCAAAGTGGCACAAGGAAGATCTTCCCAGCGCACTACAAAGAATGCAAACTGGCAAGGGGAGCATCATTCAAAGATAAGGGTTGTGATAAAATGCCTGAAAGATTAGTGGTTTCTGTCAACAATAAACTGTTTATAGTTGTCATGTACAGCATTGTCAGTACATATGGCACAGACTACTCTATCAACACAACACATATGGTAGCAAATCCACAATAAGATGCACATGTGATGATGTGATGTAACCTAACGTGTATCAAAAATGCAGCTTTTTTCTCAATGTAGATTTATCCCATGTAATCTCTTTATTCCCTCTCTCTCTAACCCTGTATGGAAAGTTGAATTATCGTGCGCCGGACATTGCACTGATAGAACAATGAAACTATAGAAACTAAGTGCTCTGTGCGCCGGACATCTCCGGTGCAGGAGCCTTTCTTTCCATAGAGGTTTCCAACGATGATTGGAGTCTCTTCTTCACCTTCAGCTCAAAATATTGAATGTTGTTCTTCCAAGTTGATTTCATAAAAAAGTTCGAGGTAGTTGCACTGCAATGGGATGCTATTAATTAATTACTCGTCCCAGACCGCCAAACAATGAAGCATGCTTTGGATCGGCTGCCGATTTGTATTTTGGTTTACAGTAGAAGGTAGGCCCTCCAGAAAAAGCGATCGCGCACACACAGCTCAACGTAGCTCAAAAATATTTTGCAATGAAAATACTTGTAAGGACATCCCCCAATCAAACACTGAAAGACGGGATCACACGGGGAAGTGGACTTTTTTAGCAAAGCGTGATCGGCAAAGCTGAGATGTATTCTTTGGCCTAAAATATGCAAACTCCACAAAACAACGATCTGGGCATGAAAACATGTCAAAAAGTATACAACAACAAAAAACAAGCTCTACAGCACTTAAACAACAGAAAAGTTGAACAATTCCTTACCTTAAGATACGAATCCACGATCATTTACTGCCAGCGCTGCTACTCGAGCTTTCGGATCCGTCCATCTTGATCTCCACTGTCAACACCACAGGGGACCAAAGGTCGCGCATTCATGATCGCGCTACGCAGCTCAATGCGCGTTTCGCATCCCTACTATTTATCCCTGCCCTGACCATTCCATAACAAAAACATCATGCAACTAAACACTATCAAATATACAATTACAAAGAGCTACATATTATATATTATTTATATGCTTGGATCTTTTTCACACTGGAGGTCAGGCTATTATTGTTTCTGAAGGTTGCAGCTATAATTTTTTTCAGATAAAATTAGAGTATATTTGAAAATGTTCACTATTAAATGACATATTTGCCAACATTATTGTCTTGATACCGCGGGATCTGTGGTCTTTCAAACAGGGATAACCTGACATTGACAGTAATCCTAACCAAAATATGATAATTAGCTCCTTTTTACAGTACTTTAACAGCTTGACAAACAGAACGTCTGGGGGGGGGTACTTCACTATCGGGTCAGGCAGGGATGTGCGCCAGTTTTTGGCCGGAAAATTTTGGGAATGGAGTATACAGTACTTTTACTGGAAAATTTCTGTGATTGGGGTATACTTTCACTTGGAATTTTTTGGGATTGGGGTTAACTGTTATACTAAAAATACTTGTTTTGGGTGTTGAATGTCCCCATTGATTCAGATCAGATTTGTTTTGCTTGCGACCATAACTGAGTGGAATAACTGAGAGGTAATCCGTTCTTTCGCCTTGAAATTGAATGCCATTTAACGTTGAATTGTTTTTTTGTTACTTCTTCAAAATTCTGGGATTAGGTATCGATATTCGACCTAAATTCTGGGATAGGGTATCAATATCTGACCAAAATTCTGGGATTGGGTCATAACAGAAATCCTGAAGGCGCACACCCCTGTATGAATTTATAGCGAAGTACCCCCCCCCCCCTGGGCAGAACGTAAGGCGTAGAAGATTCAGGTAGCGGTACAAAGAATAATGTACTGCTGTTGCATTGTCAGATTGCTTCTGCCATAGCAGTAGTATGACTAAAGTATTGCCATATTCTGCTGTTTAAGCGTTACTGTTTCGTACAGGAATAAAATATTGGTCTTTCTTTTGCAGCATAACGGTTGCTTGTAGAGCTCCTTCAAATGCAGAAATCAAGCTCCCTAATCCAGAAGGTTTGTGACTAACTTTTTATCATCAATAGTCGGAAATACAGCTACGGAAATATGAATTTCAGTATAAGTGCCTAGACTGATTACAAGTTCGTAGTTATTGCTATTGATAGACTGATGGACGCTATAACTACGACTCATGGACTTTCACATTGAAAATTAGGACGAAATTGTTTCCCTCGATTTCATGTCCGGATATGGAAACCATAGCAACACTGTACGAAAAGCCGAGTGCTCCAGGCAATGGCGTATGGGCCAAAGTTGTCGGCTCAAGCCTTAGATGAAAAAACGCCTCAAAATTCAAGTTTTCAGTGACGTTAGCAATGAAAAAAAACCACAAATATCCAGATGAATGTTTCCTCAATCCAAGGATCAACAAACCGATCACTTTCAACCAGGATTTCCTCATTTTGAAGACCACTTAGCTTCCGTGAGCTTCATCACAGCAATAAAATTGTCCAACTGCCGAAGGTTGCAGTGACCATGAATTAACCTCGTTTGAATGCGAACAGAAAAACCTGTCCCAAGTGATTTCTGAGAACCAGGCGGCAGATCCCCGTCCATCCAAAAGTCATGTACCGCCCCCTTTAGTTTCTCTGTCATCAAATTTTAAATTTTGCGTTGGCAGTCATCGACAGATTTTCTTTGAATTTTGATATTTCATTCACTTTTTGAATTTCAGATTACCCTGGCTTGAGGACCTATGATGGTGGAAGGGTAGTCCCCCATAGCATACTTGGACCTGTGGAAGATTTTATTGAAAAGGCATCTCAAAATGGCAGCAACAGGGTGAGTATCTTAACAATGGGTTTGTTGGTTGAAGAGTGAGCGGGGATGGCTCAGTGGTAGCACGCTTGACTACCAATCTGAAGGTTGGTGGTTCGAGTCCTCGCCCTGCCGAACCTGCTACAAAGTGTGAGAAGAGTCGCCAACTCTCTGTAATTCCAGGCTAAAGGAATCACGACGTTTGGTCACATCGAGAGGAAGGACCAGAACGCTGCTTCGATAAGCTCAGCTTCTCAGCGTCCTAAAAAACTACCCTCGGATGCTAGGTAGAAAGGTATGAATAAAAAAAAGAGTTTTCACCTTGAAAGGGATGAAAATGGTGACAACAAAGGACAACCAAGAGACGGCACATGCAAGGCGTCCTGGAATCTGAAAGGTACTCCGGGACGAGACCATTTAGCGATTTGTACATTGTGGTAGCTGTTTCGCTTCTAATAGCTTCTTTTACACTTGGCCAATTTAAACTGTGAATTAATGCCATAGCAGGCGTATCAATTCTGTTTGTTAATTACTGTACCAGGTGCGCCAAAATAAACTATGCACGTTTGGCAGGCCACATAAAATCGTACACTGGACCGATTTTGAAGATTTATAACTTAATCGTTAGCAGAGAGCCTGAATTAGATACTGGGATTTTTTGCAAATTTTTCATTTTCAGCTTTCAGAGCTAGAAGCGAGTTTCCTAAAATATTAGTTTTCGAAAACACTGAAAACGATAAAAAAACATCGTTCAAGTTTTCTAAAGAATCGACATGAATGGGCAAAGAGAGAACTCGTTCGTGGTAATTTGCGAATTAGAAATCGACCAATTGTAATCTGCTGTACGAGAGTTTGTCCTAAACTCCCAAATTCCCCCTGAAAACGTTTTCTCTTTGTTCATTCATGTTGCATCTTTTAAAATTTGATCGACGTATTTTGATGGTTTTCAATGTTTTCGAAAACGAACATTTTAAGAAACTCGCTTCTAGCTCTAAAAACTGAAAACAGAAAAATTTGCAAAAAGTCCTAGAATCTAATTCAAGCTTTCTGCGAAAGAGTAAGTTATAAATCTTCAAAATCGGTCCAGTGTGCGATTTATTGTGGCCTGCCAAACGTGCATAGTTTATTTTTGCGCACCCGGTATTTCTACAGTCGTTGAATTTTTTGATATCTTGATTTTTTTCAGAATAGGAACCTTTTTTCTTTTTATGGGAAGAGATCAGGACATTTTATGTCAAAACAGTGATGCCAACCTTTGTTATACGATGTTGAGGGCAACGAACACGATGAAAAGTGTTTGATTGTTTGAGAAGCTGGCAATATGCTAGACTAGACTAGACTGATGTGCTACTTCAAATCAAATGGAGATATTTTCTTTTTCTTGACCCTGTACAACCAATCATTTTATTTTGTCGAATTTATTCCTTCGTAGGATGCAACACTTCGTGGTTCAAAGGTAAGCAGCTCTTTCATTGATTGATTCATTGATTGATTGATTCATTCATTCATTCATTCACTTTAAATTCTTTAACACGGTTACCCCGTCAACCAATAAGGTACAATAGACTGCTTTTCGGGGGCCGTGCATAAAATCTTACAAATTAAGTAAGAATAAATACAAAGTAAAACCCTAATTTAGTTACAAAGATAGATAAATGAATAAATGATAAAGAAGTAACAAAAGTAAACAATTTCAAAGCGTCTTTAAATGCTTTGAAAGAGGATGCCTGCTTGACTTCGCAATCCAACAGGTTCCAAACTCCAGCACCACGATATGAGAATGCTCGCTGACCATTATTACTTATGCTTGTTCTCATTAGTGGGACTTGAAGATCAGTTGCGATCTTCAACTTATAGCATGGTTCCAAATCTTTAACTCGGCGTAAACAGGTGGGTGTAAATTTCAATGACCTATCTCTTCTGATTGAATGGTTCGAAAGAAACTTTAGATACTTATCTTTAATTCTACCGTTGGACTTTTCAAAAGTTTTTAATATTTTTCGAAATTTCAGCGCATCTTACATTTCAGCTTATTTTAGGATGTGACGTCATCAAATTTCTAAATCACAAACCAGATACGGGACAGACTTTTGCTTGATACCATATTGTAGGACTTAATAAACTATAGTTCTCCTCGAAATTATTTCATGTTGAGTCAAATGGTCTAGAAATTACGATGGTTTTTGATTTTTTTGAAAATTTTCCTTGAATTATTGAAAAAGATGAAAAATACTCTAATTCTGAAAATATTAAAGATTTCAGAAAAGTCCAACGGTAGAATCATGGAGAAATTGCTAAAGCTTCTTTGAAGTCATTCAGTTCAAAGAAATAGGTCACTCAATTTTACAGCAGGCTTTTTAAAGATTTGGAACCTATGCTTCAACTTATGCAACTATCTGATAAAGAGAACATTTAAAATAAAAGCAAGAAGCTTCTGTTCAATTCAACTTCAGAGCAACTTTGCTGTTAAAGGGGCTCCGTCGTCAAAATGTAAACAAAACGATGATTTTTGCAGTTTTTTGAAAGGTGATATCACACAGGATTTTCGTATTTTTTTCAAAATGAAAGTTGCTGTTTGGGCATTAATCCTTGTACTTCACCAAGGAACAAACCAAACATTCATATCTTCTACGATTGCTCGGATATGAGTGGATTTTTAACGGTAACTTTTTTGTGCCTTGAGTGAAGCCACCAAACAAACTGCAGAGAACAAAGGATGAACAATGGATAATCCCCTACACGTGCGAGTTTACGAATTTGTTTACTGTTTGACGACTGAGCCCCTTTAAGAGACCTTTTAGCTACTCAACAAAAGGGCCTGGATCGTGTGATATTTTTACACATAATTATACAAGAGGTTCGATTGAGAGGCCCTTTACATGAGACCCTGACATGAAATTCAGGTGTTTCATATCGGGTGCTGGTCTGAGCTACTGTTGTATTGACTGGAATATGATGGCGATCTTAATCAGAAAATTGAAGGATTGGAAATTTTCTTTGAATCTGCTTTTTTGGATGGTAATCATTGCAGTGAGCATGCAACATCGCAAAAGATGGCTGAGCCTTTCATATAAACGATGATACAAAGCATTTTTCAATAACTTTTCAATTCATATGGGACTGTTCATTATTCATAAAGGGGTGGGTACCGAAGAGAAATGGGTTGGGTAAGAGACATTTTCTAACATAAAAAGGTTGGGTAAATATTTTTTCATGTAATTTCAAGGTTATGAAAACAAAATTTTCCCACCAACTAATGCCAAATGTTTAAAGTCCAAAATTATCAATATCATCATCAACATAATCAACACTATCCATTTCACTTTCAGTGTCTACTTTGTTCATCTTTGTCGTCAATATTTACAGTATTGAATGGATAATTTACATCGTTTGACATTGAAACCATGTTTATAGGTAGGGGTTGGGCAAAATTTGTTCAACCTGACAATTGTTGGGTAGATGTTTTTGCTGTCACTTTTAGAGTTGGGTAAGAAGATTTTTTGGACAAGAAAAAAATCTCTTCAGTACCAACCCCTCTGTAAATAATGAACGGTCCCTAAAGCTAGCTAAGATTTAGGTCGTGCAGTCAACCAGTAAAGCATAAGTATCACAAATGGTTGATGCAAGCATAGGTTCCATATCTTTAAAAAGGCTGGTGTGAAATTGAAAGACCTATTTCTTTGAACTGAATGACTTCAAAGAAACTTTAGCTATTGCTCGATAATTCTACCTTTCAACTTTTCTGAAATCTTCAATATTTTCAGAATTAGAGTGTTTTTCTTCTTTTTCAAGAATTCAAGAAAATTTTCCAAAAAAAACTTAAAGCCATCGTAATTTCTAAACTGTTTGACGTAACATGAAGTAATTTCGAAGAAAACCACAGTTTATGAATGCCTACAATATGGTATCAAGCAAAAGTCTGTCACTCATCTCGTCTATGATTTAGAAATTTGATGACGTCATATCCTCAAATGAATTGAAATGTAAGATACGCTTTAATTTCGAAAAATATTTAAATTTTCTGGAAAGTCCAACGGTAGAATTATAGATAAGTATCGAAAGTTTCTTTGAAGCCATTGAATCATAAGAAATAGGTCATTAAATTTTACACCCACCTTTTTACGCCGAGATAAAGATTTGAAACCTCTGCTGTTGATGCATCTTTTTGCTTGATTTAATGGCTTGAAAGGAACTTATCATTAACTTTCATTATGCTGAAACCTGTACGCTTAGTAATCCAAACACCATTCTTCTTATTTCATCAAAGTCTGCTCCTAGTCCTTGGCCAGATGACAGGACTCACGAAAAGGCTCTTGACAAGCAGAAACGGACAAGACCAATCAAGGTGAGCTTTTGACCTTTCTCACATTGGGAATGGATTCCACGATTTATTGCTTGGCAGAAAATCCGTCAACTTTGGGTCGCTGTCACCGGAAAACGGGACAAAAAATTTAAAAATCGATCTTTGGTATACCTTAAAAGTCATTATGCTCCCTAGTTGATGGGGGTTTGAACCCCATCTGTCGTCATAAAAGGGGGTTGAAAAAAATGTTCCAATTTTTTTACCCGAGGCTACGTTTGGAGTCGATGCTCCATGGTTACTCGACCAATTTCAAAAACGGAAAAAGTTTACAAGAGCCAACTCATCTGCAAATCTTATAACGAAATTTAGAATTGGATACCGCCTTCAGGGGCTCCGCGCGGGTGCCTTGAAAATGGGGGTAAATTTTTGCCTACCCCATTTTGCACGGTAACTCAGATTTGCGCTCGGAAAAGGGCCTCGAAATGTCAAAATTCGACGGAAAACCACATTATTTACCTATTTCAACTTTAATTTGCTATTTATCTCTGAAATTGGGAGAATAACGAGCCATTTCATTTTCGAAGCTGCTGTGAAATTTTCGAAAAATTTCGACTTAGGCCCATTTTCCGCCAAAACAAATCGTGCTTATATTTTCCTATTAAATGCACTTGCTAACCCCGGATTAATGTTTCAATATCTTTAAAAGGGTGCAAAAGAGGTCCTCAAAGTGTTTGTTTTTAGTTTTTTAATCATCTACTGCATTATTAGCGTTAGAGCAACGGCTATTTTTCGTCACAATTTCATACTTTTTCCTCGATGTTTCCGACTTATTACATTGTATGTTATGGATCAAAATCAGCTGACATGCAGTCATATCTGTCGGACTCAGTTTCCATATGGAGACAAGAGAGTGTTTGTAATAAACTGTATCTGATAATTTATGCAAAACAAAATGGCGCCCAAATGGCCACTTTTGCGGCAACCGGTACCAGGGCCAACATCGATGACCTAAGGAAGACAATGGTGGGCCTGGGAACGAGATTGATCAATGCTAAGATATAGGATATACAAAACAGCTCCCCAAAATTCCACAACTTTTACGTTATATCCACACTGTATCGAATGCTTATTACTACAAGAATCCCTCTAATAAACTCTAATCCCATTGGTTAATCGCACTTTTTCCGCGGTTTTCCCGTATATGATACGATACAACGACGGGTTTTTGACAGCACAGAAACTAATCTAGGCCTACGAGATTTACAATAAACTTCAGTGACATAACAGTAATAAAATGCGTTTGAATAAATGATACGAATCAAAATTGGAAGCTATCAGGTAATAAAACTCACACTAACCGGTTTTGTAGTTGTACAGGAAAATATAAAACCCTCCGTCTTATTGCACAGACCTCCACTCACTCGGTCTGTACTTTTAAGACCTTGGGCTTTATATTTTCCTGTACAACACAAAACCGGTTAGGGACAGTGCAAAATTTATCATATTACATGGCCGGTGGAAAACAAAACTTCTTGCAAAAAAATCTGCTCGCCCTGTATGAAATTATTGCAAAAAAACCAACTGCCCCTTCACCCTTTCCTTAAAGAAAGTGTCTCCCGCATTCATGAACAACAGACGTCGTAAAGTACCACAGATGAATTAGCCAAAGACCATAACAAAATCAATACTTGCCCTTGAAAAAATCGACTTTGAAGATGAAAAGAAATGACTGATGAATCGTTCTTGCAAACGACTGACAAGTACATTTTGCGTCATTTTCATACACATCCTTCCAAGCATTTCTTAACTTGCATGATTCAAACTTTTGTCCTCAACTATTTTATATTTCAAACTTCATCTTGAGCTTATAAAAAGTTACTGCCCCGTTCATATAGCTTTGTAAAAAGTGTTGACCCAGTTCTGTACAAGCTCAAAAAGAGTGGTTGCCCCGTTACGTTTTGCACCGGCCATGTTATAGAATAAACTTTGCACTGTCTCTTAGTATGCACATATTAACATTTCAAGATTCTAAATATAGCACCTTAACCATGTTTAACTGTGCAGTCGTCAGCAAAAGTGGTATAGTTTTTTTAAATTGTTGCATATATTAATCTCAATCGTCATCCATATTTGCCTTGCATGCATTTGATCATATCCAACTCAATTTGAAACGGAAAATTTCCATTTACTGCCTCATTTTATTGTTATAATCATGATTCCAATAATCATAATAATCATAACTTAATACCTTCTTATGGTCATAGCAACAAAAGCAACAGAGTTAACAGTCAACAGGTTTTTAAAAGATCAAATATGAGCACATATCGAAAGAAGAAGAATATATCTAAACTTCTTCCACGGGCATTTCATTTCTTTCGTACAGAAGCTGAGCAATAAGTGTTTTAATTACACCTAAAAAGTACGAGAATTGAATCCTCTCCCAATTGGCTTCTGCACAAAATAAATAAAATTCTCGTGGCAGAAGTTTAGATATATCCTTCTTCTTTCGATATGTGCTAGTATTTGCTCTTAAAAGCAATTTCTGGAATGCACAGCAAGCAAGCTATTGACCTGGGTTTCAGGGCAATTTTTGCGGCTTGTTTTGTGTTTGTTTATGTCTTGACCAACCGGGCATGGAATTCCCTTTGTCTGCAATCATGAGTTGCTTTGTATCTAGGTGTCAATGAAATAATAGCGAGTCTTATTGTAACATTATCTGTTCTTGTTAAGTATTACGAGACTCTAGAATCGTGAAAAATCATTTGAAAATTGAACGACCTTTGTTTGCGTTGCTTTGACCAGGTTGATGAAACAAGGGCCCTTGACAACTGGGAGAGGCAGATGAAAATGAGGAAACGAGAGCAAAAACACATCGCAGGTGAGATGAAAGCTTCTTCGTCTCTGGAGAAATTTGGAGAAACTTTCAGATATAGCAAAAGCTCTATGTTATTATACTTCTGATACTTAAAGTAATTCTGCTTTCCGCTCTAGTGCACAGCGAGATGCCGTTTCGCAAAACCACTCTCTTCAGAAAACAGCTAATTTCTCCAATATTATTCGGTCCATCGAAAAGCGGTAAAAAGTCTGTTGTTCTGTATAATCTGGGCAGTCGAAAGATGTATAAATCGCAATGTTTCCGTCAACCCTTGTTTCGCAAATCCTAGTTCAAATCTTTTTGTTGATATTAGAAAAGTGGATTTATCTGCAAAACTACTCGAAAAATGTTCAATTTTTTTTTCGTTCCATCTTTAGCTAGGTAGTTGATCTACAACTTTGCCAAGTCTGATTGAAAAAGCTAGGCTAGATTTCCCGCAATCGAATTTCATATTTCTGTTTTCTTTTCGACATCAAAGGGGATCTAGAGCATCCATAAATTGGAAAGAAACATTCTCTAGAAAACGCTCTTCGTGTCCGAATTTCATTTCTTCATTTAAGCTTATAATGCTTCATTTGATGAACTGCTCGTTAGAAACAATGAAAAAACTGTTCATACTCAGAACCCGCAGAAACTCATCATTGAAGTATATAAGTCATTCAATCATGAAAACCCTTCTTTTTTATGGGATTCATTCACAAGGAAAGAACTTAATTACAACCTGAGAATTAAAGATATTCTCACACTTCCCAAGGCATCGACTGCCGACTGCATTACTTAAAACAATTCTTTACTTCGTACTAGGCTTGAATTAGCTATTACTTTATAACTACTTAAATATGTACCTATTTTAAATAAATTGAATATCTATTTATATATGCGTCTTTTGGAACAAATTTGATAGCGTTCAGGGGTAGCATACTTTGGAACAGTACACCTGATGTGCTTAAGAGCAGCAATACAGTCTCCGCTTGTGGCAAAAACATAAACATTTGGCTGGGGAGTGTTGCAATTTTACATTTCTAAAAAGTATTGCTGTAAATTAGTTTAAATCATTTCAAGGTAGTTGGTATTTATTAGCTTATGCCTTCTGGCACAACCTACGTCTTTATCCAACTGTAAATAAAGTGATTATCAGGCTTTTATCAGGGCTCCGTCGGCAGCCTTATTAGGACGGATGGAACCCTTATTAGGACTGATGGAGCCCTTATTAGGACGGATGGAACCCTTATTAGGACGCATAGGATTATCAAGAAGGAGCCCTAAAGTGATCATTATTATTATTATTATTATTCCTAGACTCGATGAGATTGGAAGAAGATCTGTTATTGATGAACCAAGATGCAGATTTCAGAGTAACTCACGAAGAAAGGTTAGCATATATACCTAATTGGTCCACAAAAGAGCCTTTACGGTAATTGTACTTACTTGAAGTTCCCTTGAATGCATTTCTTGATACACTAAAGATAATGCCTTTTATATCTTGCAGAACTTTGATCGATCGAGCAATACCTTCAATGGGCTATGGGAAAGGATGTAAGTAGTAATTTCCTTCTCATTTTTTTGTTTTTACTGGGTGATTAAAAACAAAACAATCCCCTTTTGAATGCTCATTGCTCCCTGGATATTAAAGGGGCTCCGTCGTCAAAATGTAAACAAAACGATGATTTTTGCAGTTTTCTGAAAGGTGATATCACACAGGATTTTCCGTATTTTTTTCAAATTGAAAGTTGCTGTTTGGGCATTAATCCTTGTACTTCACTAAGGAACAAACCAAACATTTATATCTTCTACGATTGCTCGGATATAAGTGGATTTTTAACGGTCACTTTTTGGTGGCTTGGGTGAAGCCACCAAACAAACTGCAGAGAACAATGGATGAACAATGGATAATCCCTGACACGTGCGAGTTTACTACGGATTTGTTTACTGTTTGACGACTGAGCCCCTTTAAAAGGCACACTGTCCCCTTGATGAATGAAAGAAATTGATAAAGATCTCTATTGAATATTCCACAAATTTACGCTAATTTCCTTTATTCAACTAAGCCAGGATCATTCATGCGTAATTTCCATGGCCATGAAAATTATGCATGAATGACTTTGCTTTCTTTGGATGAAGCAAATTATCGAGGGGGCAGTGTGCCTTTAAGACAATGATATTGGAACATATATCATTTAAGAATGAGCTTTTGAGTAGTTATGAAAGCGCTGCTTGAAAATGGCGAAAGCCGAAAACAATCTATAATGTGCTATAAAATCGAAAAGAGATCTTTCTCCTTTAAAGAGCGACTCTTCTGTGTTACCTCTAACCTTAGAAAATGCAGGGCTTCTCATCGATGTAACCTTCACAAGAGATTTTTTCAGCGAAAAAATAGCAGATATTTGAAACAGTTTTCTGTTGCTTCTATTGTTGAAAGTTACCAGCACTTAAATTGAGATGATCCATCAACACCATGGCGATGAACTATGAGTCCTGGCCAACATACTTGACACTTGAAGAAAAAAAGTCTCCAGAGAGCTTCGATCAAGCAGTGCAAGATCACTCGTGATCCCAAGGGAAGCTGGAACTTTCCAGGATAGTGCAGCAAAACTGTTTGATTCTTTGCCCGAACATATAAGAAACTGTCGCATCTATAATAAATTCCTAACATTATCTAAAGACTTTTTAAAAAATAAAATTGTTACATAAGTTTTACATAAGTTTTTAATGAGGTACAATGTAATAAGTTAGTGTAAGAGTATGTTTAATGTATTATGGACAACCTTGATTTATTCAGGACAATCTTTACTTTAATTAAAGACAATGTTTTACGTAGCATTTAACAGAGAATGGCCATGTCATGTGGATCTGTTAATATCCATTATTATTATTATTATTATTAACACCATCGTTTTTGGCACTTTTCCATTGTTTTCTGCAACTTGTTAGGCGGCCACACCCAAGCAACCAGAAAGCAACCATCAAAATTCCACTTAATCCGAGCAATCATAAAATATTTGAACGTTTGGTTTGATCCTCTGTGAAGTAAAGAGATTCATCTTCAAATGTGCACATTTATTTTGGAAAAGGATGAATGGTCTGTATTATATCGCCTTTCAAAAACTGCGGCAACCACGATTTTGACAAGAGTTTGAAGACGGAGCCCATTAAAGTATTATTGTTTGATAAAATTTTCTATTTTTAGACCGCGTTGGAAGTGAATTTTGGAAGCAAGTTGAAAATGTTGGTGGAGAAGGAGGTATTCAGTAAGTACCCTGGCTTCTTCAAAGCAATTTCATGCTGTCTTTATAACTATTCATGCCTTTCTTGTTGATTTCAATCGCTAGGTATCATTGTTGACGGGGGATTAAATTGGAACGAACAATTCAAGAAAGTTAAAGGGAAAGTCTCCGGTAGACTATGGTCTCTGAAAAAGTTAATGAAAATCGTTCCGCAATCCCAGCTGGTTAACATTTACCATGCCCTTGTGGAGAGTCATTTACGATATGCAAACGTCATTTGGGGGTCTCTCTCCAACACAAAAGTAGAAGCCCTTCAACGTCTTCAAAACAGAGCACATTCTATTATAGAAAAGGCAAAAATCAAAGATCAGTGGTCTAGTGACTGGTTGACGGTAGAACAACTAATAAAATTTGACCGATTGGTGATGACCTATAAGATGATGAATAAGATTTGCCCTGAAAGCCTTTGGGATAGATATCAAACAAGAAACACGCACTCAAATTATAAAACAAGAAACTGCACGGATATTCAAATTCCAAGATATAATCTTGAGTATTCAAAGAAAAGCTTTCATTATTCGGGTCTGAAAGCTTGGAACGAGATCCCTACTACCATCAGGGAGCTCTCTACTTTGCAACAATTTAAAAAACACCTCAAAATACATTTGAGGAGCTGAATTCAACTCAAACACGACTCCCTGGAAGATCAGCCCCACCCTAGAACAATGAAATTCATTTTTTATATATTTTTTTGTAGGGTTTGTAGTTATGTATATTAAGTTTTGCTGAAGGGATTTTATCGTGTATAAATAATATTAAAAAAAAGTCATTGCTCAGCTATGTCTACTATCTGCAAGTGTCTGTCAGTCTCGTTGAATTATAATGCAAGAAATGCCTCGGTATGGTGCGTCATTGCAACACCCCCCAGAATTTTGCAACAGGCTGGTAGTTGAATTAACGCTCGTGCAGCGAATTAGAACCGATCAATTTCTAAAGCCCTAAATCATCATGAAAAAATTTTATTTTTTGTCCATTCACGTCGAGTTTTTATGGTGCGTCATTGCAACACCCCCCAGAATTTTGCAACAGGCTGGTAGTTGAATTAACGCTCGTGCAGCGAATTAGAACCGATCAATTTCTAAAGCCCTAAATCATCATGAAAAAATTTTATTTTTTGTCCATTCACGTCGAGTTTTTAGAAAATTTGATTGACGTTTTTGGATGGTTTTCATTGTTTTCGAGATCGAAAATGTTAAGAAGCTTGCTTGTCCCTTGGAATCAGAAGACTAAAAAGTTTCCAAAAAGTCTTGAAATCTGGTTCTGGTTGTTTAGCTAAAGATTAAAGGGGCTCCGTCGTCAAAATGTAAACAAAACGATGATTTTTGCAGTTTTTTGAAAGGTGATATCACACAGGATTTTCGTATTTTTTTCAAAATGAAAGTTGCTGTTTGGGCATTAATCATTGTACTTCACTTAGGAACAAACCAAACATTCATAGCTTCTACGATTGCTCGGATATAAGTGGATTTTTAACGGTCACTTTTTGGTGGCTTGGGTGAAGCCACCAAACAAACTGCAGAGAACAATGGATGAACAATGGATAATCGGCAACACGTGCGAGTTTACGGATTTGTTTACTGTTTGACGACGGAGCCCCTTTAAATCACAAAGCTGCCAAATCAGTCTCGTGTACGATTTATTGTGACCTGTCAAATGATAATTTTTTGGCGCACCCGATATGTCATTACATCACCACTGTGAATTGCAAATGAACATTCTTTTGCAGTTAAAACGTTGCAAAATTCAACACAAAAAGTAACCATGTCCACTTTTCTTTTACAAAATAAAACCAGTTGCTACTAAAAATACCGGGTGTACCAAAACCTATACCGGGTGTCCCAAAATGATGTATTATTGTTTGATTGCTTATATCTCCATAACCGATAAACCGATTTTCAAAAATTTTATGTTATCCAATTGCCGAAAGGCTACATTGTATTACGGGATGTTAGTTGTGGTTTAGGCCGATGTCTTCATGTTGAAAAGGAGATCGATGAACCTGCTCAAATTCAAGCCTTATATGGTATGAAAAAGAAACGGCCTACTTTCCCAGTCCATATTTTAGATGTGATGCAAAAGGCTGAACTTGTATGTCGTGCAGAAAATATATGTCGTTTAGAGAATACGAATTCAGTTAATACTGAGTTCAGAGAATACGAACAGGAGTTCAGCCTTTTGTGTCACATCTAAAACTAAAATGCTGACTGGAAAAATAGGCCGTTTCTTTCTCATGCCATCTAAGGCTTGAGTTTTAGCAGGTTTATCGATCTTCTTTTCGACATGAAAACGCCGTGGTAAAACCGTAGAAATAGGATAGATTCGCAACCAACATCTTAAAATACAATTTAGCCTGTAGGCAATCAAATGAGACAAAGTTTTTGAAAATCGGTTCATTGGTTATGGATATGTAAGCAATCAAACAATAATACATCATTTTGGGACACCCGGTAGATTGCTTTAGTTTATTTATTTCTTTGTCTCTCAGGATGACATTGACCCAAACAGAGCGTGGCTATGCACCTCCAATAG
Organism: Aurelia coerulea; assembly: GCA_039566865.1. Taxonomy (NCBI): domain Eukaryota; kingdom Metazoa; phylum Cnidaria; class Scyphozoa; order Semaeostomeae; family Ulmaridae; genus Aurelia; species Aurelia coerulea. The sequence goes on from CM076943.1 coordinate 48,272,536, forward strand.
AACACATTGGTAGACCAGAAACGATACGAAAATCAATGGGGACAGATTGGACGGAAACGAGACGCATAGCACATATCCATTGCCCATGGCTGAAATCAGAGTATCTCGACAGAAGGAGATGGCAGTTACGCAGTGTCATTGATGAAATGGCGCCACATCGTCCAGTGAGTGTGTTCTGCTGCTCGATTCATCAATAATTGTACCTTAAAAGCAAAAATAATTTCAGACGCTGATATTTTAGGACATTTGATACGTCCGAAATTTTAATGACTGAAATTCTCTATTCTATATGTCTTATGAGCATATAAAAAAGTAAACACTACTGTTATCAGTTTTTGAACAGTTGACATCAGATAAATTGTCAGAATGAAATAATATGGGAGCTGCATTTTTATTTCAGTATCTAGATGGCTTAGAGGTAATTGGCCAGCCATTACAGAAAGATTATGAGACGAACAACAATGAAATTATTTCTGAGCAAACTGGCCAAGTACCAAGTATTACTGAATACGAAGAAGAATTACCGTTAGTAGCCCTACATTTTGCCTCATTTATGTTCTTATATACAGGGTGTCCCAAAAAATTGTGCCCCGTTTGTCTGAAGATTGTGACAAAACGGCAAAATGTTCTTGCCAAACTTTTGCATGATGGCGCTCTTCAGATGTTCAATTAAAGTTTGCAACCATCCCCATAAAATTCCGTTGAAAAATGATGGAGCTATCACCTTCAGGAGACCAAATTTGCCCGATCACTGAAACCAGCGGTCGGCCATTTTGTCTTACTATTTTGCAGCGATAAATAGCTTTATGGAATTAAATTGAAACAGCAGCCTCCAATGTCATAGCTCTCGTGAAAATTCCCATAATCTTGGGAGAGTTTCCACTATTTCTGACCTCACAGAAATTATTTCTTACCTCACGTGAAGATACTTATCACTGCAAAATAGTAAGGCAAAATGGCCGACTGCTGGTTTCAGTCGTCAAGCAAATTTGGTCTTCTGAAGGTCGTAGCTCCATCATTTTCCAACGGATTTTTGCGGGAATGGTGGCAAACTTTAATTGAACATCTGAAGAGCACCATCATGCAAAAGTTTCGTGAGAATCTTTTGCCGTTTTGTTGCATTAATCTTCAGACAAACGGGGCACAATTTTTTTGGGACACCCTGTACATTTCTGATAAGCTATCTTGGCACAAATAGGAACTCGAGGCTCAAAGAACATTTTGGTAATAGACCTAATGGGCTAAAGTTTATTTTTCGCATGTACAGTCATGCGACCATACTCTTGGGAAGGTTCAGTATCATACTACTTTTTCCATTCTTGGCACAAGTTTTGATGGTGCAAAATATGGTAAAAAATTCAAAGGACTTTTATCAAGAGATTGATCGCTTGACTGGTAATGGGTGTAAACAACCTTAACCAATATCGTCGATCCTTCTTATGTCTCCTAACATCTTTAGAATTTCTGGTAGGACCATGAATGAGTCTTCCATCGCCCAGGATAGGCACTGTCGTGAAGTATTGACTTTCAGAACGAACATGAGTGCCGACTGTTTTTCTCATATTGAAATATCGTAGAATTTGTATCAAGATGACAAACATGTTTTCTTTGAATCATATCTTTTAGTTGATAAATTCATCAGCAAAGACAGTATTTCAATGTAATCAGTAAGTTGATGGCCTAAAGCCAAAATTGAGTAGGACCCAAATCGTTGTTCTGTACGTTTTTGAATTGTTCATGATTCATCGTCAACCCCTAGACTGATTGCATGGGACTCGTACCATAGAAATGAGACAAAACATTCGGCCTCTATTATAAATGAAAAGCTAAAGCGTCTACAAGTCATTGCTGTAAGGCCATTGTAAGGCAGAAATGTAAGAGAACTTTGTTCATGATTTTGGGCACTTTTTGAACGTTTTTTGAAGATGCTTCTCGAGAAAATCCCTCACAATTTCAGAATGGAGTAGCCGATTTCTGTCGGGTAAATTTTATAGTAGATTTGAACATTTCCACCATTAAACTATATATTTGCCGATATCATTGTCTTGATATCCAGGGAGCCGTGACCTTTCAAACGGGGATTCTTTTTTCTGACTCACCCGGTATAAAAATGTCGCTCAAGCTAGACTCTTTTGTAGAGTAGCTAAACGCTCTATTGAGAGTATTACATACCGGGTGTCCCAAAAAAATGTATACAGATTTGGTTGACTTCAGCTATGTGAATTTTGCTTTAATCAATGGCTAAGCACTCTCAAAATGTTCCTCGATAGTTAACTTGAACATAGATACCTCGTTTGTTGGTATTGGTGATTTGAGAGTGGAAATATCAATCTTGAAAGCTCAAATTTGCATCCACTTGCAAACCAGAGCTTTGGCCTTTTGGCTTTAGCAAATTCCTGAAGCACATCGAAACTAAGAACTAAAATTAATGAAAAATTAAGAAACTTCATGATGGGTGACTGGGGAGTGACTTCTGGAAGACAGAATAACACAAGATCTAATATTGTTCAAACTTTATCAAGGCTATCGTTGATTTATTTGCTGTGCCTTAAGAAATTGCTTAGGCCAAAAGGGTAAAGCTCTGGTTTGCAGGAAGAGGCAAATTTGAGCTTTCAAGATTAACATGTCTGCTCTCAAAGTACCAATGTCAACAAACGAGGTATCTATGTTCAAGTTAACTATCGAGGAACATTTGTAGAGTGATTAGACCTTGATTGAAGCTAAATTCACATTGCTGGAGTCAACTAAATCCGTATATATTTTTTTGGGACACCCGGTATGTATTCGATCTATCATTTGTTTACCTTTGAATTCTGCAGAGATCCATTAGCCGACTACGAAGATGTCATTCCATTGCCCATATTTGGACCGTCATTGACTATAAATGGTCATTCAGCACAATGGAATGGCTCTGTTGCCGAAAAGGAAAACAACAATGGTTTGAAAATGAGGCTACACTTTGAAGCAGAGACTGGATTGAAGGCAACTAACTCGATTGATATTACAAATGACGGCACTGCAGCCATATATTACTCTTGGAGGGTACGAATTTGTTGTTTATTCCGTATGCAACTTCACCTTCATCTTCAATTTCAATTTTCAATTTTTCAATTTTCAATTTATTAAGGAGGGAGGCCCTTGACCCTAGTGGCTGATTTTCAAGGGGCCCTCCACATAAAAACTTACAATAAAAATTGGCTAAAAACATCTAAAAACTACTTACAATGAATATATACAACTAAACCATAAAACCTAATTAATAAAAGTAAAAGAAATGAGCATAAAACCGATAGACTGGGAAACCTCTCCAACGATCCAGCAACCAGAGCAGCCCCCGTCCCCACGCCCGACCCCGCCAAATCGACAACGGAGATCCCAAAAACAGATCTCCGTCGCCGATCCAGCAGCAATCAAGCACAGAAACCGCGGGCCGCGGCTAGCCACCCGACCGCAAGAGAAGCCCCCCAGCCTATCATATATTCTGCTTGAACACATCTACAGCAAGTACCGGGTGCGCCATACAATTTCAGGCGTGTGAACAATTGTAGCGCTTAGAGTACAAAAAGGGCAGATTTTGTAATACAATAGCAACAGTTGCGTTTGATTGACACCTCAATTCAAAGCGATTAGCTACTGCAGACAAAGGAAATTTTCTCAATCAGTAATTAAAAACAAACAAAGCCGGCAATATTTCCCCGAAATTAGTATGGCAAACTCTCGCCTTGTGGAAGCGAAAGGTGGTTTCTGAGAGAAGTTATGTACTTATAACGAGACAAGAAGGGTAAATCTAAAGTCCTGTCTGGTGGATTTTGTTGAAAATTACTTTGAAGCGTCAGTATTAAGATGATGGAGTTAAAATTGTGCAAATTGGTTGCCTATGTAATCCTGTACGATTTTTCCTACAGTGTACTTACAAAAATTTCATGGCTGCAAAATGACTAAAAAGGGCCTAAAACATTGATCAAATCATAAGGCACTCCTCACACAGAACAATAAAGAAAATGCATTTTTTCATGTTTGAGAGATATCCTCTGCACATTTATTGCCATGGGATTTAAAATCTTTACTATTTGTTTGAAAATCACTGTATTATAACACATGAGAGAGGTGAAATGCCCATTGCGTATTGTTCTGCGTGAGGAGAGTATTAACGATTTGATCAATGCTTTAGGCCCTTTTTCAGTCATTCTGTAACCATGACATTTTTATAAAGTTGAATTTACCTATACTTCTAGTGCTGGTAAGACGGCGAGAAAAATCACAAAAATATTTCGATGTTTCGTCTTTTAACTAGGCCTTGCGTCATTCAAATTTGCGAAGTACTCTTGGTGCTATGAATTTTCAAAAGTGGGAACTTTTTCTGGCTCACCCGGTATACATTTTTCCGAAAGAATTCGAAAACTTCAAGCAGTGTACACATTTTTCGGACTCACCCTGTAGTTTAGTGGATCAAGCGACAAATGTGATACCATAAATCAGTCAACTCAGGAAGACTAACATGTTTTAGCTAGCCATTCTTCAAAGCTTCTGCACACTGATACGTTCAGTTTTGTCTTTTCATTCACAGAAAATTCAATCAAAAGATCCATTTGGAATCAAGAAGACACGGCCGCTGCAAAGATTCTTCTTCGATACTAGAAATGGTGAGTGGGCTTTTAGAACTTAAGTGGCCGTTGACTTTTTTTTTCTTATTTTATTCATATTAAAATCTTACGATAAATCTTACATTCTACTTTACTTTCCTAATTACAATACTACACTACGGGGACTATACCATGGGGAGCGAAAGACAATGACTACCCCATGGCCAATATGAAAAGACACGCAGCGTTAAACTAAGTACAACTACACTACGAACGATTTAAAAACTACTGCAGTATACTGGATACTATACTAGATTCCATCCCACATCAGATGTCAGGTCAGGGTTGCGATCAATGCGAGCACAACTCGTTCATGTTATTTAAAGTAAATCAAATGCCTGTCATTTGATGTGAAACAGAATTTACTAAGAAAAGGAAACATTTACGTGAAGAGGCTTGGTGGCTGCTTTGTGCATGACTGAGGAGTGATCAACAACTGCAGTATGGATCCATGGTTTCTGCTTTGGCCAAATCTGATTTGCAGACCGTTTTTTTCAGCGTGATCCCTTGATAAGATGTCATATGACCCATTTATTTAAGTTTGAATTTACGTTTTATGGATAGAATTGATAGGCGATAGAGAAAACAAAATATTGCATAAATTTATGGACGGAAAATTTACCTATCCATCGGTTCTTTCCGGGGAATTCTTGAAATCAATATTTGTCTGGATGGTTGAATTTATCAACTTTACCGCAAGGAATACATATAACTCAAATACTGTCTTGCAGTTGATTTCGTTGCTATTTACGCTTCATTACTATTTACATTGCAACACACTCTTTTATTAGACCCGTTTACACGATGCTGGTACGATATGAATACGGCATGAAACTGTGCCGTATTGGCCTCCCGTTTGCACTATGCCAGCATAGTTTTTACTTGAATACAACTGGCTTCGTCGCTCAACCGGCAAAGTGTAAACGGCGAATACGGCTTCAATTTCATGTCGGATTCACATCGAGGCGATAATCTGGCAAATGAGAGCATGCGCCTTGACTAATCCTCGCTCTGTGCATGATCAAAACCTATGGTATCCATCAAGGGCGGATCCAGCCCGAAGCTGAAGGGGGGCAACTTGCAAAGAGGGCGCCAAAAACAGAATGGAAAAGTGAGCGCGCCAAAGGCGCGCGAAAATTTTTGGTCACTTTTAATAGGAAATTCTTTGATTTACTGCTAAATAATGCCTTGATTACTAAGTTTTCTCCATATCTAAATCAAAATAGTTAGAAAATTGTGCGTTAGAGTCAGGATGAGGGGCGCCTTTCTCCCCAAAATAGGGGCGCCAAGCTGAATTTTCATCGTGAAGGGGGGCAGTTGCCCCCACTTGCCCCCCCTAAATCCGCCACTGGTATCCATTTTGTGCCGGCATAGTGTAAATGGCGCTTCCTTTTCATTCATTTTAAATTCTTTATACACGGTGGCCCCATCAGCCAAGAGTGGTTGCTTTTCAGGGGGCCGTGGCAAAACCTAATTACAATGTTATTGAAATAAAAAGGAATATTTACAATGTTAAATTAGAACAAATGTAAACATTAAAAGCTCTTTTCTACTTAATCTAATTTAAAAGTAGACAGAAAGGGGGCTAGCTTGACCTAATGTTCTAATTCATTCCAAACCTTTGATTCATGGAGCGAAAATAATTGTTGGCCATTGCTCCGTATGAACAGAGAAACCAAAACGGCACAGTTTTATGCCTTATTCGTCTCGTACCGGCATAATGTAAGCGGGGCCTTAGTGGTGAAAGATTTGTTTGATTCAAAACCTTTGTGAGGTATTCTCTCCATTTTAGGTGTCATACTCCCAACAGACAGCAAAAAGATCCCATTTTCATTTAAATCGTCAAACGCTGGAATATTCGGTGAAACGTGGCAGCTTGAAACACAACCAATGTTGTGTGGAGGAGCACCCATGCTTGTGATTTTACGGGGCGTATCGACTGAAGAGGATTTGTTAGCTGAACAAAGGAGGGAACTCGAGGTTAGTCTCGTTTCGATATGGAAACTAGTTGGTATATACAAGGCCCGGGGAGGGGGCACTCCCATACTTTCCTTTCCTTCCTTTAGTATTATGTTCGTACGAAGGTGAGACATATGCACCCTAAACGCTGAACTGTTTTAACGAAATACATACCCTAATCGCGGAGAATTTTCTTAAGAACTTTACCCTTTCCCGTATCAAATACACTCATTTTTTTCTTAAATTTTTGGGCCATTTTGCTACCAAAAGTTTCTTACGTGTTTCTTATATCTTTAATGCCGGAAGTGTGGAGTTAGTTTTGTTTTGTCAAAAGGGTTCCCAAATTACTTAGTAAGATCTCAAAGCGAGTAAATAACATAATTCGCACTCAAAATAATGTCCAAACAGTTGCTAAAACTGTACAATGTCAAAACAAGTTTGTGTGCGATAGGAAAATTAAAACTGTAAATTACAGAAGTTTCTTAGCTTTTTCAATACAGGTAGGGTTGTTTCTTAGCTTTCGAAAAATTGAGCCTACCGTTTCTTATAAGCAGTTTCTTATATAAAAAAAAATGAGTGTAGAACGTCTCAAGGTCAGGTTCCCTAATCGCTGACAAGTCAGTTATTAAAATTGTTTATATTGGGAGGAGGAAACTGTTCCCGAGCTCCTACTCTATCTTGTGCTGGTCTGTTAGTTCTTTGACTCGTTGAAAATTATATTTTAAAAATTTGCATAAAACCCGAGTTTCAGGGGCTGCTTGCTTTGTTTTTGTTTATGTCTTGACCAACCGAGCATGGAATTCTCTTTGTCTGCAATCACAAATTGCTTTGTATCTAGGTGTCAATAAAAAGTGGCGAGTTTCATTGTAACATTATCTGACCTTGTTCGCCTTATATGCAGGCAACAATAATGTTTTGCATTCTCTGTTTATTTTTATTTGATAGAGTGCTTTAAGAGGTGTGATATCTATTCTTCAGAAAGGCAACTCGCTTTGTCTTTTCAGCAACCTGAAGCTTTTTGTTTTACAACATTTGCCTGTGTTACAAATTTATCTTTGTTGCTTGTGCCATGATTGCACAATTAAAGAGCACATGACATGACAAATATTAATGGTGATATAGACACATTATTGCATGCTGAAAACGAAGCTGGCGTTGATTTGAAACTAAAAATTTCCTTCTTAAAATATTCCTGATTTATTCTTGCTATTCATTCACAGGAAGAGCTGGAGCGACGACAAAATGATACATTCATAAAAGAACTTGTTGAAGAAATATTCAATGGAGTTCGGTCTCCTCCACGGCCTTCGACACCTATCGATTCGTACATTACGGTAAGCTTTATCATTCTGACTGAGTAACAAATTTACGGGGTGTCCCAAAAAACATGTGCGCCACTTGAATCATAACTATGTTTGAACTTTAAATGGCTACTCCATAAATCCAGCTTTCCCGTTTTTCATATTTGTGAACAGAAGAGATTCAACTCGGAGTTTGGCACCGAGTATGAGTAAATCAGACAAGTGGTCGCTAATTTATTGAGAAAGAAATCCAAAAACATTGGTTGTTTCAAAACCAACTTTCTCCTTATAACTTGAATTTTACCTTCATTTTCGCTTAAATTTTAGAATTATGTCCGGAAACACATTTAGATTCCCTTTAAACTTTAGGTTATGTCCGGAAACACATTTGGGAGCAATTGATAACCAAATATCTCAAGAATATTTACCATTTCATATATCATGCAAGTGAAACAGATTTGCAAGGAAAAAGATTGACTTGCCTTGTCAATCTCGAAATAATGCTGCCTTGTTCATCGCATTCTTGCAAGCACTTCACCGATTCTTTCGCATTTGCCTACTAATAATCGACTGGCCAGTTTTTCTAGTGTTTGTTTTCGAAGAGGCTACCAACTTTCAGAATTTTATTGCAGAAAATCTAACCAAGCTTTTGCTTTAAAATTTGGCATATGTCTCCGTGAATATATAGTGTCAGTGGTAAAAAAGTTGATTTAAATTTGTCTGATTAGCGGAGTGGCTAATGAAGTTCTTCTGAAGCCTGGAGAATTTTTTGAAATATGCTTTCTCCAAAGCTGCGAAAACAAACAACTTTGTTTAAGATGTCTTTCGATTGCCAAGAATATGAGTAATAATTTGGGAATACTACCGGGTGAATCAGAAAAAAGAATCCCCGCTTGGAAGGCCACTGCTCCTTGAATATCAAAGCAATAATATTGAAAATTTCTTGTTTTATTGCCAATATGTTCAATTAGGTTCTGTAATTTACCCAACTTTAATCGGCCATTCCTTCCCGTGGATATGGGTATGATTTTCTGCAGAAAGCCCCGTCCAAAACCTGCAAAAGCTAATGAAAACAATGAGCAAATTTCCTTCCTAAAATTGATGACACTCACATAAATTCGTGTATTTTGTCCACTTGGGAGAATGGAATCCCCCCGAATAGGTCATCGATACCAGGAGGGGGGGACTTGTTCATCCTCCCAAGAGGATAGCACGTGCTAAAGCGTCCACAAGTCATTGCTGTAAGGCCATTGTAAGGCAGAAATGTAAGGGAAATTTGTTCATGATTTTGGACACGTTTTGAAGGTTTTTGAAGAGGCTTTCTTGAGAAAATCCTTCATAATTTCAAAATGGAGTGGCCGATTTTAGTCCGGTAAATTTTATAGCAGATTTGAACATTTCTACCATTAAACTATGTATTTGCCGATATCATTGTCTTGATATCCAGGGAGCCGTGACCTTTCAAACGGGAATTCTTTTTTCTGACTCACCCGGTATACTTTTACAGAATTTCGATAGACCGATTGGTTCCAGAGCAGTCAATAAGTTTCTAGAGAGGAGGATTTCTGAAAAACGGCTCCCGTTCTCATCAGAGCGGAAAGCAGAGTTGCTTTCATTTTCCACAAATGTCCCATAATTCATCGTTGAAGCATGGGTGGTTGGTTAGACACTGCAGTTGTGCCTTGATTTCCGCAGCTTTACTCTTTTGCAAAAGAAAAACTTTTATGCTTCTACGGAAGAACTAGTGAAAAACAATATAAATTTTGCTGCGCAGGAGCAATCAAGCTGTTGGATAACTGTTGTGTTTAAGTACCTGTTGTTGAAACTGGCTTCCTCCTTTCAAATCTGCTTGGTTTCACAAAATACTCATATTCACCGATTTTTCTTGTCAACATGAACTGCAAAAAATGGTAGGGATGTAGCCAAAGCATTTAGCTACCAAACAATGCTCAAATCGCTATTCATTGGATTACGCTATTTTCTGTGATATTTTTCCTTGGTTCACTTTTTTCTGTCACCCGGTAGGCAAAAGTAATAGTTATTCTGGCAGCTGTGATAAATGATTAATATACTAACAGGCTCAAATTACATACCGGGTGTCCCAAAATGATGTATTATCGTTTGATTGCTTACACATCCAAAACCGATGAACCGATTTTCAAAAACTATGTTTTATCTGATTGTCTAAAGGCTAAATTGTATTTAAATGTTGGTTGTGGTTTTACCACGGCGTTTTCATGTCGAAAAGAAGATCGATAAACCTGCTCAAATTCAAGCCTTAGATGGCACGATAAAGAAACGGCCTATTTTTCCAGTCAACGTTTTAGATGTGATACAAAAGGCTGAACTCCTATTCGTATTCTCTGAACTCAGTATTAACTGAATTCGTATTCTCTGAACGACATATATTCTCTGAATGACATATAAGTTCAGCTTTTTGCATCACATCTAAAATGTTGACTGGGAAAGAAGGTCGTTTATTTTTCATACCATCTAAGGCTTGAATTTGAGCAGGTATATCGATCTTCTTTTCAACATGAAGACATCAGCATAAACCACAACCAACATCCTCAAATACAGTTTAGCCTTTTGGCAATCGGATAAAATGAAGTTTTTGAGACACTCGGTATTTAGATTCATTTTTTAAATCCCTTGCAGAAACTTAAAACTTAAATTGTCCCTCTTGTCCTTTTCCAGGAAGAAGAACTATTTGGAAGACAAAATAACAAGGTAAAAATTTCTTATTTCTCTTTCTTGTTTATATTCTTAACCCACACTCTAACCCCAGTTTTCACTCACATGCACAAATCGTTTTGTATCTTCAAATTTAAATGTTATAAAAATCTCAAAAATGCAAAATCCATATCCGAAAACGAAAATCTTAAGAAACTCGCTTGTACCTCTAAAAGCTGAAAACAGAAAAATTTGAAGAAATCCTAGAATCTAATTCAGGCTTTCTGCTAAAGATAAAGTCATAAATCTTCAAAATCGGTCCTGTTTACGATTTATCGTGGCCTGCCAAAAGTGCATAGTTTATTTTGGCGCACCCGGTATATCTTCATAACTCTCTTGCAGATGAATTTCAACACTGAAGCCGCTATCAATCTAAAAGCCTTCCACGAAGAGTTGAATCCAGATGAAACATGGGATATGAGCATAGATACGTTGCTTAAGGTGCGTAAATGTCACTTTCATTCTCGAAACTTCTGTCTGTACCACTAAACTGCCTTCCATAATTTACTGGAATCCGAGTGCATGAATGCCAGCGGACGCTCGGATATTGTCCGCAAGAAAGCTTGTGTTTTGATAAAGCACAGGAAATATTGTTCGATCAATGAAGTAGAAAGTTGTTGCGCAGAGCACTGGTTAGAAAGTTGAGTGGGGATGGCTCAGTGGTAGCATGCTTGATTACCAAACTGAAAGTTGGTGGTTCGAATCTCTGCCCTGCCGATCCTACTACGTAGAGTGAGAAAATTAGCCAACTCTCTGTAATTCCAAGCAATTAGCAATTAACCTTATTCACAGTGGCAATTAAACCAGCTTTAAGTAAACCAGGTTATGGTATGTTGCGTTCTAATTGGTCAATCCAACAAGGCGAATGCATTTGATTGGTTAAAATTGAACATGGTTTAGATAAAGCTGGTTTAACTGTGTCATTGTGAAAAGGGTATAAGAGAATCACGAAGTGTGGCCACATTGAGATGAAGGATAAGTACACTGCTTCGATAAGCTTAGCTTCTCAGTGTCCTAAAACTACCTTAGGATGCTAAAATGCACGGGGTGAATCAATAAAAAGAATCCCTGTTTGAAAGGTCACAGCTCCCTGGATGTAAAGGTAATGATATCAGCAAATACATTATTAAATGGTAGACATGTTCAAATCCATTTTGAAATTTACCTGGCTATAATCAGCCACTCTGTTCTGAAATTATGAGGGATTTTCTCCAGAAAGCCTCTTCAAGAAACTTTTAAAACGTGCCCAAAATCACGAACATATTCTCCTAACATTTCTGCCCTACACGGGCCTTACAGCAATGACTTATGCGCGCTTTAGCACGTGTAATCCTCTTTTAAGGATGATCAAGTCTCCCCCTGGTATCACTAACCTATTCAGGGGATTCCATTCTCCCAAGAGGACAAAATACATGCATACATGTGAGTGTCATCATCTTTAGGAAAGAAAACCAAGGACAATTTGCTCATTGTTTTCATTAGTTTTTGCAGGTTTTAGAAGGGGGTTTTAGAAGGGGCTTTCTGCAGAAACTCGTATCCGCGGGAAGCCATGGCCGAATTAAGCCGGGTAAATTACTGAACCTAATTGAACAAATTAGAAATTAAACAAGACAATTTTTAATATCATTGATTTGATATTCAGAGAGCAGTGGCCTTCCAAACGGGGATTCTTTTTTTACTCACCCGGTACAATAAGTTTTTCAACTTGTCATTTCATTCTCTTTAAGTAACGGAGCGGAAGGAAACATTTTTATCATCTCTAAATGTATTTGGGAAAGAGAAAATAAAAGAGATCAAAGCGAAATTTTTATCAAATGTGTTTGTTAAGAGAGAGTACTTTTTTGAGACACCCGGTAGTAAACTGGCTGGAATTTTTTGCCAAAATGATTATTGTTAAAATGATTTTGTCAAAAATTTGTTTGTTGTATATGTTTGCAATTTCTTTGTCAAAATATTCAATTTTCTCACACTCAGCTGGACTTGATAAAAATGGCTTCACAAATGGTATTAGTATCAGTATTTAGTCCAAAAGTTTTTCAAGACTTTACTTTGGTCGGTATGAAAGGGACTGTACAAGCTAAACTTCCAATAATCCTAAAACTTCTCCGCCTGAGGCAGGCAAATAGCAGCAGATATATTTCTAATGAAGATGTTTTTTACATGTTTGAACCCCGTAGAATTCACCAGTGCAATCAGATCTTTTATGCCATCAACGATTATAAATATACAGCTGGATTCTGAGCGACGAGTTTCAGATGTGTTTAGCCTAAACACACGAAAGGCAACAGGCAGGCTAAAGAAATTGGTTAGCCATGCGCCAACCAAAAATCTTGTACAGCCCCTTGAACTACCCTCTAAGAAAACCTGTTTGGTCACATTGGTCACAAAGCGTTTACAAATGTTCAATTAATTTGTTTCCTCAGGAGGCGAGAGTGACAGAGGATGAAGAGACGCAGACTTTGCTTCAAAAATTGAATGAAGATGTTCAGACTACCCTCTAAGAAAAACCTGTTTGGTCACATTGGTCACAAAACGTTTACAAGTGTTCAATTAATTTGTTTCCTCAGGAGGCGAGAGTGACAGAGGATGAAGAGACGCAAGAGACTTTGCTTCAAAAATTGAATGAAGATGTTCAGATGTTTTCGTTTCTACCCGATGAGCCTGTCAAAAGAGAACTTCACAACTCATGGTATATTTTCCCTGAGCTAAATCTTTTTGTCTTTCGCCTCCACGGCTTTTAAATTGCCCCCCATAGCGAAGCATCCTTCTTCTTTCGATCGAAATTTGTAAAAAAATTTCATAAGCTATACAGGACAGGTCTGATTAAAACATAGCGATCGCTAATCGCTTTGGCGGTGTCAATCAAAAGCAACTCATGCTATTGTCTTACCAAATCTGTCCTTGTGCAGCCAACTATAATTCTTTGCCTTCTCTGTTCATTTTGACTTGATCGAGTGCATGTGTCCTTCTGAAATGCAAATCGCTTTGTCTTATTGGAAACCTAATTTTTTGTTTTATAAACGCTACCCTAGCTTCCCCTCATACAAGAGCAAACAAAAAAGGACCTACATGCAGTTTTTTCTTAAAATATGCACCTCGTAATTAAGAGCCTGAACCTGTTTGAAATGTTGTGGCGCAGTTGTGTAATCCTCTGACTTTGCAGCCAGAACAGTCAAGCGAATAGGGCTCGATCCCAGGTAGAGCCCCACCACTGGAGCGTAATGACACGGGCTCGCGGACTCGATTAGGTCTTCTCTACTTCTGCAATCCCCGCGATTGGCGCTAGAAAAATGCAACTTCACCTTCACATTTCAGTTTGATGAAAAAATATGTTCCTATTGCAAGGATGATAATTTTGATTGTTTGATCGTCCTTATTCAGTTCAATTTGTTCCCAGCGGGCCGTTAAAATCTGAACCTTCTCACTTGCTACCGGGTGTCCCAAAAATGTATACGGATTTGGTTGAACTCCAATGATGTGAATTTAGCTCCAATCAATGTCTAATCACTCTAATAATAGTTAACTTGAACACAGGTACCTTGTTTGTTTGTATTGATGCTTTGAGAACAGACATGTTAATCTTGAAAGCTCAAATTTGCCTCTTTCTGCAAGCCAGAGCTTTAGCCTTTTGGCCTTAGCAAATTCTTTAGGCACAGAACAAATCATAATTAACCTTGATAAAATTTGAAAATTATTAGATCTTGCGTTAGTCTATTTTCCAGAAGTCACCCCCCCCAGTCCCCATTGGGAAGTTTCTTAATTTTTCATTAATTTCAGTTCTTAATTTCGATGAGCTTAAGGAACCTGCTTAGGCCAAAAGGCCAAAGCTTTGGTTTGCAAGTGGACGCAATTTTGAGCTTTCAAGATTGATATTTCTGCTCTCAAGGCACCAATACCAACAGACGAGGTATATTTGTTCAAATTAACTATCGAGGAACATTTGAGAGTGATTAGCCATTGATTAAAGCTAAATTCAAATTGCTGGAGTCAACCAAATCTGTATACATTTTTTTGGGACATCCGGTATGTAAAATTTTAATTCCATCATCTAATGAGGCTTCAGCTTAATTTTCAAGAATCTTCTCATAATTCAAGTTGTTTTATTTCCTTTTGAAAATTAAGAAATAACCGAAAGTCTGATTTATTGACATGCCCAAAACCATTTTTCCTCAGGACAGATCCCTGAGGAACTCCGGCTGAAACACGCTCCCCTGGAGATTCCTTTCCGTTCAAAACTACTCTTTGGTGCATGTTGCAAAGAAAATGTTCAATCAAAAAGTAAAGCCAAAACAACTAAAGGTGGTTCGTTCACACTCATGTAGATTTAAAGTGTTTGATTCCCAGCATTGAAAGGAAAGCATGATAGCATTTCCAGAGTTTTTGTGTCATTAGGGACCGTTCATTATTTACAGAGGGTTTGGTACTGAAGAGAAAGTTTTCTTGTCCAACAAATCTTCTTACCCAACTCTAAAAGTGACAGCAAAAACATCTACCCAACAATTTTCAGGTTGAAAAAATGTTGCCCAACCTCTACCTATAAACATGGTTTCAATGTCAAATGATGTAAATTATCAATTCAATACTGTAAATATTGACGAGAAAGATGAACAATGTAGACACTGAAAGTGAAATGGATAGTGTTGATGATGTTGATGATGATATTGATAGTTTTGGACTTTTAAACATTTGGCATTAATTGGTGGGAAAATTTTGTTTTCACAACCTTGAAATTACGTGAAAAATTATTTACCCAACCTTTTTATGTTAGAAAATTTCTCTTACCTAACCCATTTCTCTTCGGTACCAACCCCTTTATAAATAATGAACAGTCCCTTAGAAAGCAATGCTTGTGCTAAGAAAAACTTTCTTTTACCATTTTGTTTGTTGAAACATTGAGAAGAATCGAACATGGAACACTTTTTACTATTACCTCGATTCAGCAATGAACACTTTATCATCTATTCTTTTCATTGTTTAGTTATCAGCTATTTTGCGAAGCAATGGATGCATTTTACGTAAAAGCTGGAAAACTGCGAACGACGATGGGCCTACCTGAGAAGGATTTTATGGTTGAAGTTGTGGTAGAAGAGGTAGTAAAGAAATCAAAGAAAGGACAATTGGAAACACAAAAAGCCCCAGATAAGAAGCAAGGAACACCTGATAAAAAGCTAGATTCAAAGAAAAAGGTATTTTGATATTCTGAGCGTTTCTTGCGTTCTCAGGATAATGCCTAGAATGAATTACACGTTCGTAGTTATTGCTACTGATAGACTGATGGACTAGACTTCAGACTTTTCGTCCCTTACTTCCCTGCGTTTTTTGATTTGCTGATATCACTTGGTAATAGGGACTCATACCATTACTCTTATTAAGTGAGCCCCCTCTAGGCCCTGATGGTGTAGTTCCGTATTGACCAATCAAATTGCTAGGATTTAGTTTTCAACCAATAAGGAGGCGCTATTTAGACAGTTGTTGTTGTTGCATACAAATACGGTTGATACGGCCTAGAGTTCTCGTAGCTGCGATGGATCTATTTTGTTTCTACAGAGGAAGATTACTGCTTGAAAGGTATGTATTTTGCGATGAGTAGGTCAGGAAAACATTATTCTTTGTATTAAGAGTTTGCTTTTCAATGGTGAAGCTTTTTAAACCAGACTGTGAAGCGATTTTGTTGAATGTACTAGAACTCCCGCTAGTTTAGGCCATTTTGAAACAGGGGGCCCACTTTATAAGAGTATGAGTATGAGTCCCTATTGAGCAAGTGATATCACAAAATCAAAGAACGCAGGGAAACAAGGGACGAAAAATCATACGTCTACTGAAGCATAGGAATCATTCGTCGTACATAGCCGATTGCTCGTGGCCCATGGTCGAAACCGCCAAAGCCTCATTTTCACGTACCAATCAGACGGCTAAAAAGCGAAGGAGACAAAAGAAACCCGTGAAGATTTTCCTAAATGTTACCTACCTTCATAAAACGCAACCAGGACAAAAAGCTGCTTGAGATTTCCCGAATTTTTTTGTAGCAATCTACTCTCCAGATGTTTGGGAGTAAAAGTTTGGATGCCGGTTAAAATATCTCCAGGATTGGTGGAGTTATGGCCACAAACAAACCGACAAGGCACTGAACCTTGAACAATAGAGATTCTGGCCGGGAGACAATAGTAATAACAATAGTGATTGTTGTAAGAACGACCCGAAAACGCCACAATCTGTGTTTTCAATTGTTCTTGTTATTGTCTTTCGCTAAATTTTCTTTTATTGAAGATTCAATGCCTCTACGGTTTCTATGTGAATTGAAAAAGTCTACAAAGGCTTGTTTGCGCATTTCAAGTCATGTTGCAATACTCTAGGGAAGTTTCTGTATTGTACTACTTTTTACATTCATGGCAAAAGTTTGCTCGTTGCGAAATAACTTATAAAATTCAAAAGAGGTTTTATCAAGAGGCTTTATCACCTGACTTGAAGTGGCGTAAACAGGTCTCGACAAGCCTTCGCCAATTTTGTCGATTGGAGAGGCAATAACTCCGCCAATCCTGGTCTACTGATGGACGTCATAACTATGACTAATGGCCATACGCTTGTAGAATCGGAATAGCTCCGTACTGATTCTAAAAGACCTTTTCGCTATTCTACAATTGAATGTAAGAGATATCAATTTCTATCCGACAATTTTGCATTTTCTCAGGCTAGAAACTTAACTCTAGTTTGTCTTGTTGTTTGCAACCACCTCTAAGGGGACCATTAAGGAAATAAGGTCAGCTCGACCTTATAATGCTATCTCTGCCACTTTAATTAGGGGTGATTTTAACTTCTATTGATCAACGCTGTTATAAGTAAATTGTATGTATCTTATTTATCATATTTAAACTTTGTAAATGTTTATTTTGTGGCAAATTTTAACATACATACATGCAGACATACATACTCGTTTCATCCCTGAAACCTTTGAGGTTAATAGACCTTTTAGCTATTCACAGGAAATAATCAGAATCGAACGATATTTTGCTACAATTTGTAGAATTTTCGAATGTGCACAATAGTTATAGAAGCTCTAACGCCACTCGATCGAACCTCGCGTATAAAAATGTATAAAAATAACGCTCGATCCTGGCTCTTTTGCTGAATAGCTAAAAGGTCAATTGGCACATCGAACTCGAATGATGATAATTATTAACACCGATTCCTTTGAATCAATTGTAGGACAGACCAGCCTCATCCAGAGGGAAATCTTCAGGAAATCAAAAATCAAGGGGGAAAGGTAATGAGCGTTAGACTACCCTCACATGAGCAAACTCAAACCGGTCTGAGTTTCAAATCGGTCTGAGTTTCAATTCGGTCTGCGGTATAAGCCCTTGGAGTGCTCACATGACGCAGGCGAATTGAAACTCAGGTCGACCTGAGGTTCGTTTCGGTTTCTCAGGTCGGTTTGATTTTTTAGGTCGACCTGAGATTTTCATGTGAGCAGAAACTTTTTTTCGTTTCGGGGCGAATTGAAATTTCAAAACAAGTGTGAATGACATTCCTTGCGTTCCTTTGGCAATCAAAACAATCAAGATAAATCTTCAACAATGCAATCATAATTGTTCTGAATGACAGGGGAATGCGCGCATTGTTTGTATTCAGGAAATGTTTGTCAAATGCGCATGTGCAGAGCAAGTGAGCTGAACTCAAACCGATCTGAGAATGTTCATGTGAGGGGGAGGGAAATTAGCAGACACAGCCAAATTTCAAGCCGATCTGAAACTCAGATCGGTCTGAGTTTTCTCATGTGAGGGTAGTCTTAAAGGTGATCTGAAGCGAAAATTTTTATTGATGCAAATCAAAGTGATAAAAACTTCGGTCAAAATTGTTTTGATACCCTGTTTCCTTTCTGAGTCATCCACTATTTTGTAGGAATGGCTGATGACATCATTTTGTTTGCACAAAGTGAAGAAAATATACAAGGCCCGGGGGGTCTACTTAATACAATGACCACCCGGGGATGTGCCTGCCAATAGGGTGTTATTTTCGGCTGAAAATTCCGGGACAGGATTATACCTTTTGCACCTTTATTCCGGGACCGGTGTGTCTTTTAGAGCTACTTTTTCCAGGACAGATCAGATTATCATTTAAAAAGATACTCCAATTCATGAACTTATCAAATTAAAATGTTAGTAGCGTTAGCAATAAGCGAAAAGTGCTTTTAGTAATATCATTTTCACGAGAACCATCAGTTTCCCCGATCTTTTTCCAGGACAGGTATCATGTTTTCAGAATTTTATTCCAGGACAGGGTCATAAAATTTTGTTCTGGCAGGCACATCCCCGTTGTTTTTCTCCAAGGTAGACCCCCCGGGATACAAGGTTTATTATGCTTCGAAATAAAAATCTAATCAAAAACACTTTACAACCAACATGCCTTTCTAAACATGATCTGAATTCACGAGACAATTTATATTCCATAAATGTAGCTTAGCTGCAAAATTATTTGCACCTGTAACCATTCAAAGATCAGATACAGCTATATTTCCATATATTATTGTAGTAATTTGCAAACAAAATGACGTCATCAATTGATACTTAAAATCAGTGGATAACTTGAAAATGAAATGAGATATCAAATAAATTTTAAAAGGATTTCTTATCATTCAACAATTTGCACCAAAAATAAGATTCACTCCAGGCCACCTTTAATTTTTAAAGCTCTTAGGTACACTACCAGAAAAAACAGCATAGGCTCCAAATCTTCAGCAAAAGGTAATGTGAATTCCATCACTTGTTTCTTTGGCCTGGTTTAAACATCTCATTTTTGCCGTGTTTAATGCAGTAGATGCTGCTAAAAATTTCAAATTTCAATTAAATTCGGCATGGAAACGATTAAATCATCATCCATTAACCGTTTTAAATTGTTAAGACGGCAGGAGTTCACCAGCTTTGTCGTGTTAAACGGCAGAAACACGAATTTATTTAAGCATCGCATTTCTACCGCGTTAAATTGATAACCTCTCTTATTTGAGATATTTAGAATCTATTTGTATTGAATTTTTCGAAATGAAATAAGATGACACACATACACACAAACACACAGATAAAACTGGTTACTAGTTATTACATAGCTATCTTTGGAAGCTGACCTCTTTTTCCAGAAAGCTGAAAGGGAATCGACATAGTTAAAAGCTGGCCCGGGCCAGGTCAAAAATATATTCTATTATACTCGACCACTTTGACGCATCCGGTCTCATTGTGTAGCTGAAGAAACAATGGGTTTGTGGGCGTTTCTTCGGCCTATTTATAGCGGCTACGAGATATAGCTATGTCTATTCCCTTGAATTTGTTCACTTTTCTGTTCTTGCAAGAAATTGAAGCAAGATTTTTTGTCCGGTCGCTGGAAGGAAAATAGTTATTCATGCCCTGACTGTAACTCTCCATAAAACCCGTTGTTTTTTTTTTTTTAGAAATGGCTGCACCATCGGTTGCATCAACAAAGCAAGTTGATCCGCCAAAGATTCCTGTAAGTTACTTTCTATGTCTGTGATCGACTTGCTCCAAGTCTATTCCATGGTCTATCAGCGATAAAGGAATATAATTACCTCTGCGTGGGCGTATGCAACCAAGGAGATGCTGCGGATGAGAAAAAGGCTTGTTCTCATTGTTTCCCTAAGGTAGGAAAAAGACAAATTAATTCCCATGAGGTTAAGAATGATAAAATAAGTTCAGACAACAAGAACAGATTTGGTAAGACAATAGCACGAATTGGTTTAGATTGACATTGCAATTCAAAGCGATTAGCGATCGCAGACAAGACAAAGGAAATTCTCTCAACCAGTAATTCAAAACAAGCAAAGCCGCAAAAGTGCCTCTGAAACCCAGGTAGCTAGTTCGCTCATTGTGCATTCCAGAAATTGTTTTTAAGAGCAAACATGAGCATAGATCGAGAGAAGAAGGATACATCTACACATCTGCCACGGGCATTTGAGTTATTTGATTCAAAAGCCGATTGGGAGGCAATTCAATTCTCTTATTTTTTGGGTGTAATCAAAACACTTACTGCTCAGCTTCTGAACCAAAGAAATAAAATGCCCGTGGTAGATGTGTAGATGCATCCTTCTTCCTTCGATCTATGCTCATGTTTGCCCTTAAAACCAATTTCTGGAATGCAGAACGAGCAAGCTAGCCACCTGGGTTTCAAAGAAACATTTGCGGCTTTGTTTGTTTTGAATTACTGGTTGAGAGAATTTCCTTTGTCTGCAATCCCTAATCGCTTTGAATTGAGGTGTCAACAAAAGCAACTCATGTATTGTATTACAAAATCTGCCCTTGTTCTTAATTACTATACTTACGAGCTATTCT
The DNA here is from genome assembly GCA_039566865.1 of Aurelia coerulea. Classification (NCBI taxonomy): domain Eukaryota; kingdom Metazoa; phylum Cnidaria; class Scyphozoa; order Semaeostomeae; family Ulmaridae; genus Aurelia; species Aurelia coerulea. The sequence goes on from CM076943.1 coordinate 48,293,503, forward strand.
ACTCTACTACAAGGACAAGACCACGGGGAGCAATAACTATGTCTACCCACGTGGCTATAATAAAATAAGTTCAGACAAAGATCGATTTTGTGTCTATGCGAATGCGATGCAATGTCCTATCACTTCTGGCATCTAACATAGGCCATACTTGCGAAAACATCCATTAGTTGATAAAAAATCCAATAAATACACCCAACCTGGATACCATTGGAAAAAAGATAGATTGTGCTTTCAGATGGTATGCCTCAAATTGATTCAAATATTATCATTTCATGAAGAATTTCAAATAAAGTTGGGTTAAGTTTTTCTGAACATCCTGTACAGTTGGAACTAAAATGAATAGATAAAGTTAAAACTTGCCCAGGCCAAGTGGTAAAAATAGCCAATTGTATTTGATTCTCTTGGCACGTACCATTTTATTGCGTAGCTTACAGTGAATCAACGGAGCTAAGTAGAGGCAATCTATAAATAGGACAAAGAAAACTCCTACGCATGTTATTGTTCCTCTTGCTAGACAATATCTACGAACGTCTCGAAATCATCAAATACAATGGGCTAATAATAGAATACCCAGACTCCTTCCGCGTGGGGCTCTCCGTTGATTCTCTTTAAGAAACGATTGTCATGTAGGCGTTTTCTTTAGACTATTTATAGCGACCACTCAAAATACCACTTCTGGAGACAAAATGCGAAGCCTCTATCCTTCTGAAAACCGTTACTTAATGACATGCACATCACTAAAATTAAAGACGTTAAAACGTACAGATTTTTTATCTTTGCAACAGAGATGTCAAATTTGTGGACTGTGTTAAACTTTAATCACAATCTTCTACTGTTATTGACCGTCGTTTCTTTTTTGAAGTTGAAAAAATTTCGGATAAAATACTCAGATCTATGAGGTCACAGAATCCCATTTCAGCAAGACGTCCCAGTTTATTGTGATTTTTGCATAGCACTTACCCAGCAAGAATGAGACAGAGGTCACACGAAACTTTATTTTATTTTACTCAATACAATTACAGTAAAAACCCGCACATAAGAACGTAAGATTTTGAACTCAGCCTGTTTAGGTTCTTATGCAATTAAGCACATCCAGTGATCAGGGTGTAGGTTCTTAACAAAGGGAAGTATGTGAATCTAAATCTTAGCCAAACTTATTTACACTATTTGCCCTATCCATTTCAACCCAAGCTTACCCAGTTTACCCCCGCAGGCCCTGCCTATTACAGTTCTGTAAGTAATGTTTTGGAGTTTATCAGACTGAAATAGTTCTTATTCATTGGGTGGGTGTGAAAAAAAAATCTTCGTTTGAATGGCCACAGCTCCCTGGATATCAAGATGAAAATACTGGATGTGTCCCAAAATGATGTATTATCGTTTGAATGCTTATATGTCCAGAACCAATGAAGCGATTTTCAAAAACTTTATTTCATCCGATTGCCGAAAGGCAAAATTGTATTCGAACATGTTGGTTGTGGTTCTACGCCGATGTTTTTATGTCAAAAAGAAGATCGATAAACCTGCCCAAATTCATGCCTTTTACGGTATGAAAAGGGAACGGCCGACTTTTACATTATTTTAGATGTGATACAAAGGCTGAGCTTATACCGTTGTCTGTAACCCAACTTTTAATACGACCCTTAAAGACTTCTAAAGTGGAAGACTCTTTAGTTTCACTTGGTAATGTTTGCCAAAGTCTACTTCCAACATAATGTATGGTTTCTATACCATGAGCATAGTTGTATTTGCCCTTGGTACCAGAAGACCATCGTTATTTCTAAGATTGTACTTGTTCGTTCTTTCGACAAAGGTCACAAAGATATCTTCCATGAAAGCTGGATTTAAATTGTTTTTGGTTTTATAAATCTCTATCATAAGCAACTGCAAGTTTCTTTGGTGAACTGATACTGAGTTATCTTTTACTAAAAGTTCATCAAAGGAGGAGGATTCAGTGTCTCTGTATTTGTATACAATTTGCAAAGCCCTTTCATGAATTCTATTTAAATGATAAAAAAGGCTGAACTCGTATTCGAATTCTCTGAACTCAATATTTACTGAATTCTTATTCTCTGAACGACATATAAGTTCAGCCTTTTGCATCACATCTAAATGTTGACTGTGAAAGAAGGCCGTTTCTTTTTCATGCCATCTAAGGCTTTAATTTGAGCAGGTTTATCTATCTACTTTCCGACATGAAGAAATCGGCCTAAACCGCAACCAACATCCTGAAATACAATTCAGCCCTTCGGCAATCCGATAAAATAAAGTTTTTAGAAATTGGTTCATCGGTTATGGACATATCAGCAATCAAACGATAATACATCATGTTGGGACACCCGGTACCGTATTTCGTTTAGAGAACACGAATTCAGTTAATACTGAATTCAGAGAATACGAATACGAGTTCAGCCTTTCGTATCGCATGTAAAATATTGACTGGAAAAGTAGGCCGTTTCTTTTTCATGCCATCTAAGGATTGAATTGAATCTGAGCAGGTTTATCAATCTTCTTTTTGACATGAAAACACCGTCGTAAAATTATAACCAACATCTTCCAATACAATTTTGCCTGTCGTCAATCAAATAATGCAAAGCTTTTGAAAATCGGTTCATTGGTTATCAATCAAACGATAAAACATCATTTTGGGACACCCGGTATATTATTTAACGATGGAGCTGTCCAAGTTAATCGTAAATGTACTTGGCTGAAATCGGCTTCCTCGTTCTGAAATTATGAGGAATTTTCTCAAGAAAGCCCATATTCAAGATACTTTCGAAACAGGCCGAAAATCATGACTATTTTCCTGACATTTCTTGCTTACAGCAAAAACTTCAACACTTTCTTATGTGAGGGAGGATGAAGTCGCTCGGAATGATTTTGTTATGTTTCCAGGGATAACAGATTCATCCCCAAAGTTGGTGTCAATGATGTACTGAAGCATACGGATACTCTGAGCCTCCAGACAACAATATTTTGCAGCTTCTTCTATATGGAAATAAAAATTTGCCCTTGGAGCCAACAGATTAATCTTGAATGCAACATTGAACTACCGGATGCGCCAAAATAAACAATGCACTTTTGGCAGGCCACGATAAATCGTACACTGGTCCGATTTTAAAGATATATCACTTAATCTTTAGCAGAAAGCCTGAATTAGATTCTAAGATTTTTTGCAAATTTTTCCTTTTTCAATTTTTAGAGCTACAGGCGAGTTTCTCAAAATTTTCGTTTTCGAAAACACTGAAAACGATCAAAAAACGTTGATCAAATTTTCTAAAGACTCATCATGAATGGACAAAGAGAAAATGTTTTCAACGTGATTTGGGGATTTGGAAATTGATCACTGTAAACTTCTGCACGAGCGTTACTTCAAATATTGGCTTGTTGCGAAATTCTGTAGTAGTTGCAATAAAGTGCCGCCCCAAAAGCCGTCACAAATCAAAAATGTAACAAAACTCCATGCTTGCTGGCCCCATGACGCTTCCTCGCTTGTCTTTTAACCCCCTTGATACAGGAACACAGCCTGCAGCAAAGCATAAATTCAATGACATTACAAAAGAAAAGACATTTCTTTATATTCTTGAAAATATTATTACATTTCTCACAAGAGAGTACGAACTCTCGCACAGCAGCTTACAATTAGTCGATTTCTAAATCCCAAATCACCACGAAAAAGTTTTCTCTTTGTCCATTCATGTCGATTCTTTAGAAAGCTTGATCGACGTTTTTTGATCGTTTTCAGTGTTTTCGAAAACAAAAATTTTAAGAAACTCGCTTGTAGCTCTAAAAACTGAAAACAGAAAAATCTGCAAAAAATCCTAGAATCTAATTCAGGCCTTCTGCTAAAGATCAAGTCATAAATCTTTAAAATCGGTCTTGTGTACGATTTATCGTGGCCTGCCAAAAGTGCATAGTTTACTTTGGCGCACCCGGTATATTTTCGAAACAGAACGGTTTGATTGAAGATTACTCATATCCCTACATAGATCATCCAAACCCCTTCTGAATGTGTTTGTTTTGTAACAGTTCTCTTCTTTTGTAGTTATGTAATGTCTTGAGGCAGCTTGGAATCAAAATCGAATTTGCAAATTTACCATGTTTGGCTGTAACTTTCAAACCTACACTTGCAATTACCATATTGAATGCAAACTACCTTCGCTTGTATCTTAGTTTTCCGTTTGTATTTAAACATTCCTTTTATTTGTAATGGCAGTTACGTTTAGTTTTATGTAGTTTATTAATCATTTTTAGAATGGCCGCAGGGTAGACATAGTATTTTGCTCCCTCTGGCATGTATCGTAGCTTGTATGTATTGTAATTAGTAATATTGTTGTAAATTCTTAATGGAATAAAAAAATCCCCAAAGGGATGACACGTGCTAAAGCATAGAAGTCATTGCTGTAAGGCAGGAAATTTAGTCATGATTTTTGGCCAGGTTTGAAGCTTTGAAGAATTCTACTTTTTTCCAAAACAATCATAACATCTTGATCATTCTCTCTGTTACTTGCAGGCATACAGAATGAAAAAAGAACCAAAGGGGCCACTCACTCCAGAAGAAAAACGATACAACGAGAATATGTACATACAGGTAACAGTATAGGCTTCAAATCTTCAACAATGATAATATCTGTAAAGTGTCCCAAAAAAGTGTCCGACATTTAGATTTGAATATGTCATTTGGAAATTTTTTGAAAGCTTAAACATATAATTTTCTGTTGAGTCTATTGCTGTTTCACTGTCGGGATTTTTAGGAAACTAGGAGGTTCCTTAAAATTGACGCTAATCTTTAAGCGTTTTTCACTCAGTACTCTACTATTCTCCAATGTTTTCTTATTTCTAAATAGACTGTCTAGATAGTCCAGAGAAAACAATTAATGTGTTTGTAGAACCTGAGAACGTAATTTTCTAACTTGAAGCTGCAAATTTGTTCAATCATTCTTTCAAAACCAGGCAATGATCTTCTTTTCTCCAACTCTGTACATCTTGACGTCCATTTTGACATAATGCATCGCTGCGTTATCTGGGGTAACATACCTCCTTACCAGTGGTAGCATTAAATTTCTGGTAATTTAAGTAACTCAGGCTCAAAAAAGAAATTTGTGGCCTTCTTTTCCACTAAGAATAGAGGTTGTTTGGTTTTCCAACAATAAATATCACTGTTAAGTTAGACAATAGTAGAGCGCAGGTCAACAAAACTTGTAAAAATTGATCATAACTTTTAGAACCCCCTGGTTTCTTTGTATTTGTCAAATTTGAAATGCAATAAGTTCAAAAGAAAATCATATGTCTCAGCTCTCAAATAATACCAGCATGGTTCATATATATCAAATATCTCCTGATTTATTCAAATTTAGAAGTCGGACATTTTTTTAATAAAAAATATCCTCGTTGGCAAGGCCACTGCGCTATGGGAATCACGGCAATTATTAATTTGTTATGTTCAATCAAAAATTTTACAATACAAATTAATGTTTAATGCTACGTACAAAAATACTTTACGATACTGCAAAAACGATACCTTGGACAGCAGCGTCCATGGCAAACTCCGCAGCCATTACATACAACTAAAAGTCTATCTCAAGTTAGACGTCATCGAATAGACTTGCCCTAAGTCTATTTCGTCAGAAAACTTGGTGAAAAAAAACTGAAAGGAAAAGTGAAAAGCGAAATATTAATTCCGGTAGACTTATTACATTTGACGAAATGTAGTCTAGTCATCGAGTGGAACAATAGATGATTACGCTCGCATTCGCAGAAAATCCCTGATAATTTCATAACAGAGTAGCAGATCTGAGTCAGGTAAATTCTAAGATATACTTGACCTTGTATCTTCTCTCTCAAAGATCGTTTCAGCTGCCAGGCCCGTAGGAAGCGGGGGGGGGGGGGGCAGGGGGCTCAAGCCCCCCCAATAATTTCTTAAAACAATGGTGCTACGTCACACGAATTAACTAGATGTATTGTTCTCCATTGTTTTGAGGAAAATTGCCCCCCCCCAATCCGAAGCTGCTTCCTACGGCCCTGTCAGCTGCCCTAATTATGATCACTTTCTTTGTAGATGTATGATATCTTGAGTGGTTTGGTTGTCAAAATTGAAAACACACTGGGAACTGAACGTCAGATTAGACTATGAAAAAAGTGTTGTAGTTTCGTTGCAAATACTGTGGTTCTTCGATGTTTGATTTGTAAATACTGTTCAATGTGGGTTATATTTAGATTTTAATTTCTAACTTTCTCTGTTTTGTTCCTTCGAACCGGTTCATAAAACAGCATGGTTAAAACTAACTACATACTCTTTCATACGCCTCAGAGAAGCAAAGCTTATAATTACACCAATATTTTTTTGTAAGAAACTAAGAACTGGAGCCAGTACTCATCATCATCATCATCATCATCATCATCATCATCACCATCACCACCATCATCACCATCACCATCACCATCACCATCATCATCATCATCATCATCATCATCATCATCATCATTATCATCATCACCATCACCATCACCATCACCATCATCATCATCATCATCATCATCATCATCATCATCATCATCATCATCATCATCACCATCACCACCATCATCACCATCACCATCACCATCACCATCATCATCATCATCATCATCATCATCATCATCATCATCATCATCATCATCATCATCATCATCATCATCATCATCATCATCATCATCATCATCATCATCATCATCATCATCATCATCATCATCATCATCATCATCATCATCATCATCATCATCATCATCATCATCATCATCATCATCATCATCATCATCATCATCATCATCATCATCATCATCATCATCATCATCATCATAATCATCATCATCATCATCATCATCATCATCATCATCATCATCATCATCATCATCATCATCATCATCATCATCATCATCATCATCATCATCATCATCATCATCATCATCATCATCATCATCATCATCATCATCATCATCATCATCATGAGCAAGAGTTGATGAGTTTTGTTGATGAAAAGTTGTTTTTCGAGAACTGTTCAGATGTCGTGTTGGAGGTTGACGGCAGGGAGATTACGTATAAAGTATCAAAATATTCTTTAAGGTGTAAAAAGCTCCTCCTTCAAGTAAGTACTTTCTTTTCAAGTCATGCGAAAATTTAACTAAACCTTCAAACCTAATATAGCTGTGTGTCAGAGTTTAAGCTACCGACGAAGGACTACCGTAAAATCTTATATTCATGCAAACTGTTTATCGTCAGATTTGTCAAAATTGTATGGCTTTGATAATCTTTCTTGTGAGACTTCATTTATACCTCCAGAAGACTTTCCGCTAAAGGAAGCAATTTAGATTTTGAAGTTTTCAACATTCTGGTCGAGAAACTTTTTCTCAATAAAGATACAATTTCTCGTTAATTCTTGGGACCATAGAATAATAGGCCCCTCATAGCTTCTTAGCACACTGACCAACAGTAGCGTTCTCTCATCGGGGCCTAAGTTTGGGCTGTTGTTAGTGCATTGGCCAAATTTGCACTCAGCTTAACCCCCTAAATTTTTGCCAGTTGAGGGTTACAAGAAATAAGCCATATTTTTCCACAAACCAATGCACTAACTAAATGTCCCTGCCAATGATCCGTGCTTCTGAAAGAGACAATCGAGCATCAGCATGAAAAGATTTTACCAAAATAGAGGAGGGTGGGTGGGAACAGCGACAATCAGCCACCAGCCACTATTATCTATGATGACCTGAGATGTTCGCATTCTCAATGTTGAAATAGATAACATTCTAAGGCACAGATTCTAAGGGTGTTATCTTGCAGGTACCCAGGGGTACAGTAACTGATTACCCTTCCTCCTAGAGAAGCCCCCGGGGGGGGGGGGGTACTTGACTAGGGAAGTGACGGGGGTGTGCGGAAAACCTCTCCACACCCTGCACCCTGTCGCATAAAAAATAGGCCAAAAGTATACCCTGTCGCATAAAAATTTTGCATCTCAAATATAGTGTAGAAAGCAATTTTTGCTTGTGATACCCTGTCACATAAATTTTTTACCTATTATAATACCCTGTCGCATAATTTTCGTTAGAAAAGGACACCCTGTCGCATAATTTTTACCGTAAAAGGACACCCTGTTGAGCGGCACATCCCGTCAGGTCAAGTATGGGAGTGCCCCCCCCCGGGGAGAAGCCATGACACAGCCTCTTTGCCTGAATTAACTGAGATATAAAAAATTGCATTTTAATCCCTATTAAAATGTTAAAATGAAACCGTGTTAATGTTGAGCAAATACCTCGTTTCAAGATTGGTCTCCCTCCAACATATAGATACATTAAAAAGATGCGGTACAAACATTTTTATAAGAGACTAACCTTTATGCAATTTCACCCTGAAAGGTTGCTCGTTTCCAGACCCTTTTGATGAAAACCAAAGCATGCCCATCCCATTACTGATTATCGACCACAGTTTCTGATAAGAGACTTATTCATGAGCAGTTAGCACTAGCCCTTGCAGAACATTGATGGGAAAATAACACAGATTTCTACGGCTTACCAAAACCGAGCCTTTTGCATTTAACAAGATGTCGCTGGAAGTCTAGGCGCTCTTTCTGATCAATTACTTGGCGTATTGTCTACCAACTGCTCAAGTGCTGCATTATCGAATGCAGCAAACGGCCAGAGAAGTTAATCGAATTAGGCCTGCGTCATCAGCTAAATGATTTTGCAAGCGAGATGAGAGAAGCAAAGGTTGTGTTAGTAGCTAATGTCGAAATTGCTATAATATTTCATAAACTTTTTTCAATGGGACTACCTTTAAATACAGTAAAAACCCGCATATAAGACCATTACATTTTGAAATCACCCTGTTTAGGTTCTTATGCATATGATACTATTCTAAAAAACAGGATGCAAGGTTCTTAAATGGGTTCTTATCAAAAGAATCAATTACATATCTTCCGGAATTTAGGCCAAATATAAGAAAAAAGGTTTTCACATACTCATTATCATGACACAATTTTGTAAAGAACAACCATATCTACCTGGCCTTATCTGTATCCAATCCATTCATACAAGGATTTTTTATTTAATGCATTGTATCTACTTAAGTATTTGGCTAAATTTCTTAAAACATTTTATCATATATTACCAACCAGCAGGGACGCCGGAGCGATGGTAGGGCAAGGGGGGCGACTAGGAACGTAAGGGCAATCGAGACCGAAGGCGAGCGAAGCGAGCCTAAAAACTGGGGGGTCCGGGGGTACTCCCCCGGGAAATTTTCGTGGCCACGCCCTTTAGATTGGCTTAAAATGCTATCAACAATGTTTTGACGAACATTAATCATGTTCTTTCACGAAATTTTTCGGCTCTTTCTCTACATGTCCTCATTCCGAATCCCATAAAATCGCATATTACTTGTTTTTAAGTTGCAATTGCCAGTCATTTTTCGTTACTGGTGTGTTTCTGCCAAGGGAATGAAGCTATGGCGGCTTTTATATAAAGTTTCAAAGAAAATTATTGTTTTTCATTTAAAGGGCACTTTTGCCCCCCTTGCCCCCGTTAGGAAAGGGCAGGAGGGGCGCTTGACCCCCCGCGCCCCCCCTCTCCGGCGTTCCTGCCAACCAGTAGTTTATATTTAATTTTTTGAAGATAAGAACCTCCTTGAATTGAAGGATGAATAGGTTCTTCTGTAATGGGGTGAAATTGGAACATTTTAGGCCTTATGTTCTTATACGTGGGTGGTTCTTTTATGCGGGTTTTTACTGTAGCAGAAGTTAAAATGGCGTATCAAATTTGGCCTACGTCGCAGCAAAATCTAATTTACAGGAAAGGCAAAGAATTTGTTGCAAAAGATATCTTGTTTCCATCAATTTTATCGTGAACTTTTCCCCCATAAATTTTTGATGGGCTCTTTTCACTGAAACAAGATCTAAGAGGCCACACCTTGATGTATCATCGGATGTTGCCTAACAGGCTTACTGCAGAGCAGGACAGATCATAGAGCAGGGAAAAGGATGAAATGTCTAACTTTTTAAAAAATACAGGAAGTAGATTTCTGGCAAAAAGACAGATTCTAAGTTCAAGTAACCCCCTGGAACGTTGTGAATTTCTGAAATCTTCAATATTTTCAGAATTTGGATGTTTTTTCTTCTTTTTGAAGGATTCAAGAACTTTGACAAACTTGAAACGTAGCCCGGCACCTGCACTTAAGTAATTTTTCTGACCTCATTCTTGTCCGCTATTTCTCTAGGAATGGGGTGTAAATTCAAATCCTATCTGGGACATAGAATTCAAAAATAGGGGTCATATTTTGATCTACTGGTCAGAGATTCCCAAACATAGGGTATCAAATCTATTACTAATCATCTGTTATTACTAACAATTTGAGGGCAAAACAATAGGAAAATAACAAATTTCGGCCATTTTCGAGAGTCCCCCTCTGTGGCGTTCCTGACTGTAATGATAGCAGTTCCCATGTTCAGTTCATTTCCCTCGTCTTATCTACTGACTAATGTTAGGGTGCTCAGCATTAGTGTTAAATTTCGAATGTATATCACAAAATCACCATTTCAAGGATGTCAGTAAATGTATGGAAAAGGAGCTGATATTTTCCCAGAGAGTCGAAGAAAAGGGGGGTGAATTTGAAAGGTTCCGTCAGAGATAGGGGGTATGAAGTAGATTCTATGGACAAGCATGGTGTACAATAGATAATAAGAGTGCAGGGGCCGGGAAACATAGTAACCGTCGTAATTCCTAAGCTTTTCGATAAATAGACAGGAAATAATGTTTAAGAAAACCATAGTTTATGGATCCGTACGCGCGTATCAAGTAAAGTCCTGCCACTCTTTTAGTATGTATACGATTAGGAATTCGATGACGTTCCGTCCTAGAGCTTGCGCAGCTGAATTACAAAACACACTGTAATTTTGAAAAATACTGGATTTATGAAGGCAGAACACGGCAAGAAATGTATTAGTTTCACATAATTTCCTAGAAGATGAAATTTCCACATTTCCCAACAGTGTCCAGAAGATAATTTGCGGGTTTCTCTTGCATGTCCAGTTTCCCCAAAATAAATCGGCGGTATGTTATTTCCCTTATATTTCCAATGGGGAAATTTACACCCGTAGTTTCACTATTTAAAACCAAGGATTTCTCGCAAACGGAAATCAGAGATTTCTAATTTTTTTGTCCTTGGAAATTCGTTGTTTCAGAACTGAGTTAGATGTCACCTCTGTTCTCATTTTTAATGAGCAACATGCTTCATCGAAAACTGATTAACTCTAGTTCTGGGAGAATTTTGTTTAATAAAAACCGATAAAAACAATAGAAATAATGTTGTCATGATATATAAGAATTTTGCTTTCAAGAAACTACTACAAGGATGGCAAACAATTTAAGAAACTGTAATACTATGCTTGCGAAGTAATAAGAAACTTGTATAAGCCCAATCCGAGAAAATTATGGGAAAATTAAGAAACTTGCAGTTCAAAGGCCTTCAAAACCCTTTACAAGCAACAACCAACAACGGGCCATCCAATTCATAATAAATTCCAGTGTTTGTTTTTTCAGTATTGATTGTTTCGCAACGTTTTTGAAGCATGTGTTGCTTTTTTGTCGTAAAATGAAGATAGTGTTTTGTTAGTCCCAAGTGTCAATTGATGACAACGCAATGCTCCACTAGTCAATTGTTCCATTCTTTCAAAACAGCTTCCTTGTTTCCCATATGTTTTATAGTCAAAGTCAGCCATGGTCCCAAGTCGGAAATTGTGAAGCGTGTTTGACAATAGATCACACCTCTCTTTTATGCGCGCTACATTTCGTAAAGGACAAAGTGTATTGAAACTAGCCAGAAAACAATTTATCACTCGCTGGGCGCCAAAAGAACCAAAATGAACGAAATACCTGCAAAGATGGACTGAAAAACACAACTTAAAAGTAGCTGCTACATTGCAATGTCCTGGAATCTTTTCATGTGATATCGGCAGAATGGTTAGTATATTTTTATGTCCTTCAGAGTTTCTCTTTAGAATTGTTTAAAGGAATTGAGTCCATATAAATAACTGAGCGTTAACGCTGTCCTGAATTTTTGCTGACAAACCGCTGACGGCCCTTTGTAATCGCACAATAGTGCTAAAGTCATTAGTAGTGGAGACTAAAGGCTTCTCAATCCTTGCATTATCCTCCGGAATTTCTTTAGGTTTAATTTCGATAGCGATTAAATCACAACTTTTGTTTCATGATTGAAAGGAAGTTGATATTGGTCATGAGCCCGCTATTTATGCGGACTCAATGCCTTTAAGTCAAATTTGTTAGTCTGCTATTTTGGCGCTTCAGGCCTGCATATGGCAAGCTGTATGTGATGCGGACCTGCGTGATTGAATGCACGGTCCGTACAAGAGGCCGAAGATTTCCAAGATAGTGGTTCTAGCAAATCTGCCCTTCATTCGTTCGACTTTTAAAAAATTTGATGTTGCAATTTCCTTTAACCAATGTTTTCTCTCTCTCTCTCTATCCCTTACGCTCATCACGCCAAGACCACACAACTGGCTTCTGAAATGACATGAGAAAGCAATTACAATATCCTGGAATCTTTTACTTGAAATCGGCAGAATGGTTAGTATACAGTTTTATGTCCTGCAAAGTTTCTCTTAAGAATTATAGTCATGTTTGTTAGTCTGCTGTTTTGGCGCTTCAGGCCTGCATATGGCAAGCTGTATGTGATGCGGACCTGCGTGATTGAATGCACGGTCCGTACAAGAGGCCGAAGATTTCCAAGATAGTGGTTCTAGCAAATCTCCCCTTCATTCGTTCAAACTTTTCGAAAAATATGACCACCCAAATTGTTTTAACCAATTTTTTTCTCTTTCTCTCGCATACGCTCATCAAGTCAAGACAGCACAACTGGCTTCAGAAATTACATGAGGTAATCCTACACAATCAAAACCATCGTTGTTGTTTTAGGCGCCCAAATAGTGGTGTTTTGATAAGCGCTATTCTAAAATTTTACACTGTAGCCCAAATGAGAGCCCCATTTGTTTACTGGAGCTGGAGCTCAATCCCCGTCAACGATATGCCTACCTTTCCTCTTTTCAAGTTGCAAAACTCAATATCTTCCTACCTAATTTTATAGTGCTGACAGAGTTCAAGGCCGGAGAGGGTTCGCGAAAGGGGACCTCGAAAGTTTCCAATTGAATGGGAAAACATTTTTTCATCAAATGTTCTCTGGAAATAGTTCTTGAAGAAATGCTTTTTTTATAACTTTTGACTAACAGGTAGCTACAAATAAGCCTAAAGCATGTGATGTTTGTTTTGCAGTTCTATTGTTCAATCAATATCCTGAAACAAAACCAAGACAAATTTCCCCCACTCCAGAAACGTATCAACAGACGAGATGTGCAAGCAAAAAGGTACGTCTAACCTTTGATACAAAGAGTCACCGGTTTCCGTTTTTGCTCCGCTTTTTTAGCTCTCCAATTTTCGCATAACTTAGCTGCGGGGACGCTTTGCATAACTCGTGCTCCCACGCAGCTATGTATTTGAAGCACATCGCATATCTCTTTCAAAGCAAAAGTGGGTGGGGGACTCATGAAGCCAAAAAAAGCATCACGGCAAGAGAATAAGAAATGCTTACCTAATAGCTCGATTGCTATTACTAAAAAATAGATTCATGTAGCAAAGGAAGTAAATGTCTTTAAGGTCAAATGGTCCTTTCAAGATCTAAAAGGACACTAAATTTTGGATAAATACTAATTATTTGTGACATGTTGTCTGTGCCTCTGTGCCCTTTTAACAAAGTGAATCTATTTCTATAAGAAACTAAAAATAGGCCTGTTACTGAAAGTTTCATTATCAGATTTTCACTGCTCAAAGTTTCTTAGCTACAGTTTTGTTAGAGGTTCCTTGTCAGTGATCTCATCTCCTGTACTTTGAAATGGAGGTACCACACACACATGGATTTGCTCTTAAAATCTTATTTGGACGTTTTTGTTCCCTACCCATACAAAATTTCAATGACATATAGGTTTCTATATGCTCTGAGTGATGTACTTTTTAATGAGATATATATTCTAGCCGTCGATATTTTAGATGCTCCTCCTATATATACAGGGTACTAATCAAATTGTGCCCTACTATAGTGTCTGCTATGGAGGAGCTGTACGTTCTATTGTTTCATATTTGATACTTTGATACAGCTACAAAGGATAGGCCTTAAAGGAGCTCTGTCGAGCATGTAATTGGTTTAGAAGAACGAAGCTTAGACAACGGAAAGGAGCTAGAGCCCAGACTCTTGAATTTTTTGCATGATAAAAATTCAGGTCAATTCGAAATTATCTCTTTTCCAATTCTTTTATGTTAATTCTGCCATACGAATCTTTAATCCCCCTGTACAATCTTAAGCCAATTATGAATCAGACAGATTGCCTTTAACGTAGAGCTTGAGACCTTAGTTCAACCAATCTGAAAAGTTGGGCTCAAGTAGATCTTAGACTCTCCAACTGTATCTAGAGAGACAATGGAATTTGCATCCACACAAATGGGAATAACTTTTTTGGGACAAGAACCTCGATTGCAATGAGTACAATTATTTTGACCTCAAGAGACAATTGCAAATAAATACATCCTGTAGAATTCACAGGTTATTTTGTTTCTATAGTTCTTTCCCTTCAATGTAGAACTTCAAAAATGCACGGCATGGATCAGGTGGCGTAATGGAGCAGCTCAGGGGTCTTAGTAATTTAGGTATCCAGGACTTCCTCCTGGCTGCAAATTGATCAACAAAATCCTTGCCAATTTCCAACATCGAAATGGCATTTTAAATGGCAAAATCTTTTGAAAGAAAGCCCAGCACAGATGATAGAATGACTTCCCAAAGAAATTTTTGAAAATTGGGCTTAGATATCTTCCAGAAATGGAAATATTGTCATTGCTTCTTCTCCAGAAGATAACCAAGCATTTTTGGAAACATTTCCAATTTACAGTATTTTTCAATACACCAAGATTGCATTCTTTTTATTTCACAACGGCGTTTAATCAAGTAGAAGTCTAGAAACCATTCACAAAGGTTTCTACAGTATTTGGTGCCCTGCCAATTAATACACTTTTTCTCTCTCTCCAAACTCTGTGGCAAGTTGGGATAAAATTGATTTACGTATTCTCGTATTAAGAAACTAAGAATTTGGGCCAGTATTGGAGGTTTCTATAATTGTCGAAATTTGATATTCTCTAACTATCGTAAGGATGAGGTCATAAGAACAAAATTTCATTATTTGCAGCTTCAATTTTCCTTGGCCATTTTCAAATCTTTATATGAAACATGGCTCTGATTTTGGTAGAAGAGTCTCCTAGCGTTAAATCAAATTCCAATAGCATAGGATACTTTCTCGTAGAATTTCCTAATTATTCCCAAAACTGAATTTCACATTTTATTGAATTCATAGAGCATAAACAAGATCAAATAGTTTGACATTGCTTTTGAGTAAGAATTATATGTTTGTTCTGCAATCTCACTTGGCACTTTAAAAGCTTTTTTTTTGCGAAAATGAATTTATTCTAGCACATTTGCCGCATCATAAATATATAAGTTTCCTAAAATCGTGCGGTAGCAAAAGGAATTAAGATTTCAGAAGCTTGCAACCAGCACTGGACATAAAAGTGCTCTCTCTGGCAGGCATCTACTGACTACTGTCAGGACTTTATTAATGAAAATAAAAAATGTTGTTCATATATTGTTAATTAATGATATTTTCATTTGTTTATTTCTGAAAAAAAGGAGGAATATTATTAGGCACCCAAGATTATGATCATGGAATGTTCTGCGATATGAATTGGTTTCAAGGAGATGACGTGCGAATGGGATTTTTACCACCTTCAACATTAAATTGTGTCATATCTCCTCTGTACTGTAGGATTCTGCAGGATTCGAGACTGATGATTTTAGTTAACGGTTCCCTAGTTTTGATGATTTCTTGCGAACATATTAAATTTTTTCATTTTTTGGCATGCAATGATTTATCTGTTACAATTATTTTTCAATAGCTGTACGAAGTACGAAAAAGATTCATCGCAGATAAAGAATTGGCAGTTTGTCAAAAATCTGCCTTGGAATTGAGCAGAGCCTTAGCAGAGCTGAGAAATCAACTTGATGAAATTCATGGAAGGCAGAAATGAGACTAATTCCAGGCAAGCAGGGAGGTGGGGAAGAACTGCCGTTGAATCGCCCATGGAGGAAACCCTCGCATCATACAGCTGAACAAATTCATATCATGGCCAGTTGGAATAAACAAACAGATCTTTACCTCCATGATTAATTTAAGAGAATATTGATAAAGCCCCACGCTACTCCATTTGACACTACAGGTTGTAAACACAAACAGTCTCCTATTCTAATCAAGCATGATATGTTCCAGATATTCAAAAAGCCTGGTATAAAATTCAATGACCTACTTCTTTGAACTGAATAACTTCAAAGTCTTCAAAGAAAGTCTAGCTATTTCTCTATGATTTTGCCGTTGGACTTTTCTAGCATCTTAAACAGTTACAGTATTACAGTGTTTTTCTTATTTGTCAAGAACTCAAGAAAAGTTAAAAATGGATTTCTAAACCGTTTGACCCAATATGAAATAATTTCTAAGAAGACCATGGGTTATACCGGGCGTCCTAAAAAAAATGTATGCGGATTTGGCTGACTCCAGCGATGTGAATTTGGTTTTAATCAATGGCTAATCACTCTCAAAATGTTCCTCGATAGTCAACTTGAGCATAGATACCACGTTTGTTGGTATTGGTGCTTTGAGAGCAGAAATATCAATCTTGAAAGCTCAAAATTTGCGTCAACTTGCAAACCAGAGCTTTCGCCTTTTGGCCTAAGCAAATTCCTGAAGCACGTCGAAATTAAGAACAGAAATTAATGAAAAAGTAAGGAACTTCCCAACGGGTGACTTAGGGGTGACTTCTGGAAAGCAGAATAACACAAGATCTAATATTGCTCAAATCTTATCAAGGCTATCGTCGATTTATACGCTCTTCCTTAAGAAATTGCTTAGGCCAAAAGGCTAAAGCTCTGGTTTGCAGGAAGAAGCAAAATTGAGCTTTCAAAATTGATATTTCTGTTCTCAAAGCACCAATACCCACAAACGAGGTATCCATGTTCAAGTTAACTATCGAAAAACATTTTGAGCGTGTTTAGCCATAGATTGAAGCTAAACTCACAGTGCTAGAGTCAACCAAATCCGTATACATTTTTTTGGGACACCTGGTAGATGTCTACTCTATGGTATCAAGCAAAAGTCCGCCACTCTTCTAGTTTATGATTTAGACATTTGATGACGTCACATCCTTAAATGAGTTAAAATAGAAAATATATAGTAAGTTCCAAATACGAAAGATTTCTGAAAAGTCCCATGGTAGAATTATCAATAGGTATCTAAAGTTGCTTTCAAGCCATTTAATTAACCAGAAGAAATTGCTCATAAAATTTTACGTCCATCTTTTTACGCCGAGTTAACTATTTTGAACGTATGCTTTCTAATTACAGGTTTTTGAGTATTGAGATATCGAGCAATGAAATTAAGAAGTTTTAAATAGGGGGTCACAAGGGGTAATCTGACAGCTTAGCTTTAACTTGCCATTACCTTCAAACCTCTACTACTCTTATTCAAAAGCAATTGCAAGTTATTTCAACACCATTTAGTTGCCTTTCAAATATTCTTGAGATGAATCTGTCTGAGTAAGATTTATAGAAAATGAAACATTTTCTCGAATGATTCTTGGCGGATTGGCGGGTGTTTTCCCTTCTTGCAACAGAGAAAGTGATATTACATATAGATATTATCGTTTGCCCCACTAACCAGTTGTTACATAAACACATTCTTCATCAGTTAAGTCAACTTAGGATTTCAGTGTGTCAAATTAGCCCCGAACGTTTACCCCAAGACCCTTTAGAGTTAAACCCCTCTCCTGCTCAAAAAACTGAATACAATCTCCGTATGGCCCCCTTAGTTCTTAAACTTCTGCTTTATATATTTTTCTCGAAAATCTGGTTTTGCAGACCATAAACGAAAGTAATACCTATTTTCAAAATGTTTGCATAACACGAAATTACCACAACTAACATAAGTGGTTGAAGCCCTGTCTGCTCATCGATAAGGCAAAGAACAATTCATCTCTGAAAGCATCTCTGCGCATTGTAAAGATTAATGAGCAAATGTTTGGGCTCTCAAATTTGAAATAGCATTCAAGTGCGCTTGGATATTTAAGTCTGGTATTGCGCATACAATAGATGATTACGCTAAAGATGGCGGAGAGGTACTTTTTGCCAAGATGCACTGCATTCTTTAATCGAATTCCTATAGAATCGTTAAAGATTCGCATTTCAAACGCAATGCATCTTGGTAAAAAGTTCCTCGCCGCTATCTTTAGCGTAATCGTCCATTGATAACAAGCTGAATGATGGTTTCCAAGGAGACGACTGGCAATGAAGTTTCTTATTTGAAAAAATGACCACTGCATACTCTTAATAAGGTTTCTTGACCTCACAAGAAAGTTTTCGCTTCTTAGCACTAAAAGTTTCTTGATCCCTTTCTTGTTTTTGGATGCCTGAATTATGATGTATTTTCCACAACTATCATACATATTTGTTTCTTGATATTATGTGACATAATGTTTAGCAAAGAAAAATTTAATTGGGTTTGAAACAAAATTATAGTGAATATCACCAAGAATTATGGTTTCACGAAAATTTTGAATGATAAGCTAACTTTTAAATGTATCTTAACGCTTCTGAAACATAGTTTTGAATCCTCTTCCATCCTGTTTTGTCTAAACTAGTTTCTTAAATGAATAAGACGTGTATCATAGATGGAACTGATGAATAACTACCTTCAACTGCCACCCCGTTAATGTAACGAAGACAAGATAATGATATTCATAGTCGTTTAAATAAATCTAATATGAAAACATATTGTAGGGTTTGACTTTACATAGACCGAACTATTGATGTATGCAGCACGGGGGGGGGGGGGCGTCCTTCCATAGTAAAGGTACCTGGGGATGTGCCGCGAGCAAGGGTATACTTTTTCGGACTTCTAGTCTAGCCAAGGGTATACTTTTTTGCAATTTTGGCCTACAATGGTCTAGCCAAGGGTATCATTTTTGGCAATATTGGTCTAGCGAACGGTCATGATATCATATTTGGTGCAAATTTGACAATATTGATCCAGGAAATGGTCAAAATTGCGCAAAATTGGTCTAGCCAAGGATACCATTTTCATAAAAATTGATCCAGAGAATGGTCAAATTGGTTTAGCCAAGGGTACCATTTTGAATATGCTCGCGGCAGACCCCCACCCAAAATTTGGCCAAGAACCCCCCCCCCCCGTGGTATGCAGGAGCATTCGTACAATCGATTTGAGAAGAAATTCACTATAATTTACCCCTCCTGTGAGAACTTCTTTAAATTCTGTAAATATCTTAGGTTATGCCTTACCTTAGTAAATAATTTGTTTCTAGCTGTAGGTTTAGTTGCTTTCTAGCTATCTATTCGTAGTATCTCACATTTGGTATCATTTTGGTATGGTAAATTTCACATATACACTCATTTTTTTAAAAGAACCTAAGGCCCGGTGATGGTAGGCAGTTTCTTACATTTTTGGGCCATTTTGGTAGCAAAAGTTTCTTCTGTTTTTCTTATACTTTTTATGCCGGAAGTGTAGAGTTCATCTTGTTTTGTCTAAAGGGCTCCCAAATTACTTAGTAAGATATCAAAACAAGTAAATAACACAATTCACATTCGAAATAATGTCGATTGGAATAGTTGTTATAACTGTACACTGTCAAAACAGTTTTGAGTCTGATAGAAAAATTGAAATTGTAAATTACAAAAGTTTCTTAGCTTTTTCAATTCAGGTAGGGTTGTTTCTTAACTTTCGAAAAGTTGAGCCTACCGTTTCTTATAAGCGGTTTCTTATGAAAAAAAAATGAGTGTATGAACTCTTTCAAAGAAATGTATGTAGGCATTTTATTCTGTCCTGATCATTGAGTTATCCGTTTCTCGTGAAAATTAACAGATCTTTTGCAAACATCGTTGTCTCTTACAGTGTGGAATTTTCTCCGATCTATCATAGTGACTGATTTACTAAGTCCTTTTAGGTGGCGTACAACGGGTCTTCGAATAATCATGCGATAGCTGTATATTGCTATATACATTCGGATAAGTAAAGAATTGAGGAAAATAAGGAATTTGCGCCGGGATTTGTGTGAATGAATTTATCAATTTGGCATCAAAAGACTTCAAATTTCCATGGAAATTCTATTATTTCCTGCAAAATATTTCCAAAAAGAACCTGGCGTTTCACCGAAGTTTCCAACGACTACACTACCAGTGCACCTATATCGATAAAATTTTATTTCGAATTTCGTATTGATTTCCCTTCAGACACATTGCGTTTCTCTACAGTTTCGTTTTTACACTTCACGATTAACAACGCTGGAATTGTCAAATTTCTTGCTCTGGAAATTAGGAGAAAAGGAAATGTCCCTTTCCCTTCAATTTCCAAAATCGGAAATCTCAGATTTTTACTACATTTCTGACTGGCGACACCTTTGGAATCGGCACCTTTCCCTATAGTTTCCTGTGAAAAAATTGTGTCGAAACGAAGTCTTTTCTTGCCGTGGAATAGCAAGCCATTCGATCGAAAGGAATAAGTCACAGATCTTTGAATTTCACACCCACCGTTTTTCTCCGATTTAGAGCCTATACTCCTACCCTGGATCAGAGTATTTTTAGTTATATGGTACTATACTCCCCTCCCTTTTCCCGAGGAAAATTACAAAGAAGAAGATAATTTATAGCGTCCCTTTTCAGAAAGAAATAATTTTCCCGCCCTGCGACTGTGATCCAACCAATCCTCTTCCCAGTCCCCCCAGGACACGACCCAGCCCCTCTGACCGAGTTCCCCTGACCCCATTTGATGAGCAAAGAGCAATTTGAACATTTGGAACAAGTGTTGAAAAAGGAATGGACGAACGCAAATACTGCAGTGGTTTATCACGAAGAAATATTCAAAAGGAATGCTATACAAACACGGATGATAAATAAAACAAACGAGAGAATGCTCCTTAGTTCTGCTTTAGAAGTCAAGTGAAGAGAACAAACCCAAAGCGATTAGAATAATTGGGACCACTACTACACTACCACTTAGGCCCGTATCCCGAAGAAACACCGCCACGAAATAGTCGGGCCAGTTTTCAAAGCAAAGTTGTGTAGAATTTGATAAAGAAGAGCCGGGAATTAAAAGAAATTGGATAAAGCAGTATCTTATGTATTGGATTGTGAAAGATTATTAATATTGTGTAGGGATAATTGGTGGAAAATACACGAGAAAGGTTAAGCTACATACTACAACAGCGAGTGAATCCCTGTCCAAGAGCTAAGGAAAATTTGTGTGATCATTCTGGTGTTATTTTATCAGCGTACGAATTTCGGGAAGAAATTATCAGAGGAGGCTTTGGAATATCGAAGAAATATTACTACTCCGCCGTTTAGCATTTTGCTTGATATTTTTTACAGAAGGCAGAAATATTTCATCGATCATTTTATTGTGCGCGAGCGATGCTGTATCAAATACGATTTTGTGGGTTTTTGCTATAATCACCCCACTGTGTTGTCTATTTTTCATAAAAGGGATTTATGCACGGAATTCGACAAGAAAGGGTGGAAAGGCTGTGGATGAGATTGTAAAGGGTTCTGCAAGCTGGATAAGGGTTTGATAGTGTATTTTGGGGAGCGTAAAAGGCACTGGCAGGAATTTGCTGAGTGATCCCGAGAGATTCGCGTGGTTTCGCTTCAGATACGATATGTTAGCTGATCCATGAAAGATGAGATGAAGTCCTCACAGTAATAAATCTTCATGTCAAACGAAACACAAGATCAAAGGGTCGAAACATTCCTACAGATGCTCGAATAAAGAATAATAACACTACCATCGAAGCAAAGCAGTAGTGAACGGAAATTAGCTCTCCACAGACAACACACATTGAAAGAATTGCTTCAACACGGGTGGTGTCAATAACATTTTACAAATATTGAAATATTTATCAATACGACTTTATGAACATTTGGAAGCCCTGGAAAACTAACAATGGATCCTGCTGAAAGTACCGAGAGTGCTAATGGCGAGTCCAAGGGCGCTGGACCTATAGAATCACCATTTAAATTGTTGAAAGTAAAAGGCAATAATACTCTACCAACTTTAGGGCTGAGCCCTGCAAGCAATGTTTCACCAAACTCCGCAAACCCAAGTACTGAAGCTGCATTATTGTTTTCCCCTACTTCTCCAATCAGCCCCACATTTCACACAATTTCCCTGAACCCTTTTTCATTGAGTAAACTCAAGAAGTCAACGAGTAACCCACCTGTCAATGGTACAGCTATTCCAAGAATTTCGCCCCTGGCAGGGATTGGAAAAGAGATCCCTTTAGAACAGCAAATTGTGGACCTACAAAATGAAGTTTCATGTTTGAAAAATGAAATTGAATCAAAAGACGCAAAATTAAGTTCAAGTATGAGAAGTATAAAAATGTTTTGGAGTCCAGAACTGAAAAAGGAAAGAGCATCCCATAAAGAAGATGTTGAAAGGATGATGTTATTAAAAAGTCAATGTGATTCAGTGCAGGCTGAGATCAAGGTAAGCAGAAAGTTTTTATTCTTTCATTCATTTTTTGTGACAACAACTGGTTCTGCCACCTCCAGTTGCTTTTACAAATGGCATTGGCACACAAAATGTGACAATTCATTCTAGATCTTAAAGATCAAATCTATACTGTATATGTCATATGGAAGGGTAGACTAGCTACACTAGTCCCTCGATTTCGCTGTTGTTGTTGTTGCTGATGGCCAGCTCAATGAGGGACTAGTTGCCAGAGAGTGTCTCAAATCGGAATTTTCAGAACGAAAAACCGAATTGTAAATCTGATTGGAGCATTTCGGCTAAAACAATAGTAAATTTTTTTGTAGCCAATCAACTTTTCCTCTCTTTACTTATTTTTACTGGAAAACCTCCCTTTGAAGTAGAGGCCTGTTTGGTCTGAGTTTTTCAAGAAGAAGCAATGCAATGGCGACCGGCGCTGTCGTCGCAGCTTGATCGACCAGAAGCAAATGAAGCTGAAGGAATTTAGCCAGCCATTTGGCATGATAAAGTGGGCACTGGGAAGAGATATTTGTTTGTGCTCTAACAGGAAATGGCAAAATGTAATGCTGTTGCAATACTTGAGAGGCATTTTCAAGACAGCAGTGAGTGTCATTTGTCAGTACAAAACTGCAGTGTAGTGTAGGCGTAGGCCTACTCTAAGTTCAGGTTAGTAGTGATTTTTTCGTTTACATTTGGCTCGTGTATTTCAATTTCTAATATTATCTAACTGCAAGCATGTTACTTCGCAATGTTGGGCTGTTGTACTTTATCACCTTACAGTTGTTTTGGTTTGAATGCACTTGATTTGCCAAATGAAACAATCTTTAGATATTTTAGTAAGAAATTTTATGGTTTTTTGTGAACATGACTAAAAATCCCCAGGTAATTTTACTATGGAAGTTCCTTATGTGATCCAACCCCCCCCCCCCCGTGTTTGGATCACATAGGGAAAGGAAAGGGTGATATAATTTTTTGCTTGTGATTTAACAAGTATTTGTTACTTCATCACATTGATGTTGATATCTTTAATCTATAGGGGTTTGTTTAAAGCAAGATACCTGCTTCATTATTATCAGACCTTGTACCAGGATGCATTTAGATGGCACTTTTCTTGGAGAGAGATTGTCTATCTGATGCAGCAAATCACTTGGAGCAAATATAAAGGACAGTTCCTTTGAAAATTCCTTGCACTTCAGATACCACTTAACTGATTGCTAATGATAATGTATAATGATGATGTAATGCCTAATCTGGTCAAATCTTTGATTCCTTTATCTTTGGTCACTCTGAACTCCTCTGAAATTTCAAATTTATGTTCACTGTCCATGCTCAATTTTGTCAGAGTCATAAACTGTCTAAAATTCTTTCAAATTCACATGAATAAAACTTGGTATCAATGTGTTGCTTTCTTGAGTCATTTTGATGATTACTGATCACAGCAGCAACAACAACCAAATATTAATTCCGTGGTCCGCGTTTTACGCATGTAGCGCTTATGAAAACGAGGCTATCAAGTTAGTCCGATTTCAGACACTGTTTGGCAACAAGTCTCTGTATTAGCGACAAATCAGTTCTAAGGAGCATACAGAGATTGTGTAGCCAGTCTAATGGAAGGGGCCAGGTTGCTGTGTACCATTATTATCATCATTATTAATGTTCTTTGTTCCAGTTTTTACGCAAAACAATATTTGGCCAAATGAAGTAAATGCTAATGGGATTGCT
Source organism: Aurelia coerulea (assembly GCA_039566865.1). Classification (NCBI taxonomy): domain Eukaryota; kingdom Metazoa; phylum Cnidaria; class Scyphozoa; order Semaeostomeae; family Ulmaridae; genus Aurelia; species Aurelia coerulea. Next base: position 48,317,901 of record CM076943.1, read on the forward strand.
ATTTTGGACTTGTTACTTTAAGAGTTTAATAAGGGTTAATTGTATTGTTCACTTACAACTCAATATTTTTTCTCATTTTATGATATTTAGAAACGTAAAAAGTTTCAGTATGAGCTACAAATACTGTTTTCCAAACTGACGTTTTTGAAAACAAATCAATAGATATGATACGATATAACAAAATAGTCCTATTACAATCTTTTAGCATGTATTTGTTCAATCTTTTAGCAATAACATTAAGCTAATTTCAAATTTTCCTTCAAAATTCACGTTATTTTGACATTTTGGAGGAAAAAGAACGGCTTTTGAAACAATCACTTTTTTGCTTTCTTGTGCCATGAATCAGCAGCCACTTGTCTGATTGGCCAAAACAACGTCTCCGATGTTAAGTTGAAGCATATATCCTATGCAATTGTATCAAGATTGGAACAAAAGAATGTATAATAGCTCCTCTGCTGCAAGCACACGAATGGGGCACAATTTTTGCAATACTCTGTACAATAGAAACTCATGTATAAGAACCGATATAACCTCTGCATAGCCATCATATCTAACCAATCACGTGTTATTTCTCCTTTTCAAATTGCTGTAAATATCTAAATTCTTATTGTAACTGTCACTTTACAGCCCTGAAGAAGTCCTGCATGGCAGGACAAAATATTGGTATATAATAAATTCAATCATATTTGCTGTTGTTTTTGGTCGCATTTCTGCCTTATGCATTCGTTTCTGCCTTATTCATTTCCACAAATTTAGTTGTGGAACTTATTCATTCATTCGTCACCGCAAGCATCTTCAGATCCGACAATTGATGTGGCCTTTCCTTTTTGAAATTATAAGAAACTACTATTTTCCAAGTCAACTTGGGTTCTTAAACTATGAATACAATGGATTGGTTCTTACTGTAAAAGACAATTGAAATTTTGACAATTTCAGCCTGTAGGTTCTTAATGCACTACAAGGCTCTTATATGCGGGTTTTTACTGTAGTTTATTTTATTTATTTGTTGTTTGTTTACTTGCAGAAAAATGCAGCTAAAATAAAGGAGCTGGAGGATGAATTAGAACTTGAAAGGACTAAAAACATTGTAAGTACTGACACTTTTTCAAAGGCAGCTCAAGAAGATGCTCAAGAACTCTCAAAGGCAGCTCAAGAAATCTCAAGAGTAAGCAAGGAAGATATTGAAAAACTGGAAAAACTCAATGAAGAATTGAAAAATGATATGCAAATATTCAAGGAAAAGTTGGAGGACTCACAGAGGCAAATTGAATTGCGGATTCTTGAATTAGAGACAAAAGACACATTGATAAATGCACTAAAATCTGATCTTGAAGAATTAAGATTGAAGGAAAATGAACACATAGCTGAACATGAAAATGTCACATTAGCTGCTGCTGAAGTTTCTGGGTTACAAGAAGATTTGAAGCAAAAAGAAGTTGAACTTCACAAAGTTTTCAAGGTGAGTTTGACTGTAAGCACCAGGCCTGGCTGTTAAGATTTTTACCAGAGGAGCAGTAAATTGCTCTCCCGGTAAAGTTCATATGGAGCTATTCAGGGACATAGGAATCATCTCAAACTTGGGGGGCACTACACTTTAAGGGCACTTTTTCGTTAAGCTCAAGGGGCACTTCCTGAAAATAAAAAGGGCACTTCTTCGTTTATTGCAAAATCTTGGGGGGCACATGCCCCCAGTGCCCCCGGTTCGTACGTCTCTAGAGCTATTTCTAAATGACTAAGTAGACAACAAAGGAAACAATTCAAAGAGAACAATTTACCACCATTCTGAAAAATTCAGCAATCTACATTTCCTCTTCCGCATTACAGGGCCCGAGTTTGAACGAGAGTGACAACTTACGGCTCTTCTCAAATAGCCAGGGCTGGAGCAGTCAGAGCACTGCCGCTACAAAACTTGCAGTAAACAATATTTTCTTTTGAGCTGTGTAAATAGGCTGCAGCAAAGCTACCGGGTGTCCCAAAAAAAAAACGCAACAGATTTGAACAATTCTACTGCAAATTGTTTCATACTCATTATCCAACAATTATTTTTCTTCAAATCTGCAGTAATTAGATTAAATTTTGATATATTTTTCAGTATTGTTGGTGACTTGGTTGTAGAGTTAAAAATCAGCAAACTTCAAAATTGCCCCCAGGGGAAAACCAGAGCTGCTGCATTAACAATGATGAATCATAATGTCAAATTGTAAAACATGACAATCCCTGCAATTTCAACGAATTGCTGACAAACACGCATCACGCGATTTAATTAAACATTTAACAGACATTTCATAAAGATTTCTGTCAACAAACTAGCATGCTTCTTAAGTGTCCATGATGGTTGCTTGCTTTTTCTTAATGACTCGGTCATTATTAGATTTATACTGTCAATTATAAATTAACTCTGAAAGCTCCCTCAAGAATGGATAACTCATGAATCCGTACGAAGTCCCTTTGTTACAGTTTCTTAATGAAGCTGTGTGCTTGTTAATGTATTCATGTAAAATTTCAGATAATGCCACTCTTTTAACTTTACAGTATACTTTGCACTAATGCTGGTAGCTCTGGTTTTGCCCTGACAGCAAATTTGAAGTTTTTTGATTTTTAACTCTTCAATCAAGTCACCAAAAATACTGAAAGATATATCAAAATTTAATCTAATCATTGCAGATTTAGGTAAAAATAATTATTTGATTATTAATTTGAAACAGCTTCCGTCAGAATTTTTTGAATCTGTTGCATTTTTTTTGGGACACCCGGTATATATGCAGCTTTGGCAACATGACATACAAACGAGTTAGCATTGAGCTGTACAAAAGCTTTTCTATACACATCATATTCTTCTTGAGGATACCAATGACTGCCCCTCAAGCCTTTTGTTATGCTGGTAAAGTTCAAAGCAGATCAACAACTGGGAAACCTATTTCCATGTGTGAGAATCGCTTTGTTTCTATGATAATCCGTGATTGGATTTTGGTTAGAGACTCCACCCAAATTCTTTCCACAAAGCAATAACATGCTTTCTGCGCATGATCACATGTTTCCTTTATGGGGGATGAGCGTTGTTTTGAACGTTGCTGATTCCCATCCCCAACAAATTGAGAGATTTCAACTGCAAGCAAGCTGGAACAGAGCTGCAATTGATACTGCATGGCATAAACCTATCGATGAGATACTTGTTGACATTTGTCAGTATGCAGTCAAACTGGGAGCAAGCTGAGTGATTATACAGTAGGATGATCACATATTTAGCCAAGATTGCAACAAGGCTGCAAATGGTGGCAATGAATGGCTGCCATGAATATTATTTTGGAAAATTTGTTCCCCTTGCCCAGACTATTAAAAAAATGTACTCTTGTCCGTAGCTTTAAAATGCCAAATATCATGTGTTCCCAAAACTCCTGGGAGGCCTTCTTTAGCTGATACACTTCAGTCACGATCCATGAAACTTTTTCAATGATAGGTGATGACTTATGAAGCATGACTGCCTTTAAACATTCTACATTAAGTGATATAAAGCATTGTGTGATCATATTTATAAACATTTGGTTTCATCATAAAACTTGTTTGATGATGAGAAAATATTCTGAAAATGGTGAAAGATATGGCAGATTAAGATCAAAAGGTTTCAAATTTAATCTGCTTCTAAAAGACCTTTCCCTTGACCCCCTACAAGATAAGGCCTGCCCATTTGCTTGTGTTCTGTTTGACTGTGTCTGCTGTAAGCTCTATTTTCCTGTATTTGGTCATGGAAAGTCTTGTGTATGACCCTTAACCTTGAAGAATAATGCTCAAACCAGTTGAGCCATTAGAAGGGGTTCGAGAATCAGGTTGGGCCCAGGGTTGGATCATTGGTTTTTTGGGACTGGGCAAGTATCCAGTAATATGATATGAATAGGGAAACATTTTGGTGGTCCTTTTTGGGCTCTTACTGCCTGTTTTGTTCTGCATGTGTTTGGAGATCATGGTAGCCATGCCGTCACTTCACATGCTGTACAGGCCTTGCGCATATCAGCTTGACAAAAATTCTTTATATTATGATACTTATTGTGGAGTCATACAAAAGACTTCAAATTTTCTAAACAAGAATTCTTAGGCAGGAAAACCGTGTTAATTTGTACAAGGCTTGATTTGTCTAAAAATCCCTATAAATATCCCTGTAAATTTTGCCTTGTTCTACACACGTGCCTGAAGTGTGATTCAAATATGCCCTTTTCAGAGAATTTTAAAGGTTTTTCAAATTGTTTGCTCTTTGTTCTCCTAAATATTTTTATGTTCATTTGCAGACTGTGACAGACTTAGAGGAACAAAATGCACAGAACGCAGAAACTATCAGAATCAAGGTATTGGCACAATGCTTATTTCTCTTAAAATTAACTTTTAAATTGTAGGCATTTTACCCAAAAATCTGTTATGGTCTGGTAAAGTAGCATATTTAATATGGAGATTTATGAAAACAAATTGTTTTGTTTCATTTTAGTATGTTGATAGTTGATTTGCTGTATGTCCATCTACAAATAGATTTTAAACTTGCACCAGGTTATTGCTAGTTTGAATTGATCTTTACTGTGAGTCATGACTGTAGGAAGCATCTTAACGTAGGGGGCAAGGTGGAACTTCAAAAGGGCACTTTTTCATTGTTGGGGGTGCATGCCCCCAGCTCCTACATGTGCCCATGAAATAACATTTGAAAATAATTTGTAAGAAAGTGAACTAAAATGCATTACTGTTGAATCAGCACACTAAGTTTTATGTTTTTGGTTCAAAATGTTTATGATCTAATCACATTGAATTACTTGTCAGGATACTTTGTTGGAAGAAGCAAAACAGAGGGAATTGCAGCTTGAAGACGAAGTTAGTGTCATTTCAAATATCAATAAATAATCATTATTCTTTACACTCATTTTTTTATGAGAAACCGCTCATAAGAAACGGTAGGCTCAAGTTTTCGAAAGTTAAGAAACAACCCTACCTGGATTTAAAAAGCTAAGAAACTGTTGTAATTTACAGTTTTAATTTTCCTATCGCAGTCAAAAATACTTTGACACGGTAAGCAACTGTTTGGACATTATTTTGAGTGCGAATTATGTTATTGACTTGTTTTGAGATCTTACTAAGTAATTTGGGAACCCTTCAGACAAAACAAGATTACAATTCTGGCATTAAAAATATAAGAAACACCTCAGAAACTTTTGGTAGCAAAATGGCCCTAAACTTCAAGAAACTGCCTACCAGCCTCGGCCCTTAGTTTCTTATAAAAAAATGAGTGTAAGTTTTCGGCATTTATAAAGTGAGGGTCAGTGTGAACACTTTCACAGAAACGAATTTTTTTTCTCTCTGTTCTTGTACCAAAGTGAAGCAGTGTGAACGGAGCCTCATTTTTTATGCCAAATTGGCAACCATGGTACTTAAATGTGTTTGCCAAAAATGATCATCACACTCCGAGCTTGTTTACCTAAAGTTATCATCATCCTTGAGGCTGTTTACGAAGTTTTAACATTTTGAGGGTAGTTTCTGACTCATGTTACCATGATACTGGTGTTTTTATTTACATAAAATGAAAGATATCATGAAACCACAAGTGCACTTTTATTAATATTTAATATATGTATATATAAATAGTAAATAGCTTGAATTTTCTCTTAAAAGACAAGAAGACACGTTTTTGACAATAGACTGGGTTCCCCTGAAAGTACTAAATTTATCTTTGCAAAAAATATGTGAATTTTTTGTGCAAAATGCTTTTCACTTTAGTAATTCCTATCTTTATTTTCTATAATCGCAAGAAGTACGTTGCTGACGCATATTTCAACGTTGTATGGAAAAGAGCTCCCTTGACATTCAAAACTTAAGATGGTAGCGGGGTACAAGTCGAGAAAAAGGCTGCAAGGACGTTTTTGGCCAAGCAAAACTTCGAGTTTGGTGTTTTCTAATGCTTTTTAACACAGTGTCAGAGTTTCTTAGATCTTTAGCCATCGATGTTTGCCTAATAAGAAAAGTAACAAAACAAGCCATGGTTGAACTTCTTGTGATTTATTCCTAAAATCAAAGGATTAAAAGCTTTTGAATACCTCTTCACTTCTTTCTAATAGATTTAATGAAGATGATATGTTGAGGCTGTTTGTTAATCAACTTTTAAAATTAAGAATACTATTCGTACAGATAATCTTAACAATGATTTAAATCAGCTGCAAAAGTGAAGTTCTTTAATAGGCAAGCTGAAAGCACTGTGTGATCCTGGTTACGTACATTTAAGTGCCAGTCGAGTCAAAACAATTTTCATTTATCCAGAGATTCACTTTCATTAATTACGTTAAGGGCCCCATCATATCATAGGGCTCAAATCTTTACAAAGTTCGGTGTAAAATTCTATTGCCGTTTTCTTTGAAATAAATAGCTTGGAAGGAACTCAGGGTTTTTGCTATAAATCTGCCGTGGCAATTTATTGATATCTTGATTAGTTTCAATATGGCGGCATTTATTAAATTTGACGCTATGACGTCATCAAATTTCTAAATCCTAAACTACAAAAGCTACATATTTCTGCTTGCCACCATATTGTAGACCTCCATAAACTATGGTTTTCTTGAAGGTTATGTAATGTTTCTTCTATTAGTTTAGGATCTACAATGATTTAAATTTTTTCAAAATTTTCCATGAATTTTTTCAAAAATTATCAAATTACCGCCATTTTGAACAAATTAAAGATATCATAAAATTTCCACGGCAGATTTACAGCAAAGTACCAAAAGTTCCTTTCAAGCAATCCAATTCAAAGAAAAATATAATAGAATTTTACACCGACCTTTTTAAAGATTTGAAAGATTTGAGCCCTATTATGCTATTTAATTTTGGAGACTCTAGAGTTCCAATGCAAATCCACGAACATAACACATATCGATAAGCAACTACATTTGGGGCTGGTAACCCTCAAAATTGATGAGTTTTTGAAGGTGAACAAGGATTCGTTGTCTTTTGGTTGGAATAGATATACATCCGTTTGAAGGCAGGAAAACCGCAAAACAACGAGAAATCAAAGACCACTATTTTTTCCTATTTCCTAATATTGATATTTCACTGATTTTTTATATTATTGATATTTTCGCGAAATCCTATAGGTGAACGAGGAGTATCGTCAGTTTAGTCTTGCTTTCAGAGAAACCTTGTGATTATTTTGTCCTAGCTCCGTAGAATTTGTTTCTTAAAAATTGATATTTTGCTTCTTATTCATTGCATTCTGAAATCAGACCCTTTTTGATAGATATATGTGTGCTTTCTAGAAAGAACTACTGGCACGAAGTTCTGAAGAGACAGAGGAAAAAGGCAAGTCGTTACTTGACGAAATCACAAAAATGAACGAGGAAATTGAAGCTTTCAAGCAGCAGGTAAGATTGTGTTCATTTCTCTTTGTTCATTGTTATAAATTTCTCATTCAGTAAAGAAATCGTTCGTTAAACTTTGTCGTCGGACACTGGTCACAACAAATCTTCGGATAAGGTTCGGTTCGAGCCTCAGTTTTCCGTATTGAACTGAATGATGGCTCTCTGGAATCTGCGTTCCAGGGTCTCGTTCTGGAATCTCGTTATGGCTGGTTGTGGATCTCTTGCAGTTCTGTGGACATTTGTAATCATTTGAGAGCAAGTGAACGCAGACGAAGAACGCAGATTGTGCTTTTACCATTTAATTGATGCTAAGGATGCTTTAGTTAACAAGGGATTGGAGGTATGTTGCGAAGGTTGTTGATTTTTGGGCATTAAGCCACAACGGAAAAACGCTAGGAGGACAGGCCTAAGCTTCTACAGTTGGATCTTCTATCAGCCCGTGCTGGAACAAAGCTACATTCTGACAAAAATATTCCTTTCTGACACATTTTAAATTGGAAGTCATTCTTTGGAAATTGCATGAAAACCATTTACCAACTACCGAGTGAGCCAGAAAGAAGTTCACACTTTTGAAAATTCATAGCATCAAGAGTATTTGCTGGATTGGAATGAATCAATATTTGCTTGACAACCAAAAGATCGAATTATTATTGTGATTTTTCTCGCCTTGTTTCAAGCATTGGAAAAATTGATAAATTCAGATTTATAAAAACTTTGTGGTTGCAAAATGACTGAAAAAGGCCTAAAGTACATGATCAAATCATAAAAGACTCCTCGCTCAGAACGTCATAGAAAAAGCAATTTCTCATGGGTGAGAGATATCGTCTGCACACATGCTGCCATAAGGATTGAAAATCTTTAGTATCTGTTTGAGAATCTATGTCTTATAACTCTTAAGAGAGGTGAAACGCCCGTGCGTATTGTTCACTGCGAGGAGAGCGATTTTATCAAGTGTTTTAAAGGCCCCTTTTCAGGCGTTTTGAAAACATGAAATTTTTGTAAAGTTGAATTTACCGATATTTGCAGTGCTCGTAAGAAGACGAGAAGAATCAAAGAAATACGTCGATCTTTTGGCTTTTAACTAGAATTTCAATCATTCAGATCCATGAAGTACTTGTGGTGCCACGAATTGTCGAAAGTGGGAACTTTTTTCTGGTTCACCCGGTTATTCGTACAGTTGTAGTGAACAATAGGTTTTTGCATTTCATTGCATTTTGTTGGGTTATGTGGTACTTACGTGACCTGAGGCGATATTTCTTCAAACCCTTTCCTATCTTCTTCTTTCAATCATGGATTCAAGTTTTTCTACAATTGTGGTTCAGTTTCATTTACTTATTTTCAAAGATTTTGACTATTTGTTATTTTTGTTAACGTCATTACGACCTCTTTTGTAAGCAATATCTTTTGCATTGAAATGCTCTTTTATCTTCGCATCTGCCTTTCCTGTTTGGTTAGCGGCGTCATGCCATTTGAAGTATTCATCACATATGATGTCAGGGTCATGTTGTTCGTTGGTCCCATTTCGTTACTGTTTCAAATACAGCCTATAATTACATTTAACGAAATGCTGGCTGACTTCAAACTTATTCATTCATATGTCGCCGAAAGCATCTTCGGATCCGACAATCGACGCTGGTATCGTGGTCTTTCCTTTTTCAAATTATTTCTCTGCAAATGCTGCTTAAGATTTCGTTTGGGAGGGGGGCGGGGGGGGGGCAATTGTCTTCTAAATTGGGACCGTCGTTCTTTCGCACATTGGTGCCAAGTGTGGTTAAGGTTATCAGTAATACTTTGTCGTGTTGTTATGTAAGGTATCATGGACCCATCTGTCTTCATCTCTAACGGGAAGGTGTTTGAATTGTTATGCTGGAAAAGGGAAACATCAGATGTCTTCTACATCAGTACCGTCGTTCTTTCGCACATTGGTGCCAAGTGTGGTTAAGTTTATCAGTGGTACTTTGTCGTGTTGTTATTTGAGGTATCATGGACCCATCTGTCCTCATCTCTAGCGAGAAGGCGTTTCAATCTTCATTGCTAGAAAAGGGGAGCATAGAAAGTCTTCTAAATTGTGACTTTGTTCTTTCGCACATTGGTGCCAAGTGTGGTTAAGTTTATCAGTGATACTTTGTCGTGTTGTTATTTGAGGTAACATTGACCCATCTGTCTTCATCTCTAATGAGAAGGCATTTGAATCTTTAATGCTGTAAAACGGGAACATAGAATGTCTTCTAAATTGTGACCGTCCCTTCCTTTCGCACATTGTTGCGAAGTGTGGCAAAGTCTATCAGTGATACTCTATCGTATTGTTATTTGATGTACGCATCTCTCACAAACTCTAACAAGATTAATCTCGGTCAAAATTATCAATGCCTCATAACACGCCTTAAGATTCTTTGCATTTTCCATTTTGTCTCGGTCATAATTTCTTGATAATAAATGGGATTTCATTCTGTGGTATTTCAAACATCTCGTCTGATCTAAAAACAGTAAAAAAATCGCCTTTCTGTCAGGATTAGTCCAGCTTTGACATCTAGGCCACAGTTTCTAAGCCATATTTAATACATGCTGTAACTGCATAATATTTACATCCACTTTAGAACCTCCTACCGTCGTGCATGAACCATTCTCAATCCCCCTTCATTCACCTCAGACGTGTTTTTTCATAAGAAACTGCTGATGTACTCTTTTCGTTTTATAAGAGTAATGTTTATTTGAATACACGTATTTTTTATAAGAAACTGCCCATAAGAAACTCTATTCTCAGATCGCAAAAAAATTAAAAAACTTAGTGCTAGAAAAATATAGGTTAAGAAACTATTTATTTTGATAAAGGAAATCCTTGAAATATTTTTACTTTACTTTCATTTGTTTCCTGTATCATATTACTTGTAAGGTACTTGAGAAATGTCTAAACATCGGAGAGGCTTAAAAACCTTGTAAAAAATAGATGTTCACCAGGGCACAGGTAGTGAACATGAATACGCTCATTTTTTTATAAGAAACTAAGGTCCGGTGCTGGTAGGCAGTTTCTTACATTTTTGGGCCATTTTGCTCGCAAAAGTTTCTTATGTGTTTCTTATACTTTTAATGCCCGTAGTGTAGAGTTAATTTTGTTCTGTCTAAAAGGGTTCCCAAATTACTTAGTAAGATCTGAATACAAGTAAATAACATAATTCGCACTCAAAATAATGTCCAAACAGTTCCTATAACTGTATACTGTCAAATTTTTTTTAGTGAGATAGGAAAATTGAAATTGTAAATTACAAAAGTTTCTTAGCTTTTTCAATTCAGGTAGGGTTGTTTCTTAACTTTCGAAAAATTGAGCCTACCGTTTCTTATCAGCGGTTTCTTATAAAAAAATGAGTGTATTGTTATGGAACCTCTTAAGAAACTCGTAAGAAACTCTGAGTACTGAAAATGTGATAATTTTAAGAAACTTTTAGTACTGGCCCAAATCCTTGTTTCTTATAAAAAGATACGTGTATTCAGACTCAGAATCATCCAATTTTTAAGAATATTATAAGAATATTGCTCAGCCTCAGCTCCCATATTTCTGTCTCATTTTTCAGCCGTTGCCTGGTTTTGCGATGTTCATAACAGAGAATCGCATGACTGACATATCTCGTGTTTGCAAAAGGCATGGTTTCTATTCGAGGGTGGCTATTTCCATATCACATTTGAAAAAAATAAGAATACTTTAAGGATATATTCTGGCTCAAAACAAAAATGTCATAAGAATATCGAGGCTGGACAAAATTTATAGTATTCTGATAGAAAAATCAGATGGCTGCAAAACTCCATATAAATTAAGAAACTAATTATTTTGATAAAGGAGATCCTTCGCAAGCTTTTACTTTGTTGTCATTCGTTTCCTGTATCATATTACTCGGAAGGTACTTGCTACTTGAGTCATGTCTAAACATGGGTAGTTAGACACTGCTGGTGTGCTTCTATGGAGGAGCGCTGGATAATATGTATCTGCGGGGGAAATTTTTTGTAGTACTGCGGAGGAGATATCGAAAGAACGAATCCGCAGTACTACAAAAAATTTCCCCCGCAGATACATATTATCCAGCGCTCCTCCATAGAAGCACACCAGCAGTGTCTAACTACCCATGGTCTAAACATTGCAAAGGCGTCAGAAAATGTTGTTCTGACATTTTCACGAGGTCCTAGGTACAGTGGACATGAAGATTGTTATGAAACCTTTAAGAAACTCGTAAAAAACTCTCAGTACTCAAAATCTGGTAATTCTAAGAAACTTTGGCCTAAATTGTTAGTTTATTATAAACGAGAATACACTTGGCTATTTTTTTAGATTTAAGGAAATTGTTCATGGATAAATTCAACAACATTTTGATTCCGGACACTTAACTTCTTAGATCCGGAAAGTTTATTTGGAATTTACTTTCAATTCAAAGATGACGTTATGTTATAGGCTAAATCGGCCCGTTCATACTTCTCCGTTTTTGTAGAAAAACGGAGAGAAAAACCTCCGTTTTTGTGAAAGTGTTCACACTGACCCGCACAAAAACGCCGCAAAAACGGAGGTTTTCGAAAACGCTATCAAAAGTGGATATCCATAAAAACGGAGGTTTTTGAAAACACACTTGATCAGTGTGAACACACAAACAACGGAGGTTTTTGAAACCGCTGCAACATTCAACAATGAATTTAACAAAAACGGAGCAATGTGAATGCACTAAAACGGAGGTTTTTCTCTCCGTATTTGTTATCAGGCGGATCAGTGTGAACGGACAAAAACGGACGTTTTTCCCTCCGTTTTTGTACAAAAACGGAGCAAGGTGAACGGGTAGCTTGGATGCCACAAAAACGGATACTAACAAAAACAGAGCAGTGTGAACGGGGCCTAAATTTGGTTGCACGGAGCTGCCAAGAAACTGATCGATTTAAAGAAACTTATCATGGACCAAGCCAGCAGACTGTCAGAAAACAACGGGAAAAGAGCTTTGCTTTCTCATCGTGCATGAGATCCTTTTTCAGTGACTTCTTGATGGAACATGTTGTGAGCAAATTTAAAAATTGTTAAAATGTTTTCTCAAATAGAGTTAAATATGTGATAGCTCCAGCTTGGTAGACTGAGTGCTGTTGTCTTTCAACTCATCTATTTTGAAAAGTCTTGTTCTTTTGAATGTGTTGTGGCCACGTTGTTTTCTGTCTAAAATGGGAAAACGGGTTTCCCATTAACGCAGTTGCTGTCTTGTAACCAGTAAATTGGAGTAAACGTACTACAAACATTTTTATTTGACTGTTACTATCAATTTCGATGACTGACTTGCAAGTCGCAACGATGGTGGATCATAGTATAATGACCGCAGTTATATTTTTGTCGCGGGAACGAGATTGCTTGCGATAAAAGGCAAAGATTGTGATTTTATTGAATAGAGAATAGTTGGGAAATGTACGTCTATAAATTTTTTTAATCATTTAGCCTTTCATATTCCGATTTTGTACACGTTTGACAATTGAAAACTCTGAAACACAAAAAGTGCAAATTGTTATTGGTGAAGAACCAGTTTCGGAGATTAAGCACACAAAATACCTGGGGATCGAAGTTGACCAATTTCTAGATTGGGACGATCATATGTCCGCTATAACTAAAAAGATATCAAAAGGAATCGGAATGTTACGTTATGCGAAAAGATATCTCCCTCTAACTACGATTCAGTCAATGTACAGAAGTCTTACTGAGCCTTATTTCCGATCCTGTTTTTCCGTTTGAAGAGTCTGTAGTACCACTGCCTTAAACAAACTACAGAAACTACAAAACCGTGCCGTGAGGATAGCTACAAACAGCCCTTACGATGCGTCCTCACAACCACTTCTGAAGGAACTAGGATGGCAAACGGTCAGAGAACTTATTGACATGGAAACCGCCAGGATGGTGTACAGGTCAATTAATGAGGAAGCTCCCAATTACCTTGCAACTTTGTTCGAGAGGTTGTCGGATAATAGTATTAGAGTGCTTCGAAATACAAATACAGACCTGAAGCTGCCTTTCCTAAAAACGTCCAGTGGTCAACGGTGCTTTGCTTATAGAGGAGCACGATTATGGAATAGCCTTAACGCTGATGTCAAGACAGCGTCGACCTTAAATCGATTCAAAGCTGCATATAAAACCAGCCAGTAATCTTTTCGGTTGAACTCCTTATATACATACCAGTTTTATTTTCATCTTTATCGTTACTTGTAAATTTTGATTATATATCTTTATTTTGTTGATTTGCGCTGCGCAGCAGCAGCAAATCTTTAAAATAGGCTCGTAGGCTCGATGAACGAACGTTGACATGGCGCGCATAACTAAACATACAGTGAACATTCCATGGTTTCAGCCAATGGCATTCCTAGAAAACAGACGCATGTTTACTGCGTTCAGGATTGACGTCATCGGAAGTTGTCATCCATTGTTGTCCACATACGTCACAAAATTTTAAGCGCGCGCAGGAGGAAGTGATCAGGAAGTGACAGTCCATTCATTGGATGTTTTTGATTGATTAAAATTGGCATGTCTGCAGAGGTTTTTGGCATCAAATTTGGAGACCAGAGAAAGATCAGGGCAGTTGGGTTGTGTTGTGAGACGCGTAGGTTGTGGAAGTTTCCCAGTCAATGAGCAACGAGAGAGCAAGTGTCCGAAGTAAGTCCCGTTTTGGCGCTAATGCAGTTTCGCAGTCTCCCTGCTCTCCGTAATAAATTTCATATTGCAGCATACGAAGAGCGTATCATTTTCGAAAGAAATCTCGTACATCTTTGGAAAAATCTGCAAAAAAAACCCTGAAAATCCTAGTGTTTAAAAAATCTCTTACGCTTTTCTGGAAGAATGATACTCCCATCGCTTTGCTTTCCTCAAATTTTAGACCCAAAAAAGGAACCTGACCACCCCTATCCTAGATATACCACAGTACCCTGGACAGGTAAAAAACTTGCAGACGTGCAAGCAAGCATTCTTCGAGGTAATCTGTGTGCTCTACACAAATCATGCACATTCATTATCATTCCTGCACAGTTTGCAACAAAACTTCATTTGTAACAATACATATACATATGACATAATCTTCACCCTTGCGTCTATCCTCAAAATACTGTCGCAGTTCACAGCGCAAATCTTCAGATAGCAATATCTCTTGTTATTATTTTACAGGGCAATTTGGAAATCAGTATTTAACTGTATATTTAACCCTGTTTAAAGAATTTAAAATGAAATGAAAATGAAATGAAAATGAAATGAAAATGAAATGAAAATGAAATGAAAATGAAATGAAAATGAAATGAAAATGAAATGAAAATGAAATGAAAATGAAATGAAAATGAAATGAAAATGAAATGAAAATGAAATGAAAATGAAAATGAAATGAAAATGAAAATGAAATGAAAATGAAATGAAAATGAAATGAAAATGAAATGAAAATGAAATGAAATGAAAATGAAATGAAAATGAAATGAAAATGAAATGAAAATGAAATGAAAATGAAATGAAAATGAAATGAAAATGAAATGAAAATGAAATGAAAATGAAATGAAAATGAAATGAAAATGAAATGAAAATGAAATGAAAATGAAATGAAAATGAAAATGAAATGAAAATGAAATGAAAATGAAATGAAAATGAAATGAAAATGAAATGAAATGAAAATGAAATGAAAATGAAATGAAAATGAAATGAAAATGAAATGAAAATGAAATGTTTTGAAAATAGACCCACTTTTCCCGCTCGTCGGAAAAAGTGGACCTATTTTAGTTGCCAAAAGAGAGCATTTTTTAAAAATATTTTACTGCCTTTGTCAGAGCTGAGATTTTTTGCCAAGAAGCTAGAAGCACTGAATGTCAATTAAACGAAACTTTTGAAATTGTTTGCATTTTATTGTCATTTTACCAGCAATCCAGTTTGAGATTTTGCTCATTTTAGACCCACATTACCCCACCTCACCCTACCATAGAACAAACATCAAACAACCAAATTAAGGAATCCCGCAATCTGCCATGAAAAATAAGCGTTTTCATGCGTCGTGCTCAAAGTTAACTTCACGCTTTCACGCAGAAAAAATGGCAAAACACTTCAAACACAAATCAAGGGGAAACTTTCTTATATCTGTTATGAATGAATACATTTGCCTTTTACGTCTGTCGATAATATGGGCTGAGAGGATCCAGATAGCGGTTTAGAATTTACATAATTTCTCCTTCTTTTTAGAATCTTGATAAGATAAGGATTTTCGAAGTTTGCATCATTTACACTCATTTTTTTTTATAAGAAACCGCTTATAAGAAACGGTAGGCTCAATTTTTCGAAAGCTAAGAAACAACCCTAGCTGAATTGAAAAAGCTAAGAAATTTTTGTAATTTATAGTTTTAATTTTCCTATCGCACAGACAAATGTTTCACATTGTACAGGTATATCAACTGTTTGGACATTATTTTGAGTGCGAATTGTGTTATTTACTCGCTTTGAGATCTTACTAAGTAATTTGGGAACCCTTTAGATAAAACAAAATTAACTCTACACTTCCGGCATTAAAGATATAAGAAACACGTAAGAAACTTTTGGTAGCAAAATGGCCCAAAAATTTAAGAAACTGCCTACCAGCCCCGGACCTTAGTTTCTTATAAAAAAATGAGTGTATTCATCAGCCAAGCTCTTTTTGCTAACATTTTTTGTATCTTTATCGACAAAATCCACATTTAAATCCGCAGATTTCCACTTCTTTATCTGCAATGCAAGTTACTGAACTTCTGTTCGTGGTGTTGCTTATTTTTATTAAAACCAAAATGAAGGTGATTAAAGGAATTAAACCCCGGGGGGGGGGGGGGGGAGTTCTTGCCTAAATTTTGGGTAGGGGTCTGCCGCGAGCATGTTCAAAGTGGTACCGTTGGCTAGACTAATTTTTAGGAAAGTCGCTCGGTAGCTAATTTCTAATTATGTTTTTCTTGATGTACTTCCATTCTCTCTCAGGTAAATCAACTTGAAATCGAAGTGGAATCAATAAAAAAAGAATATGAATCACTTCAATCGCTCCAAGGAGAAACGACAGTCAAAAATCAGGAATTACTCACGAAGTTAGAAGAAAGTAAAGGTCAAGTTGAAAGCAAAGAGCAAGAAATATCTTCTTTGAATTCAGAGGTAAGAAAACTTGTTTAACTCTCATGGATTTATGCTTACGTTTTTTTATAAAGAATTGAGAAGCAAGCAAAATTATGAAAATTAGTTCTGAAAAATCGTTTTGATTACACTTATTGGTTGTTTTTATCGGAAACTAAGAATTCGAGCCAGTGCTGAAAGTTCCTAAACTTATCAGATTTTGAGATTTGAGGGTTTCTTATGACTTTCTTATGAGTTCTGTAGCATGAGTTTCAAATCTTTAAAAAGGCTGGTGCAAAATTCAGTGACCTATTTCTTTGAACTGAATGACTTCAAAGAAATTTTAGCTATTTCTCTATGATTCTACCGTTGGACTTTTCTAAAATCTTCAACATGTTCAGAATTAGAGTGTTCTTCTTCGTACTTTCTAAACTGTTTGACGCAGCATGAAATAATTTAGAACAAAACCATAGTTAATGGATGCCAACAATATGGTATGAAGCAAAAGTCTGTCACTGTTCTGGTTTATGATTAAGAAATTTGATGACGTCACATCCCCAAATGAGTTGAAATGTAAGATACGCTGTAATTTCGAAAAATACCAAAAACTTTTGAGAAGTCCAACGGTAGAATTATAGATAAGTATCTAAAGTTTCTTTCAAGCCATTCAATCGGAAGAAATAGGTCATTGAATTTTACACCCACCTTTTCACGCTGAGTTAAAGATTTGGAACCTATGCTGAGTTCCGTAACAATCTTATGTTTGCTGCTTGTGCCTCGTGAACGGTTTAAAACTAAGTTGTTTGAGGTCCGTAGAAAGCGGGGGACAGGGGGGGGGGGCTTAAGTCCCCCCAATAATTTTGAAACAAATGGTGCTACGTCACGAGCATTAGTTAGATGTATTGTTCTCTAATGTTTTAAGAAAAATTGCCCCTCCCCCCAATCAGAAGCTGCTTCCTACGGCCCGGTTAGACATTAGTCAAGTACTTTCCAAATAAAGTCAGGAGTGAAAAAGTAAAATATCACAGGGATTACCTTTAAATGGTATGAATTATAAAAAGTATAGAAAGATTCTTAAGTTATATTTTCTCAGTACTGGAGTTTCTTATTTTTTTGGCCATCGGAGAGTTGAGTTTCTTACAAGCAGTTTCTAATGAAAAAATGCACGTCTTGTTATATTTTTGATCTGACGTTTTGCACCAAATTGGTTTTATGCCAAATTTTGTTTCAGACACCTTAGTTTGGGCAGATTCGAGTAAATGACATAAAGTCTTCTTGTTCCTGTTTTTTAAGGATCGATGATAGAGTTAAACTTTCATCTACGTTGTCCAAGTTCATTTTCCTTATCAAGTTAAGCGTTGAAAGATAAATTTTTCCAAGCAACCAAATCACAAAGCGCCTTCCTTTTTCGATCGCCCGAAGACATTTATTCTTTGGCATTTGGTCACAAAAATGTTTCTAATTTTCTTAGAATTAGATTTCACAAAGTAGTTTCCTTGCCAAAGAATTGCTTAATCTTTATATTTCCTGCCCCTTTCCTGCCAAGTAACTTATTAATTTCATTTTTTCCGAGTTGATTATATTCTATATTAAATCTTATTACTATTGCTTGATTTAAGAAGATGACTCTGAAGGTCGTTATTCTTGACCCCATAAGCTCAAGTTGTTGGGGCATAGGTGGCAGACTTAAGAATGAGCAAGCATTGTTCTCAACATTTCTTGATGAATTAGAGGCGATCTCCTCACTCATTCATTCCCCTAAAGAGTTAGGAATCAAATTTTTACGAAAGCAATAACGTTGATGATCTGATTCCCCTTTGATTCCTTTGTACGAATAACTTTTCAAGCCTTGAGGGAATTGAAAATTATTCGACAGTTGCTCCAAAAGTAAAAATATTAGTTATTACTTTTTTGAGGCTGTGTATCACTCTGTAAGAACCTTGTACACCTTTGGCAAAATCCCTTTGTTTTCAAGAGAAATCTGTAAAAATCCCTGAAAAGCCTATTGTTTTAGAAAATCTCGTAATCTCGTAGTGTTTCAGAAAACTTCAGGAGAGTGATACACCCCTCGACTTTTTTACAGGTTCTGAGTACTCAATATCTGTTGATATGTTCATGTGTTGACTCGAATTGATAGCTTTTATAACAGTTTTATAGTTTCTCAGCCCTGTTTTTAATGATTTCTCTAAATTATCGAGAAGCTATGGACGGCCTGTTTTTCAGGACTGTAGTCCGTTAGTGACGGGTTTCTAGTGTTTTTCTGCATTGGTTAAAAGTCCAAAGCTGTGGTTATTTCATGATGAGTCACAGATTTTCAAGCCCACAGGCCTGCATAAGGGATGTTTCATATGGTTTCCTGGCAATTGTGTCTTCGTATATTCATACTGTTTGTTTAACCAGTGTTTCCCCTGCCCTGTTTTACAGTGATGTGGAGTCCCACGATTGGAGGCTTTCCGTTATAAAAATATTACTCACAGTTGCGCTTCGATATTGTGTGAGAGGCTGGAGATTGTCTTGAAAACATTTAGCAAATATTTTTTATTTGAATGTTAGTCCATATAGTCTAAAGTTCATATTTTCTGTTCATGTTAGATGATATCAAAATTAGAAATATTTTTGTTTTGATTTCTAGATTTCCAAAATGAAAGTGATAATCGAGGAGAAGGAAAAAGCGATAAAAGACAAGGAAGAGTCGATGGATAAGATAAAGTTATCAAGACGAAGGGAATCGGTGGAAACACAAGATTTGAGAAGTGTCGTTGAAGGAAAAGATAGAGAAATTGAATCTCTTACGAAAAAGGTAAATTGCTACTTTGATTAGCGTAAATTGCTACTTGGAAACGACACAACTGTTGCGATTTATGCAAACAGAAGTTTTTATTTCAAAATCTCTGTCATACGAGCTAAACATGTATTACCTGCAATAAAATCCCGCATAGTAGAATGTACCTCTCTCAGACCAAGCTGTTTCGTTTCGTTTGTTTACAAGAATTTTTTCTTTGTTTGCAATCTTTAGAATGCCCTTGTTCAAAATCAAAATACTGCGAGAGAGAATGGAAAATTAGCAGTGTGGTGGAGTCAGACTTGTTTAGGCCTTGTAGATGATTGAGGAGTTTTTACACGATAATCAAAGTATTGTTTCGGATTTTCATTGCTAAATAACAATAAAAGTGCATTTATTCTTCAAAATAAAACCCTATGAAAAATTGGTGAAAAGGTTACTTCATAAAGAAGAAACTATTGAAGGAATATTGAAGATTTCAGGCTGTAGGGTCTTATACTAGGAAGGGTCTATCCGGTTCCCCCCCCCCCCCCAGAAAGATTAGAGGCAAGGAGAGACTAGAATTCCGCCAGTGTTCTTTACGGCATACTGCACTGCGCTACCTCTTTGTGAGTGTTTGGTAGAATACCAATCTTCATATACTTTTAAATTATGTTTCTTTGAGTGTGTATAATCGATTGAGAAACTCAGAAAGTTTCAGCAAGATCTATCGCAGGTGAAAAGAAATTGACTTATCCTGTAGACGTAAACTATTTTATAGAAACTGCTGAATAGAAACTCAATGATTAAGTCTCAAAAATAAGCAACTCCAGTACTGACTGGCAAAATGAAATTTACAGACCTATTTATTTTAATAAAACAATTCCTCGGCATATTTTACTGTATCTTCAGCTGTTTCCTGTGTCATGTTATTCAGAAGGTAATTGACTAATATCTAAACATTGAGAAGGCTTCAAAAACTTTGTTTTGAAATATTAACGAGTGCACAGGAAGCAAACACGAAGAATGTAATGGAACCTTAAAGAAACTCACAGCAAACTGTGACAATGCTGAATCCGATTATTTTAAGAAACTTTAGTGCTGGCTCAAATTCTTAGTTTCTTACAAATAGATATACGTGGGTCCTTTTTAAATCGTAGTTTAGATCAAGTCTTCTGGAAAACCTGATGTTCGTTTTCGTAAGACATTTCAAGTGTGAAACTCTGAAGCTGAGATCTTACCATATTGGAGAATTACATTAAGCTCCGTTTACTTTATAAAGATGCTGTTCTCCTTTTTTTTAACAGTTTGAGACTCTTGATACATATTTATCTCATCGTGAAACTGCATTATCCCACGCAAGAGACGAATTGACGGAGATCAAATCAAAGCACGCAAATTGCGAGAAAACAACTAGCTTCATGGAGAGCCAGATTGCAGATAAGGATCAGTTGATAACGAGGCTAGAAAAACAGCGCAACCGTTTGGAGAAGGAGAAAGAAGATGAAGTGGGAAATGCGAATAATGCGAGAACGAAAAATGAAGCAAAGATCAAGACGTTGGATAAGCAGCTTGAAGAGAAAGAGGTGATAACGAAAACCTTCTTTGTATGATATTCTAAATTGAAAAATAGTTCAGTTGAATAAAAAGTAAAATAAATGTGTAATAAAAGTAAATTAAAAGTAGAATAGAAAAGTTTAGACATTCAGTTCAAAAAGGTCCCATTGAACGACAGTTTTTGTAAAAACAGGTATTTTCAATATTTGTTTATGTTCCTCCTTAAATTCTTAAAATGAGAATTTAAAAGTACTGTTCCAAAAAAGTACTCCTGCTTTAGGGATCACCAAAATTCGATTATCAAAGATGTGATAAAATTGTCCTTTTGATTTGTCTTCTCAATGACCCAAAAACATCCAAAGACGATACAATGTTTGTTTCCTATACTTGAAGGCAAAATATTACACATTGAACAACCTTTATTTGTGCTACATTAAGTATAAACATTTTCGGCGGATCACGTAGATATGAGAAACCTTCAAGGCTAAGGTGTGAAAAAATGGCTTATCATAGATATAAAATACCTTTAAGGCTAAGTTACATACGGGGCCTTAATGTACTCCTATGTAAAACGATTTGAACGAAATTTTCTCCGAAATAATTTTACATTTGGTTATTGTAGAATGTCTTGGGAGTGGCGCTCGCGTATTTTGTCGCCTCTGAAATTTTTTCGATGTTTGGAAATTTTGATAACTGCATCCCAATTAAATCGTTTCAAAAGTAACTTCTGAGAAAAATTGCCAAAAGCTAGAGAACGGCTTTTAAAGGGGCTCAGTCGTCAAATAGTAAACAAATCCGTAAACTCACACGTGTCGGGGATTATCCATTGTTCATCCATTGTTCTCTGTAGTTTGTTTGGTGGCTTCACCCAAGCCACAAAAGAGTGACCGTTAAAAATCCACTTATCCGAGCAATCGTAGAAGATGTGAATGTTTGGTTTGTTCCTAAGTGAAGTTCAATGATTAATGCCCAAACAGCAACTTTCATTTTGAAAAATATACGAAAATCCTGTGTGATATCACCTTTCAAAAAACTGCAAAAATCATCGTTTTGTTTACATTTTGACGACGGAGCCCCTTTAATGAAATATGCTTTGTCGATCTTGTCGAAGTCTGAGATCAAGTGTTGACTTCTGTATTAAACACTTTTTGATTCAAGATTGCAAAAATGTTTTACAGAACGTCCGTTTCGGAACTTGTTCAAAGCTTTGATAGGTGTTGGGAAATTTGAAAGCATTGATACCTTGCAAGGTTTTGATAATTCTTTGTTGGTCTATTTTTCTAGGAATGGATAAAGGAATTGGAAGACAAGATTGAAAAACTTCAAGATGATTTGGAGAAAAAGAAGAAAATCATGAAATCGAATACAGAATTGTTAGATGAAAAAGATAAAAAGATTGATTCATTGTCGGAGGAGCTGTCAAAGGTAGAACTTCAATTACAAAGAGTTTATTTTAATTTTACTGGTGAAAGGGTCACTGAGCTTGAGTGGGGTGAATGGCCGAGCGGCTTATACAGTTTCCGTCAGGTAGCTGAAGTTAAGCTCCGTTGCTCGCCGTCCTTCGGAAGGGACGTTAAACTAGGGGCCCCATGCCTGGATGCGGCATGTATAGGGGGCTTTAATTAGCTTTAAGTAGCTAGAAATGTTTCCTGCCCACTCAAAGTAAATTACTGAAAAAACCTTATTTGCGCTCAAAAAAGCTCTTGGACAGTTTTAGAATCCCTTTACATGAGAAATCTTGTCACAGGCTGAGTTTCAACTTGATTGATGGTGTAAGGCTGTTTACATGACAGAGGCCAGCATAGGTTCCAAATCTTGAAAAAGGCTTGTGTAAATCTGAGTGACCTATTTCTTTGAACTGAATGATTTCAAAGAAACTTTAGCTATTTCTCTATAATTCTGCCGTTGGGTTTTTCTGAAATCTTTAATATTTTCAGAATTAGAGTGTTTTTCTTCTTTTTCATGAATTCAAGAAAAATTTTCAAAAAAACTTGAAACCATCGTAATTTGTAAACCGTGTGACGCAACATGAAGTAATTTCGAAGAGAACTATGGTTTATGGATGCCTATAATATGATATCAAGCAAAAGTCTGTCACTCATCTGGTTTATGATTTAGAAATTTGATGACGTCACATCCTAAAATGAGCTGAAATGGAAAATACGCTCTAATTTTGAAAAATATTCAAAATTTCTGGAAAGTCCAACGGTAGAATTTTAGATAAATACCTAAAGTTTCTCTTAAGCCATTCAATCAGCAGAAATAGGTCATTGAATTTTACACCCACCTTTTTACGCCGAGTTAAGGATTTGGAACCTATGCTACAAAGGCCATGTTAAAACTAAGCACGACCTTAATTCCTCTCGGCAACTCAGCCTGTGCTGAACTGAAATTTCAGCATGGGCTGAGAATATTGACAACCTTCATCTAATCAGGAAAATTCAGCGCAGGGCGTGTTAAAATCAGATCGTTGCATTCTGGTATATTGGCAGCCTGCCATTTCATCTGCTTCAGAACGTTTTTACATCATATGACTAAGACCCAATCCGTGTGAAAATTTCATGTGGACGAAAAGGAAAACAAGCGATATTTTCAAAACTCAACCCTTAGTTGGATTCAAGACGGGCTGGAAGTTCTCATGTAAAGGGCTTACACTTTACCAGTTATTCATGGATTGCAAACAACTACCGGGTGTCCCAAAACCCAAGTACTCCTGTTTAAAAGATCACCAAAACTTGACTATCAAACCTTTGATAAACTTTTCTTTTTGAGTTGTTTTTTCAAAGACCCAAACATATTCATAGATGATCAAATGCTTGCTTTTAACACAGCAATGTAGAACAATTACACGTTGAAAAACCTTATTTTGAGCTATGGGTTTAAAGCAAAGTACTCAATCTTGCCTAAGAGTCAAAATCTTAAGAACTTTTATCATCAGTGAAGTCTCCAATGATAGTGCGCATTTCTTTCTGTCATTTAGGACCAAATTAGAAGCTTTACATGCACAAAGAAATTGTTCTGGCGATCATCAGTGCTTTTCTGCAGTATGATCCAAAACCATGTAGCCCTTAAAAGAACTAAATTTGCCAATTTTTAAGCCAAGTACAAGATCCGGTTTATTTTTGAAAATGATTTGATCCTTGTTCTAGTTGATAAAGGAAGAAAATTGAAGATCGGCCGTGTAATCAAATTTTGGTTATCTTTCAAACTGGAAAACTTTTTTTTGGACACCCGGTATTAAAAATGACATAAACAGCAGCTAGATTCCTCCTTCGTAGTGAAAGGCCCCGACAGTATGCCCTTCATTGTGCAGAGAAATTTGTTTCTGTGCATACTTTTATATCCTAGTTTATTTGCCAGAGTTACTGAACTGATGAAATTAATAGATACCATCAATTAATTTGTATAGATTGAATGACAAGAATTTCATTTAGTTTGTATACCGGATGAGCCAGTAAAAAGTTCCCACTTTTGAAAATTCATAGCATCAAGAGTACTGGGTGGATTGGAAAGAATCAATATTTGCTTCACACCCAAAGATCCAAAGATCGAAGTATTATCGTGCTTTTTCTCGCCTTCTTATGAGCAGTAAAAAAATTAGTAAATTCAAGTTTTGAAAAACTTTGTGGTTGCAAAATGACTGAAAAAGGCCTAAATTACTTGATCAAATCATAACTCCTCACTCAGAAAAACAGAGAAAATGCAATTTCTCATGGGTGAGAGTTATCGTCTGCACATTTACTGCCATGCGATTAAAAATCTTTATGGTGTGTTTGAGAATCTATTTCTTATAACTCTTGAGAGAGGTGAAACACCTGTGCGTATTTTTCCGTGTTAGGAGAATCCCAACGATTTGATAAAGTGTTTGGGATTGGGACCCTTTTACACTCATTTTGCAACCATAGGATTTTTGGAAAGTTGAATTTACCTATATTTGCAGTGCTCGTAAGAAGACAAGAAAAATCACAAAAATACTTCGATCTTTTGGCTTTTAACTAGAATTTAAATCATTCAAATCCATGAAGTATTTGTGGTGCTGCAAATTTTCGAAAGTGGGAACTTTTTTCTGGCTCACCCGATACTTAGTTACAGATATACCGGGTGACCCAAAAAGAAGTGACCCAACGCAATTTGTCACTGAGAATTAAGTAAGTGGCCGATTGAAATGCTTCAAACGTTGTTCTGTCGCTAAAAGACTAGCCTATGCTTTGAGTATTTTTGCAATTTTTTTCGGTCCGGTAAATTTCCAAAATTAAGGATTTCGAGGAAAAGGGCCTGCCTGAAATTCTTTAAAGGTCGTTAAAAACAGGGGATCGATTTACCGCCATTTCAACTCTTCAAAACAACGAGGAGCGTGTTTCATTTCAACCTGGGAATAGGCAACCCAGTTGGAAGTCTTCAGAGCAATTTTATAGTCCCTAGGTATTTAAAAATATTCTCAGGCAAAATGAAACACGCCCTTCATTATTCTGAAGATCTGAAATGGCTTTAAATCGATCCCCTGTTTTTGATTACTTTTTGAGAATTTCACGCCTGCCCTTTTCATCAAAATCCTTAATTCAGGAACTTTAATGTGTTAAAAAAAATTCAAAAATGCTCACAATGTAGGCTAGTCTTTTGGTGACAGAACAACGTTTGAAATATTTCAATCGGCCACTTACTCTTTTTTCTATAACAGATTGCGTTGGGTCACTTTTTTCTGGGTCACCCGGTAGAAATCATGTTTGTAGAAAAGTTTCCGTAAAGTTTTAAAGAAATATACGTTTATTATCTGACCGCTATCATACACCAAAGACATGGAATACCCCAAATTCGATGGTTTGTTTATTTTAGGCAAAGGAAGATCTTGAAAAGCTTGAAAAATCTTTGAACGACAAGAAAAATGCAGAAGAAAATAACAGAAATTCTCTGAAGATACCAGATGACATACAGAAACGATATTCAGCAAGTTCACCAGTGAAAGATAACAAAGTAATAAAGCAATTATGGGATGAAATTGCGAAGAAAGATAGCAGGTTGCAAGATTTAGAAAAGTTAGTACCAGCATAGTTTATTAATGTTGTGTGTTTACAGTGGATGTCTTCCAGTTTCAAGTAATACCTTCTCACAAGTTTTTTGTATTGCTTTATGTCAGTTTTACCGCATCATCAGTTTTCAGTGTTTTTGTTGCGTTTATGGGTTTAATATGATGAGTCCGTTATTTAAGGCTGTTGTCCAATTTTGTACCACGATTCATTTGTTTACATTCTGAGTATCCTTGAGTGGCCTGGCCTTGATACTTCTCTCGGACAACCGCGTCGAACAAATCGTTGATTTCAATTTTAATTGTTCAAATCGATAGGGATTGTAATTTCAAAATTTAAGATATTTACTTACACAAACGGTTAAGTGCTCTAATATTTGCTTTTGCAGGCAATTGAAGGACAAAGGCAAGCAGCTTAGTTCTTTACGGAAGACACAGAACCTGGAAAGACAGACACAGTTTTTGACAGATAAGAGTATTAAGAAAGAGGACAATGGTGTGCAACAGAGTACTGAAATCAAGGTGCGTTTAACCTCAGTCAGAGATTGTGT
Source organism: Aurelia coerulea (assembly GCA_039566865.1). Lineage (NCBI taxonomy): Eukaryota > Metazoa > Cnidaria > Scyphozoa > Semaeostomeae > Ulmaridae > Aurelia > Aurelia coerulea. The sequence continues at coordinate 48,344,263 of CM076943.1, forward strand.
AATTTCACTAGTTGAACAATTAAAGATACAGACTGACTCAGAAAGCCCAGTGGTCTGATAACCTCCGACGCAAGATGTTTTCTTCCTTTTTGTTTCACAAGGGCAGGAATGAATTTTGTTAAACAAAAGATACAGTTATGTTTAAAGGGGCTCCGTCGTCAAAATGTAAACAAAACGATGATATTTGCAGTTTTTTGAAAGGTGATATCACACTGGATTTTCGTATTTTTTTCAAAATGAAAGTTGCTGTTTGGGCATCAACCCTTGTACTTCACAAAGGAACAAACCAAACATTCATATCTTCTACGATTGCTCGGATATAAGTGGATTTTTAACGGTCACTTCTTGTGGCTTGGGTGAAGCCACCAAGCAAACTGCAGAGAACAAAGGATGAACAATGGATAATCCCCGACACGTGCGAGTTTACGGATTTGTTTACTGTTTGACGACTGAGCCCCTTTAAGACAAAGTGATTTAGCAGCCTCAAGAATATAATTCACACCTTCAACGCAGCCGACCGACCGTAGTGTGTTTCTTTCTCTGTTATCTTGATTTGATTGAGTTTACTCAAAGGTGTGAGATCTATTGGTCAGAAAGGCAAACATAATATAAATATTTCCATTAATATCCTGGGTGCGCCAAAAGAAACTATGCTTGTTTGACAGGCCACAATAAATCGTACACCTGACCAATTTTAAAGATTCATGACTTAACCTTTAGCAAAAAGCCTGAATTCGATTCTAGAATTTTTGCAAATTTTTCTGTTATAAGTTTTAAGAGCTAGAAGCGAGTTTCTTAAAATTTTCATTCTCGAAAACCACTGAAAACGATTAAGATACGTCTATCAAATTTTCTAAAGAATCAACATGAATGGACAAAGAGAAAACTTTTTCGTGGTGATTTGGGATCTACAAATCGATTAATTAATCGATACAATTAATCGATACAATTAATGGATTTCTAAATCCCAAATCTACACGAACAACTTTTCTCTTTGTCCATTCATGTCGATTCTTTAGAAAACTTGATCGTTTTTTTATCGTTTTCAGTGTTTGCGAGAACGAAAATTTTAAGAAAATCGCTTCTAGCTCTAAAAACTGAAAACAGAAAAATTTGCAAAGATCCTAGAATCTAATTCAGGTATTTTGCTAAAGATTAAGTCATGAATCTTTAAGATTGGTCCAGTGTACGATTTATTGTGGCCTGCCAAACGTGCATAGTTTATTTTGGCGCACCCAGTATCTAAACTGCATGTCATTGGAAAGAAGATGATTAGCTTTCAGAGGGTATATATTACATCTACTCAAATCTTAGCAAATCTTTTAAAATTTCATTGACATTGGGGCTGCGTTCCTTCTGAAACACCCTGTAGAGTTCGATTATTGTTTGTCGATAACTCAGTCAGATCAAGGAAATAAGGGACCGGTCATTATTTCTTGCCGGGGAGGGGATGGAAGACATTTTTTCCATAATAAATAAAAGTTAGAATACAGATAACAATGCAACTCAATTTTATCTACTGTTGAGATGGAGGCAAAGAACACAATGTTATCAAGTCGCCTCCAAACTCAACAGATCAGATTAACTACTATTTTACAACAAAATGAAAAGATTACACCACTTAAAAGACGATACATAAACAAAAAATACTATACATACAATATAAAGGTACTGTATTTGCATGATCGTCATCCAAGGCCATATGTTCGGGGCTACTCCGCTCCCCACCCCAACGAGCGCGGAAGACCTACCCGCAATCCCCCGGTAGGGGGTATGAAAATAGTTTGAGATGATCCTGAAATTCTTAAAAACCTAATTTTTCTGGAAGTAAATTCACTTCTAACACCAATTCTTAAATGCAACTGCTTTCTCTTTTCTCGTCACATTTGAAATGGTATTTGTCTTTATTGTGCCACTTTGACGATGTAAATCTTCATGCACTTGAAATCATGACAGTATAGTGTCACTTTTACCGTATATACACGCACTGGAAGGGGGGCTGAAATGTTTTCTATATTTCTTTTTTTTTTTTATATTCAATATAAAAATTTACAACAAAGTTACCTAAACACTACCTACAATCTACTATACCACACTACAAGGACGGGGACCAGGAGGAGCAAAATGTCATGTCTACCCCCTGGAATTAATATAAACTAAAATACAACTAATACAAACTACTATACATACGCTACAACTAATACAGATAGAAATTCTAATTATAAAAACATTTTACAAATAAATATTTGAGCCGGTTTCACATTAGATGTCAGGCCAAAATATAATAGTGAACAATCGGAACGCCGGCCGAGGAAGCAACAACGACAACAACTGTCCCCGTCACTGCTCCCCACCCAAGGTCCCCATCGCTCGAGACACCGCTATCGTGTCTGGATTTCTAATATAAGCCTAACATCCAATGTGAAACAGGCTTGCAAAGGAATATATGGACAGGACTCTACGACAAGAAACTTTACGAAAATGGACTTAGTGGTTTGGTGACGTTTAACTAGATTTACGGTGATCTCAACTGAAGCGACCAGTTGCGTGGATGTAATGTAGAGTCAACTCGAGTATATTTCTGTTGAGGTCCTTTGGAAGGTCTTTATCGCCATATAATAAAAGTTGCGTCAAAACCTCATTTGAAAGATCGATATGTTCAAATGGTCACAGCAAATCAAACACTCTAAGCGAGAAGATTTTGACGTTCAACCTCAAAGGAGGGGCAGAGCAACAAAAAGTGTTCCGTAGTCTCTATACCATCGTTTGTAGGACACATTGGATTTATGGAATCCCTAAAATTGTGCTTGAATTTGTGAAAGCATAACTTAAAGACCCACTCTAAGTTGAGTCAGATAGGATAATCCTATTTGATCATGAATCCCAAAGACAGATTTAGCAGGGGGGCCGATAATTGAAATCAGCTTTCTCTTAAAGATAGCGACCGATGGTGCAAGTCTAACCTCCGGATCTAGTTCATTCCATTCTGACAGGCAAATGGGATAAAAGCTAGATTTGAATTTTTCTGTCCTTGCCCTTATTCGCCCAATGACATCCTGATTGCGAAGAGAGTAATGCGACTGCTGAAGTTGAAGGATTGGATCAGCTGTATATTCTATAATATTGGAGGGGGCACAAACATTTTCAGGAAAATAAGAGAGGGGTTACGAAAATGCCATCAAATATTTGTAAATGTTTACCTCCCCAGCAAGAATTAATGACCCGTCCCTAAATTACTAAACCAATATGAACCAAGATAATTTCAGGATTACTCTTTTAGTTAATTACGCACTCTGCTGTCAAGGGAGATTTGAAACAAAATTTGTGCTAACTTTTACTTTTGTTTTAAAGCAACCCAGTAATTTACTAAAGTAAAAGTTAGCACAAATTTTGTTTTAAATCTCCCTTGACAGCAGAGTGCAGGGAAACTTTCTTCAGCATTTCAAGGTATTGTTGTTTGCTGTAAATAATTTTGAGAGGGCATGAGAACTTTCTAACGAATTTCACTTTGCAGGAGGAACTGGCAAAGAAAGATGACCGAATAGCAATGCTAGAAGATGCACTACGGGAAAGCGTTAGCATAGCTGCAGAGAGAGAGGAATTATTGGCTCAAAATGTTGAATTTTCGGAAAGTGCTGCTCTTACAATACAGCAATTAGAAGCAGATAAAGATAGATTGACTATGGAAAAAGGAATTACAAATATCAAAAATTCATTTCTTATCTTATCATTGGGTGAAAGAGATTCTTTACTAGCTGCACTTAAATCAATGAGAAAGCGAAGTTTAGATGAATTAATGAATATCAAGTATGTGTTTTTATTACTCTATTATTTCAATGTTTCTGTTTCATTGTCAAACAATGTATGGGATATGTGAAGCAAAAGCTCTTGTTGAAAATGGCCTACAACTCATGATCAAAGGCATGTCGGAACAAAGGAAACGCAACTTGTCAGTTTATTTGTTTTAAGACTCTCTTTCAGGGCAATAATATGGATATTATTTTCAGTTTCCGTCTTAATTCCACTTTATGATTTTATTAGTTATGCTAACTTTGCACAGGATTATAAACGAGTTTAAAATTATCAATAAAATGTATTCATGCTTCTTAGGCCATTTTATAGCAGCTTTGTTCTGCAAGACTGATTAATTGGAGCTTTTGGATTTAACAAGAGGGTTTGAAAATGACAAAAATATGGAACATTCTTCAATCTTTGCAACAAGAAAATTCAGTTTTTACGACTAAAGCGCAAGCACTTTTACTGCAATGATTTTTTCAAACACGTGGCATGCTATTGTATTAAAAAACAAGGGCAGATTTTGTAACACAATAGCATGAGTTGCTTTTGTTGACACCTCCATTCAAAGTGATGAGCGATCGCAGACAAAGGAAATTCCCTCAACCAGTAATTCAAAACAAACAACGCCGCAATAGTTTCTCTAAATCCCAGGTAGTCAGCGTGCTCGTTGTGCATTCCAGAAAATTGTTTTTAAGAGCAAACCCGAGCTTATATCGAAAGAATAAGGATATATTTACACATCTACCTCGGACATTTTATTTCTTTGGTTCAGAAGCCGAGCAGTAAGTGTTATAATTACACAAACAAACTAAGAGTATTGAATCGCCTCCCAGTCGGCTTTTGAACCAAAAAAATTAAATGCCCAAGGCAAATATGTAATAAATCCTTCTTCTTTCGATATATGCTTATGTTTGCTCTAAAAAACAATTTCTGAAATGCACAACGAGCGAGCTAGCTATCTGGGTTTCAGAGAAACTTTTGTGGATTTGCTTGTTTTGAATTACTGGTTGAGAGAAAATTCTTTGTCTGCGATCGCTAATCGCTTTGAATTGCGGTGTCAACCAAAAGCAACTCTTGCTGTTGTAAATATTTCCTTGTTGTATTAAAATGGATTTGCTATTTACATCTTTTGTATCACCACACAAACATGCCCGACTCATTGAAATTGGTTAGAAATTCACGATCTCAACTTGACTTCGGAATTGATTCACCATTTCATCAGTTTTTCAAAAGTGTTTCTTCTCTTGCAGACAGACAGCACTGCTCGCTGCTATCTCAGAGAAAGATTCAAACATTGCACTTCTTGAACTGCAGTCATCGTCGAAGGGTCGAAAACAAGAAATAAAACAATGCAAATTGGAAAAAGACAAATTAGTGAATGAACTCAAGGAACAGGTAAGAATAATTCGTTATTGACTCATCTCGATAAGGGTGGCAGTTGATACTTCATTGCCTGCTACCAATCAAGGGCAGATTTTGTAATACAGTAGCATCAGTTGCTTAAATTGACACCTCAATTAAAAGCGAGTAGCGACTGCAGACAAAGGAAATTCTCTCAACCAGTAATTCAAACCAAACGAGGTCGCAAAAGTTGCGCCGTTACCAGTGGGGCAAACTCTCGCCTTGTGCACGTGAAGGGTGGGTTTTGAGAGAGGTTATGTGCTTATGACGAAAGGAGAAGGGAAAATCTAAATTTCTTGCCTGGCGGATTTTGTTTATTTGATTCAAGAGGTGTGTCGCAATCGTTTCATTTAATTGCAATGAGAGTTGGAATACCTTCTGCTTGGCTTCTAAATCAATTAGCCAAAATCCGCCACGCAGATCTTTTCATTTACCCTTCTCTTTCCGCTATAAGCACATAACTTCTCTTAAAAAGCACCTTTCGCGTGCACAAGGCGAGAGTTTGCCCTGCTGGTATGGGGCAACTTTTGCGGTTTGGTTTGTCTTGAACTACTGGTTGAGATAATTTCCTTTGTCTGCAATCGCCAGTCCCTTAGAATTGGGGTGGGGATACAAGCAATTGATGTTCCAAAAGAGAAATTTGAAAATCGGCCATGTAATCAAATTTTGAAAATTTTTCAAACAGGTTTACTGATGTATTCAGGTATTTGTAACAACTTCAGTTCAAACGAATCCTAAATTTGGCCAACGGTCTTTCAGTCAACTTGCTAGCTGAAGTCCCGTTAGCAAGCTAGTTTTGTAGAAAATACCAAAATCTAAGAGTCTTTCTTCACTTCAAAAAGGAAAATATCTCTCTCAATAATTTGTGAAAATTTCGCTCCTTACGTAGGTAGGTAATCATATTTAACGTGGCTAGCCTGCGAAAGTCTGAGAGAGACTTATTTCCAGCAGGGGCCACGGATGTTTTACCATCAACCCACCGCAGCTACCAGATTTCCCTCACATGGCTCTGGTCGACCCGGGCTAGAGTTACGGACAGCGACCAAACTGTCCAGCGCGGGATTCGAACCTCGGCCGTTTTGACCTTTGGTTTACGAGTCAGTCGCCTTAACCACTCGGCCACGCGCTCTCAAAATATGTGACATGCCTGATTTTATGGACAGTCATTTCATATTGATTCATTGCTTTAGCCCAGGAAGCGATTGGCATCTTTTGATGTGAAAAGGTCTTTATTCTTCTTTCCTTGAAATATGTGACATGTCTGATTTTATGGACAGTCATTTCATATTGATTCATTGCTTTAGCCCAGGAAGCGATTGGCATCTTTTGATGTGAAAAGGTCTTTATTCTTCTTTCAGACTCAACAGAGAATAACAATTACAAATAACGAAGAAAATAAAGATGGTTTCTTATTCAAAGAACTGGAGGATGCGCCAAACGAATTGGTAAGTTTTTTCAATTTAAATCTTATTTTCAAGAGAGAAAGAATCCTATCTCCATACGGGATGTCCGAACAAAGTTGTGCCCCGTTTGTCTGCAGATTGCGACAATACGGCAAAAGAGTCTCGCCAAACTTTTGCATGATGGTGCTCTTCAGATGTTCATTTAAATTTTGCTACCATCCCCACAAAAATCCGTTGGAAAATTATGGAGCTATGACCTTCAGGAGACTAAATGTGCCTGACGACTGAAACCAGCGGTCAGCCATTTTGTCTTACTATTTTACAGCAATAAATAGCTTCATGGATTGAAAATGAAGCAGTATCCTCCAATGTCATAGTGAAAATTCCGATAATCCTCAGAGAGTTCCGCTATTCCTGGCCGCACAGAAAGTATTTCTTACCTCACATGAAGATACTTATCACTGCAAAATAGTAAAACAAAATGGCCGACCGCTGGTTTCAGTCATCAGGCAAATTTGATCTTCTGAAGGTCATGGCTCCATCATCGTTCAACGGATTTTTACGGGGATGGTAGCGAAATTTATTTGAACATCTGAAGAGCAACATTATATAACAAGTTTGGCGAGAATCTTTGTGCCAACGGGGCACATTTTTTTGGGACACCCTGCATATACGTGGGATGAAGCTTAATACCCCCTCATCATATTTTATTCAATAATTAAGCCATTGTTTGTTTTACAGATTTTGATAGGAAGCGATATTATTTTTTGAACTAATGATTTTCGCTAAGATCATGTTATTTGAAAGGAAATTGACAAAATATATGTTTAATTGTTTTTTAAAGCGAACTTGCAAGTGTTGTAGCTGCTTTCATTTCATTTCATTGTTATCAAAATTCAAGCCTTTTATTACTACTGTGGTTATCTACAATAGCTATAAAAACTAATTTCATGTACGATACAATACAAGGACTTTCTGCCAGGAGCGAGTGGTCGGGCTGCTTATACACTTTCAGTTAGGCAATTGAAATTAAGCTTGGTCGCACGAGGTCACAATCCGATCGATGACCTTCCAGTTGCTGGAAGATAAATACGTTAGGGAGACTTGCTCATGATTTTAGCACTTTCTCGACCGGACATTTTTTAGAAAATCCCTTGTAAAATCTTAACGGAGCGACCGATTTCAGCCAGGACGAATTCTGAAAGTTATTGAACATGGATATTCAATGGGATGTTGCAAAATATCATTGCTTTCATATTCAGGGAGCAGTAACTTTTCAAACGCCGGGCCTTTTTTACTCGCCCGGTAGAACTAAGAATAATGACAAAAAATATTAAGGTGTAAGAAGGAAAAACTACAGTAAGAACCCGCAAAATAGAAACCAGTGTTTTCAAAACAGCCTGTTTGGTTTCCTATTAAAAGGTCATTACTCTTGAAACAGGCTGAAAGGTTTCTTATCACATGGTTAAGAAACCTTCAGTTATTTCAACTTAAATCTTTAAAGAAAATCCAGAGCAAACACTATCGAACTATATTTCTTTGTTACCTAGCATTTGCTCTTTAAATTTTCTCAACCTTCGCATACATGCTAGGTATATACGTAGATTCAGATGCTCTTAATGAAGTCTTTCAACATGTTTGGCACCTGATTTTAACAAAGATTGTTAGATACGAGTTTATTTTGGATCCTCCCATGAGAAACCTTCCTAAATCAGGCTGAGAAGTTTCTCATATGAGGGCACCATTTCTCAAAAAAATCAGCCCGAGGTTTCTTCTGAAGTGGTTTCTATTTTGCGGGTTCTTACTGTAGCTGCAGCATGAATGACCTTAAGCATCTAGTCTCGATGATATCTTTTCCAACCAGGGCTGCTTTTTCGGCTGTTTAACTAAGTTCTGTTTTCTCAACAAGAATGTATTTATGTTTTATTTGTAGGTATTGCAGTCATTACGGAATCTCACGGACAGCAGTGACAAATTAGAATATTATATCGATGCTTTGATGTCATTTGTTAAGGAAAGAAATCTAGAAATTTTGAAAGAAATGCCAACTTTACAGAAAAGAAGTGCCAAGTCGTTGGATAAACTTAGGAATGCTAGTAAAAGCCAGGTACGTGTTACAACTGCAGTTGCATTAAATATTACAATGCATTAAATAGCATCCCACAATGGCTTTCCTTGGCTTCAGTAATTGTCCTGTAGATATGCATGTTTTCGACTGAGCGGGCTCCTTTTGTAACTTACCAAATAAATTCAAATTGCGTCACATGAAATTCCTGGCCTCAGTTTCAGATTCAACACCCAAATTTTAGTCTGGTTGCAAATTTTCATATCCTACTTGTTGCGATTTTTATTTTTTTATTTAATTTTTATATTCAATCAAAAAATTTACAATAAAAAAGTTACTATTTAACGCTACTTACAAACAAACTACTTTATAAACAAGTGATTCGTGGTACAAAATTTAAAAATAGCCTTAAATAACGGACTCATCATATTAAACCCATTAAAAACACCGAAATCAGTAGAAAGAAGACTATTAGCAAAGCATAGCATTAGCGTCATATTAAATGATTCTAGTTTCCTCTCTAAAGCTGAATTGGCAGCTCTTAAGAATCTATCTAATAATAGGGACATCGTTATTTTACGTCCTCATTCTTAATAAGGTTGATTATATTCAGAAGGTTGAAACACTACTATCGGATGCTTCCAAATTTAAGAAACTCGACTGTGATATGCTGGATCTTTGCGCCAAACGTGAGAATAAACTTATCCGCTTTTTGAGAGATAAACTCTTAAAAGATAAAGCAATTTCTGAATCTGTGTACCGAGAACTTCTCTTTACTGGTAGTACCCCGGGAGTAATGGTCTACCGAAGGTTCACAAAGAAAATTGCCCCGCTAGGCCTATCCTTTCTGCCATTGGCACATACAATTATAAGTTAGCTAAGTTTCTTGTACCAATTTTAAAGCCTTTTACTACCAATGAATATACCGTAAAGGATACATTTTCTTTTGTATCTGAAATAACATCTTTTCAGAAATGAAGATGTTATTATGGCTAGCTTTGATGTATCCAGCTTATTTACTAATATCCCACTGGATGAATGTATTGATCTGTGTATTGAATTATTGTTTGAAGACATTGAAAACTTGGATTATAGGGACTGTTCTCTCAACCCTTCGCAGTTTCGTAAACTACTGACTTTTGCAGTTAAGGACACTCATTTTGTCTTACTATTTGATCAAATTGATGGTGTTGCTATGGGGTCACCTCTTGGGCCAACCCTTGCTAATATCTTTATGAATGTTTTAGAAAAGAAATATCTAGCCAACTGTCCTTCTGAATTTAAACCTGTACTGTATCGCAGGTAATGATACATTTTGCTTATTTAGAAGCAGAGATCTCTTGAATTTATAAATCGTCAACATCCTAATATTAAATTTACGTATGAATTTCGGATTATGCTTTGCCATTTTTGGATGTACTTGTTACTCATGATAATGATACTTTTTCTAAGCTTATATAGGAAAAAGACGTTTACTGGTCTTTATACTGACTTCTCTAGCCTAGCCCCAACTAAGTATAAGATTAATTTAATTAGGGTTCTGGTTTATCGTGCTTTCCACATTTGCTCTTCTACCGCAATTTTCATGAAGAAATTGTTCGCATTAAGAAAATCTTAACTGAGAATTGCTTCCCCAAGAGCCTTATTGATCGTATTATTAAAAAATTTTTGGATCGCCAATTTAGGCCCAACCCCCCCAAAGAGGCGGATAATAAAGTCCCCCTTCTATTTTGTATATGGGCACTACAGTCTACAAATTAAGACTACTAGGTAGAATTATTAAGAAATGTTATCCTAATATCCAAAGTTATTTTTCGGTCCCCAAAACGCATTGGATCACTCTTTCCGTTTAAAGACCGCTTTCCTGTTACCATGCGCTCTTCTGTTGTTTACAAGTTTCAGTGTCCTGGCTGCCATGCCTCGTACTATGGAAAAACATCACGTAATTTGATTACTCGATGCAGAGAGCACTTGGGAATTAACAAAGCTGGTCTTAAAATAAAAGGGAGTTCTTCTGCCATAGGGGTACAAAATTTAAAAATAGCCTTAAATAACGGACTCATCATATTAAACCCATAAACGCAGTAAAAACACCGAAATCAGTAGAAAGAAGACTATTAACTCCTGTAAAAAACAACCACAATAAGCCTGTAACAAGAGAAAAACTGTTAAATCCTGTAAGACAAAACCGAATTAACCTTAAAACCTGAAAGGAAAGAAATAGGTTTATAACTCACCAGTAGCTGCTGAAAAGATAAACGTGGAAATCACCAAAAACTAGTTTCGTCGCACTCTCATCAAAACTACTTTACGATACGACAAAAACGATACCTTGGAGAGCAAAAGTATATGGCAATTTTGCAGCCATTACATAAAACTACAAGTCTATCTCAAGTTAGACATCCTCGAATAAAACAATTGAATTGATCATTCGTGACAAGTTTGCGTTGCCCAGATCTCGTGTGACGTCCAATTTAAGACAGACTTTTAAGACTATTACATGAATTAAATGAAACGACCACAAAAAGAATAGATTTTTATTTTATGATGGATGATAGTAAATTTGAAAATGCAAAAGGGATTTTACCGTTGATACTGACAAAGGGTGCAAAGTTACACTCTGAACGATTTCACGTTCAAATCCCTTATACATTTTCAATGTTGTTATTGTCATACAATCATAATCGCACACACTAGGGTTAGGAAAATTTGATCTTAGTAATCTTGCTTGATTTAGATTTTTTGCTGGATTAAAGTATATTTTTCTCTTTCAATTTTACTTTTCCCAACATTTGAGACCAAAAAAGTAAGCCAACATTTCAAGGACCCACGAAATAACTGTAAAAATGACTGACCCAAAAAATTAATTCTTGCACAAATTTTAGATCTAAAAAAGTAACCTGAGCATTCCTATTCGAAACATACCAGAGGACCCCCTTGGGAAAAAATTTTTCTGGCTCGTTCCCGTTATGATTTCACTTTGATATTTCTTTATCAACTGTGACTTTTTGGTCTAACCAGTTTTCTCTCTTTTACAGTTACTACGAGAACTTCAAAGGTGCGAAGAGGACTGTTCACAATTGAAGAGCTTTGTTGATATCCTATTAGAGAAATTAGAAGGTTAGATTTTGATAAAATTGGATTTACAAATATTATTCATTGTGCATATTCCTTAAAGGGGCTGGGTCACGTAAAGTAAACAAACTTCTTTCGAAAGGACGATTTTGCAGTTTTTTTGACAGGCCATATCAGACAGATTTTCCACTATTTTTCTCAAAATGAAAGTGCTATTTTGAAGATGAACTCTTGAACTTCAAAGAGAAAAAAACGAAAAAACCATACGTTGTAAGATTTCAAAGATATTAGTAGATTTTTAGTAGTAACTTTATTGTGGATTCACCCCATCCACCAAAATCTGTGCAAAACACAATGGCCACATTTGGGCAACAATATAGATTATAGAGATAATAGGTTTGTTTACGGTTACGTGACCCAGCCCCTTTAATCAAATTATTCCGTTTTTCTGTAAATAAAGGTCATTTCGTAGTGTAGGTTTTTTACTTATGATACCTATTGTTTTTTCATTCTCCCTCTGGAGATTCCGTTTAACTTTTCCTCAAATGTGGGTTATATTACTACTTGCTCTTTACTATTATCGTTCCTTCTTCTTTATTAACGACTTGCTTGTATGTATCACGCCATTTAATTTTCATGCCATGTTTCATGCCATGTCTGCCGATATATATTTCATTAGTTGATCAAATGCGTTCAGGACTTTAGATGCTGCCAATCACCTTAGGGGTGCCTTTTTGCTTATTTGTTGGTAAACATAAATATTATATCCATTATGTATCATTTTATATATAGATTTAGTCGTTTCATATTATCGGTAGAATAAATAATTGACATCATAATATCTTCATAAATTTTGTGAGTTACTAAATTGGGCTGTTTTGTATGTAATACATATATTACTATTGGGTATTCGTAGCCAGTTTTGAAATAGATCATTTTCGACTACCTTAAAATTTTGTTTAGGGTCATTGTTACTGCCGATGTTAACCTCGGCTTTGTTTTTAAGCTCTTGGTGTGAAATTACGTTGGAAAATTTCTACTGAAAATTTTGCATCTTTTTCTAATTTTCACTCAAAATTAACCGGGTGGGTGTCTATAGATTATGAACTCTTCTCCGCACGTAAATAGACGGAAGTCATTTGTCACATGTACGAGATTTTTTGAAATAAAATGCAACAGTGAACATTGAAAAGAATCAGTATTTTCTAAAACGTAAGGCGATATGGATTTTGCTTTTTTATGAACTAATGCAAACTTATGAAAATTTGATTGTTGATATTTTTTGAAGTTTTTCAAAAAATTTGGGTTTAGATTTAACTTCAAAGTTGTCTTCCAGACGGGGAAACAGGCTGATTTTTATGCGGAATTATCAGAGAGTTCCAAGGTTAGGGGCAGCGAGTAGTTTGCAGTAGAATTCAGCACAGACTTTTCGACGCAGCAAGTAACAGTAACGGTAATTGTAAAGATAAACAGTAACGGTAACGGTAAACAGTAACTGTAACTGTAACGGTAAACAGTAACTGTTAAGGTAAACAGTAACGGTAATGGTAAACAGTAACTGTAACGGTAAACAGTAACGGCAAACAGTAACTGTAACTATAACGGTAAACAGTAACGGTGAACGGTAACTGTAACGGTAAACGGTAACGGTAGCACAAGTAACGATAGAATTTCAGTATGGAATTTTGAAGATTTTCTAGTTGCAATCCGAGACACAAATTTTACATCTGTTTAGCCTAAACACATGAAAGACAATAAAACCCCTGCAAACAACTATTCTACAGTACCCGCCTTTTGTTTACTAAAATCTTCTACAGCCCCTTAAATCATGCTTAAATTTATTTGGATTTGGCAAGCGATCTATTGTGCTGATTTTGAAACAGCGATATTTCATTTTTAGGCCATCTTATATAGCGTAGTTAGTCATTTTGTATCAATCGGAATGTTATTATCGGAAGTTATTATCATATATCCATAAACATATTCGTTATTAAATCGTCAATTTGAAATTGTAAGCTTTATTAAAAGTAAGATTTTGAAATCAAATATCATTCCTTTCTCCGTTGTACCATAAAGGGCAGATTTCATAGCAGAGGTATCGATGCAGTAAATCCCCGCATGCATAGAAGAACGTACAAAAATAAAAACCTACAGGCTATCTTTCCTGAATTAATAATCAAGAACCTGTCTCAGTTTGACGAAAAAATATGTCATCTTAACATGGGTAATAAATTAGAATTTTTTAGCATCCTTATGAAGTTCATTTTTGTCCCTGTTGGCTGTTAAAATGGGAACCTCTTCTCTCGCTGTTTTTGAGCTTAGAATTCGTTATTAGGAGCATAGTAATATTGCCAAAACAAATAACAGGGCTGAAAATCTCTTGATGATGACTCATAAGGATCTTGCTTGAGGAACCCTTCGAATAAGAACCTTTTCGGACCTTGATGGCCTGGAATTAGGCCAATGGGTCAGTCATTTATACTTCTGGGTACCGGGGCGGGTTAGAATTGATGGGGGTATGAAAACTATTCAAAGGGAAATTGAAGGTATTAAAATTTCTTTGAAATTTTAGAAAGCTACGAAATTTTTCAAGGTAAATCCTTTTAGAAAGTGGATTCAATAACATGAAAAGGCTTATGGCCTACCATATCTTCGCACACCCGTAAGGCACACCCGATTTGTGGTCGCAAATTTTGGTGTGTCAATCAAAAGCAACCGATACCGTAGTTACAAAATCTGCTCTAATTCGTATTAAGCATATTATAGTAGTTGCATTAATTATTTGCTTACGACTTTAGGATAATAGTTGTTGACATATGTATTCCTTGTGGCATAAATTAGATTTTAGAACGCATTATTATGCATTGGTTTATGTATACGCTTCTGTTCAAATTATCAATATTATTCCATTGCTATATTCGAGATTTGCATTTCTTCGAGGTTTCTGATTGGATCATAATCGAGGAGAAAGTTCAGTAATGCAGAGTGATTTACTTGGAGAGGAATACACCGGATGGGATGAGTCTATGAGTGGTAGGACACAATTGGTTTGGATTGGAATAAATTAGGTACTTTGCCTACCTTGAAATGCCATAAATCTCCCTTCCTTGACTTTGGCAGCCTTTCACAATAATAGCAGAGAACCCAAGACGTCAAAACAATAAAATATGGCTGAGAAAGGCTGCCAAAGTCAAGGAAAGGAGATTTATGGCATTTCTAGGTAAGCAAAAAACCTAATTTATTCCAATCCAAACCAATTGTGTCCTACCACTCATGATGAGTCATGAAAAACAATCCCCGCCAGCCTCACTCCATATGGACCCTCAATTTACGCTCATCTCATTGAGTTGAATTATGGTTGTTATTGTCGCTGCGCTGATCTATCGCTGCATTAGTTGTAGCGTTATTAGTTCAGGCAAAAGCGAGACTACGACATGTAATGCAGGGCCACTGCTCCCTGGCTACAAAGGCAATCGTACTGACAAACACGTGATTTAATAGAAAATGCGTTCAAAACAATTTCAATATTTGCTTCACTGAAATTTACGCCATCCTGAACTTTAGAGGGTTTTCTAGAGAAAAAACCTCCAACAAACTTTCAAAAGATCGAAATTGAATTTCCTATTATTTCTAACTTACAGCAATTTTTGCAGCAGCAATTTTATCGTCCAAAGAGGAAACAGGTAAGGGGGCAAGACATGCTAAAACGCGTCGAAATCTTACCGTAAGGCAGAAATGTTGTAAATTTTTGATCATGACTTTAGGCCTGTTTTGCAGTTTTCTTGAAGAGGTTTTCTCAATATCTGTTATAATTTTAGAATGGATTGGACCAATTTGGCAAATTTTATCATTCATTTAAACATGTTTGCTAAACAATAATATAATTGCCAACATTATTGCCTTGATATATAGGGGGCAAAGCCTATAGCCTTAATTTTTGCCCAAAAATTGAGATTTTCAAATCGGTCGATTTTGCTGAAAAAGCAAAGCCAATGGCCTTACTTACTGCCTAAAAAGGTGACTCTTAAAATCGCCCAATTGAAACCGAAATAGCAGAGCTTAAAGTAGTACCTTTCGCCTAAAGATAGGGATTTTCAAAATCAACCTATTTTGCTGAAAAAGCAAAGCCTATAGCCTTACTTTTTGCCAAAAATAACGATTTTCAAAATCGGCAGTTTTTACCATCAACAAAGATATCATTTCCACCAGGATGGATTTCTTGTCAGAAACACATATTCAGACGAACAAAAGAAAATTGAAAATCACATGTCAGTAACACTTAAGCCGCTCATTGGCTAAACTCAATCAACATCCGCCAAAAGTCAAAGCCTGTGGCGCCAACTCCAAACAATTGCAACGTGAAAGGAATTTGTTTTCACGTTTGTTTTCACGAAGGAGTTCGTTTTCACGCTGCAATGGTTTTGAGTTAGCGCCAAAGGCTTGATATTTGGCGGCTGTTGATTGAGTTTAGCCAATCAGTGGCTTCGGTGTTATAAACACATATTCACAGATTACAACTTGAATATGTACCCTGTTTTTTCTGATGTACAAATACATACAATGCATGCCCTGTCAGCATGTTATAACGAGTATTTCATCAACGGCATTAAAAAGCAGTCCTTATCTCCCTTTCGAGAATTGCTCAGTGTTTTATCATGAACGAATACCTTCGATCTTTGAAAGCATCTTTTGTGGCGAGCCTAGAGGTTGAGCCTTTTTTTATTGTCTCAGACTGTTTATGCAGGTCGCAGGAACATAACGAATGTCCAAACAATGTTTGATAGTTCAACGTAATTTTTACATGGTCCACCGCTATCCGAATCGAATGATGTTCAGAAGGCTCTATTCGTCAGTAGCCTCAGCTTCCTCTTTAGGAGCCCCGTCGTCTTGAAACGCAGCTGTATCTTCTATCGATTGGCGTGATTTACGAGATCTCTTTCGTGGGGTTTCCGTATCTTCGCTTTCGTCTCTTTGCTTGCTCACTGATCTGTGCTTCTTTCTACGATTAAATACAAAGCAGGATTACAAAGGTTAGTTCCTTCGTAAAAATATTCCAGAAAACATGAAATAAAAACACGACTGATCATTTAGATTTAGAAATGAAACAAATGAAAAACCATTGACTATGACCTGCTTTAACAAATCACAGCTGTATGTATGTACTGTATGTACGGTAGTGAAATTCAATCTTACAAAGGAGATACCTTTAAGACTGAAATTAGAAAAGAAGGAGAGAACAGTAACGAAAGAAGCAAAGAACAAAACATTGATTTGCTTCACAGTAACAGCAAAAGCAACTGCATTCTATTTTGAGACAAATTTTCGTTCGTAAAAACGTGATCTGCAGTCTCGATCTACAAATTTCCTTGCGTAGACGACAGCAAGTCAAATTTCACAATGTGCTTAAAATTGATTGAAAGTAATAACAGACCTTTTCGGCAAGGATATGTTCACACCCAAATCAAGTCATGTGATCAAACTCTTAGGAAGTTTTAGTATTGTTAAAGGGGCTCCGTCGTCAAACAGTAAACAAATCCGTAAACTCGCACGTGTCGGGGACTATCCATTGTTCATCCATTGTTCTCTGCAGTTTGTTTAGTGGCTTCACCCAAGCCACAAAAAAGTGACCGTTAAAAATCCACTTATATCCGAGCAATCGTAGAAGATATGAATGTTTGGTTTGTTCCTTAGTGAAGTACAAGGATTAATGCCCAAACAGCAACTTTCATTTTGAAAAAAAATACGAAAATCCTGTGTGATATCACCTTTCAAAAAACTGCAAAAATCATCGTTTTGTTTACATTTTGACGACGGAGCCCCTTTAAGATCATTCGAAAAAAGAAAGGCTACGATACCAGCGACGATCGTCGGACTCGAAGATGCTTGCGGCGAAGAATAAATAAATAAGTTCGTAGGCAGAAACACCACAAAACGGCGAAGAAACAACAGCAAAAGAATGTGAATCTTAGAAAGAATGTGAAATATAATGGGGCTATGATGCATCGATTTCGTGGGAAGGAAAGATAATAATTGTAGAATTTCTTACCAATTAGTTGACCAGTTCTCTAATTTGCATCTCTGTTGATCAATTTGAGTGAACAAGATCGGTAAACATTTGTTTGTTTGTCGTATTTTCATCTGGCTCTGTTCGTGCAACTGACAAACTATTTTTCAAGCTTCTCCTTCGCCTACGAACAGAACCAGGGAGAGATACGACAAAGAAACAAACGTTTACTGATCTTGTTCACTCAAATTGATCAACAGAGATGCAGATTAGAGAACTGGTCAACTAATGGGTAAGAAATTCTACAATTATTATCTTCCCTTCCCACAAAATGGGCCCATGGAAATATGCTAAAAAAATTAAAAGACATTTTATCAAGAGTTTAAGACTTGAATTGGGGGTCTATACGAATGAAAAGATAGCATTAGCCAAAACGCACCTGTCACTTTTATGTTCTCTGGAGGATTTTTCACGACGTGACGATCTTTCCTGAAAATGTAATGTGAAAATTTTTAACCATCCATCGAAAGTAGTATTCCAAAGCTATTCTAAACCATGGGTAGTTAGACATTGCTGGTGCGCTTTATACTAAAAAAAATTCAAGATTAAAAATGCATTTTCGTCATCATCTTCAGCTATCAAGTACGTACTGTCAAGATCAGAGACCACAGCTATAATTCAATTCAATTCAATAAAAGTAACAAACCTTATCCCTGGTCCTTGATCTCTCTTTATCTTTGTCTTTATCTCTGTCTCGTCGACTTTCTCTATCACGATGACGTCGTTCTCTATCTCGGTCGCGATCTTTGTCACGTGTGCTGTCTCTGTCACTAAATACGAAATAACATTTGATGAATTTTCATCAACAAAAAGGTCTAAGAAAAACAGGGCCACAAATTTCATAAGTTCATGCCCTTAAATGCGAGACGATTTGGATAGCTAGAAAACGCGAGCCTCCAATATCTTAGACTTGCCCCGAGTCTAAGAAACAATCTCTTCCGTCCGTCTACCGTTTCCTTTACAGTAGTTCCTGGATCCGCCACTTCCTGGATCCGCCATTCCAACATTCCGTCCAGGAATGGTAGATCCACGAAATGGCGGATCCGGGAACTACCGTAAAAAGGGAATGGTAGACGGACGGAAGAGATAGACTTGGGGCAAGTCAACCAATATCTCGGTTCAAACTCCTGCATATCTATGACTTCTTTAAGTTCTACGAGACGGAAACTTCCAGGGGAACACATGGCCAAGGGTGCATTTTACATAAATTTCTTTAATAACAGAACATCAAAATGAGTTAAAGTGTTTTAAATATCCCCGAAGGGACAGGCGAGAGGGCGTAAACACAATGACTGCTATATTCTTGGAGTCAGTGCTGAACAAGATATTATTAAAAAAGCAAAGGTATTTACAAATTAAAGGTTCAATACAAACTAAACGACAGGTAGAACAAACTCTAAATATTACAATGCTAAACCAGGCATAAAGCAAGTTAGGTTCATGTGTAAACTTTTAACTTAGTGACACCGATTTGTAGCTATGAAGCATTCTTTTCGTGCCATAGGACTTTCCCTCATATTTTGCACAACAGAATAATAGTGAAAATAAAAGTATACCAAGAAATAATAATTACCGATCTCTATGTTCCCTGTGTCTATCTTTATCTCTTCGCCTGTGCCTTCTACTTTCTGAATCACTTTCTGCGTCACTTCCGCCTCGTTCAGGGCTTCTTGAGAAATCACCGGCCACTGCATTCATATCCCATGGAGGGAACATGCCAGGCACAGGGCCACTCGGAGGCATAAATGGATCCATTTGACCTGTAATATGATTTAGTTGAATCAGTATTAGCTCTACAATTCAATTCAATTTTATTTGTGAAATACAAATCTACAGGGTTGGGAAATTGCACTACTTTTCAGTTAGCTACAAACGACAAGTCTTTGATGGACTATATCCCAAAGCCTCTCCCACGTGCACAAAATGGAAAATGAGGGGATCATTCCCCAATCAGGCAACCATCCTAAGGACCGTAAGCTTTTCTCTGAAGAAAGAACAACAAAGGCTCAGTTCATACTGCTCCGTTTTTGTACAAAAACAGAGAGAAATACTTCCGTTTTTGTGAAAATGTTCACACTGATTCGCACAAAAACGGCAAAAACATAGGTTTTCGAAAACGCTATCAAGAGTGGATAACCACAAAAAGGGAGGTCTTGAAAACTCTCTGGATCAACATGAACGCACAAAAAAGGAGGTTTTTGAAAATGCTGCAACATTCAATAATAATGAGTTTCAAAAATCCGAAGCAATGTGAACACAGAAAAACGGATATTGTTGGCTCTGTATTTGTAAGCAGATGGATTAATGTGAACGGACTAAAACGGATGCTTTCCCAGCTGTCTTAAATAAATACAGCTAAAGGAAAGTGACGAGACAGTCGCTCATCACTTCCTATCTTCATCTGAAAATTGGAATACCTAGAGTTTCCATTGCCTGAATCATCAAAACCTTGAAAACTGCTGATACTGTTGAAAATATTGGAATGTTTGCAGTTGATTCGCAAAAAGAGTAATACAAGAACCAGAATGGCTTAAATAGTTGTACATACCTCTTCCAAACATGTCTGGAGCACCTGGCATCCCAGGGGGCATCTGCATTCCTGGAGGGAATCCTACAAAAGGAAAAGGTTTTAGTAAGGTAAAAAGATGTTGGAAAAACTACACATTTTCAATATTAATCTCAGTTTCCTGTTGGTAGTCATATCCGATTCACACTGAAATATAAACTGGTCTTCAACAGGCGCAACGAGAGTTCGATGTGAAGTAACACTAACGCTTTCCTATATAATATTATATAATATGATATAATATATAATATATATAATATATATAATATATAATATATATGATATAGGAAGGTATTAGTGTTCCTTCACATCGAACTCTCGTCATCGAACAATTACGCAGTACAGAAGTCAACAAAGGAAACACAATGCAGCTGTAGAGAAGTGCAACAAATAAGACACAAAGGTATTACAATTAACTATTTTGAAGTTTTAAACTTATTGTCGTTCAATCAACCGCCTGGGCTTCCTGTGGTCGAGTGAGGTCAAACTCCGGATGGGTGACCTCTACGAGGCCTGACCTCGCACTCACTTCGTCGTCTTTCGGAAGGAACGTCAAACTAGGGGTCCCATGCCTGGATGAGGTATGCATAGTGGGCTCTGAATTAGCTTTAAATAGATAGAAATCCTTCCAGCCCACTTAAAATAAATCACTGAAAAAAATGAAGCCGTTACCTTCAACTCCAAACATATGGGGTGGCATCTGCCCTACGGGCGCTCCCATAGGCGGCATCATATGTTGAGGGGGTCCAATCGTCGAGATAGGGGCTGTCCCACCATCGGGAGCTGAGCCAGGTACCTGTGGTGCAGCAGAGCTAGTAGGTGCACCAGAGACAGCGGGGTTGGCCATACTGACATTTGGCTCACTTTGAGGTACGACGGGGACTTGCAGACCTGGACCCATTGGGGGCTGCATGAATGGGGGTCTCATCCCTGGAAGTAGATTAGGATGGCGATGAAACATTCTTGGTGGAGCTACTTGCATGGGTCCTGCAAAAATAAAGAAAATCATAAGGACACTACTTTATTATGTGCGGGGATGACTGAATGGAAGCGCAATGGACTACCAATCTGGAGGTCAGTGGTCCACAATAATAATAACAATAATGATATGTAATATATAATAATAATATATAATAATAATATAATAATAATAATTTCTTTCTTTAAGGTTGGCTCTTTTCTAGCTGAATGCTAATTAATGCCAACCGAAACCTTACAATAAATTATATCTATATCACAAAGAGTGTATACAACTAAAAAACTACAACTATAAAAACCCTAAATTATCAACATACAATTTACATAGTCTACAGCTGCAACCGAAATCGTAGTTTTTATTTTTTCCTTTGAAATCGCTTAGTGTCTAGGACTCTTTTATGGAACATGGCATTGCTTGCCATATCCTAGATCCAAGAAAACGTGCATTTCAATACCATACCCTGTTGTTTTTGATTACAAAGTACTTTGTAATCTAAGAGGGGGCTCCAGGTCAGGAAGAAAGAAAGAAAGAAAGAAAGAAAGTCCGTCACGCTCGTTAAAGCAATTGATTAACGTTTTATCTCTGCTAATTGGCACTGAAATAAAGAAAGCGCACAGAAAGCGCATACAAGACAGAAGTTTCCCGCGATCCTATAGCAACATTTGACGTCGGCTTATTTCATGTTAGACAGATTTGACACCATAAGATGGATAAATCACCACGATGTTTACCCTGGCACAACAACAAATTTACCCAGAATTGGCACGTTCTTGACTTCATTAGCAGCTTAATTATGTTGAAACAATCGTTTTCTAGAACGAACGCATCATTAGCCACTTATTGATGGTATTCATTATACAAATAAGTCAAGTTTAGAGGATGATGTAACCGGCGGCCTGCACAGAGGCTAGCATTCGCAGCATCACCGAAGGTAGAAGGACCCCCCTCCTACACAGCTACAGATGCAAACGTCGCAGGTGAAGTTGAGAGGAAAGGTGCAGAATTACAGCAAACAATGGCGCATTGACTGGGGGAAGGCACGTGGTCACACTGAACCAAAAGATCTCCATGCAGAATGATTCTGCACAGAGGTTATCTTCGTGACTGCTTGCCTCAAATTAGAAGCCCGCGAATAGATACATTCTGCAGGGTTCCGTATAAGCAATTTTGCGTTATCGTGAATCTCACATGACATCTAATTTGAGACAGATGCACCAATAGTTTCATGCACGAACTAAGCAAACTGGGGGTAATGACTTTTGATTTTTTGCGTATCATCCTCGTTTGACATAAAGATCAAAATATTGCTTTCAAACGATTCTTGTCCTTATACAAGGCGCTTGATTTTCTATTGAAGGCAACTTTAGCAGCAACACGCATCTCTCTGACTGTAGCAGCATCAATGATCATTTGGGCTTATGGAGAAATCAATATTCAGTTTTCTTATGCTTGCTTAGCTCAGGTCATACTTTGTAATCATCCAAAAGGATCTTATGTTTGGTTTTGGTGCCAAAATATTTTGCCACTACGAAGGGTGTATGGTATATCTTTTTCGACGAAGATTTGTTTCATGAAACTAGGATTGAGATTGTTTTAAG
Organism: Aurelia coerulea; assembly: GCA_039566865.1. Taxonomy (NCBI): domain Eukaryota; kingdom Metazoa; phylum Cnidaria; class Scyphozoa; order Semaeostomeae; family Ulmaridae; genus Aurelia; species Aurelia coerulea. The sequence goes on from CM076943.1 coordinate 48,367,212, forward strand.
TTTTAAAAATTTCCGTAGCTCCGCGCCTCTAAGTCTCTACTTCATCAAAACTGCTATCAAGAGTGGAGGAATTTGCTATCTCTCTGAAATTCCAGGAAAAAAGGAATTACGAGGAGGGGTCACGCGGAGGAGAGGTAGGACCAGGGCACGGATTCGATAAACTTCGCTTCTCGGTGCTTTGAAAACTACTTTCGAATATTATAATATGGGTAGTAACGAAACAATGACAGAGTAATGATTTAAATTCCAGTCCAGTCCAGGTCAAATAGCAATTGTCATGTTATATATTGGTAAGGATCCTAAATGTATCCTAATAGTAGCGAAATTTATAGTCCAAGAAATCAGGTTTCTTTTTCATTTCATTTCATTTTATTTTTCATTATTTTTACACGGTAGCTCCGTCAATCGAGAGGATTGCTTTACAGGAGGCCGTGCCAAACTTTACAATATTACTAAAAATTACTAACAAATTACCTATATTTACAATCTAAAAGATAAATGAAAAGTAATAGTGTTAGCCTGAGAGAGGCAAATTACTCTTCAGCCTATTTTTAAATATGCCAAAATGGGGTGCTAGTTTGACATCCAAAGGCAATTCATTCCAAGTCTTTGCATCCCGGAAAGATATAGCTTTCTGCCCATTGCAAGATTTCATCCTTGTTTAAAGGCAATATGGAAGCAGAAGTTGTTTTCTTGGAAGAAATGGAGAATGATTACCTGGAAACTGTCGAGGAAATCCTCCTGGCCTTGCTGCAAAGTTCAATTCAGGTGGCTGAAAGCCAGGGATGTGTTCATCTTGCGGTCGTCTGCTTACTACGAACAAAGATATCAAATAATTTCTGAAACGCCCAAGAAACACCCCTCTCTAACAACCGGCTCTAGAAAAATTGCCTTCTTTCGAATACCGGGGAAGAAGATACCCTGAAAAATGCCATTTACCAGTCACATAAATATGCGAAATACCTCCCCCCCCCCCAGTTGAAGTTCCATTCATTCTCTCAAGGAAATATGTAAACACTACAGTCAAGAACTGCTTTATGGTAAAAAGTGGATAACTTCTGAAAAAACTCAATGAAAAGGAAACACAGAGAAATTCAAGGCAAATAAAATGCAAATACTCGTAGTTACAGCAAGAAAGCTTAATCGCACATGTTATGAATCGCAAGAAAAACTTGACAACGCAAATTTCAGACAACATGTACATATTGTAAAAGATTTCGAGGTCCAAAATGTAGTTCTGGCTAAATTTGAGGAAGGATTCGTACAAATATACACTTACTAAGATTTGTGCTACCAATAACATCAATTGTTCCTTCTTGTTTTCGATCAGGAGGAGGCCCAGGTTTGAATATCCCTGAGGAAAAGAGAAGGCTTAAATAAACTATGAGGATGAACATTGCAGAAAAAGCATGCCACAGTACGTCATTGCATCTACTAACTCTGCTCGGCAGCTTGCTTTTCTTTCCTGGTAACTCTAGCCAGGTTTTAAATGGGGGATGCATGTCTTCCACTAAGGCGGTGTTGCCCGAGCAAATTTTGGGTGCAAAGAGTTGCTTGCTAATTTAGCATTGTTTTGCGCTTCCCCCCTCTCCCCCTCACAACAATGTTGTTGTGTGATGATAAACTGGAGATGCTAGGATAATAACCTTGCAAATCAAAATTGTCTCGGGGGTGAGAGGTGTTTAAACCTAATAACGATGGTTAGAAATGTGGATTTTCAAGAAATGACCAAAGTGTTCCAAGAACTTTTCGGAGGCAATGTTGTTCTGGAAAATAAAACGGTCGTAGATTTGTCAAATCCATAACTCAAGAAATGTATGAGTATAACCACTTACCTGCAGGGTCTATAGTGTGAGAGGTTGGTGCACCTAATGTCTGTGGAAAAAGAAAAAACGATGAAGCGAAAAGATTGTGTAAAGCAACAAAAATCTTCTATGTGATTAAAATTTCATCTCAACGTAGTTTTCTGAACTTTTTCTGATGAAAAAGCGGGTGTGGCATGGTTGTTTTAAAATTAAAAAAAAAGTTTAAAGCAAAGTCCATCATATTCAGCAACCTTCATCTGGTAAACAGCCCTTCCATAGAACTAAGCCACGTTATTCCAAATGCCGAGCTAATGCACCATTATAAGCCCATTTTGTTGAACAGCTGTACCGCGTGTCCCAGAAAAAGTACACAGATTCAGTTGAGTCCAGCGAGATGAGAGATCAGCTTCAATGGATAATAAATTTCAAAATGTTCGTCGATCCCCGGGGGGGGGGGGGGGAGTGGGGTACTTCACTTGAATGTGTACGGGGTGTGCCCACGAACAATTTCTTTATACCCTGCTCTAGAATTTTTTGCTCAAAATGATAACCCATTCTAGAAAAAAATGGCGAAAAGTATACTCCAAAACATGAACATTTGACCGAAAAACGACCCGATCTAACAAAATATCCCCTTTTGCCATATTTTGACAACCTGCTCCAGACAAATTGCCTTATTTTGATACCCTCAGCTGGAAAAAAATGGTTAAAACGATACCATTAAGAACGGCACATCCCCATCGGACAAATATACTAAGTACCTCCCCCTGGGTCCTCGATAGTTAACTCAAACAAAGACACCTTGTTTGTTGATATTAGTGCTTTGAGAGCTGAAATATCAACCTTGAAAGTTCAATTTTCCTCCATGTTCAAACCAGAGAGAGCTTTGGCTATTCGGCCCAAAAAATTCTTCAAGCACATTGAAATTAAAAACTAAATTAAAGGAAAACGAAAGAATGCACAATAGGTGACCTCTAGCAAACTGAATATGATATGATCTAAATTTCGTTCAAATTCTGTTAAGGATATTGTTTATTTATTCGCTGTGATTCAAATATATATCGGGTGAGCCAGAAAAAAGTTCCCACATTTGAAAATTCATAGCACCAAGAGTACTTCGCTGGTTTGAATGATTCAAATCCTAGTTAAAAGACGAAAAATCGAAATATTTTTGTGATTTTTCTCGCCGTCTTACCAGCACTAGAAGTATAGGTAAATTCAACTTCATAGAAACTTCATGATTACAGAATGACTGAAAAAGGGCCTAAAACATTGATCAAATCGTTAATACTCTCCTCATGCAGAACAATACGCAATGGGCATTTCACCTCTCTGATGTGTTATAATACATTGATTTTCAAACGAATACTAAAGATTTTAAATCCCATGGCAATAAATGTGCAGAGGATATCTTTAAAACACGAGAAAATGCATTTTCTTTATTGTTGTGTGCCAGGAGTGCCTTATGATTTGATCAATGTTTTAGGCCCTTTTTTTAGTCATTTTGCAACCATGAAATTTTTGTAAAGTTGAATTTCCCTACATTTCTAGTGCTCGTAAGACAGCAAGAAAAATCACAAAACTACTTTGATCTTTCGGCTTTTAACTAGAATTGGAATCATTGTGAAGTACTCTTGATGCTATGAATTTTTAAAAGTGGGAACTTTTTTATGGCTCACCCGGTATTTGGTTGGGCCAAAATGCCCAAGCTCTGGTTTGGAGTTGGCAGCAAATTTGAGCTTTCAACATTAATATTTCAAAATAGCCTTAAATAACGGACTCATCATATTAAATTCATAAACGCAACAAAACACCGAAATCAGTAGAAAGAAGACTATTAACTCCTGTCAAAGAAACAATAACCAAAATAAGCCTGTAACAAGAGAAAACTGTTAAATCCTGTAAGACAAACCGAATTAACCTTAAAACCTGAAAGGAAAGAAATAAGTTAATAACTCACCAGTAACTGCTGAAAAGATAAACGTGGAAATCACCAAATACTAGTTTCGTCGCACTCTCATCAGTTTGGTTCGTGCGAAGAACAAATTACCAATAAAAACAGGCCACTTTTATAGCAGACGAACAAAACAAAACCGACACGCCATTAGCACCTAAGCCACTTGTTGGCTAGTTGATTAATATTTCAATACTCAAAGCACCAATATCAACAAAGAAGATATCTATTTGCAAGTTAATTATCGAGAAACATTTTGGAAATGCTTAGCCATCATTGATTAAAGTTAAATTATCATCGCATAGGCCCGCCGAATCTGTTCATTCGATTTGGGATACCCAGTGGTTCAAACTAAAGAATAAAGCAGACTTGATAACGAGGATGGCCTCCCATACCACCTAGAAGCTGACAAAGAATTCTTCTGCAAAATATTCAGATTGCCAAAGTCAGCCAAGAAACGTTAAACATGGCGACCCCTACCCATATATAGTCTTAAAAGATAAGCTTTCTTGTAGGGGCTCCGTCGCCAAACAATAAACAAATCCGTAAACTCGCACGTGTCACCAATCATCCATTGTTCATTCATTGTTTTCTGCAGTTTGTTTGGTGGCTTCACCCAAGCCACCAAAAAGTGACCGTTAAAAATCTACTTATATCAGAGCGATCGTAGAAGATATGAATGTTTGGTTTGTTCCTTAGTGACGTACAATGATTTATGCCCAAACAGCACTTTTCAGTTTGATAAAAAAATGAAAATCCCGTGTGATATCACCTTTCAAAAACTGCAATAATCATCGGTTTGTTTACATTTTGACGATGGAGCCCCTTTAACAAAATACAGTAGTGTCCCGCATATAAGAAACAACTTTTTCAATTTCAGGTCTGATGCGTTTCTTATAAAATGAGATAAACTTGCAAATCAGGGTAAAGTTTCTTATTACAAAAATCATATACTGTTGAACCAGACATGATCTCTATTGATGATGATTATTTTGAATTGTATTTGTAAATTTTCACTTCCAGAAAATGCTACAGTTATTTCAGGAAGGTGCTTTTTGCATACAAAATTCTTTTTTTCATTTGAATAGGTACAGTTCAATACAACTGGAAAGCTGAACAATTCCAAGGTTTCAATCCATAGTTTTTAAATAGAAACAAGCTTTTTTCAGACCTGAACAAGTTTCTTATAAAATGGGGTATCATTTTGAAAATCAGGGTCTGTGTTTCTTAAATTTGTGTTTCTTATATGCGGGACACTACTGTATTCACAAACATGGTATAAGTGCTGCTCCTGAAACTCACATAAATTTTTCGTTGCCCACTAATATCCATCCGTAATCGTCGCTGTCTTTCGCAATATTGTTTCCAGGTATCTTCACTGAACCCATAATTGAAATAATCCGTTATATCAGCACCTGAAATTATGATTTTATGGAGAGAGGTATTAGCTGCAACCTAAGGCATGGCAATGACGCTCAAATTCCAAAGGTGCGAACCACGTCCTTTGGAGTTGAGACCATAGCCTACCTTGGAAATAAACTTTGGCAGTTTTTACCGCACGAAATAAAACGATCAAGCACCCTTCCTATTTTCAAAAAACGAATTAGATGTTGGAATGGCGAAAAATGCAACTGTAGGCTCTGCAAAACATACATTCCAAGAGTTGGGTTTCTAACATGATAAACATTTCTTGGGCCTTCTCGCGAGGATGGGGGCGGTGCACTGCTTCCCGGTGGGATGGGGGATGTGCTGTGCGGGATGTGAGGTCCCCTTCACGATGCAGGCATTGGGCTGCGGTTGAACTGGGGAATTGCTCCCTAGCGGCGACCGCAGCTTAGGATATGCGTGTGGGGGTTCCCTCGCGCGGTGTGTCCGCCGTCTCTCTGGGAGGTGGGCGTCGCTCCGTACCTCGTAGGGAAGGCATGCTTTTATCTTGTATATAATCCACTAAATGTTTTTATTGATTAGCTTTAGGAATTAATTTGTAAATTTTGTAAATTTTTGTAAAGTAGGCCTAAATTAGCTGTAATTAAGCTATTCTTTTTATTTTACTTAGCCTACATTAAATAAATTATTGATGATGATGATGATGATAATAGTTTCAAATCTCCAAAAAGGTTGCTGTAAAACTTTATGACCTATTCGTTTGAATGGCTTGAATGGCGTCCAACTTAAAGGCCCGCAGCTATGGCAAACGTTACCACCAACAATTCGCAATTCAGAATCCGTTTTTGAGTTTAAAACAAAGATAAAACGTTGGTACGGAGAAAGTTGTCCATGCAAATCATGCCGCGTTTTGATTCCAAATTTGGGCTTTTTATAATAAATATTTCTAGATATCTGCTTTTATGTTGTATACTTTTGATGACTTGTAAATATTCTATCCACTATTTTCTTATGTAATATTTGTATTTTAAAGTTTTAACGTTTGAATTAATTATCTAATTACTTTTAGTTATCTTTGTATTTTGATCCAACCAACGATAAAGAAATTGATAATAAAAAGAACTTCCGCTACTTTGCTATAATTCTATTGTTGAACATTTCTGAAATCTACCAACTTTTTTCCTCCACTAATTTGGAAACTACGATGATTCTAAATTTCTTCAAAACTTTGCTTTAATTCTTTTTGACAAGAGAAAAAAGTTCTAATCCTGAAATAGACCTTTTTGCTATTCTACAAAAGAGTCTGGATCGAGCGATATTTCTATACATTTTCAATTCCGAAGTCCGATCGAGTGGCATTAGGGATTCTATTACTAATGAGCACATTCGAAAATTCTTCAAGATGACTAAAGATATCGTGCGATTCATATTCTTTTTTAGAATAGCTAAAAGGTCCATTATCGAAAGGAAGCAAACAGTACCAAAAATTCCTTTCAAACCAATCAATAGACCTTTTAGGTATTCTGACAAAAATGAGAATCCCTCAAAATTTTGCTACATTTTGTAGAATTTTCGAATGTACACAATAGTGCTAGAAGCCCTAACGCCACTCGATCGAGCCTCGCGTATAAAAATGTAAAAAAATAACGCTCGATTCAGGCTCTTTTATAGAATTGCTAAATGGTCTATTCAAAAAGATGTCATTTAAACTTACTTTTCTACAGATTTGATACCTATGCTGCATTTTCCCAAATACAGATAACACTCCATCACACACTGACACACTTAAACCAGCTTTATCTTCTTAACCAGGCTAGATTTCCACCAATCAAATGAATTCGATTTGCTTGATTGACCAATAAGAGCACAGGATGTGATAGTCTGGATTAGTTAGTTTAAGCCGGTTTAACTTGCCAGTGTGAATAGGGTATAAGATAGATTTATGACAATCTTTTGAAATGCCTCCATTCAACCTTTTTCCTTCCCTGTACAGTTTCAAATGGATGAATAACGAATTTCTTGCAAAGTAGATCATACTGGGTACGTTTGTAGGCAGAAACACCACAACACGACAAAGAAACAGCAGCAAATGTGTGTGAATTTACATTTTACCAATATTTCGTCCTGCCATGCAGGACTTCTTCAGGGCTGTTATGTGATAGTTATATTTTCAAGATGGACTCTCAGGGCATGCGCGTGTTGTCACGAGAGCAAAGTTTACTTGGTTCATTTATTACGATTGAGTAATACTACATACATCAAACTTCAACGTTTTTGATAAAAAATGGTTCAGTTATCAATTTCAGAACAAGGCCAATCAATGATTCTGAACTATTTTCGCATGAAAATCAAATGCGTATATTTCTTGAATTATTTAAATGCAATCATAATCACTTAAACTTATCATAGGATAGGGGGGACCTCTCCTCGATTAGTTTACCTATTGAGAGAGCTCCTCCTTTAAGTAATTCACTCCATACAACTTATCTCATTTCTCTGTATTTGTATATTGTATTAATTTTTCCGTATCAATGTATTAATTTCTGTAATAGCTTATGTCCTTGTAATTTAGTTATCTGTTGGTAGAGTAAGTTATAAATTGTATGTTGTGGATTTAAAATATATGAACTGTGCTGAACTGAAATTCAGGATTTAAATATGTACAATGATTTGAAAAGGAGAGGCTACACGTGATTGTTTAGGTGTGACGGCTACGCAGATACTATGTCGGTTACGCTTACAAGGCTTATGTTATATAGTAATGATAATAATAATGATAATTATACTAGTGTAATATAAGGTAATAATAACGATGATAATGATAATGATGGTGATAATGAGTAAGGATAGGTGACAAGAGAGCTCTGTTTAGTCTATTGGGTTACAAAGTGTTCGCTAAGCCAATGAGGTAAGTTTCTCTGGCTCGTCCAAAACTATCTCTGGTGTCATGTATCTGAAGTAGCGGTTTTATTATCAATTACTATTAATTCTTTATTCAAAGTAGGCTAACATACAATAGCAAATTCAAAGCTAATTAAGTCTTACTAACAAAAAATAATTTGGTAAAAATAAATTTACAATCAAAAAATACTATTTACATGTTCAAACTAAAAAACCTAGATTTGAAACAAAGATTCGACGAAGCCTACAGTTGCATTTCTCCCCTTTCCATGATTTCGTTCGGTTATTAAAAACAGCCAGGGAGCTAGAAGTTTTATCTCATTTGGTAGCAGCTGCCACAGTTTATGTCCAATAAACGGTGTGGTTTCAATGCCAAAATTTGTGGTCCTTGCATTTGGTTGCAAAAGATCATTGCCGATTCTTAGGCTGTAAGGCACATCATTGGTTACAAATATGTCCTCCATAAATTCAGGGTTGAGATTTACTTTTGTCTTATAAATTTCGACCATGAGCAACTGTAGGTTTCGTTGATAGACTGTCACTGAGTTGTCCCTTTCCAGCAATGTTTCAAAATCAGACTCGTAGGTCAGGTAGTAGCCGAGTGCCCGGGTTTACAGAATTGTATCATACTAACCTGGTTTTCTCCATGGTTTTTCATCAGTTCCTAAATCAATATCATATTCATAAATGGAAACATCTTTGACAGTTCCTACTGCATCAAGATCTAGACGTTTTGCATCTCCACTTGCACCTATGAAACAAAATGAAATACATTATTAACGTGTTGTGGCGCAGTGGTGTAATCCTCTGACTTTGCAGCCAGAACAGTCAGGCGGAGTGGGTTCGATACCCGGTAGGACCCCACCACTTGAGCGTCATGACAAGGGGTCGCGGACTCGATTAGGTCTGCTGTATTTCTGCGATCCCAGCGCTTGGCGCTGAAAAACGCAACTTCACCTTCACCTTCATTATACGCACACAATTTCGGATGATTAAATTGCGGACAAAAAGTTTCGGATATAAGACTTTCAGATCTTCTTCACAAAAATTTTGGACATTTTAGAAAAACTTCAGACGGCGATAGAAAATAGTCAATTATAAGCTTTCTTTGACTGTTTTGAATATTATATTGGGTGAGTGTGGCTCATTATATAAAAGAGTGCTCCAGTTGTCACAAGAACAACGAGAGTAATACATGTAATCAAGAAACCTGATGTGCTCTCCCGGTTATCAACATACAAACCACATGGCAACTCGTGAACTTTGTCACACGATGTACGCTTAGAAAGTTATCATTTTACCGATATTATGCTAGATTTTATATTTTGAAATTCATCAATGTCGAAAGTTGTTTCGATGACCATTGCTGAGGACGATGAAAATAATTGCGAAATGATTTTTTTTGAAAAGATAGAATATGCAAAAAGTTTCCTGAGCAAAACATTGGGTTTCAAACTCTAAAAATGCTTTCTTGTGATTTGTCTTCTCTGTAAAAATTGTCAAACACTAAATAGTTTGGACCACGAAAAATTTCGGAAATTACTAGTTTGGAACGTGTGAAAAATGCGAAAACGCTAACTTCCGAAATGTTTTAGTTCTAGGATTTTACCTCTAGAAGCATCAAACATAGGATTCATAATTCAGTTAACATGTTGCATAAATTCCCTCAATCCGAATCATGGGTTCTCAATAGACCATTTGCCAATTAAGAAAAAGAGATTGGTGCGAGCGCGGCCAATTTCGACAGCGCTAGTAACAGTCGGAAATCCGGGGAGTCCTCTCCATTACAGTACAAACGGCATGCCGACCCGGCCCGATTTTCTGACCCGAGTCTGCATTTGGAGCCGATGCTCGATGGTTACTCAACCAATTTTAAAACAGAAAAAAATGTACAAGAGATGACTCGTTTGCGAGTCTTATCACGCAATTTGGGGTTCAACATTGCCCCCAGGGGCGGAGCGCAGGGGCCGCGGAAATGGGGAAAATTTTTGGCCGACCCCATTTCAGGCCGTAACTCCGTTTTGCGAGGGGTAACCGGCCTTGGCATGTCAAAAATTGACGGGAAACCGTATTCTTTCACTAAAAAACTTTTAATCTCGAATTTATCTCTAAAATTCGCAGAATAACGAGCCTTTCTTTTTTCAAAGCTGTCGGAAAAATCCCGAAAATTTCCATTTAGGCCCTTTTTCCTCCCAAATGGATCGTGCTCGTTTTCCTACTAAATGCACTTGCTAACTCCAGATAAATGATTAAATACCTTAAAAAGGGTTGAAAAAAGGTCCTCCAAAGGTTTGTTTTCAGTTTTTTTTTTTTTTCATTTCATTTTAAAATTATTTATGCACGGTAGCCCCGTCAGTCAGTATGATTGATTTTCAGGGGGCCGTGCCAAAAACTTTACAAATTAAAAAATCTACTAAAATTAATAACGGGAAAAGGAAACTAATTACAATCATAAATAATTTATCTACAACTATTTACAATAAATTTACAACAAACCCTTTATCTTGTTCTTAAAAGAAGATAAAGAGGGAGCTTGCTTGGCCTCGCGGCTGAGATCATTCCAGATTTTTGCTCCACGAAATGCGAACGCTTTCTGTCCATTACTAGTTTTCATGAATGGCACTAGCAAGTCAGTTTCGGCATTTCTAAGGTTGATAATATTGCGATCAGAATTTCTAACAAATAAATGCGAGAGATAATCAGGCGCGAGACTATTAACAGATTTATATACAGTTGTTGCAGTCTCACTTCTGATCATATCCCTCACAGTTGGCCATTTTAACTCTGTAATCAAAGCTTCGGCAGGAGCATCGTAGCTGCTATTTGTAATAATTCTAGCGGCACGATTCTGCAATTTTTGAAGCTTAACCAGTCGGAACTCTGCACAGCTCCCCCACACAGAACAGCAGTACCGAAAATGTGGCTCTACAATACCTCTATATAATTTGCAAAGTACAGTTTTTGGCAAAAATTTCTTTGCATATTTTAAAAAACCTAACGAGCGGGAGACTTTGGCTTGAACAGATTTAATTTGCTCGTCCCACACGAGGTACTGGTCAACTTGGACACCAAGATACTTAATACTGTCGACGAGTTCTACAGGGGAATCATCGATAACGAATGCAGGAGAATCCACAGTGTTTTCACCAATCTTTTTAAGATTTGGTCTAGATCCGATTACCATTGCCTGAGTCTTGACTACATTCAAAGACAATTTATTGCCCTGAAGCCATTCTTTCAAACATTTCAATTCGTTGTTGAGCGTTTCAGTTAGATCCTCAATGCTCTTAGAGGAATAGGATATGCTAGTATCGTCGGCGTACATCGTAACTTTGCAGTTTTTCAAGGCGAATGGAAGATCATTTATATAGATTAGGAAGAGTAGCAGACCTAAACAAGAGCATTGTGGAACACCACAGTTGATGCTTCCGATGTCAGATTCCACTCCATTAACCTTAGTGAATTGCTGCCTACTGCTGAGATATGATTTGAACCATTGAAGCTCAAGACCCTGAATTCCGTACTTAGATAGCTTTTGAATAAGTATGGCATGATCAACAGTATCAAAAGCCTTTTTCAAATCAATGAAAATATTTCCTGTAAATTTTCCACGCTCAATATTAATGTGCCAGTCATTAGTGCCAGAAAGCAAGAAAGTTACAGTGGAATGCAAAGCTCTAAAACCTGATTGGCCAGAATACAGAAGTTTATTTTTGTCTAGATAGTCATATAGTTGGTTGTAAATCAATTTCTCAAAGAGTCTTGCCAGAAATGGGAGCACAGAAATCGGTCTATAATTGGAACGATTGTTTTTTTCTCCACTTTTAAAGATTGGGGCAACCCTTGCAGTTTTCCAATTTTCAGGAAAAACTCCAGTGGCAATTGAGAGGTTGAAAATGTCACAGAGAGATTCTGCAATGACAGAGAATGCGATCTTTAGGAAATGGTTAGCAATGCCATCAGGACCGAAACCCTTGGACGTTTTGAATTTACCAAAAACCTTTTTTATCTGAGGAACATCAAAGGCTTGTAATTTAAACTGTAAATTTTCAGGGTTCACTTCCAGCTTATCTTCAACAAGGGGGTTGGCTTTCTGTGGAATTTTGTCACTAAGAGATTTGCCAATATCACAAAAGAAATCATTCATTGTCTGAGCAACAGCATTATTATCGGTAACATGCTTACCATCAACATCAAGCGACTGAATTTGAGTCGTTTTTGATTTCTTATTGAGAACCATGTTAATGGTTTTCCAAGTGTTTTTAAGATCACCTTGGGAAAGGGCAATCTTATTTGTAAAATAGTCGCGCTTTAAATCTTTGTTTAATCTATTGACCCTATTTCTCGTTTAAAAAATTTTCACCTTTTAGGTAACTTATTATCTATTTCATTAAGTTTTCGTTTTCGAATTTCTCTCACTGTCGTCCATATCTCGTCAAATTTCCTGCCAATGTCATTCATCCCTGGACATTGTTTGACACTCTCCGCAAAAAATGCCATGTCAGATGTAACCAACCCACTTTGTGGACTTCCATCATTAATAATACCAATTGTTGCTAATTTTTCAGCTAAAGTGCTTTTAAAAGATCTCCGAATCTCACGAAATATTGCCTCCATCTGCTCCTCTTGAAAAACGGAAGCGAGTGTTTCATGAAGTTTTAATATTTGTTTGACAATGGCTCTCATTCCAGATGATGGCATAGGAGGTCTTGCTTCATATTTTTCTAAATGAGCATTGAAAACTTCTTCCATAAGGTTGACGAGTTTGCAGATAATTTCATGTCGATGATTTCGATAATCCTTCAAGATCTGGTCAAATTGCGACAATAAGACATATTGCTTTGGTGGGACCCTAACTTCAAAGTGAGATTTGAATATTGGAATATGTATTATTACAACTTCAAGGCATTGAGCAGCCAAACCTAAATGTTTAGCTGTTATTGTTTTCAAGCCAACAGTCTTTAATGCACCAGCACCAAGAACTAATTGACATACACGTGAATTGTAACTTTTCAAAATTTCGCATAATTTCGTTAATATTTCTGCTGTAAGCATCGGTGCATCATCCACGCATTGACAATATTCCACTATCATCTTTATGACGAGAAGCAACGTTCCAACAATAACAAATTGCTGGTCTTGAATTACCAGATAGGAAGGTGCTTTTGTTGATTTGCTTTGAGCTGCGGATGCTTTCTTTGTCTGCTTTGGAGAAGAACTAGGTTCTATACCATTTGAAATAGAATCAATAAGTGTTTGAAATTCAGTTGGTACATCGGCTTGTTTCCATCTTTCATTGTCGAGAATCAACCCTAGTTTGTGTTTTCTTTCTTCATGAAACTTTTCCACAAATCTCTTTGCCTGTGATAACAGCGTTCCTCGTAAATTATGACTTTGTCGACCACATACTTTTTCACAATCTGTTACGAAACTTTCAACGACACGTGCCAATAAAACAAATTCGTTTGATGATAGCTGGTCTAATGCTCCACCCTTTGATCGGATTACTCGTTTTATCCACTTCAGAATCAGCCCAAGACGATCGGCCAGTTTTCGTTGATTTTTCAAAATTTTCTCCCAAGTTTTGGACTTATTACATGTGAAATAAGGGGTCAAAATCAGCTGATCGTTTGTTTATGTGCCCTACTCTACAAATCGATCGTGGGAAATGCATCGAAAAAAAAATTCTGAAGTGGAGAGGATTCCCCGAATTTTCGACTGTTACTAGGGCTGTCAGAATTGGCCGCGCTCGCCTCAATCCCATTTTCCAAATTGGCAAATGGTCTATTGCAAGTTTCGGTCAAGTATACAACAGGACCCACTTGTATACTTGGATCAGTCAACAGGAAAGAAAACCTACATTATTAGTATCTGTTGAGTAAAACAGCAAGAGCCTAAATATATCCCATCTTTAAACTACTGAGTACAGCCTTTCTATAGACATGGAACATACTGTACATCAGCCCCGGGGGGGGGGGTACTCCCATTATGGCCTAACAGGGGGGTCCAGTCGGTTTGAGGGTCTAACGAAATGGCTACCAAATGGCCCTATTTGTCAAACACATACTACCAATTGGGATAATTCCAAGATTCCTGGCCAGTTACAAGATTTCAACTCAGTAGCCTCCTCCGCATGGCAATATGGTCGTTGCAACAATAATTATTAATGAATTTTGAAGTTTTCTTGCTTTGTTCAATCAGTTTTTACACTAGATAATTTTGAAAAACTGCAGACAATTTTCACTACTAGATGCTACCAAATGGCCCAATTTTAGATTCAGGAACCACCATTTGAGGGTTACTGTAAAAATATACTACCATTTGAGGGTATTCTTCAAAATTTTTGCTTTGGCCCTCTTTAACCCTGACTGGACCACCCTGTCAGGCCACAATGGGAGTACCCCCCCCCGGGACATCAGCATCATGTATTGGGCTTTTCACAATAAAAAATTACGGAGCTACGAAGAAGACCTATTTCAAGAAGCATTGTTAAAATGGACCAAATCAAAGTGTTAAGACTTGTTTAAACAAATTTCTCACCTGTTGCTGGTTTCGAAGTAGAAGCAGCACCTTTGGGTGCCCAGTTAACGCCTGCCCCAAACGGAGCTCTGAAAAGAAAAGCAAACAAAGATGAAATCAGCATTTTGTACTCATGAGTGAAATAATTATACCGGGTGAGTCAGAAAAAAGAATCCCCGCTTGGAAGGCCACTGCTCCATGAATATCAAAGCAATAATATTGAGAACTGTCTTGTTTTATTGCCAATATGTTCCATTAGGTTCAGTAATTTACCCGGCCTCAATTGGCCATTCTTTCCCGTGGATATGGGTGACTTTCTGCACAAGCCCCTTCCAAAAACCTGCAAAAACGAATGAATACAATGAGCAAATTTTCCTTCCTAAAATTGATGACACTCATAAATTCATGTGTTTTGTCCTCTTGGGAGAATGGAATCCCTCTGAATAAGTCATCGATACCAGGGGGAGGACTTGTTCATCCTCCCAAGAGGATAGCACGTGTTAAAGCGTCCATACGTCATTGCTGTAAGGCCATTGTAAGGCAGAGATGTTAGGGAATTTCGTTCATGATTTTGGGCACGTTTAAAAGATTTTTTGAAGAGGCTATCTCGAGAAAATCTCTCATGATTTCAGAATGGAGTGGCTGATTTCAATCAGGTAAATTTTTAGTAGATTTGAACATTTCTACTATTAAACTATATATTTGCCGATATCATTGTCTTTATATCCAGGGAGTCGTGACCTTTCAAACGGGGATTCTTTTTTCTGACTCACCCGGTAGTACAGGTCTAGCATGCATCACATGATAAGGATTCTTTACATTATGACAGGCCTGCATTATGATAAGAAAAAAGTCATATGAAAGACTGTAAATGTTTCTAAACAAGAACTCTTGGGCAGGAGAACCTTAGACTTATGACCTGGAGTCCTTGTCTCCCTGTGCTCTTTGACTTGATGATGGCATTTCGGTCAACAGAGACTCATCATATTTCTCTGAAAAACCTGACCCTATTTAGGCCCAAACTCTAGGCTTCCTAGAGTACCAATCAGATTGTGAGATTTGTGAATTCGATTGAACAACTGATAAGATTCGGATGAGATTCGATATTCGAGGCCGTGATTCCATCATAAATCGACTGATGTATGCATACTACAGGGCCAGCTTTTTTACTGTTTAAGTATGAGTCCCTGTTAAACAAGGTTTACCACCGGGATCAGGGACTCATCATCATAAGTCTTGCACGAAAAGCCTGTTCTGTAGCTGCTCACTAAAATTTCTGTGGTCATTCAAATAACATCGTCAGACATCCATAAGACTGGAAATGATGCATCTATGATGCCAGCATGTCCCAAGTAATGCGAACTGTCTCGTTTTGCTCCAGGAAAACTTAGGTTTGTAGGACCATCTTCCAAAACCTTTGCATTCTCAATACAAAAAAGAAAATGTTCTCTTTTCAAATTTCTAGATTTCTCAACTAATATGAAGGATGAAGGACATAGAATAAAACAAACAACAAAGCATTACCCATAAGCCCCTGTTGTACTGATTTCATCGATTGTTACTTGTACATCATCATCATCATCGTCATCATCATCTTCTTCCTCATATGAATCCTCATCATCATTTTCCTGATGAAAAATGTCAAGAAATTCATTGAAAAATGAATTGCCAAGTCTTGGAAAAATTCTTTACATTCATGTAAAAATTTCAGTGAGGTATGGATGGAAGAAAGTAAAACATTTGCACCAAGAAGTCCTAAATACCATGTACTCCCTACTATGATCATTTTGCAAGCCTGTGAATAATCAAAACATCATAGACATACAGTAACTAGCAGTTAAACAACATATTTTGAACACAATATTTATTTATATTTATAATCGATGTAAAATAAATCTACAACAGCAACAACAACAACAATGTATTTGTTTGTATGTATGTATATGTTATAAATCTTTACCATGGATACAAGGCTGAGCAAATGCTTGTTTACAGCTTGGTCCACAAATTAAAATTGTGAAGAATAAATGAAAAGTGCAATCACAACGCTAATAATTTATTTAGAGGGAAATTCAATATAAAACAATGTCCAGAAGTAATAGTTGTCAAAAACCTAAAAAAAGTGTCCAAAAGATTACAAAATTTACTGATGAAATCAAAACACGGTCCAATCATATTTCACATAGTTGTCTGAGCTAAATTTATCCATAAAATGTTTCTCTGAATTTACATACTGTACAGCAGCTTCAAGGCTTTCCTAATTCTTCAGTTATTTTCAGGTATGTTTATTGTATGAGATCAAAAGCAGGCAATCTACAGTAATTCAGTCATTTTGTTTAAGATTAAGTCGTAAATCTTCACACTCAGTGCAGTGTACGATTTATCATGGGCTGTCAAAATTAGATACGTTTTTGCCACACCCGGTGTATCATTGCTTGATCAATTTAAGTTATCATTCAAAACCATTGCTTCCATATATCGTATGGAGTTAACTTTGTAGCCAAAACAGCAGAAATGTGCGAAGAACCTAACAAGAACCTAACGTTTAGTAGGAGATAATTATTAATGACAACAATATGGTGATCCTGCACAGATTCGTATGTTTCTGGGTCACATTGTAGGTCTTTCTTGATGTTAACTTGAAACAAGAAAGTCTGGCAAAAGTCAGGCAAATTTGTCTGAGATCCAGCTGGAACCGGACTTCCGGCAAAACGGTAAAATCTGGCCGGATTATCCAGCTAGCTGGATATCCAGTACATCCCTGAAAACTTTCTTTAAGAATTCAGAGATAAACAATGCCAATATACGCAGAGACATACACTGGGCCTAAAAGTTTATAAAAATGTAATGGAAAAGGAATAACTCACTGTCACTGAAGCATTCTTTGGTTTTTCTTCTACCTTGGCACTTACACTTCCTCCAATGCCTGGCAGTGCTGTTGATGTATTTATCTCATTGAGCCTGAAAAAGAAAGAGTTATGAGTCAACGCAGTGGATTTATTATGGATTATACAGGCGTGCATAATGCGCAAACCCGCCTGGGAGCGGTAGAAATTCTCTGAAAACCTGCCTGCATATCAGTTTTGTACAGCTAGGGTAGAAAAGCCTATTACCAAAACCAGTAATAATGCAGGTATCAAACAGTTTTTACACATGGAGCAACGAAACGATTAATCATACATTCAACAGCAGAACATGAGCAATTTGTACCATTTGTTTGCTATTATTCATCATCTTACTGCAATTACAGTTCATCAAAAACTATTTTAGAAAAACTGCCTGCAAAATATTGCTTTGGAAAAAGCTACCTGGGAACTTTATTCCCACGTTCCCATGTTTATGCACGCCTGGGATTATATGCCATACATACAAAAGAGGCCTTGCACACATTAACATACTGTATAGTTTTCCTGCCTAAAGATTCTTAGATAAATTTACTCTTTTATATGGCTCAAGAGTTTTTATCATGATGCAAAGAATTCTTGTCCTGTTGATGTGTTGTTGCCAGATTTTTATGGTCTGTCCTGTCTATTCATCACAAATATTCAAAACCATGGTTACCATCAATTGTCTGTAACTTGTCACTACATAAGACACATATTATGTATATCAACAATCAACAGGAAATATTTCTCAAGGAATTCTCACAAATCCTTCAAATGCAGACAGGAATCAGCTATTGGAGAACAAAAAATATGAAATTCAAACAAAAAATATGAAATTCATATGTCAAAAACGCAACTATGAATTCTTGAAAGGTATGAAAGAATGCAAGAAGATTTGAATGAGAATTCTTAGGTCAAAGATCAATGAAATTGTACTAAATCCCCTACAGTAATCTTAACGACACATTGCAATACGGGTTACGATTCGTTAGATACGCAGGTGCTAAGTTCTGGAACAACATTCCCTTCAACATCAAACAAGCTCCTTTAGCAATGAATTTCTGTCCTCAATTAAAAATCCATCTGTTTTCTATTGAATATCAATAGTTCTTTTGATAAGAATTTTGTTATTTGCTGCATGTCATATTGTGAAATTCAAGTAATTTGTTATGGTAGCTTACTGCAGTTAATTGCCTATATGAAGGATGTACTCTAGTGGAATTTTAAAACTAAAGCTGAACAGAAATATTCTTTAAGACAGTCTACTGTACAGTATGACTTGGAATTCAATACAGATGCACTTTTCAACAGAAGAGCTATGTTGGGAGAGACATTTTGAGTACTGAATAATCATCCCCGCCTATTAATTTTTGAAAAATTTTCCAACCCCCCCCCATTTTCATTTCAACCCCCCTTTTATTAATTCTTGAAAAATAGAAATGACAGTGAACATATTTTTTCAATAATTCCCGATAAGCAAATGTACTGTATTTATTAACTCTATTCTCCTTAATTTTTCCAACCCCCACCCCTAATAGACCTTTTAGCTATTCTACAAAAGAGCCTGGATCCAGACCTGGCCGTTTGAGGCGCGCGATCGCGCGCGCGCGCCTCGTCACGCACCTCAAACATTCGAGAGGCGTGATCTTTCACGCGCCAAAAAAGGCTTTGTCTTAAAATCACGCACCTCGGCTTTTATCGTTGAAGGAAGAGTATCGGATATTCTTGGAAACTGGCATCTTCTTGTGAAAGGGAAATCAATAAATTAATTTGTTATTTAAATGAAATACGATATTAATACTTAATCCTTAAGTGCTGCCAATTGTACTTGCTCTCAATCCTTGCTATTTCCGGTATGTGATAATGACACAATATCATGATTGGGGCAAGGTCAAACAGGAAGATCAAATTTACACATCGAGAATAGAAATAAAACCACGAAAGCTGCGTTTGGAGGACATGTGTCCTGAACTGGATACTTGCTTTCCAGCGCTCGATCATAAGTTCGATGTGAAGATGATTTGATGTGGAAGAATGGAAGGTATTTTGTTGCTCTTATTCCAGGACTGTGGTAGCGCTATGGAGTAACTGGATTGAAAAGCACTCACCACCAAACGGCCTAAATTCGAGTGTCTAACAAAGAACGTAGCACAGAGGAAAACATGATTTTTTATTCCTGTTACCATTCAAACCACAATGTCGATTTTGTTACTTCAATGCCGCTGTTTTTTGCAACACCTTCAAAACTCGTTTCTTCGTCCTCAACCTCAAAAATCCCTCTTTACAGAGCGATATGTTTATTGCTCAGAATCACGCGCCTCAATAAGCAAGGCGCGTGATTTACCGCGCGCCACTAAAATAACTTACGGCCAGGTCTGTGGATCGAGCATTTTTTATACGCGAGGTTCAATCGAGTGGTATTAGAGCTTAAATCGTTATTGTGCACATTCGAAGATTCTACAAAATGTAGCAAGACATCGTTCGATTCGGATTCTTTTCAGAATAACTGAAAGGTCTATTGTTCCAACCCCGCCGATTATTACTATATTGAACCATTTCTAGTCCCTAATTATTATCACCCCCCTATTTATTCAGTACTCGAGAGTACAGATTTACTTACTTTTTCTCAAATAAGTCTGCAATTCCAATCTTGTTGTCTTCAGCTATTAGAAGAGAGAGAAATGATAATATTTTTCGATGAGATCTCCCGTGTGCAAGGAGAAAGTTATTTTATTCTCTGTTTTTAATTTGAATAGCCCGCATTTAAATCTCTTCTGTGCAAGTGCCCCACATTGCAAAGTTTGGTTTGCGAGGCTGATTTCTCTGCTATGCACATTAAATTTCAGCTGCGGTTCTGGTGCTTTTTCATGAAACAATAAAGGTAATGATAGGCCCATTGTTTAGTGACACAAATACAGCCACAAAAGTGATTTCAATGAAGTAGAGATCATCTTTGCATTCTCCTAACTTTCCAATCTGGCAAACAGGGTTGCCATTTGGCCGAGTTGCCAGACAAATTTCTCGATTCTGGTCACTTTTCAAAACCCTTGGCCATCTAAAAATGATTTGGACTTTGGACAATTAATGCTCAAAATCAGACTGAAAATCTCAAACTTGCCAGCGAAGAAATAACAAAAAAGTAAAACATGAGGTAGAAGGCTTCAAAGAGAAAGGTGTAAAAAGGTTATTCTAGCACACAAAGCCATTCTCACTTACACTATTCTCACTTACTTCTAGCACACATAATTGGTTGAAATTTGGCTGTTTTTGAGCAGTTTCTTAGGTTGGCCGAATTTGGCCGTGAACCGTAACAATTTTGGCCGCAGATCATTTCAGACACCTGGCAACCCTGCTGTGCTGGCAAATGCCATTGCACCCGTAGCCCAGAGACTGACAGAGTACTTTTCATGTTGTGCGCGCACGGAAGATCTTCCATACGCAATTTCTAAATAACAAAGAAAGGAAGACCAATAAAATTCATTGTATTCAAAACAATAGCCAGGCGTGCATCTCACATGCACACTTTTCAAACTTATCAGTCTGGCCTGCAACGCAACTGTTTGAAATTCAGTTGTTATTGTTATTACACAGGTAGAAATGAGCCCAAAACCCACATTTGGATTTTACAGAAATTCGAAATCAGGTGTGCAATCGTACATGATTTTACAAGACCCATGGTATTGGACATACCTTATAATCGCACTATAGTGATTTTACTATTGAGAATCACAAATCGTATTTCAGCTGTACAAAATCCCATTACGATCCTTCTATGATTTTTAACAGCAGCAAATAAGATTTGTGATTCTTCAATCGTATGTATAAGCGTCCGATTATCTGTATGTACAAGCTGTGCTCAATTTTTCAACAATTCAAATACCAACAAAATCGTGTGCGATTCTAGGATAAAGATCACATGTCTGATCCAAAACTTTGAAAATCACAAACGATTCCAATCTGATTTTAAAGGTCAATAAATCTGTCTTGCATTATGAGAACATCAAAATCACGTGTGCTTTAGAAAGGAATGCAATCACAACTCTGATCAGCAACATGTTAAAATCCTAAACGATTCCAATCCGATTTGTAAGGTCTGGAAATCGTTGTGTTATTGTGAGGACATTAAAATCGCATGCGCTTTCAGGAAGGAATATAATCACAAACTCGATCATCAACATGTTAAAATCCCGTATGATTTCAATCTTATTTATCAGATCGTTCAATCTGGTGGTTTATGATAACCATCGGCGTAGAGGGGGATAAAATTTGGGGGGCTGCCCAATAAAAATCCATTGTTTAAGAAAATTTTGCCCGACTTAACGCGGATTTCTGCCCGATTATGGCTGATTTTTGCAAAAAAATTTGGATGTCTCCTACGCCTATGATGATAACATTTCAAAGCGTGCACACTTTTAGAAAGGAATAAAAACCCAGGGGGTTGAGTGTATAATGGGTGCCATCCATGGAGGTGTTTTGGGTCCCAAATTCTCTTTCCAAGGGTTATTTTTAGAGGATTTTCCATTAAAAAAGGATCAGTTTGTACATGGTTTGTATGAAATGAGCAAAATTGTTAAAAGCGTATACCTTTTTCACCAAAAGCTCTATTTTAGTTCCCTCTTTCTATGAAGCCTCCTTATTTCAAATACAAGAAGATGCAGAAAGCCTTCATGTTCATTAAAAATACACTCAAGGCAGGCTCAATGGAGCTTTACGGTAAGGGTTTTTTCAATCCAGACAGCGAGCTTCGGAAGAAACTTTTACCGTCGGGAAATGTTTTTCGCGATAGTGGTTTTGGACAAGAAACAGGATGCCGCTGCGAAATGCCTCACACAGAGTTCACTGCGGAGGTGCTGCGTATTGCGCACGTGCGCAGCCAAACTTTGGCGGTTGCAATTTTGAATATTTGAACACATGAAGAAGGAAGTTTAGCTAACTGAGCTGGATTGGGACGCTCTGCAAAGCAAAAGACGGCTTTGTGACAACACTCAACGTCTCAAAGGATCAAGGATGTGTCAGAGAAGGTTGGCAAGATATTTAGGACAAAGAACATATACACATCCTTGATGATGGGTAAGTTTGCAAACCTGTTTGAACAAATCAAACATCTCTGCTAAATTTGGGCCTAAATTAGTGGGCGTGTTCTCGATTTGAAAACTGTAAATCTTTTATCGCAAATCTTCGCTTCATCAGATCAGAGCCTATCTTTTTAACGGGTTTTTGGGAAGCAGATTGAACTGTTCAACACAGATGGGACAAACTATTTATTGGTCAGGTCAAGAAAAGTCAGTAAAATATGAATCTCTGGCCCTGCCTGGGCTTTGTGAACAAAAACATCAAACTATTATGTGAGGTGCTCAAACTTTTTCTAGGCATGGAACTAGAAGGGGGTACGAAAAATATGGTCCTTTGCAGGTGCCTCCAAGAATTTTTGTGATAAAATGTATTTTTAGATGTAACTTTTCCTCAATAAAACACACACAAATTTATAAGATGACTTGACAAAAAAGTCATGTAGTCATTTTATTGTGATTTCATAAAAACAAAACAAAGAAAGAGGTTCTAAAATTGGGTTCTAAAATTTGACTCAAATATAATTAAAACATTGAGTTGGCATTAAAGACAAATGACGGAGATATAAGGTGACTTAAATCAGGGGCCTGGGCAATCTAAATATAACCTATTGAATCCCATTGTATTTGATGATATCGAGAGATTCGCAAATCAATCAGACAAATGAAAGCACTAAGCCATCTTTTGTTCTATTTTTAAACTAGGCGCTATATATCCGTCATTTGTCTTTAATAGCACACTCAAGAACATTATCAACCTCTCTTTTCAATCAAAAACAAAAGTCTTGGAATTAAACCAAAGGAATTCCTGAGGATAATGCAATGATTAAGAAGTCTTGGTCTCCACTGCTAATTTAGCATGATTGTAGGATAAGAAGGGCCATCACCATTTTGTCACCAAAATTTAGGATAGTGTTAACCCTCAGCTATTTATATGGACTTGATGCCTTTAAGTATGGGGCCCCCAAACACTTTTTTCGCTAAGGGCCCCATCAGCGCTCAAAAACAAACTAGCATGGTAGCAGTGCTACCGGGATGGTAGCTGAAATGCTCAAATTTCCCAGGAAGGAAGAGGGGAAAAAGGAAAAAGAAAGGTTTCTACTGCCTGGTTCTCGGAAAGCTACCCATTTATGTTGCCAAAATATTCCTTTGTTCCCACTCTTGTCATGAAGTTTGGTAAACTGATTTTTGCCAATTTAAGCCAAACCAACCCATTTTTATAGAAATCTGTTGAAAGATGACACTTATTTAAAAAGAATTTCGCATCCAAACCAAAAACCCACCCATATTGGTGGCACGTACGCCTGTACCGTAAACATCTATTGTATAAATTGTATCCCCTGGATTGTATCAAACAGACTTATTTTGATCCATTTGCACAGAGGTCATCAAAAATAATTAGGGAGCTACATCAATGGATCAGGATACCGTTACATTTTCAATGTCATATTGTCATATCAATGCCATGGCTGGGGTTCAAAAATTCAAATCAGGTTTTCCCTGCCATTGGTGGGCCTGGGTACCCTCTTCGTTTTCAATGACAAATATTTTTTCTCTAATCTCTTGTAGATGGTTGGATGAAAATGTAGAGTTTACAGGAAGTATATACTGCATCAGACATCACTATGGTTTGGAAGTAAAGTACTCTTTGCAGTTGGCGGTCAAAATGTGACGTTTATTTTGGGACAACGTATTTGTAAATATGTAAACATATTGTTAAATAGGGTTTTCTACAATGCTATAGACATTTGGATATTCCAAAGCGCCTGGATCAAGCAATATCTTTTATACATTTTGTAGAAAGCTGAATAATTTTGAATATCAGTGACTAAAGCTGGAATTCCACGCAGTCAAACATTTCATCTAAAATGTATAAAAAAGCATTCCTTGATCCAGACTCTTAATTGTAGAATAGCCAAGAGGCATCAATTGAATTTCCAAAAGTTTGCCAGTAAATATCAGTCTTGGGCCAGGCAAAAAGCTTATTCACATAAGTCAGTTCTTCTCTTCCACTTTCCAATGTTATCCTGCAGACTTTGCAAGGGTTTTGAAATGGTCTTTATTGTAAGGAAATTGGTCCTGTATCAGTGAATAAATTGTGTTAGAAGTGGAGCAACAGGATAAATGGCATGACCAATCTCTTTCTTTGCTTTGATATTCTAATTTATGAAGTGTCAAAAGCATAAGAATCAGTCTCAAGAGCTTCAGCTCAAGCACTTTCATACACGCTGTAACTCCCCATAATAACAAAGAGGTCCCTTTCAAAACTATCTATATTTTCAGTAGAATTCATACAAATTGAAAGGCCAAGACAGTTTTATAAGCAGAATTAAACATAGCATAGTATCTTGTTTTCAAATGAAGTTGATGGCAAAAGTGAAAGACAATACATCTGCAGTTATCATTGACTCTTTGTCTTTCTTTCTGCAGTTCAGTGAACATGCAAACATCTGTGCATATTGAGTTACCCACAAAGCTATTTTTGAATCTGCTTGGTGCATATTTGTATGTATTGTGATCTTGGCATGGGAAGAATTACACAAGAGAGTAGGACAAGAGTGGTAGCAATCGAGGTAAAAAGCTAATATCCACTCTGGTCCCGTGTATCTCTCTTGTAGGGGCTTGCTGTTGACGCTAGCGCTGTTGACAGCTTAAGGCTCATTGCAGCTAGAGCATTTCTTTGCCTGAAAAGGCAAAGTTATCCCTTTACCTCACTTCCTACCCATGCTGAGACCACCATACTATGGAATGTATCAAATTATGAACAAAATCACATTGGATTATCACATGGTTCAGTATCATGTGAGAGTGAGCAAGTCCATAAATCATGGGTTGTGATTATACAGCACACCAAATCACAAAGGATGAAAACAAATGATAAATCCAAAATCATAGGTTGTGATTATGCAAGCAATATAATCACAAAGGATCATTGTGTGATTATAGTTTTCATAATCATATGCTTTGATTTCTTTATGGGTCTGTTCCCAGACGATTCCACCCAAGTAAAAAGAATGCTCGAATTTCCAGTCTGCAAAATCAAGAGACAATTTCAAAAGAATAAAAATCACATGCGATTGTACCGTCAGAGAATTCTAGTGCTGCTTCAAGTGGGATTTCACATGTGACAATCACATGCGATTAAGGGGTCAGATTGAACGCGATTCAGAATCACAAGTGCAATCCTGTGAAAAATCATGTAGGATTGCATGCTGGATTTAGGGTCTTTTTTACCTGTGATTATGTTGCCTGCTTTTTCAAAACAACAGAACAGGTCTATCTCGTGTCTACTACTGGACCATATTCTAAAGGCATGACTTGCTTTCTTTGACTTAGCCCTTTTTATTGTGTAATTGTAACCTATTTGTCGTTGTTTTTGCCACAAATAATAATAGGCCTACTCTACTGTGGTGTGGTCTGGCCTAAAAAATTACGCACACACACACTGACTGACACACATAAATAATGCTCATTTCAGTTTTAGAACTTTTCAATGCTCAAGCTTTCGGCTTCAAAATTAACTTTGAATCATTCGATGGATGACCGATCATTTGGATGAAGCAAAAGGCATTTCTTACCAACAGTATCGCCATATAAAAATTTGTCATCATCGTCCAGCTCCGCCATCTTTTGCTCTGCACCATGCAAGTGACGTCTATTGAGTTGAATTGCCTGATCAGCGGTCTCATTGAGGCTCCTGCGTATTACAGCGAAAAGTCCAGTTATGAAAGGCAAATTTTACTGGAACCCAGAACAAATTGCAATATAATTTTTTGTGGGAAACTATTCTTCAGCTGCTATTTAAAAGAATATGAAAAATCTAGGAAAATCTAAGCATCGGAAGGCCTTGAAATTTAATATATTTTATTGGATAATCCTTAGGAAATTTGGTATCTATTCTCTCAACAGTTATTTTTTTACCAATTCTTCGTTTAAATCTCAATGTATTGGACTACTATTTGTGGGAAAATGATTCTGCTATAGGTTTGATTAATAATTAATTGTTTGTGAACAATTGATGTTGATGATTGATGTAATAAGACAGAAACTAAAACATGGTTTGATGATATCCAGTCAAAATATGGCATATTTTTGATAACATGGTAAATGGTTAAAAAGCAAGAGATAAAAAAACGAAGAATAGAAAATTATCATACAAAAACCCTCCCCAAAATATATGTAGTGGTCCTCCAGGGCCCCTCCCCCCCCTCCCCCACGCTCTGATTTCTCCTTGGAGGTGCGCTGTGAATTTTGCTGCGAAGGAATCTATTGATATCGAGGTTGAGCAGTTCTGGTCTTTCTCGATAAAATGGAGAGGCGGTTGGGCAAGGCGGATGCCTGCGAAAAAGAAACTGAAGATTTCATTCCAAAAACAACAGATGCCGAGGAAACAATCGTAGAAGCGCCTATCGGTATGTTTTAATTTTCAAACTTAAAATGGATAACTCCTTAATTCGCAACCAATCCGCTATTATCAACATGTCAAGGTGGATTGTTCTTGGCCGGCTTTATTTTCCCAGTCTGTTCCTACAACATTTGGTAGTAGGCCTTCTTTTGAATGACTTAAAACATCTGGTTTCTGTGTTTTGATAACCGAAAGTTCTTTATTCGCATTTCCTCTAATCAATAAGGAGAATTGCTCAATAGTTTAGTCACAACATGACGGTGTTTTGGTTTGGTTTGAATCTCGCAAACTTTCACTCTCAGCCAAGCCGCTTGATTCATATGAGATGACAACACACATAAAACTCATAGAAATGTATTATTCTCCGGGCGACCTTTGGCACTCTATCAAGTGTTTAACTTGTTCGGACTTGCTAAGCCCTGAAACTAATTTGGGGCTGTTTTAGCCACAAAACTGACAACATGAATATAAGTGTTGAATAAAGCAATATGGTTTTCACCTGTATTGACATTTGCCATATAAAATCTTCACCTTGTTCTTGTATCCTGGGAAATAAGAGATTCTTTGTATGTCAATATTGAAATATAGTTTGTCATGTGAACATCTGATCTGATCATGCATGCATGGTTTATATTAGCAGTTGGTCAGGTTGTGAAATTCTGCTGAGCAATGCCAGGGGAAGATACTGTTTCCAATATCTTTGATAAAAATTGATTTTTAGATGCTGGAAAGTGATTGAAATTTGACTGAAAATTTGACCAATTTGATCTTAGATTTATGCCAATGCTTGAAATTCTTTTATATAGAATTTTTTCAAATCCAGGTTGCACTTTTCATCATTTTGTAATCATGAAAGGTCTGTATGGAAAGTTTGGCACTTGCACACCCAAGAGAAACAATAGGGTATTCAAAACAGACAATAGATAAACAATCACTCTTCTTGCATACCTGAAGTCTCAGTGAAAATTTCCCTACTTTCCATACTGGAGGAAAGGTACTACCTACAAGGCATATATTTCCAAGTTACTAAGTTGCTATCAAAACAAAAGCATTTTGCAGCAAAGCCAAACATCTGCTAAATAGAACTCGAATTTGTTGGACCAAATTTATGCGATGGAAATTGATAGTGCGTGCCACCTTTGTCTCCTTGTTTTGTAAGGTTGTTTTCTAATTTGCTGCCTTCAATCCAGGACGATGGTTCACATGGATATGTTTGCAAGAAATCAAACATTGCAAACAGGTCTCAAAATTGCATTGCAAAGGCTCACATACATGATTTGCCAACATTTGCAGGCAAATTTCAAACATAGAATCGCATGTGATCTGCGAATTGCAAATGAAGTGGAAATAGGTCTTATATATATGAAAAAATTGCAATTAAAATTCAAAGGAACCCTTACGAAATTCCGAGTACTCAAATAATTGATTATAAAGAAACTTTCAGTAGTGCCTGCAGTGGTAAAATAGGTTTATGGCGGGAAACAGGACCCTAAACTGATAATCCAATGTTTGCTATGTCAAGGAGGGTCCATAGTTCAAACAGTTGCCGCTGGAGGAAAATTGTCAATGATTTTAGCAAAAGCTATCCAGGTGAATTCACACTGAAAGTGTTTTATTACTGCTGCCCAGGTCAGGCTTGAGCCTGATAAAACATTAAGCATTTCCTGGGCTGTGTCCACAAAAGCCCTAATTCAACCCAAAGCTTTGACACAGATGCAGACATGCCCAAAGCCTGAAATAAACAAGAATTGATGCAATTTTCCTTCTTTGCTTTCTAACTGTTTTGAGCTGTACAGTTTATGTTATCTGTGATGACTAATGCAAGGAAGCTGAACTTACTGAGCCCTCATAGAGATAAACCATTCTTTATTGATGACTCCTCTAGAGTCTTTCCTTGCTTATTCATTGATCTAATGATTATGGCACAATGCCAAACTGAAAACCTAAAACTGTCTGGACATTATTAAGATGACCTCCTTTGTTGTTGACACTTTTCCTCATTAATGTTTATATGGGAAAGCTTAAAGATTTAAGCTACTTAGAAACAATTGTTTGGGGGAATATATTGCAGGATTTGACCACAAAGTAGTAATATTAAATATGCAAACTGTCTATGTTTAATGATGATGAGTCATCTTAATACCAAAATTTACTTAACCTATGTCTTCAAAAATTTAAAAATATCCTCCAATGGCTGAACTGAGGCTCGGCTGAGTTCAGTTTTTCATTTTAAAATTCCACAACATACAAAATTCACTAACTGAAGGAGACTGTTTTTGATCTTGAACGGAATGTCATTCCAGAATTTAAGCACCTGCATGTCTGATGGATCTTAGGGCCTGTTTATATGAGGAAAATCATCCCACCTTCCAGCCTGTGGGCTGAGAGGTTCTATAAAATCCCTTGTAATTTTCATCTTGTGTTTATATGGAAAATGAGCCAGCCCGGCTGGGTAAAATCCCACTCTACAAGAAGTGGGATCTCACTGAGGTGGGATGAAATCATTTGTTTGCACACATGCCAATGTGAAAACAAAAGGAAACCTAATCGCTGCTGGCGCCAAACACCAATTACAATTTGTTATTGTCTGAAATCATGGGCTGGGAGGTGGGATGAAAATGCTGGAAGGTGAGATGAAAATTTTACATATAAACAAACACAGATTTCATCCAACCTGACAGCCGATAACCTGGAAGGTGGGATGATTTTCCTCATATAAACAGGCCCTTAGGCCATACTGCAGAGTGTATCTCCATCATGGGCTGACCCTTTTTAGAGATTGATATTGTAGATTGTAGAGTATTCTTAGGCATCATAAGAATATCACCTTTGCGAGCCTGCCTTGTATCATACTGACACACTTTGTGATACACTGAAGCACTTTGCATATTTTTTGTTGGAAAAGAGTTTGAGTTTGTACTGAAATTTTCTTAAAATTATCAGATTTTGAGCACTCAGAGTTTCTTAGGGTTTCTTACCAGTTCCATAACTGTCTTCAATCTTCATGTTTACTTCCTGTTCCCTGGTGAACATTTCAAAATGAGATTTGAAGCCTTTCCAATATTTGGGAATTATTAGGTATTGTACTTTCCCAGTAATATGATACAAGAAACAAATGAAAATAGAATTTGGTTTTCTCTTACAGGATTTAACAGTTTTTCCCTTGTTACAGGTTTATTTTTGTTGTTGTTTCTTTTAAAAATTTTAAATTAATGTTATGGGTCAACAATTTCTTTTGATAATGTGCAAAACTTCTTCTCATGTTAATGTGTACAAGGGGTGTACTGTATATGCCTAACAATTGGCCTTTTCTTCGTAAGAAATATTTTAAAAACTGTGAAAACTAATGCTGACAATAATGAAAATAATAATTTCATATATATTTTTTCTTTTCATAAATTGGTTGTTTTTTTCTTTATTTTACAGACAAACTTGGACCAGCTGGAAGATGGTTGAGACATCGCTTGTTATCAAGTATCCTAATTGGGACTCCTGTTTTAGTTGCAGTGCAGGTATGTTGAGTCAAATCTTGTCTCATGTCCTCATTTATTATTCATTTACATCTAACTTGCAAGGATAATTTTTGAGAAGTTGATCAGTCTGATTGATGATAGGAATGTTGAAGTGTGTTCTTAATGTCACAATGACTTACACAGATGAAGGTGAAATGTGTTTGTGTTTCATTGGCTTGCAGGAAGACACAAAGAAGTACACATGTGTGCTTAGTCAACTCTTAACTCAGAACAACAATAATGATAAAACAATACTTCATGCATTGTAACAAAGTGGTGTAATGGGAAATGGGAAAAACCTGACCCTGAAATTCAACAATCCTGCTCTGTGAATGTTTTCAAAAAACAACTATTAAGTCTCATTTGTCCACCCTCTAAACCAGTCTATGGCATTCCAACCCAAACTTTTATCTATTTTAACACAGCTACGTGTTGGACTCGGTAAGCTAAGTCTTCACAAATTCAAACAACTTTTGGGATACTCTAAATCCTTTGCACCTCATAAATGATGGTATTGAGGATACAGAGCACTTTTTGCTGCTCTGCCATGCTTATGATATACTGTACACAGACATTATCTTCTCGGCAGTGTAAATGCAATATTGCTACCTCACGGCACGGCCTATCAAACCTTTCAAATAAAGAACTACTGCAAATACTCCTTTATGACCACGAACTATTACCTTTTGATTCAAAGACAACAATTCTTGAGGCAACATTGAAATACATTAACGCCTCAGAACGGTTCCAATAAATTACTAAAACCAGCATGGGTGTTGGGTCTTTGGGGGGGATTGTGCAGGTTTGTGTGGTCTTTTCTGGGGATCTGATGCTCGTGGTCTAACTCTCTAGTGTAAAATGTTCTTTCTTTATGTTTAGAGTGGTGTCATCCATTATGCCCAGGTTGCCATTAGCTTGTAAACTAGCTACTTGGTTTGTTCATTATACTTTTTGAGGATCAAATTCAAAAATTGTTACAACATGGGCATAATCGGGACACCACTGTAGTTATTTTCGTAATATTTTGTGATATTTGTGTCTCTATATGTTATGTTTCGGTTTTAGGGTTGTTGTGGATTTCCATGCTCCCTTTGCCAT
The DNA here is from genome assembly GCA_039566865.1 of Aurelia coerulea. Classification (NCBI taxonomy): domain Eukaryota; kingdom Metazoa; phylum Cnidaria; class Scyphozoa; order Semaeostomeae; family Ulmaridae; genus Aurelia; species Aurelia coerulea. The sequence continues at coordinate 48,398,746 of CM076943.1, forward strand.
TGTTTTGTAATGTTGTAATTATTTGTTATGGTGAATTTTATGAGAATACAGAAAAAAGGTGGTGTAATCCTCTGACTTTGCTGCAATCCTGGTTTAATAAGATGTGTTCTTAATTCCTTGACAACTTTAGGCAGGTAAAGGTGTAATGATGTGTAATCCTCTGACTTTGCTGCAAGCCTGGCGATGCTTAGTAGAGGCAATCTATAAATAGGACAAAAGAAACGCCTACACCCGTAATTGCTCCCATAGTGAAAACATACGCACGCACGTGTCGAAATCATAAAATACAATAGGCTAATTTAGACCTGCATATGCAGCCTTTGACTTAGCTATTTATCTCCGTCAACTAACTTTAATTCCTTGACAACTTTAGGCAGGTAAAGGGGTAATGGTGTGTAATCCTCTTACTTTGCTGCAAGAACGGTAATGAGCAACAATAAGTATATACATGTACTCTTCAGTGCATTCCCCCTCGTTTAAAGGCACACTATCTCTTAGATGAATGAAAGAAATCGATAAAGATCTCTATTGAATATTCCACAAATTTACGCTAATTTCCTTTATTCAACGAAGGCAGGATCATTCATGCGTAATTTTCATGACCATGAAAATTATGCATGCATGACTTTGCTTTCTTTGGATGAAGCAAATTATCAAGGGGACTGTGTGCCTTTAACGATTTTTGAAAATCATCTACCCAGGACATCCTTATGTCAGACCCCCCCCCAATTCATTTATTTCAAACTTCTTGAACTGTGAAACATGCCAAGTCACCTTTCCTGAAAGTATGTCCAAGCACACTGATTGACAATGGTTCATGTCAAGCCATGTAAAAAATTCCTTTGAATTTCTCCACTTGTAGATCTGATAACGCACTTCAATGGTGGTCAAGTATTCTTAAGTCATGATGACAAACACTGTAGTTCTGGATCTGTTCTGGGTCAAAGTTATTGAAACATTGCAAAAAAGATGAGAAACGAGGCTGTGCCTGAAACATAACAATTTATTCTTGTTAAAGGGGGATAAAACCCAGCAGCCTTTGCCATCGTTTGTTTTTGTGAATTTCGTCCAGTCAGTTGTTCTGGAAGCTGTGCAGAGCAAGTCGCTGATTTCGCGCAAAGCATGCTGGTCTTTGTACTCCCTTTAATGTTTGTCTGGAGATAAAACAGCCTGCATGATTTACAATCATTTATTATTCTTAATTCCTTGAGAAATGATACATTTTTGTCCTTCAGTTCATTCAATCAATTCATTTCAAAGCCCCTGTGCACAACCACATTAATCTATTCTACATAAAGGATGAATTTAATCTGAAAAATTATCGTACACATACTGGGTGAGTCAGAAACAAGTTTCAGCTTTGAAAAATCCACACAATTTAGTTTTGATGCTCGTCTGGTAAGATTCCAGAAAAAGAATGAAAGAGTCATTTGGAATAGTCTAGAATTACTATTAATAGCTTCCTTGGATGACACAACTGTCAATGGACAGAGCATAATCCAAGCACTGTTTCTCTTATTCTTGTTTTCTCTTTCATCCTATCTTCTTTCCATCATCCTTCTTTCTTCTCCTTTATCTGTCTTTCCTTTTCCTTTCATTTACTCTTTCCTCCCTTTCTCGTTTCCTTTCTTTTCTTCCTTCCTTTCCACTTTCTCTCTCCCATTTTCTTCCTTCAATGCAAGCAAGCTTCCGACGAAGCTGCTTCTTGGCTTCATGCATTTTTTCCACCTCTGATCTGCGCGTTCATGATAGCATAGGACTCAAATCTTTGCAACGTCGATTGCCGGATCCGAAGATCTCTAATAGCAAGGACTCAAATCTTTCAAATCTCTGGGTGTAAAATTCTATTCCATTTTTCTTTGAATTGAATGGCTTGAAAAGACCTTCTGGTACTTTGCTGTAAATCTGCCGTGGAAATTTTTCGGTATCTTGATATTTTTCAAAATGGCGGCAATTTAATTATTTTTGAAAAAATTGATGAAAAATTTCGAAAAACTTTAAATCATCGTAAATCCTAAACAAATACAGGGAAAATGATATAATCTTCAAGGAAAGCATAGTTTAGGAAGGTCTACAATATGGTGGCAAGCAGAAATCTGTAGCTTTTCTAGTTTAGGATTTAGAAATTTAATGACGTCATAGCCTCAAATTTGATAAATGCCGCCATTTTGAAACTAATCAAGATATCAATAAATTTCCACGGCAGATTTACAACAACAAACGCTAAGTTCCTTCCAAGCCATTTATTTCAAAGAAAATTGTAATATAATTTTACACCGACCTTTTTAAAGATTTGAGCCCTATATTTGTCATGATTACTCTCCACAACAAACCTTTCCTACAGACCATTTCGAAGCATTTCGAAAATTTAAAAGGAGACTTGGGGAAAGTGGTTTGTTCTGGTAAATGGCGGACACAGAGCTTCTACGAATGATAGATTTCCCTCCACAAAACTGTTAGTTTTAAATTCATGGTTGAAAATAAGAAACCATTGTTACATCTTACATCTTACATCTTTAGATTACATCTTTGACCTAACAAGTTTACTACGTTTGCTTGAGATGGGATCAGATGCGAAAGCCCTTATTTTTAAATTGATTTTCAAATATATGAGTCAAGCTTGGTATAATCGTTCCGTACGCTGTAAAAAACTGTTTACCAGCTGTTCAGTTCTCTCAAAATAGGCACCCTGTAGAAACGCCCTATTTCAGAGCAACAGTTTCATCACATCTTGAACTGTGAGGGTCTTGTTTTTTTACACTTCAAAGCATCTGTCGATGAGATTTTAATGATTTTTTTCATATGACGGGATCTTCAAAGTAGGCACTCTGTGGAAATGCCTTGTTTGAAATCTATTTTAACTAGTGAGCAGAAAAAATTTCAGCAGAAGCAAACTCAGAAAATTTTACTCCTCTTCAAACCTTCTAAACTTATTTTTTACCAGTAAAGGATGGGACTATTTTTAGTTTGATCCTAATTTATCTTAATTTGAGCTACAGTTTTATCACATCTTGAACTGTGAGGGTCTTGTTTTTTTTTACATTTTGAAGCATCTGTCGAAGCATCGTTCTGCCCACAAGAGATTCTGAAAATGATGTTTTTCACAAACCATGTTTTGAGATTTTTTCTTCAATCTATAGCACACAATACCCATTGGCCTATTGGGAGGAGGCTGGAACTAGATTTGAGAGTAGCGAGGAAACAGCGATATTTTCAAAAGAAGTCTCCTGGAATTCCATAAAGAAAAGAATTCTACCGGGTGTCCCAAAAAATGTATACAGATTTGGTTGACTCCAGGGATGTGAATTTAACTTTAACCAATGGCTAATCACTCTCAAAAAGTTAATCGATAGTTAACTTGAACAAAGATATCTCGTGTGTTGGTATTGGTGCTTTGAGAGCAGAAATATCAATCTTGAAAGCTCTGATTTGCGTCCACTTCCAAACCAGAGCTTTGGCCTTTTGGGCTTAGTAAACTCCTGAAGCACATCGAGATTAATGACAAGTTTAGAAACTTCCCATTGGCTGACTAGGGGGTGACTTCTGGAAAACAGAATAACAATTTTGTTCAAATTTTATCAAGGCTATTGTTGATTTATACGCTATGCCCTAAGAAATTGCTTAGGCCAAAAGGCTAAAGCTCTGGTTTGCAGGAAGAGGCAAATTTGAGCTTTCAAGATTAACATGTCTGTTCTCAAAGTACCAGACCAGTATCGACAAACGAGATATCTATGTTCAAGTTAACTATCGAGGAACATTTTTCAGAGTGATTACACATTCTTTGAAGCTAAATTCACAGCGCTGGAGTCAATCAAATCCATATACATTTTTATGGGACACCTGGTAGTTTCGTAGTTGAATTTTCCTCTTAGCCCGTTTTTTCCTCTTTTTTATATTCTGCCATTTTGAGACAATATAAAAAGAGGAAAAACGGGCTAAGCGGAAAATTCAACTGGCATGATTGTTTAAACTTGAGGAACATAGGTGGAATACAATTTCAAAAATTCTTTTCTTGATGGAATTCCAGGAGACTTCTTTTGAAAATATTGCTGTTTCCTCGCTACTCTCAAATCTAGTTTCAGCCTCATCCCAATAGGCCAATGGGCCTTTAGATTGCCGGAAAACGTCCATTTTTGGAGAATTTGCTATCTTGAAATCTATTCTTGAAGATGCAAAATGGCTTGGTCTTGAACAGGCATAAATCCTTTGTTTACAACATTTGCCCATGTGTGTTCAGTGCTTGAAAAATTTTAGATTGATACATAAGAAATGTTTTGGAAATCATGCTCGTGTCGCCGGCCGGGCCTATAGCAAGGACAGGTTTTGTAAGACAATACAATCAGTTGCTTTTGATTGACACCGTAATTCAAAGCGATTAGCGATCACAGACAAAAGAAATTCCCTCAACCAGCAATTCAAAACAAACAAAGCCGCAAAGTTTCTCTGAAACCCAGGTAGCTAGCTCGCTCATTGTGCATTCCAGAAATTGTTTTTTAGAACAAACATGAGCATATATCGAAAGCAGAAAGATACATCTACACATCTACCTTGGGCATTTAATTTATTTGGTTCAGAAGCTGAACAGTAAGTGTTTTAATTACACATAAAAAAAGAGAATTGAGTCGCCTCCCAATCGGTTTTTGAACCAAACAAATAAAATGCCCGTGGCAGATGTTTAGATATATCCTTCTTCTTTTGATATATGCTCACACAACGAGGGCACTAGCTACCTGGGTTTTTGAGAAACTTTTGCGGCCTTGTTTGTTTTGAATTATTGGTTGAGGGAATTTACTTTGTCTGCGATCGCTAATCGCTTTGAATTAAGGTGTCAACAAAAGCAAATCATGCAATTGTCTTACCAAATCTGTCCTTGTTCGGGGCTACAGTATATTCATTATTTTGTTAAAGTCCGTCTCAAATTAATGTCAGCTGAGATTTGCGATAACGCAAAATTCCTTTGCAAAACACTTCAATTGTTGTTATTCCCGGGTATTTGCAGGTGACAGAAAATAGTCCTCCTTATTGGATCTTGATCCTACTGTATTGGTTTCCACAATTAATCATTTTGAACCGTCTGTCTAAATGACTTTTTTTTTGTTCAAGGTACGGCGGCATCCTTTAGCAACAAGGATCCTTAAAGTCGCAAGTCTGTTTGGAACAGAAGAGTTCTATGGTGTCCTGGTTTGCGTTTTAACATGGTAAGGCTGCCGAAAATTTAAATGCACATTTGTTTTTTCCTAATTGGATTTTCCTGACCATGAACAATACAGTTTTTCAGTATTCATATTGTGAAAAACTGAATGAAATTTGATCTTAGCCATTTTTAATCTTTTCTCGCAAAACTTCCAAACACTGATAGCTTGATACCAATTTTGTGAAATTCACATTACTCTGGGTATCCTCGGGAAAATTCGATATCCATCCGCAATTGTGTTGTGAATCGTGTAAATCTTGCCTTTTATTATTATTATTTATTAAACATCTATTTAAACTAGGCTAAAAAAATGAATAGCTAAATTACAGCTAATCAAGGCGTGCCTTTTTCTCGCAACGTGATGTTAGGCTTCCCATAAACAATTCTTTATCGAGCAATGTTTTTTGACCTGGTCTTTTTATTTCTCTAACTTTTTGGACACCCTGGCTTCTTGCAAATGAGTAAACACATCTCTTTCATTTGTCAAACCAAGGATTGTGTCGAATGAATGTTTCTCTTTACTGAAAGCACATCAAAATTGAAATTAAAGAATTGATCAGTGAAACTGAAATCGAGGTTTTTTGTTGAATATTCTAGCTGTTCAAAATTAATCCAAAAAAGGTGACTGATTTCTTAAGCATACAGATTTTATCCTTGTTGGAGAGCGTTTTAACTCTGTCAACCTTCCTTATGTATTATGCTCTGATAGTATTGATATTCTTTATAACTGGTGTAACAACGAATAGTTTCATTTTGACCCTCTCCAGGATGACATGATGAAAAACAACATCGTTGATGTCATATTAAATTGACAAGTAGACAATTGACAATTAGAGAGTATTGATATATGCCTTTAAAGCTCATTAATGCCCCGGGGGGGGGGGGTATTTAATTTGGATGCTCCAGAGGGGGCTTAACGGAGAGGGGACTCATTAGAGAGGGGGGCTTGTTCACAAAATCAAAAGACCAGGATATATTTGATAGCTTTTTCAATATTTGGCAGATTCAACATACAATTTTACTAGTCAAATGCACGAATTCGACATAGTTTTATCCCCAACCATATCAACATTAACATACTAACTTAACATACATAATAAAGTAAAAATCCTTGGTAGCCTCTGGAATTTGATATAAATGGAGGGGTGGACTTAATAGAGAGGGAGGGGCTTATTTTGAAATCTTGGCTCAGAGAGGAGGGTGCTTTTTAGAGAGAGTTGCGCTCAACAATAGAGAGGGGGCTAAATAGACCTTTTACGGTACCCTGCATTTGCAAGATTATAGTCTCATTTTCTCTTGTATATTGTGATTAGGTTGGTCGATGTAAGACTTGCAAGGTTATGTTGTATCCTCATGGCAGTTGGATTCTATTCTGCCAATTTTCTCAAGGTTTGTCAAGCATATTTTACTTTACTTCATTTTTCAGACGATGTGTCAATTTTTGTACCACAGTTTGCCTGTTAGAAATTTCTACCAGCATCATAAAAACGTGAATTTGAATCCAGTTTTTGTCTTGAATTTGCCATCAGAAACATCGTTGCAATTTCTTGATGTGGAAGAAATTAATTTGTAAAAGTCATTACACTCTCTTTTTTATAAGAATATTGTTTATAAGAATATTCATGCTCAGAATTATGCAAATCTTAAGAATATCATAAGAATATTGCTCAGGCTCAGCTCGCCATATTTGTGTCTCATTTTCTCAGCAGTTGCCTGTTTTTTGATGTCCATAACAGAGAATCGTATGACTGATGTATCTCATTTTTTTAAAAGCATGTATGTTTGAAACTTTTTGATTGTTAAGAACATTCTTATTGTTATAATTGCTTAAATTTTTATTTTGTTCGACTATTTCCTCGTGATGACATGACATTTCTTTTACCTATATTCCCCTGAAACCATATCAAATTTGAAAAAAATTAGAACACTTTAAAAATATGTTAAGGCTCATCGTACGGTTCTGCTCGGGGCTCACTGAGACTACAATCAAGAAGATACATTTACTTATTTTTATGTAAGGTAAGTAAATTTGCGATTAACTTATCTTATTCTTATGCTGAACGCTTTTATTAAATGCTTACATATTAAGTTATTCTTTGCTATAGAACAGTTTGTGCCTGCCAAGACCACCAAGCCCTCCAGTTCAACCAATTGAAGCTTCCTTTAATACATGGTTTGTTCCGTACTATGCTCCTACACATCTTCTCTCTCACCTGCCAGATAAACGGAGGGGTTAGATCAACCCTATAGTGGTTGGGCCATCTGCCGCGTCCTATTTTGGTTTAGGGGTGGGGGGACCCCACCTCCTACCTATAACTCTTGACTGATGCAACCAGATTGGTATTCTTCTCCTTGCAGAATTTTTGGAAATATCTATAAGGGGTAGGGGGCAAAATCTCCCCAACCAAAATAGGGTTAGAAGATGCAACAGGTTCATCAGAATGAATGGTTGTTTGCGGGCTTTGAAGCATGTGCCGTGGATTAAAGTCTGTAACAAATTGGATGTCACGTGAAAATTTCCGCGAATATAAACAATGAAGTAGTTTTACATGAGCAATTTCATGTTATCGTAACTCTTCTGTAACGTGAAAATTTCCGCGAATAAAAACAATTCAAGTGTTTTGCTTTTGCATGAGTGATTTTGCGTATCGCAAATCTTATTTGACAAGACAGGCTTCAATTGTGGCAATTTGCAAATAGTAAACAGTACGGGACTAGCTCTTAATTCTTCACATGCTATTGATATTTTCGTGGCCTAAACTTTATGGTCTATGATATTTCGTAGTGGCCTAACTTTGTTGAAATTGCGTATCTTTAGTTCAGACTTTTTGGCATACCAAACTGAAGTGATTGGTCCAGTTAGGATGTGAACTGCCTTTTCGAGGGAAGTCACTACGGGGAAAGGGTTTGAAAATGCAAAGGGACGTTTATTTGGCAGATGAGAGTAAGTTCGTTTTAAATTACATGTTAGTTAAAAAGGTCGCTTCAGCATTGGTCGACCAAGTTTCTCTTGTTTCTGTATAATTTTGTCTCATTCTTCTAAATTCTGTCTTCCTATGAATTATCTGTTTTCTTGTGTTTTGATAATTTTATGTTTGAATTTCAGGGCCCTGCCTAGTCATCATGCAGTCCTCGCTGTCATTGTTCCTTGGTATGTCATCAACATCTCTTTTGTTACAACGATTAATGTTCAACAATATTTTTCATGAAAATGATGGGGCGTTTAACAAGTATATTTTGACGAAAGCAACTCAAATTGTTTTTGTCGAGGTTTTATAATGCACGAGAAAGATTAGATTGGTTACATAAATTTAGTTTGTTAAAATCGTTCAATGCTCTCCATAGTTAAATAGAATTTTGTGATATAGCTGTTGTGGTGAAAAGTATCGTTTTACAGGAACTCTCTACTTTCCGCCAATGACAAGTAGTCCCTAAGGGATGCAAAATGAATAACAGCATTCTTTCCTTCTTTGCTCTAACACAATTTCATGGATTTTATGTTTTGGTAGAGAAGCAGTATGATGGTTCATAACTTTGCAGGTGCATACGTATGCCTAAAGCTGAATGTTCAGGAATCAAGAATCTTGAATACAGGAATCAATTTCTAAAATCGCTCATAATAGATGATTGCGCTAAAGATGGCGGCGAGGAACTTTTTCCCAAAATGCATTGCCTTCTAATTAATATTCTTTTACGATTCTATAAGAATTCGATTAAAGAACGCAGTGCATCTTGGTAAAAAATTCCTCGCCGCCATCTTTAGCGCAATCGTCTATTATGGAGCGAAAAGTCTGATTTTGACCAACAAGATGTCAGATCGAAGTTTGCCTTTCTCCTATAAGATGAATTTTTAAGCAAACACGTTTTTGATGCAGCCAATTTTATCAATTAAAGTTGGCAAAGGCTCTTCTTTGTCTCACCTGATATATATTTTGCTTTCTCTTTCGCCGATATTTTCTATTGTGTAATTTCCAGTGTATAGTGTGTGTAGGAAACACTGCTAAAACATAAACAAAATAATCGATTACATTACCAACTTTTTACCTAGAAATTCAAGAGAGATAAATACACACCCAAGAATAGGGAATATTCTTGCAAAAGACCGAAAATTTTATGAAAATGTAGTACCTACAGTACTTTTAGTTTTTTTAAATCATAAGTTTTGTACACATTTTACTTCTATTCGATTTAGATCAGTTAACTTTATATATATGGTATATATTGTTAGCTATGTTAATACCGGGTGCGCCAAAGTAAACTATGCACGTTTGGCAGGCCATAATAAATCGTACACTGGACCGATTTTGAAGATTTATGACTTAATATTTAGCAGAAAGCCTGAATTAGATTCTAGGACTTTTTGCAAATTTTTCCGTTCTCTGTTTTTAGAGCTAGAAGCGAGTTTCTTAAAATGTTCGTTTTCGAAAACATTGAAGACGATCAAAAAACGTCGATCAAATTTTAAAAGATTCAACATGAGTGAACAAAGAGAAAAACGTTTCAGGAGGATTTGGGGTTTAGTACGAACTCTCGTACAGCAGATTACAATTGGTCGATTTCTGAATCGCAAATCACCACGAACAAGTTCTCTCTTTATCCATTCATGTCGATCATTTAGAAACTTGATCGATGTTTTTCGAGTTTTCAGTGTTTTCGAGAACTAAGATTTTAGGAAACTCGCTTCTAGCTCTAAAAATTGAAAATGATAAAATTTGCAAAAAATCCCAGTATCTAATTCAGGCTTTCTGCTAACGATTAAGCCATAAATCATCAAAATCGATCCAGTGTACGATTTATTGTGGCCTGCCAAACGTGCATAGTTTATTTTGGCGCACCCGGTATAGAATTAAAATAAATAAACAACAGCAACAAAATTGGGCCACCTCACGTCCTCGTTTCCATCCATGGATGCTGCCAGGCACGGTTGCTAATCTTTGATTAATTTTATTAAATAAGATCTGATTTCAGGCAGCCCAGTCATTTTTATAATCCAATTGAATTTGTAACAAGATTATGGCATAACCTGTTCTGTGCTTGACTTAGCCTGTTAGCCAGACCCAATTTCAAAGGAAATAGTGGTCTGTTCAATACCGCCATAAAGCTTGTTCAAACCTCGTTTGAGAATTCCTCAGAATAATTTGCTGACTATTTGTAAAGAAACCATTTACCCAGGAAGCTCTTTGAAATTTTTCTGAAAAAGAATACTGCAATCTGAATGCGCCCTGATAACTCTTTGTTCCGCCTTGAATAGAAACTTAATCTCTGACCTAAGGGTCTAATCATGCAATTGATAAGCTGTCTCCCTTGCTGCACTAAAGTATTTCGCTCTTTGTTTCCCTGATAATATTTTGAGCTGCGAGATAATTATGCGCATACATTTTCCACAAAACTTGGAAAACAGCCCGCTTGAAATAGAGGCTTTGAACAAGCTTTATGGCGGTATTGAACAGACCACTATTTCCTTTGAAATTGGGTCTGGCTAACAGGCTATGCTTGACTATAATTTCAAATTTTCTTTTAGGTACATTTGGTTTTATTCGTACCTCCATTACAATCTTTCAACGATCCAGTACATCACCCTCTTCTGCTTCATCGTCAGCTGTAAGTTATTTTCTTAATATTTCTTGTTGGGGATACGAATCATCAAAGTTCAACGCAACGATTATCCCCCAAAAAGGAAACCTGTGATCATGCGCAGAAAGCATGTTTGATTTGTGCAAAGAATGTAGGCGGAGAATCGAACCACAATCCAAACAAGAATTAGCAAAGATACAAAGAGATTCTCGCGCATGGTAATGGGTTTCCCAGCTCTTGATCTGCTTAGAACTTTACCAGCATAACGAAAGGCTTAGACAAAAGGGGCAGTCCTCGGTATCCTCAACAATTTCAGTTATTACAACCAGATTATCAGTAGAATCATTTTGTGGATCAGTAAAAAAACCTTACAGGCTGCAAACCAAACGTCGCGGTCAGAATGTTTTGAAATGTCAATTTTTGGAGGCCAGATTTTCTTTGAAACTACCGGGTGACCAATAAATTTGAATTATTTGAAAAATCACTAAAATTTCCTCTTATTACGAATCTCGGCATTATTTTAATTGAATTTTTTTTATATTCAATATGTAAAATTTTCTTACAAACAAACTACTTAGCACACTACGTACGAGCTACTTTACTACACTACAAGGACGATACCACGGAGTGCAGGAGACTATGACAACTCCGCAGTCATTAACATAGAGAACGTGTAACTAAACTAAAATCAAATGTACAGCTACGAAAAATACACATGAACAATTTCTACTGATAAATACTAAGGTTCGTTTCACATTGTATGTCGAGCTAACTTTTGGCATTCAGGTCTTTTTCACAAGAATGGGTGAACTGGAGATTCGATTTCTAATTGGAATGGATTTGTGCCCAATGAGCCTAACATCCAATGTGAAACAAACTTACAACAAAAGAAAGAGAAGCAAGGGGACTTGGTGACTATGAAATGTAAACAAACGCTGTGAATTTCCTTAGTTAAATCGACCAGTTTGGTGAATGAAATTTAGAGTCAATTCGAGTACATGTTATTAACGTCACTAGAAAAGTCTTTATCACCATACAGTAAAAGTTGTATCAGAGCGCTGTTTGAAAGACTGTTGATTTGAACAAATGGTCGCAATACTACCGAAATTCCCGCGAAAAGATCTCGTCGATGGATGTCAAATGAAGGGACAAGACAGATGAAATGATGGGAAATGGGCAAATTGTTGAACAGTTGTCATGGGGCTTCAACCAAACTTTAAATTGAAGCCTCTGGATTGCGACTTTTTGTAAAGATTTGATGAAAGTTTCAGAATTAGCTTCGATTCAAGCAAATGGTTTTGAATCTTTAATTTAATTTAATTTAATTGCTCAATGGGAAGTTCAGATACCTTGCTACCTTGTGAATAAAAAAAGCCCGGCGTTTGAGAAGCTACTGCTCCCTGAATATACAAGCAATGATATTTTGCAATATCTCATTGAATAGTTAACATGTTCGATTATTTTTAGAATGTTTTCTGGCTGAAATTGGTCACTCCGTTCAGGTTTTACAAGGGATTTCCTAAAAGTAGTTTCTTCGAGAAGCCTTATAAAACCTGCAAAAATCGTGAGCAAGTTTCCCTAATATGTTTACCTTACAGCGATGACATGAGCACGCTTTAGCATGTACTATCCTCTTGGGAGAATGAAAAAGTTTCCCTCCTGGTATGAATAACTTATTCAGGGGGATTCTATTTTACCTTGATGACAAAATACATGAATGCATGTAAGTGTCATAATTGCTCTGAAGGAAAACAAAGGGAAATATTGTTCGTCCTTCTCATTCCCTTTTGCAGGTTTTCGAAAGGGCTTTCCGCAGAAAATCTTCCATATCGATGGGAAGGAATGGCCTATTTAAGCCGGGTGAATTACTGAACCTAACTGAACATATCGGGAATAAAACAAGACAGTTTTCAATATTATTGCTTTGAATTTCAGGGAGCAGCATTTTTCAAACGCCGGGCCTTTTTTGTCGACGCACCTGGTATAATTCCACTTAAGCTTTTTTTTGTATCTTATTATTTTAAAAATTACAACCATTTTGTTGTTATGATGTCATAAGATTGCTGAATCATAAAACTAGGCCTTAAAGATTTGACACAAATGCTGGCAAAAGGTGATATTTGCACACCTTACAAGGTTTATACCGGGTGCGCCAAAATAAACTATGCACGTTTGGCAGGTCACAATAAATCGTACACTGGATCGATTTTGAAGATTTATGACTTAATCTTTAGCAGAAAGCCTGAATTAAATTCTAGGACTTTTTGCAAATTTTTCCGTTTTCAGTTTTTAGAGCCAGAAGCGAGTTTCTTAAAATGTTCGTTTACGAAAAAATTGAAAATGATCAAAAAACGTCGATCAAATTTTAAAAGATCCAACATGAATGAACAAAGAAAAACGTTTTCAGGGGGATTTGGGGGGTTTAGTACGAACTCTCGTACAGCAGATTACAATTGGTCGATTTCTCAATCGCAAATCACCACGAACAAGTTCTCTCTTTCATGTCGATTCTTTAGAAAACTGGATCGATGTTTTTTGATCGTTTTCAGTATTTTTGAAGACTAAAATTTTAAGAAACTCGCTTCCAGCTCTAAAAACTGAAAATGAAAAAAATTGCAAAAAATCCCAATATTTAATTCAGGCTTTCTGCTAACGATTAAGTCATATATCTTCAAAATCGGTCCAGTGTACGATTTATTGTGGGCTGCCAAACGTGCATAGTTTATTTTGGCGCACCCGGTATGTAAGCACATAAGGTAACAGTTTTTTTCTTATTTCAAGTACTTTGACAAGTAATTTTGTTTTGAATTTCAGGGTCATTTTCAGTGATGTTCAGTAGAATTTACCTCGGTGTTCACAGCCCAGCTGATGTTGTTGCAGGAAGTCTTGTTGGTTGCTTAACTCTTGCCGCTTGGTTGCATTATGACGATATATTAGACAGAGCAACTGCGGTTAGCGGTCAAGGTACGACTCAGTTTGTTTATAAATTAGTTTATATACGGAAGAGATAACTCCTAACATGATGAATTTCCATTGACTAAGCCTCTTGAGCTCTGCGGTCCATATATCACAGCAAGACTAAGTTTTCTCAAGAGCATAACTTTGAAAGATTATTTCTGTATGGCTGATTATTACCTGACTGACGTTTCAAAAGTGAGGCAATACAAGGATCCCGCTAATTCCATTGGTTAATCGCACATTTCCCGCGGTTTTCCCGTAGCCTTTTATAGTACGATACAAGGCCGCGTTTTTGACAACACAGCAACTGATTTTGGCCTGTGAGATTTACAATAAACTCAAGCAGCATACAGTAACAAACTGCGTTTGGCTAAACGATATATGTTAAAATTAGAAGCTGTCCTAGGTAATAGAACTCATACCAACTGGTTTTGTTGTTGTACAGGAAAACATAAATTCCTCGGTCTTATTGCACAGACCTCGCAAGCTCGGTCTATACTTTCAAGACCGCAGGCTTTATAGTTTCCTGTACAACACAAAACATGTTAGTATGCGCATAGAGAAACATGCTACGCTCATTATGTCAGAAGGAGTAAGGACAGATAAGGATAGCATCAGTTTCTAATACTGGGTATTTGAAAAATAAGTGCCTCCTTTCCACTGGAAAAGGAAGAAAAGGACAAGGTATCAGGACTTTCTGAATGCACAACTGAATTCTAATCTTCAACTTAAAGGGGCAGTCAGACGTGACGTTGCGCGGGACATTTTCATTGTATTTGTATGAAAAGTGCTAAAGCTTACCATCGACTCGTAAATGGAGATTTTGAATGGGATTATCGCATATTTCAATCCATATCCATCGATGTTGCTCTTGACAATCTCAACGATTTAATTGACAGATATTGTTCGTCTATGTCGATTTCATGTATTTGCAAAATTATTTGTCTATCACAAATTCCTGAAAGTCGTAAACAGCGATCTTACTGAAGCAACTTTGAAGCTGCGAAGAGATAATCTACAAGTCGAAGTGGGCAAGAAACTCACCAAAGAATGTGGTTTTGAGTCAGATTTATGATGCTTGGTGAAACCGAAAGGCGAATAGAACATTCTCAAACACTACTGGATTCATTGCTCAATTAAATTCATCAGAATTACAGCGAACAAAGAGGTATAGTGGACATATTTTGGTATTTAGGCCTATACGAATTGGATTGTGACACGCAGAATCTGCTACCCGCGTTTTGCGTCTGACTGCCCCGTCCACCAAACACCAGAGTTACGAGCTCCCAAAGTTAAATTTAGAGCGCACCTGAAACCAGAGGTTTTGAAAAGGGTTTGATTTCATGAGCATTTTCCAGAGGATTTTCAACTACTAGCGTAATTTCAAAGACCCTGTTTACACTGTCCCGGTACAGCTATGGATCCGTAACAAAAATGTAATTGATAACCCTCCCTTTTACACCGGGACACTTTTGCTTCTTCTATCTATACCGGGTGCGCCAAAATAAACTATGCACGTTTGGCAGGCCACAATAAATCGTACACTGGACCGATTTTGAAGGTTTATGACTTAATCTTTAGCAGAAAGCCGGAATTAGGTACTGGGAATTTTTTGCAATTTTTTTCATTTTCAGTTTTTAGGGCTAGAAGCGAGTTTCTTAAAATTTTAGTTTTCGAAAACACTGAAAACGATCGAGAAAACATCGATCAAGTTTTCTAAAGAATCGATATAAATGGACAAAGAGAGAACTTGTTCGTGGTGATTTGAGATTTAGAAATCGACTAATTGTAATCTGCTGTACGAGAGTTCGTACTAAACCCCCAAATCACCCTAAAAACGTTTTATCTTTGTTCATTCATGCTGAGTCTTTTAAAATTTGATCGACGTTTTTTGATCGTTTTCAGTGTTTTCGAAAACTAAAATTTTAAGAAACTCGCTTCTGGCTCTAAAAACTGAACATAAGATCCTTTTGGATGATTACAAAGTCTGTCCTGAGCTAAACAAGCATAAGAATATCTGAATGTTGATTTCTTCATAACCCCAAATGACCGTAGATGCTGTTTTTAGCTACAGTCAGAGAGATGAGTGTTGCTGCTAAAGTCGCCTTCAATGGAAAATCGAGCGCCTTGTATAAGGACAAGAATCGCCTCAAAGGCAATATTTTGGTCTTTATGTCAAACGAGAATGATATGCAAAAATCAAAAGTCATTACCCCTAGTTTGCTTTGTTCGTGCACGAAACTATTGGTGCATCAGTGTCAAATGAGATGTCATGTGAGATTTACGATAACGCAAAAATACTTATGCAGAACCCTACAGAACGTTTCAATTGTTGCTATTCGCGGGCATCTAATTTGAGACAAGCAGTCACGAAGATAACCTCTGTGCAGAATGATATGCATGAAGATGTTTTGGTTCAGTGTGATCTCGTGCCTTCCCCCAGTCAATGGCGCCATAGACCTTTTAGCTATTCAGGAAAGAATCAGAATCGAACAAACTTTTGCTACACTTTGTAGAATTTTCGAATGTGCACAATAGTGATAGAAGCTCTATTGTTTGCTGGGATTCTGCACCTTTCTGTAGCTGTGTAGGAAGGGGATCCTTCTATCTTCGGTGATGCTGCGAATGCTAGCCTCTGTGCAGGCCACCAGTTACATCATCCTCTAAGGTTGACTTATTTGCATAATGAGTACTATCAATAAGTGGCTAATGATGCGTTCGTTCTAGAAAACGATTGTTTTAACATAATTAAGCTGCTAATGAAGTCAAGAACGTGCCAATTCTGCGTAAATTTGTTGTTGTGCCAGGGTAAACATGGTAATTTATCCATCTTATGGTGTCAAATCTGTCTAACATGAAATAAGCCGACGTCAAATGTTGCTATCGGATCGCGGGAAACTTCTGTCTTGTATGCGCTTTATGGCGCTTTCTTTATTTCAGTGCCAATTATCAGAGATAAAACGTTAATCAATTGCTTTAACGAGCGTGACGGAAGTGGGTTACTTATTTTCTTTCTGACAGCCTGACATCGAAGCCCCTTCTTAGATTACAAAGTTGGACTTTGTAATCAAACATAAGATCCTTTTGGATGATTACAAAGTCCGTCCTGAGCTAAGCAAGCATAAGAAAGTCTGAAAATTGATTTCTTCACAACCCCAAATGATCGTTGATGCTGTTTTTAGCTACAGTCAGAGCGATGAGTGTTGCTGCTAAAGTCGCCTTCAATAGAAAATCAAGCGCCTTGTATGTCTCAAATTAGATGTCATGTGAGATTTACGATAATGCAAAATTAGTTATGTTTATGCAGAACCCTGCAGAACGTTTCTATTCGCGGGCATCTATAGTTTGAGATGCCTTCCCCAGTCAATGGGGCCATTGTTTGCTGGGATTCTGCACCTTCCTCTCAACTTCACTTGCGACGTTTGCATCCGTAGCTGTGTAGGAGGACGGTCCTTCTACCTTCGGTGATGCTGCGAATGCTAGCCTCTGTGCAGGCCGCCGGTTACATCATCCTCCAAGGTTGACTTATTTGCATAATGAATACTATCAATAAGTGGCTAATGATGCGTTCGTTCTAGAAAACGATTGTTTTAACATCATTAAGCTGCTAATGAAGTCAAGAACGTGCCAATTCTGAGTAAATTTGTTGTTGTGCCAGGGTAAACATCATGGTGATTTATCCATCTTACGGTGTCACAGCTGTCTAACATGAAATAAGCCGACGTCAAATGTTGCTATAGGATCGCGAGAAACTTCTGTCTTGTACGCGCTTTCTGTGCGCTTTCTTTATTTCAGTGCCAATTAGCAGAGATAAAACGCTAATCAATTGTCTTAACGAGCGTGACGGACTTTCTTTCTTTCTTTCTTTCTTTCTTTCTGACTTTCTGACTGACCTGGAGCCCCCTCTTAGATTACAAAGTTGGACTTTGTAATCAAAAACGGAAAAATTTGCAAAAAGTCCTAGAATCTAAGTCAGGCTTTCTGCTAAAAATTAAATCATAAATCTCCAAAGTCGGTCTAGTGTACGATTTATTGTGGCCTGCCAAACGTGCATAGTTTATTTTGGCGCACCCGGTAGAATAATTTTGTTCTGGAGCAGTGTAAAGGCAAGAACTTTGTAGCGGATCAAAACTGTACGGGTACAGTATGAACGTGGTCTAAATTGTCTCTCACACAAAAGAATAGAATAGAAACGAAACATAGGGCTCAAATCTTTAAAAAAGGTCGGTGTAAGATTCTATTACAATTTTCTTTTAAGTAGATGGCTTGGAAGGAACTTAGGGTTTTTTGTTGTAAATCTGCGGTGGAAATTTATTGATATCTTGATTAGTTTCAAAATGGCGACATTTATCAAATTTGAGGCTATGACGTCATCAAATTTCTAAATCCTAAACCAGAAAAGCTACAAATTTCTGCTTGCCACTATATTGTAGACCTTCATAAACAATGCTTTCCTTGAAGATTATATATTTTTCCCTCTTTTTGGATTTACGATGATTTTAAGTTTTTCAAAGTTTTTCATCAATTTTTTCAAAATAATTAAATTGCCACCATTTTGAAAAAAATCAAGATATCAAAAAATGTCCACGGCAGATTTACAGCAAAGTACCATAAGTTCCTTTCAAGCCATTCAATTCAAAGAAAAATGTTATAGAATTTTACACCCACCTTTTAGAGATTTGAAAGATTTGAGCCCTATAGAAACGAATAAGAATGAAATATAAAAGAATACGAAAGAATAGAATAGCAGTCATGCAGTAAAATTATTTCATCTTTTGATACAAATACACAAAAGGAAAAAATCAAAGATCAGTGACATAATCAATTTTTGTATTTTTTATACGTTTCACTTTTTGTTAGATCTCGCAGTAAATCTCTCATTCAATAATATATCTGATTCCTTTTTAGGTGCATTGTTAGTTCCAGTTTATGCCATTATCATGCTGTTAATTCATCCGAAACCCGAACTTGAAACACTTTCATTTACTGAATCGGTAAGTGTATTGCAGCATAGGCCAGGGCATGAATAACCACCTGACCATGGTCGCAAGACTATCCTGCAGGAAATTTCTCTAAATCAATCTCTTTTCATGTATCATGTTCTGTTTTCTCGTTGTTTTATAATGAAAAACATACAGAGTAAAGCAAATTACATGACATAGATTGGATTTCATGTACTATTTTTATCAATATTTTATCCAATAAATATGAGATAGATGCAGAGCTTGATTTCTCTAATGCCTTTCAGAAATCATAAAGGCACTTTCTTTCGTGGGTTTCCACGCTTCCCCAAGCTTCCTCCAAATTTACCGCTCTCCCCGTAGTTTTGAAATTGATGATGAAAACATTGCTTGAATAAGTTTTTTAATGCAGGTATGTATGTCTGGCGTTGCTGTTGGATTTGTCCTCGCCCGCACAATGGTTATTGGACCACATCCACCATTCAAAGGAATCATCGACTCGGCTGCAAATAGTAAGTCTACAACTTAGCCTTTTCACTCTCTGTTTACCTCTAGTTAAAGCTATAAATTTCACGGTTTCTTAAAAGCATTCTCATGTTTTGATATCTGCTGTCTCATGTTTTGATAGTGGATGTGGACGTGCAGAAGGCTCAATGTTTACTTTGGTTACTAGTATTTTGAAGGAAAAAGTTCAAATTTGAGTTTCATGCCCTGTTCGTAGAAATATAGTACACTACCGGGTGAGCCAGAAAAAGTTCCCACTTTCGAAAATTCGTAGCACCACAAGTACTTTGTGGATTTGAATGATTCAAATTCCAGTTAAAAGCCAAAAGATCGAAGTATTTTTGTGATTTTTCTCGTCTTCTTATGAGCGCTGCAAATATAGGTAAATTCAACTTAAACAATGTTCAGGGTTGCAAAATGACTGAAAAAGGGTCTAAAACATGATCAAATCGTTAGGACTCTCCTAACACGGAACAATACGCACAGGCATTTTACCTCTCTCAAGAGTTATAAAACATAGATTCTCAAACAGTTACTAAAGAGCTTCAATCCCATGGCAATAAATGTGCAGACGATATCTCTCACTCGTGAGAAATGGCATTTTCTCTGTTGGTCCGAGTGAGGAGTCCTTTATGATTTGATCAAGTATTTTAGGCCTTTTTCAGTCATTTTGCTGTCACAAAGTTTTTGCAAACTTGAATTTACTAGTTTTTCAAGTGCTCATAAGAAGGCGAGAAAAAAATCACAAAAATACTTCGATCTTTTGGCTGTCAAGCAAGTATTGATTCATTTCAATCCATCCAGTACTCTTGATGCTATGAATTTCCAAAAATTAGAACTTCTTCGATACTTCGATGTTTTGCCTGTCAAGCAAGTATTGATTCATTTCAATCCATCGAGTACTCTTGATGCTATGAATTTCCAAAAATTAGAACTTCTTCGATACTTCGATCTTTTGGCTGTCAAGCAAATATTGATTCATTTCAATCCATCCAGTACTCTTGATGCTATGAATTTCCAAAAGTGGGAACTTCTTCGATACTTCGATGTTTTGCCTGTCAAGCAAGTATTGATTCATTTCAATCCATCCAGTACTCTTGATGCTATGAATTTCCAAAAATTAGAACTTCTTCGATACTTCGATGTTTTGCCTGTCAAGCAAGTATTGATTCATTTCAATCCATCCAGTACTCTTGATGCTATGAATTTCCAAAAATTAGAACTTCTTCGATACTTCGATGTTTTGCCTGTCAAGCAAGTATTGATTCATTTCAATCCATCGAGTACTCTTGATGCTATGAATTTCCAAAAATTAGAACTTCTTCGATACTTCGATCTTTTGGCTGTCAAGCAAATATTGATTCATTTCAATCCATCCAGTACTCTTGATGCTATGAATTTCCAAAAATTAGAACTTCTTCGATACTTCGATGTTTTGCCTGTCAAGCAAGTATTGATTCATTTCAATCCATCCAGTACTCTTGATGCTATGAATTTCCAAAAATTAGAACTTCTTCGATACTTCGATCTTTTGGCTGTCAAGCAAATATTGATTCATTTCAATCCATCCAGTACTCTTGATGCTATGAATTTCCAAAAATTAGAACTTCTTCGATACTTCGATCTTTTGGCTGTCAAGCAAATATTGATTCATTTCAATCCATCCAGTACTCTTGATGCTATGAATTTCCAAAAATTAGAACTTCTTCGATACTTCGATCTTTTGGCTGTCAAGCAAATATTGATTCATTTCAATCCATCCAGTACTCTTGATGCTATGAATTTCCAAAAATTAGAACTTCTTCGATACTTCGATCTTTTGGCTGTCAAGCAAATATTGATTCATTTCAATCCATCCAGTACTCTTGATGCTATGAATTTCCAAAAATTAGAACTTCTTCGATACTTCGATCTTTTGGCTGTCAAGCAAATATTGATTCATTTCAATCCATCCAGTACTCTTGATGCTATGAATTTCCAAAAATTAGAACTTCTTCGATACTTCGATCTTTTGGCTGTCAAGCAAATATTGATTCATTTCAATCCATCCAGTACTCTTGATGCTATGAATTTCCAAAAATTAGAACTTCTTCGATACTTCGATCTTTTGGCTGTCAAGCAAATATTGATTCATTTCAATCCATCCAGTACTCTTGATGCTATGAATTTCCAAAAATTAGAACTTCTTCGATACTTCGATCTTTTGCCTGTCAAGCAAGTATTGATTCATTTCAATCCATCCAGTACTCTTGATGCTATGAATTTCCAAAAATTAGAACTTCTTCGATACTTCGATCTTTTGGCTGTCAAGCAAATATTGATTCATTTCAATCCATCCAGTACTCTTGATGCTATGAATTTCCAAAAATTAGAACTTCTTCGATACTTCGATGTTTTGCCTGTCAAGCAAGTATTGATTCATTTCAATCCATCCAGTACTCTTGATGCTATGAATTTCCAAAAATTAGAACTTCTTCGATACTTCGATCTTTTGGCTGTCAAGCAAATATTGATTCATTTCAATCCATCCAGTACTCTTGATGCTATGAATTTCCAAAAATTAGAACTTCTTCGATACTTCGATGTTTTGCCTGTCAAGCAAATATTGATTCATTTCAATCCATCCAGTACTCTTGATGCTATGAATTTCCAAAAATTAGAACTTCTTCGATACTTCGATGTTTTGCCTGTCAAGCAAGTATTGATTCATTTCAATCCATCCAGTACTCTTGATGCTATGAATTTCCAAAAGTGGGAACTTTTTTCTGGTTCACCCGGTATTAATACAGGTTTCCCAAAGAAGTTGTGCTCCGTTTGTGTGGCTACTATTTAGGAGCTGTAACTTTGATTGTCCCCTTTTCTACATAGTTTTCACAGTTACATGAGATAAGATTTAATGTTGGGGTGGACACCTTGTTTGTGTTAACCTTACAAGAGATTGCTAATTTATTATGGCGGAGGAAAAATAAGTGGTTACTTTACTCACAGCACCTCCGTTGCTCTTTAGCACTGTCAAAATCAAGTAACTTTCGAGAGAAAGAGCTCTAGCATTTTATTGAGATACATTTTCAAAAGGGTTATTTATCTTTTCTGATAGACAAGCAACGCAATTAGCCCAATCGCAAACTTTGAAGAAATCTGATTACAACGCTAGGCTACATACGTTTCGTTCAAATTTCACTTTTGGCATCGCTGGAGAATACTATAGCGTTGTTTTTGAAGCAACCGCATATTTTGCGTTTCCCGCGTCATAAATCAGCAACCACTTTTCAGATTGTCTCAAACGAGGTCTCAAATCTAAGTTGAAGCTTATCATATGCAACTGTTAGACTGATGATATGGTCGTAGTTATCGCTATTGAAATACTGCCTGACGCTCCTAACTACGACTCATAATCAAACGCCATTATTTTGAAATGACTATGCCTGCCTCGTTTCGATAAGGGCCTAGGCAGAAAAGCACAAATATTTGTAGTTTTCAAATGAAACACATTGATTTGAAAACTTCACAATAAATCAGTTAATGCTTAGCGAAAGCAGTAAAATAGTACCTACGTACAAGATTTGATATTGTCGCCAACTGTTTTCATGGTATATTTTTGTTCGTAAGACTTTGTTCTGTCCGGCCAAGCTCCTTGAAACTCTACTGTGAGCTTCGAATTTCCGTAGGTCGACATCCATCAATCGAATTTGCAGAAATTCTAATGGCGTTGTATATCGTTGTATACTTTATACATGACTGTGTATAGCAGCCTCGTTCCGAAGGGCGTTCAAAAGTGAAAAAAGTCAGTCCAAAAATATTGCCGTAATAATATGGACCCAGTATGAGCGGTCTCCGTCTGGTGTAATAGTCTCATTTTGAATAGCAATTACTGGGACTCATCGTAATAAGTCTATGCAACTGTGTGTAAAACGGGAATATTGTACTCACAGCTCCTTCACAGCAGCCACATAAACGGAGCGAAATCTTTTTGGAACACCCTGCAGTTTGTTAGATATGTAGTCAATAGAAATTGAAATTCAAGGTATCAACTAGAAAACATATGTGAAGTTGCAAAGAAATTCCGCACGAATGTTTAGATTTAAACGCGGAAAAGAAGGAAAAGGAAGAAGAAGAGACAAGGAACGAAGGAGAAAGGAAATCGAAAGGAGTTTGTAACAGAAGAGGTGGAACGAAATGTTAATGAAGGAAAATTGGAGTCCGGAAGTATCGAAACAGAGAAAAAGGAAGCGATCAATTGCCCTGGAAGGCATGAATAGTTAGATACTATTTCTTGCTCCCTATCAATTGGACCACATTGAAACTGCTCTCCAGAACAAAGTAAGTCTATAAATGGAAGGAAGTAAAATGGTATGGATCAATTAGCAGGAGAAATGTAAATGAGACGCTGATCTGCTCCACTTTTGTTACGGATCCAAAGTTGTACCTGTACAATGTAAATGGTGTCTAATTCACAGTTATCTCTAAATGTATTTATGGTAACTCCACCGAAAACTTGTCAGATTATGCACTAAATTTGCATCTCATGAAGCCTATGTCAGTGGTATTATGTGTCCCAGACATGTTTGAAAAATTATCTTGAATACACCACGTTTTAGCGAAAGCAAAATGTAAAGTCAAGCTTCCTCCAAATCTTGCGATAATACTTATCCTTTTGAACAAATATTCGGTCAAGTTTCAGAAACAAGTCTTGAGGAAATGTTTCGAAAACCTTCACTTCCCTTCCCGTCCTTTCATCTATGTTTTGTTTAAGTTAGTGAGAAGGATAAACAAGATGACCGAAATCTACGTTTTATATTCCTCATCCTATTGTTCTCTCGGCTAAAATTTTGTGTTATCTTGCCACGTTTCCTTTTTTGCTTTCGTTATGGATGGCAGGTTGAAAGTCATAAGGTTGCTGCAGGTATTGTAATTTAAATAAAAATCACCTCTTCCGGCACCGTTGGCAGCCGTAACCATGACTTGGAAAAAGCTAGATAATTTCAGCTTTGGTCCTTACGGCATCGTTAAGGCCCATTCTTACTTACTTCGGATTTCAGATTTCGCATCCGAATCTATTTTTCAGAAATCGGACGTGACTGTTGGGAAATCTTATCCGGAACGTTCGCATCCGAATTTGGCACGTTCGGAAGTTTTGTTTTTCATCCGAATTTGGATTCCGAACAAAAATTCCCGCACAAAAGAAACCAATCAGAATAATGCATCCGATAAAACAAAGAGGCCCGCTACCATTGTTCATTCGCGACACGCTTGATGAATAGATTCACGTGATTTCATTGGATAATTTAACAATGAGCGATCATCCGAATGTCTTGGAAGTGTGGCTTGAAATCAGAGGGCGATTTTTGTTCCGAGGGTGCGAATTTGAAGTCTGAAGGATTTGGAAATGGGACTTTACGTTATCTTAGGGAAGGGCACGATGTCTGCGACACCACTTCAAACGTTTCCATATAAATACTGGGTGAGTCAGAAGGATGATGCATCCACTGTTTGTGAAATCTTGTAACAAAAGCTATAAAGTTTATTTGAAACATTACAATTCCGTTGTCTGACTGAGGCTTTGATTTAATTTTGAGAATGTATTCGTAATTTATCATGTATGATGTTAATCTCAAATCAACAGATCCAGAAACTAACTTTTGATTTGATTTTGTCTTTTTACCCATGGTAGCCCCTCAGTTATGGTAATTGATTTACAGTTGGCCATGCTAAACACTTACAATAACTAATAATTTACAATAAATACAATAGTTGCTATATCCAGCTAAACTAAATTACAATTTGTCATAAATAAATGAAAGGAAAACAAAAGGAATATTTCATGTTCATTTTTGCAACTCTTTCTTAATGCTCCCAGGGTTGAAGAATTTTTAACTCCAGTGCAAAGACTGTTCCAAAATTTGGCACTTCGATACGAGAAGCATTTCTGTCCTGCTGCCGATTTTAATAATGGCAACCTAAGGTTGATTTCTGCGCACGTAAGGATTCTGAAAACCAACCAATGGCTGTGCCTAATACTATAAATGAATGGCTCAATTTAACATGAGTGGTAGGAGACTGCTGTGTTAGCCTAAAAAATGCTTAAGTCACCTAATAAAGAAACATATTCATTAAAACTTACAATACTTTGGTTGTCTCTATCTTGTTTATTGTCTTCGGCCTAACATTCGCGACCAACAACTTTTTTGCCCCCCAGGTGCCGCCATATTGTATTGATCCTACGCAGTGCCTCGGAATGAGTTACTGGGAAGTCCCCAACGCGAAAACGAGGAGGGATTCGTCTGATGCTGAACAATAGAATCCCCGGCTGAGAGAAAACCAACAACAGCAACAATTGCTGTTGTTACTGACCCCCTCCAGAGTCCCTACTGCCCAAGACATA
Source organism: Aurelia coerulea (assembly GCA_039566865.1). Classification (NCBI taxonomy): domain Eukaryota; kingdom Metazoa; phylum Cnidaria; class Scyphozoa; order Semaeostomeae; family Ulmaridae; genus Aurelia; species Aurelia coerulea. Next base: position 48,424,319 of record CM076943.1, read on the forward strand.
GCGCCTGTATGTTGTCTGGGTTTATTGATCACAATAACGTAGATATTTAGATGTTTGAATTTGTGTAGATAAATTGTCGAACCTCACATCCAATGTGAAACAGACTTTTGGACCGGGACTAACGAATAAAAGGAGAGAAAGAGACTTTGCGAACGGGAGGGGGGGGGGGGGGTATAGCAGCTGCTTAAACCACTTCAATTGAACCGGCCTGTTTTGTGAATGAAATCTAGGGTTAACTTGAGTACGTTTCTATTAACATCAATAGAAAGGTCTTTTTCACCATACAATAAAATTTGGACCAGTGCGTTATTTGGAAGGCTGTTTATTCGAACATATGGTCGCAATAATTCCGAAACTCCAGCGAGAAGATCTCGTCGATGAATGTCAAATGAAGGGCAGAGCAACAGAAAGTGCTCCGTATCCTCAATGCCATCGTTCGTTGGGCACATTGGGTCAATGTTATCTCGGAAATTATGATTGAATTTGTGACAATTTAATTGACTCAGACCGACCCTTATTTGGGTAAGATACGACAGACCTATTGGGTCATGAATACCAAATACAGATCTTGCAGGGGGGCGAATTATCGACAAAATCTTTTTCTTAAAAACAGCAACCGACGGTGCAAGCCTGATTTCTGGATTAAGCTTGTTCCATGATTGGGACGAGGAGGGATTGGGAAATCGAGCCGAGCACTAAATGCGCATGTGTAGGATCAATGCAATATGGCGGCGCGGCGCCCAGGAGGCCAAAAAGGTTGTTGGTCCCGAATTTTAGGCCGTAGACAATAAACAAGAAAGAGACAACCAAAGTATTGTAAGTTTGAATGAATATGTTTCTTTATGAGGTGACATAAGTATTTTTTAGGCTAACACAGCAATCTCCTACCACTCACGAATTTAATCCACTTTTCATCCATTAGAATGGTAAAATGTTATTTTTCAAGCCCCATCGTCGCTCTCTAATGATACAAAACAACTGTTTAGTTGTAATTATGCTCTCTTAATAATGCTAAACATCAACAAAGCAAAATTTACACGAAAGTTGACAGGCACTTTTTGGCTGTTTTTTGGTAAATTGCCTTTTGGTTAAATTGTGATTTCGGAAGGAAATGATGCACTTAAAATTGTAAGGAAAACCTCAAACATGAAGTTAAAGCAACTGCAAGATGAAGGAATTCATATTTTACAAATTGGTTGCATAGCCTTTCTTATACGAGTTTTCAAACAGTCTGTACATTTTCTGACTCATCGACTGCGGTACCGGGGGCATGTCAGCTGGAAGATGGCAAAGGCTTGCGGCCGGATACCTTACAGTTCTATGGAAACTAGGCTTAAAGGACAAGTCTATGGTTTCTACGATTAATTTCAAAGAGCAACCTTACTAACTGCCGAACACCAATTTTGAGGGAGCTGTGCCCTGTTCGCGTGCACTATTGCTAGATGAAGATTGCCTTTAAAATGAGAAAATTCTTGTTGAAACTGAAAGGTTTGTTAATTCTTAAATTAAAAAAACATTCATGCGAATACCTGTGACTTTTGTTCATTGCTAACGTCACTCAAAACTTGAATTTTGAGGCGTTTTATTATCTGACGATTGAGCTGACAATTTAGGCCCACCGCCATTACTCGCCTTTTCGTACAGCGTTGCTATGGTTTCCATATCGGACATGAAATCGAGGGAAATAATTTCGTCCCAATTTTCAATGTGAAAGTTCATGAGTCGTAGTTATAGCGTCCATCAGCCTATCAATAGCAATAACTACGAACTTGCAATAAGTCTAAGGTTCGATTGTGACGTCGGAAAGTTCTTGAGAGTTTTCCAAGAAAACAGCCTCGTTCAAATCGAAGGTTAAGTGGGCGAAATGACGTCATAAGTAATAGCGTCATCTCGCTCATGTCGCTGATTGAAATACGCAATTTCGCAGAGAAAAGAGAGAGGTTGGAAAAAAGTACTACACACCATTCACAACATTATAATCTTTCATTTTATCAACAATTATTCAAACCCCGGACTTGTCCTTTAAAAGAGTGCACGTGACACTATCATTCCAGTTTTTGTGGTTCATTGCTCGTAACAGTAATCCTTAGACATAATTTGACATGGTGACAGCTCTATTTAGAAATTTATGACTTAAAAGAATATGAAAGAAAACGTGTCACAAGTTGCGACGATTGTGGTGAATCATAGTCAGTCGTGGTAGATCGTGATCTCATTATTATTACCATATTTTTTGGTTTAAACAATGAGCTAATTTCACCATGCTGTGTGCACATGCTTAGTAAATATCGCTAATTAATCGGTCTGTGTTATCGACGCGACAGTTTGGGAATGGACCTTTTAGCTACTCTAAAAAAGAACCCGATTCCAGGCCCAAATGTTTTTCGATTCGAGCTGCAAAGCTGTGGAATAGCCTCTCACTCGAGAAGCAGGAGTCCTCCATTTATGTTTTCAAACATGATGGGTGCGCCAAGATAAACAATGCACGTTTGACAGGCCACAATAAATCGTACACTGGACCGATTTTGAAGATTCATGACTCAATCTTTAGAAAAAAGCTTGAATTAAATTCTAGGATCTTTTGCAATTTTTTCTGCGTTCAGTTTTTAGAGCTAGACGCGAGTTTCTTAAAAGTTTCGTTTTCGAAAACATTAAAACCGATCAAAAAGCTTCGATCAAATTTTCTAAAGAATCGACATGAATGGACAAGGAGAAAAACTTGTTCGTGGTGATTTGGGATTAAGAAAGGGATCAATTAATCGATACAATTAATCGATTTCTGAATCCCAAATCACCAATAATCACGTATCCAGACACTGCTTTCGCTCTCTCGTTACCTTGAGGCAGATATTTTGAATCCTTCAGCCGCCTTTAAGGTTAGTGGAGAATATGTTGATGAAAATTCTTCTTGGAACTTTTGATAAGTCCAAAACTGGTGCAAGGAACGATACCGGGTGTCCCAAAATGATGTATTATTGTTTGACTGCCTACATGTCCATAACCAATGAACCGATTTTCAAACGCTTTGTTTTACTTGATTGCCTAAAGGCTAAATTGTATTTTAAGATGTTGGTTAAGGTTTTACCAGTTTTTGAAAATCGGTTCATCGGTTATGGACTTATAAGCAATCAAACGATAATACATCATTCTGGGACACCCGGTAAATTTGTAAAGGTATGGTCTCGAGAAAACTTGCAGCTATATTTTTTATTTTTAAACAACTTGGATACTTTTTAAATCAGGAGAGTTTTTGTGATTTTGAATTTTCCTGGTTTGTCTCGATATCTGTTTTGAGGCAAAACACCCTCTCGTGCGAGACTTTAGTTTCTGAAGAAAACTTATGTGCTTTTAGGAATTAGCAAATTGTGCTTTCGGAATCATGGATGGATGCTACTTATTGCAGATATTTGAATATTTAGTCGTTTCTTTGGGCTTCTGGAAGAAACTTTACCGAACATCTTTCTAAGTTGTTCATAATTTCAAAACTGTTGAAAGAAAGGATATAGTTTTCCATAAACTCATTGAGTGAACTCAGAATTGTATATTTTGGAATCGCGAGAATGTATACTGGCTGCTATTTCTAGTAATGTGTGGTTTTGAACTCAGAATTCGAGTCGAGCCTAAGCATTTGCTTTTATTATTTTAGGCAAAACGCCTACCCGTGCGAGACTTTATTTTGTGAAGAAAACTTCTGTGCGTAGGACTTAGCGAGTTTTAAAATCGTGTCTAGATGCTATCTGATCGATGTTATCTGATTATTTGAATGATTTATCGAAAGAGCGCCGTTTGTTGAATTAATCTGCGTAGTTTTTGATTCAACAGCTGTTCAGGGCTACACCATCTATGTTTGCAATTTTAACTCTCCCTAGGGAAAAGAACTGAGATATTTCATTAGTGGCGAGGCTTGTAATCCGTTTGCTGTAACGTCTTGGGAATAAATCGGTGCTTGGCGGGTTGGTTTTGATTTCATTAAATGACCTCCTAACTGTTCATGTTATTCTTTTACACTGTTATAATCCATATTCGTGTTTTGATTCATTCATAGCCCTTTCCTCGCTCATGAAATTACGCCCATCTTATGTTTACGCGGAAACGCCTAAATATTATCTGATCCCCCATTTGCATGCTATTAAATACACCTTCATATGATTACAGCAATACTGTAGAGCTTCTCACGGACAAACTGGTCCTTTCCCCCATGCAGCGGACAGTTCTGTTTGGCATTGTTTATTGTGGCCAATTAATGGGATTTTTTACATACAGTAAATCCCCGCATATAAGAACATAAGAAAATAAAAACCTACAGGCTGTTTTTCCTAACTTATGCACCTTGTAATTAAGAACCTGTTTCAGTTTGATGAAAAATACGTTCTTATAGCAGGGGTAGCAAAGTTGATTTTGGATTGTCAGTGTTGAGTTAATTTTTGTCCCAGTGGGCTTTTAATGTTTGAATCTCCTCCCTTGCAGTTTGAAAGCTTAGCATTGGTTATTAGGTATATTATAACCTTGCCGAAACAAATAATAGGGGTGAAAATCATTGACGAAGGTTCTAAAATAGCCTACGCAAGGTACTCTTCAAATAAGAACCATTATACCTTGAAATTTGGCTTGGTACCTTTAAAATAAGTACCTATTTCAGCCTAGCTCTCAAAAAATAGGTTCTTATATGCGGGGATGTACTGTATTCCTTTAAAATTTTTACAAAAAGTGTTACTGACTACACTGCTTACCAACTCCTTACTGATATAGAACCTAGTGGATTAAGAAGCTACAGGATGAAAAGCTCAAATCAAACCCCCGTCTTATAAGAAACAACCCAGTGTATTCATTGTACAAGAACCCAGGCTGACTCCCAAAATTGTAGGTTCTATACGGGGGTATTTACTGTATTGCAAAGACGGTAGCAAGAGGAGCAAACGACTTTGACTTAACCATGGCCATTGCATGAAAGCTTTGAACTACTTACAGCTACACCTCACATAAATAGTACAAACGATCAAAAACTAATGAATACCGTTAAAGCGTGTTGTCAAATGTTGTCAAATGTTGTTAAATGTGTTGTCATTGAACAAGTTTGAATTACCAAGCAGTGAAAAATTCATTTTATCTTGCAGGTTCATCTTCATGGCCAGTCATATCATTGTTTATGTTTGTCAGATTTCTCCTTGGTGAGTACTCATTTGTTTTGTTTTGCAAAGCATAGGGCTCAAATCTTTCAAATCTTTAAAAAGGTCGGTGTAAAATTCTATTCCATTTTTCTTTGAATTGAATAGCTTGAAAGGAACTTATAGTACTTTGCTGTAAATCTGCCGTGGAAATTTCTTGATAGCTTGATTTTTTTCAAAATGGCGGCAATTTAATGATTTTTGAAAAATTGATAGAAAATTTTGAAAACATTTAAATCATCGTGAATCCTAAACAAAAGGAGGAAAAATCATGCATCTTTCAAGAAAACCATAGTTTATGAAGGCCTACAATATGGCGAAAAGCAGAAATCAATATCTTTTCTGGTTTAGGATTTAGAAATTTGATGACGTCATAGCCTCAAATTTAATAAATGCCGCCATTTTGAAACGAATCAAGATATCAATAAATTTCCACGGCAGATTTACAGCAAAAATCGCTAAGTCTCTTCCAAGCAATTTAATTCAAAGGAAACTGTAATAGAATTTTACACCGACCTTTTTAAAGATTTGAGCCCTATGTTGTTTTGCAAACATTTGGTTTGTGGGGATTGCAGCCTTTGACTACTACTCTGAAGGTTGGTTGCTCGTGACCCTACGCTGTAAAATCTGCTACATCGATTGATGAGTCGCCAACTCCCTGTAATAAAGGAATCACGAGGTATGCCCCCCCCCCCCAGAGAAAGGACCATGATATTGGTTCGATGAACTTGGCTTCTCAGTGACCTAAAAGGCTGATCTACCGGCCACCATATACATTTGAATGACAAATATTCCGGGGGGGGGGGGGTAACTACCATATACCGGGTGTCTCAAAAAAAGTACCCCCTTTTGACTCAACAAGGCAACAAAACGATAATATTTCGGGACTTTTTGAATTCATGGCTACATTTGTTGGTCTTCAACTTAAATGCACATACCTTGCATTTGGAAATCGACCACCAAACACCGGAGATATGAGTTCACAAGGTCAAAATTTGGAGTGCACCTGAAACCAGAGGTTTTGAGAAATGGCCTAGCCATAATTTGACAACAAACAGGCATTTTGCAAACGAATTTTCGACTTTGACCTTTACTTTTCATGTTTGAAAAGATTTATACCTTGAATTACATCAATTGTTCTTGAAGTGACTTTTCTTTTGAAGAAACGGTCTTTGCATTGCATTCGATCCCAAGTGTTTTGTATTAAAGAAGAGGAAATGGAGCACATGCACGCTTATTTTGGAGATGTGGCACGACTTTATCACTCCTACAACATTTTTACTATATTTGTTTAATCAGCGCCATGTCCATGCATCTTTTATTCTTTTCAAAAACAAAACAAGGAAACTTAAAGTCTACAGGTACTTTGGAAAATGTCCACGATACAAATCATGACTAGGCCCTTTTTCAAAACCTCTGGTTTTGGGTGCACTGTAAATTTTGACTTTGCGAACCTGTATCTCCGGTGTTTAGTGTACGATTTTTAAATGCAATGTACGTGGATCTAAGTTGAACATTGATAAATTTAGCTCCGAAGTCGGGAAGCAATGATATCTTATGGCTTGGTTCCTATTTCCAGTCAAACGGGGGTACTTTTTTCTGAGACACCCGGTATACCGTTACGGGATGTGCCATTTTTGGGGTACCGTTTTTCATGCTCAAAATAAATTTTAGGGTGTCGTTTTTGGTAAGATCACAAATAGACATAAATTTTGGGGTGTAATTTCAGAAGGATAACGCCTTAGGGTATTGAATTTGATCTAACTTCAGATACTTGGTTAGTTCACTTTCAGTTGAACTGTTTTAGTTTTTATCTCAATCTAAAACACCTTTGGTGGTCTTGTTCAGTGTTTAATTTCAGAAACAATTTTAAGAACACCTTAAGAACACTTTCAGCCTGATTTCGCAGAAAACACCTGATAAATAAGAACAAGATCAGCCCGAACCCTCTAAACATGTGTTCTTTTATGCGGGTTTTTAATGTATCTAATTGGTAACCAATGTAGCTGCATTAGAGCTGGAGTGATATGTTCAAATTTGGATAGACCGAGTATTAGCCTAGCAGCAGAATTCTGAATATTTTGCATCGGTCTTATGGTTGAGTCTGGAAGTCCAAACAGCAAAGCATTGCTGTTATCTAGATGCAATAGTACTAAGGCATTGATAAGTCTCACAAGTCATTCACGACACAATTTCTTTTTACCTTTCTCCTGATGTTGTACAGCTTCAGAGATGCAATGCGACATCTATCTGAAATATACTTTTTCATATCGAGAGCGTTGTCTTGCCAAACACCTAGATATTTCACTGGTGAAGAAATTTCCACTGGCTCACCTCCAACGTTAATTGATTCAACAGACAAGTTAGTTTATGCATGGCGTCTCGTCTCCCAAAAGCCACAAACTCAGTGTTTCGTTCATTCATCATAAGCGATTTCTGTAATACAAACCTCTTCTTTTTTTCTTCTTCTTTGTTCGTTGTATATCAAACATCTGTCTCGGATCTGCGACAATGTCTAATTAACACATCTTGACAACCACAACGCCGACGAAGAAAGGTTAGCACTCAATGGCTACTCGTTTATTAAAGAGAACCATCCACAAAATGTGAAGAGAGGTGGTGTTGGGCTGTACATCAAGGATTCCCTTCCATCAAAAAGACGGTCTGACCTAGTGACCCTCCCTGAGTGTATTGTGTATGAGATCCAAGTAAATAGGAAAAAATACTTTTTCGCTGTAATCTATAGAAGCCCAAGTCAGGACCAGAGTGAATTTGATAACTTCACAATTAATTTTGAACTGATGCTATCAAAAATGCATGCTGAAAATCCTTTTTGCGTTATCATTACCGGTGATTTCAACTGAAATATCTGTTAGAATGATAAAATTAGGTGATGCTGCGTTGGTTATTCCACTTAAAATAATATTCAAAAATTGCTTGAGACGTGGTGTATTCCCCGAAATTTGGAAATTTGCAAATGTAGTGCCAGTTCATAAGAAAAATGAAAAAAATGTCAAGGGGAACTACCGTCCAATTTCTCTTCTACCAATTTTTGGGAAAGTACTGGAAAAGTACTCGCATCTTGTTACAAATGAATTACTTAACCCGAATCAGTCTGGTTTTCGTCCCGGTGATTCTACAGTTAATCAATTAATTTCCATAACGCATACGATCTTCAAGGCATTTGACTGCAACCCCCCACTTGATGTTCGTTCCGTGTATCTTGACATTTCCAAAGCATTCGACAGAGTGTGGCATGGCGGCTTAATTTATAAACTAAAACGATGCGGCGTCTCAGGCGAACTTCTTTCCCTTATCAAAAGTTTCCTCAAGGACCGAAAACAGCGGACCGTCCTGAATGGACAGAGTTCAAATTGGGGAGATATTTCAGCAGGAGTGCCTCAGGGCTCTATTTTAGGACCCTTGTTTTTCCTTATATATATAAACGATCTAACTGCAGGCTTAAAGTGCAATGTTAAGCTTTTTGCTGATGATACTTCATTGTTTACCGTAGTAGAAGACTCAAATATAGCAGCCACTGTCATGAACCATGACTTAGAATTGATAAGAAAATGGGCCTATGATTGGAAGATGTCATTTAATCCAGATCCACAAAAACAAGCTGTGGAATTGGTATTTTCTAAGAAAAAAATTGAAATTCACCATCCAGTAATTCGTTTTAATAACATACCAGTGATGAAAGTAGAAGAACATAAACATTTAGGAATTATCCTGGACTCAAAGCTTTCTTTTTCCGCTCATATCAAAGCAGCTATATCTAAAACAAGAAAGGGCATTGGTCTGCTGAAATGTCTCTCCAAGTATCTGCCCAGGCATACTCTTAACGAATTATTTAAGCTCTATGTACGACCCCACCTAGATTACGGAGATGTTATCTACCATATTCCGGCTAAAGTATGTGAATTCAGCGGCAATACCATATTACCAAATTTAATGGAAAAGTTAGAGTCCGTCCAATATTCTGCAGCTCTAGCCGTTACAGGGGCATGGAGAGGAACATCGCGGGAAAAGCTGTACGCAGAGCTCGGTTGGGAGTCACTAAGTTCCCGAAGGTGGAGTAGACGCCTCACTTTGTTTTACAAAATCATGAATAGCCTATCCCCCGCATATACAACGGATCCAATCCCGCAACTTCAACAGTCGCAATATTCTCTTCGCAGACAGGATGTCACTGGGCGAATTCGGGCAAGGACTGAGAGATTTCAATCTAGCTTCTATCCCAATTGCTTGTCTGAATGGAATGATCTATGTCCAGAGATTAGACTTGCACCAACCATTGCTATTTTTAAGAAAAGGCTACTGTCCATAATCCGCCCCCCTGCTAAATGTGTCTTTGGGATTCACGATCCAGTAGGACTATCCTATCTTACTCAACTTAGGGTTGGTCTTAGCAAATTGAACTTTCACAAGTTCAAGCATAATTTTAGGGATACCATCAACCCAATGTGCCCTACGAACGACGGTATAGAGAATACGGAACACTTCTTGTTGCTTTGCCCTTCCTTTGAGGTTCAACGCCGAAATCTTCTCGTTCGAGTCTTAGCATTACTACGACCACTTGGATATGTTAATATTCCAAACGAGGTCTTAACGCAACTTTTATTATATGGTGACAAAGACCTTCCCAATGACGTTAACAAAAATATCCTTGAATTGACTCTAGAATTCATCAAAATAACTGGTCGATTCGATTAGGACCGCATCATATCTAGTCATACCTCATCCAACCACCAAGTATGTCTTCGTAAAGTGTCTTGTATGTAAAGTTCCGTATGGTTGATTTATTTCTTAGCAGAAATTACGTGTATCTTTATGTAATGGGTGGGTCGGGGGGTGTGTTGCCTGCTCGGGGAGTCGTGGCGCGGGAGTCACACATCCGATTCGTCTAATTCTTTTTCAAATCCTCGACCGAGGCCTGGACAAAATTTTCGTTTAAGCCTCTTTGACACGTCGTTTAAAATCTCTATGAAGTTGTGCGAATCGGTTGGGTGGCTCTTGGGGTGCGGTTTTGCGGGCGGGTGGTACATCTTTCCTGATTCACCCAGTAGTTTTTATTTCTTTCTATATTAGTTACCGCGGGGTTGTCATAGTCTATTGCTCCCCGTGGTATTATCGTCCTTGTAGTGTTTCGTAGAGTAATTAGTAGGTAGCGTCATTAGTAATTCGTCTTGTAAAAAATTTATAATGGAATATAAAAAAAAAAAAAAAAATGTCTAATTACTCATCCAAACACTTGAATTGTTTTGATCGCAGACATTTCCCGTGGCATGTAATTTGAGACAGACTTTAGCTTTAGTTTAAGACTTTAGTTTTAATCTTTAGTTTTAATCTCTATGTGAAAATGGCTTCGGGGTAGTCATCGCCTTTTGCTCCTCGGGGTATCGTTCCAGTAGTATTGTATAGTTGTACCGGGTGTCCCAAAATGATGTATTATCGTTTGATTGCTCATATGTCCATAACCGTTGCACCGATTTTCAAAAACTGGTAAAACCACAACAAACATCTTAACATCCAATTTAGCCTTTAGGCAATCAAATAAAATAAAGTTTTTGAAAATCCGCTCATTGGTTATGGACATACAAGCAAGCAAACAATAATACATCATTTTGGGACACCCGGTATAGTAATTTTGTAAAGTAGTATAGCTTGTAAATTTATATTGTAATCTTTAAATGAATATATATAATAGAAAAGAAAAAGACAAACCTCGATGTTTGCGATTGTTGATGATATGTTTTCTTTGTCAAGACAAAATGATGAATACAAGGCATGGTCAAAAACCATAAATCATTTACAAGAGGTATAAAAAAACTTTGACCATCGAAGTCTCCAATTTTCATCAAATATTCTAATTTTTCTAGAGTTTTGGTTAGCTCATTAAGCCTTTAATAACAATTACAATGCAGGCCCTGGTTAGATAAACATCACAATAATTCTTAAAGGACAAGTCCGGGGTTGGAATAATTGTTCATAAAATGAAAGATCACAATGTTGTGAATGGTGTGTAGCACTTTTTCCAACCTTCTCTGTCTTTTCTCTGCGAAATTGTGTATTTAAATCTGTGAAATGAGCGAAATGACGTCATTATTCATGACGTAATTTCACCCATTTCGCCTTCGACCTGAACGAGGCTGTTTTCTTACAGAACTCTCAAGTAATTTCCAACGTCACAGTCGAACCTCCAAACCGAGGCTAGCCATTTTATCGCATTTTCAAAATGGCGACGACATTGGGCCTAACTTACTAAAAATGTCGTACGAATTTACAACAGAAAAAGACATCAAAACCCGGAAAAAATACAAGCTTTGCTTGGCAGTTGGTAAGGTTGCTTTTGGACATTACTTGTAGAAACCCCGGACTTGTCCTTTAAGAATTTTTAAGGATTATTCATCTTCTGATAAGAATTCTTCAAAGGCATGAAAACTTTGATAGTTTTTTAACGAGAAGTCTTGGCGATTTGTCGTTAATTCTTTGACGGGGATGGGTCAGTCGTAATGCGCTTGACTACCAATCTGAGGGTTGATGGCTCGATTCCCTACCCTATCAAGCTTGCTATGCAGAGTGAGGAGAGTCACTGACTCTCTGTAAGACTCTCTGTAATTCCCAGGCTAAATGAGTTACGAGATATGGTCACATCAAGAGAAAGGACCAGGATGCTGCTTTGGTAAGCTTAGCTTCTCACTGTCCTGAAATTTCTTTCGGATGCTACCTGGTGCCCCTAAAAAATGTTTACGGATTTGGTTGACTCCAGCGATGTGAATTTAGCTTTAATCATTTTCTAATCACTCTAAAAATGTTCCTCGATAGTTAACTTGAACATAGATACCTCGTTTGTTGATATTGGTACTTTGAGACCAAACATGTAGATCGTGAAAGCTCAAATTTGCCTCCTCCTGCAAACCAGAGCTTTAGCCATTTGGCCTAAGCAATTTTTTAAGGCACAGTGTATACATCAATGATAGCCGTTATAAAATTTGAACAACATAAGATCTTGTGTTATTCTGTTTTCCAGAAGTCACCCCACTGTCACCCATAGGGAAGTTTCTCAATTTTTCATTAATTTCAGTTCTTAATTTTGATGTGCTTCAGGAATTTGCTTACGCCAAAAGGCCAAAACTCTGGTTTTGAAGTGGACACAAATTTGGGCTTTCAAGATTGATATTTCTGCTCTCAAAACACCAATACCAACAAACGAGATATCTATGTTCAAGTTAACTATCGAGGAACATTTTGAGAGTGATTAGCCATTGATTAAAGCTAAATTCACATCACTGGAGTCAACCAAATCTGTATACATTTTTTTGGGACACCCGGTAGGTAGAAAGAAAATCCTTTGGCAAGGAAACGGTGTTCATATGCACAAGGCCTGTAATGTATGGTCACAAAGTTTTCAATGTAATTCAAACTTTTTGTTTCATTGCTTTTTAGGTGGTATCCTCGTCATGGCAAGTCGTACGATCGTGAAGAAAATTTTGAAGGTTGTCTTCCCAGCAATATTGCGTATAACTGGCATAGAATATTACCATAGCAGTGCAATAAAATGTAATTTTTATACTGGTTATCACAAAGGATACAAGCTGCCTCCAGTTGTTATCGTAAGTACCCATTTCTTCTAATCTAACGATTGTTGTAACTGGTCAGAGTGAACACAAATGTTGTGACGTTTGAAATTCTGCAGCTGTGAAACCATTTTCAGATTCGTACAAACTAATCATGCATGTACAGCTAACATGTACTAATCATGCATGTACAGCTAACATGCCAACTTAGGGGTAAGTTTAGTTCATCAATATCAGTCGCATCATTGAAGCGATTTTATAAAAATGTTTCGTCTCAAACTCCTTCAAAACAGAGCATAGGGCACTCACCTTTTTCAAATCTTTAAAATGGTTGGTGTAATATTCTGTCATTTTTCTTTGAATTGAATAGCTTGAAAGTAGTTGTTGGTACTTTGCTGTAAATCTGCCGTGGAATTTTTTGATATCTTGATTTTTTTCAAAATGGCAGCAATTTGATTATTTTTGGAAAAAATGATGGAAAATTTTGAAAACATTTGACTTATCGCAAATCCTACATCATTGGAGGAAAAATGATATAACCTCCAAGAAAACCATAGTTTATGAAGCTCTAGAATATGGTGGCAAGCAGAAATCTGTAGCTTTTCTTGTTGAGGATTTCGACATTAGATGACATCATAGCCTCAAATTTAACAAACGCTGCCATTTTGAAACTAATCAAGATGTCAATGAATTTCCACGACAGATTTACAGCAAAAACCCTAAGTTCTATCCAAGCCATTTATTTCAAAGAAAACTGTAATAGAATTTTGCTCCGACCTTTTCAAAGATTTGAGCCCTATGCTTCAAAGCAGGCCTGGACTCCTTGAACAAATGTGCTATCAATCCAGCCTAATGATTATAGAATGCAGACACAAAGGCTGAATGACAACAAAGGGCTCAAACCATTAAAGAGATGGGAGTAAACTTCTGTCACATTTTTCTTTGAATTAAATGGCTTAGAAGGAAATTAGGGTACTTTGCTGTAAATCTGGCATGGATTTTTCTTTATATCTTTGTTAGTTTCAAAATGGCAGCATTTATTATTTCGAGGCTGTTACGTCATCAAATTTCTAAATCCTAAAGCAGAAGAGCTACAGGTTTCTGCTTTCCACCATATTGTAGACCTTCATACACTATGGTTTTCTTGAAGATCGTATCGATTTCCTCCATTGATTTAGGATTTACGATGATTTTTATTATTTCCAAATTACGAGAACTCTAGGCCGTATCAACCGTTTTTGTATGCAACAACAACAACTGTCTAAATAGCGCCTCCTTATTGGTTGAAAACTAAGTTCTAGCAATTTAATTGGTCAATACGGAACACAGTGATCCAGAGCATGTAGTTAATGTGAAAAATAAAAGTATCCGAATTGTACAAAACTGGTTTTTCTATTGTTAACCGTAGCCTGAGGTATGTCAAAACCCAAAATTCTTTCAAATCGGACAATTTAGTGCTGAGAAAACATTATTTCAAGTCGGGCCTTTACGTAGCAACTTTAGGCTTCTTTCGTAGCACAGCAAGGTCATAAAAAACACTAACTTTCAAATTCAAATTTCTTGGCTTGCACTCACTCGATTTTCATGATCTTTGTTTTGTTTGACAGATTAAACCTTGTAGAGTATGTAATGAAAGGGTTGATTGGAAATTTATCTTTGGATATGCAATAATGGTCACCAAACGTTAAGAAAGCAAAAACTGAATCACGAAACGCTTCTTCAACATTAAAAACGAAAAATATATATTTCAGAATTCTTGTATAAAGCCTATTGCAGAATCAAGTTTATTGGCAACACTTTTGCAAAAGGGCTAAGTAGACTGAACTCTCAAGTATTTTGGCGAAATCTAACTGAGTTGCTTCTAACTGAATTGCTTAAAAGAAACTTTTGCTCCCTATCTATAATTCTACCGTTAGACTTCTCGAAAACTTTGAATTTTTTTTAAATTGCAGCGTATTTCATATTTCACCTCATTTGAGGATGTGACATCATTGAATTTTTAAATCATAAAGCAAAAAGTTACAGACTTTGGCTTGATACTTTATTGTAGACATTCATAAACTAAGCCTTTCTTGGAAATTATTGCACTTTACATCAAACAGTTCAGAAATTTCGATGGTTTTAAGTGTTCTTGAAAATGTTTCTTGAATTCTCGAATAAGAAGAAAAACATTTAAATTCTGAAAGTGTTAAAGAATTCAGAAAAGTTCAACGGCAGAATCATACCAAAATAGGAAAAGTTTCTTTGAAGCCCTTCACTTCAAAGAAATAGGTCATTGAATTTTACACCAAAGTTTTTAAAGATTTGGAACCTATGAACGGGGATACAGGTTTCAACTAAAATCGTGGATGACTGGAGTTTAATTTGAGTCTTCAAGATACTTTAAATAGTCCTTGCAATTAGCTGGAAAGAACGCGTGGTAATATAATTGCACAGCCTTTGTGCCAATCAATGCGCAGTGCGTTGCACACAAAGAGCAGCTGTCAACATTTGTGGTATCTAAGGGCGTATTCATTTGGTTGTACGAGACTTTGGAACCAGCCATTTGCGAAATATGTTTTTTATAAGGTGTCATAATTTTCCTTAAAACCCCGCGATAATAGTGCGAAATTAGCAAGGAATCCCTTCGAAAATGCAATGTGGCCTCTGCTGTCGGTGTTTCAGATTCTGTAGATTCTGGTAAGAAGGCACAGATCTCACAGAAATGGAAAAGAGACTCACTTTGTTCTTCAAAATTATTTGGATATTAATCACTATTAGACTTTTCCTGAAGCATTGGAGATTGCTCCCATGGTTTGTCCACCCAAAATGCTTCCGATCTTTACGATCCTTATGTCGCGCGTTTTAAGAGATAAACTCAAGTGATAATAATTTGACGATTAGGATTCTTGGTGTTTTCACTTGATCATAAGCATCATAAGATCTGCAAATTATGTTTCTTATGATTCTTATGATCCTTATGACTCTAGTTAGCAAGCGCCACAAAAGAAAAAAGAAATAAGCAAAGCAATTTCCCATTTTGCTTGAAATAAATAGATGTTAATCCTCTTTGTAGGAGCATCTAATCGTGCTAATCCTAAAACTTTCACATGTTGGTGTTAGTCTCTTAATTGTAACGTGTTATGATCTCTTTGTTCTGATTAAATGCTTCGGATTAGCAAAATTATTTCCTGCTATATTCGAAAACTGCCCTTTGACGACATCGGGAAGAAATACCTTGTGCTTCTTTCAGATCTCCGAGCTTCTTTAAATCTATTCTTTTGATTTCTTATTTGAAAATTCATGAATGCTCTGAAAATCACAGAATATTGAAATCAAACATGAAATTTTATAACAAAATACTGTAAGTTGTAAGTGTGACGGTTGGTCAAACGACTCCGTCAAAGGGTCAAGGACAGGAAAGGCTTTAGGAAAGAATTTGCTAATTTGTTAAATGTACCTTGACGTTGTGCTAAGATTTTTTTAATTATTGTGTCTGATAAATTCAACGCCCCTGTTTAGATGGCTGTCATTGGGTTTAACATCGCCTTGTTTTATTGTATGGGTTTTCGCAAATTGTGGCGCTTCATCTAACTTAATGGACTTCTTAGTACTCTTTTATTTGGATAAGCTAGTGGAGTAATGCATGCTCTTTATTCAGATTCCTTAACAAATAGACGATCAAGAGTTTGCAATATTGCCTCAAACTTGATGCTGCAGTCAGTTTTGTCATGACATTAGTCAGTTTTTTATTTGTGTCGAAATATCCTTCTCCCGTCAGAAGGCAGAAATTGGGAGTAGCGTTAAGCATTACCGATTCTTTGAATAAAGTCAATTAAAGTGTTTTGCGTGATACACTTCAATTGAAATGTTTTGTGGACTCAACTTCAAAGGACGTAGTTCGTACCTTCGGGAGTTGAGCGTCATTGCCATGCCTCAGGCCCCCTTCACACTGCTCCGTTTTTGTTAGTATCCGTTTTTGTGGCATCCAAGCCACCCGTTCACATTGCTCCGTTTTTGTACAAAAACGAAGGGAAAACATCAGTTTTTGTCAGTTCACATTGATCAGCCTGGTAACAAATACGGAGAGAAAAACCTCCGTTTTTGTGCGTTCACATTGCTCCGTTTTTGTGAAACTCATTGTTGAATGTTGCAGCGTTTTCAAAAACCTCCGTTTTTGTGCGTTCACACTGATCAAGTGCGTTTTCAAAAACCTCCGTTTTCATGGATCTCCACTTTTGATAGCATTTTCGAAAACCTCCGTTTTTGTGGCGTTTTTGTGCGGATCAGTGCGAACACTCTCACAAAAATTGAGCAGTGTGAACGGGGCCTGAGATTGTAGCTAATACTTGAAATGATAAAACATATTCTTTTGGGTGTAACAATAAGGAATGTCAGCAAATGAATTCAAATATTATTAAACCATCTCCTTTTTACAGGAGAAAGAGAGAGAGGAGAAAACAACAGAATCAAACTCGGAGCGTGGCAGCAGCCCCTGGGATGTCGACAATGCAGTTCGATTTGTGACGTATATTGCCATGGGTTACACTTGCAACTACATAGCACCATTGATATTTGTGCATCTTGGTATTGTGGTATGATTGCCTTGCATTGGCCTTGAATAACATAGGTATCAAATCTTTAAAACTCATTGTGTAAATGGTTACTTTAAGGGAAGAAACTTTCGCGAGAAGAAGCTTTCGCGAGATGGAAAAAGAATTGAAATTTTGGAATTAACTTTCGCGAGTCGGCCAAAATGGCAAATTTCACGGGAAGAAAATTGCGCGAATTAGGTTTCTTGTCAAATTGTGCAACGTATCCGAATCTTCCATATCTATGCTTGTTAGTACCAGAGGTTGAAAGGGTTGTTGTTAACACAAGATCGCATAGAATAATCAGAAGAGAAATATCAATATTTGGTAGCATAAACATTTGATTCTATACTTCAGGAAATTTCGCGGGAATAAACTTTCGTGAATTTTACATTTAGGACATTTTACGGAATTAGCTTTTTCAAATTTCGGCCAATAACGCGAAAAACGTGAACTTTTTTCCGACCTTTAGATTAAATGACTTGAAAAGAATTATTGCTGTTTTACTGTGTTACTACTGTCGCGATTTCGGATATCGTAATGATTTTGTTACTTACATTTATTTTGTATATTTCAACTATTTTTAGGCTGCAACGTCATCAAATTGCTAAATCGTAACACAGAAAAGCGACAGATTTACGGCCATATTAAGGAACTTCATGAATTATGATTTTGTTGACATTCTACCAGTTTTCTCAAATTTGGTTTGGAAGTTACGATGGGTTACGTTTGTTCGAAGGTTGCGGGAATTATGGATTATGAAGGGCCCTTTGAAAATCAGGATTTACTGAATAGTTACCCTCTTTAAGTATGTGAAACCAATCAATAAATCAGTCAATCAATCAATCAGGCAGGCAGTCAATCAATCAATCAATCAATCAATTAACTCTTTTTATGGAAAGAAAACCTCATAAATTATCGAAATTTTCGAAAACCTCATGGGGAAATTACAGTGGAACATCTGCAGCGTCTTTCAAGTCATTCGATCCAAAGAAATATGTAATTGCCTTTTTTTGATGTTTTTAAAGATTTGATGCCTGTACTGCATTGAAGGTATCATGTATGGCATCAAAGTATGAACAGACCTTTTTACTCCTTAAAAAAGAGGCTTGGATCGAGCGTCCAAATCTGGTAAAGTTTGGGAAGGAAAACGAAAGAACGACCCCCGTTATCAGTGGATGCACTGCTAGCTGTGGTATAAAGTTGCTTCGGATCTCACAGCTTTCCAGAGAGTTTGTTATCGACTACCTTGTGCAAAGTGAGTTAGCCATGGTTTAGTTTACACACAAGCAAGTCTTATTGGTATTTTTGCTTTGTTTCTCGTTATTTTCATTCATTTTTAGCTGACTTTTCTTTCATTTGAATAAAGATGGTTGAAACGCAAACTTCGATTTGCTAAGTCACAAAATGAAACCCTTGTAATGCTCGCACTGCTACGTAATTGTTACACAGCAAAATCAGCCAACGACAAATGAAAATAATGAGAAACAAGGCCAGAAGGCAAATAAAGCTCACTAGTGTATTTAAACTGGACCAGTCGTAAGTCAATTCGAGCAAAGTTATCGTTGCTTAACTCTCTGAAAAGTGTTCTGAGATCCGAAGGAACTTCTTGCCGCAGCTAGCAGGTATCTATCAAAAACGGAGGTCGTGTTTTCATTTCTTTTGACAAAATTTACCAGATTTGGACGCTCGATCCAAACCGCTTTTTTAAGAAGTACGAAGGTCTATTGAGGCATCATTATCAACGTTTTGTTATCGTAACCTCAACTTAACATGGACATGTCCCTTAAAGGTCTTTTGTTCAGTTTTAAGCTAATCATGCGTGTAATTTGACCCAAAAATAATTAGACCGTAGGTCTTTTTGAACAACAGATAGTGAATTTATTATCATTATTGCCTTACTGTTGATTTTATGTGTATTTTTATTCTAATATATTCAATAGCATGTTTGATTAAATCACTTAACCCCAGTCAAAGGTTGTCCATTCAAAATTTCCCATATGAACACTCCAGCACGCCTGCCGAGACGAAAAGGTCTCTACTGCGCATGTGTGGGCATGCAGAACAATCCCACAAACGATGTCACGTGACCAATTCCTGCCCAGTAGGCGGATTTTGCCATATGAACAGAATGCGAAATCAGCTCACTTACTGGGCCAGCCCGGTAGGCGGGCTGTCTCGCCTCCATATTAAGATGTCCCAAGTGGATTTTTAAATGTTAATTTTTGGTGGCTTGGGCGAAGCCACCAAACAAACTGCAGAAAACAATAGACACGTGCCTAAGATAGTGGTGTTTGCAGATATGTTTACAATTTGGGGATGGGAGCCCATAAATATATTCTCTCATGGCAACATTTAAAGCCGATTCTTTTCTAGTAAAAACGAAAACGTCCTTTGAATATTTTTATCACCAATCATCCATTTTGCACTCTAGAAATCTCCTTGGTGGCTTAAGCATTTTAATACTCATAGTTGAGATCTTACTGTTTCTTAATATTTCCAAGATGTCTTCGTGATTTGATTTTAGTGATGTTGAAAAGCTTTGAACAGTGTATGGGACGACTCAAAAAAGCGTGCCTTGTCCCTCCCCTCTGTATGAAGAATTATCAGAGAAAACGTACTGTGCTATGAGATTGAAGTCTCTAATAGCTGAAGAGTCAAGTAATTTTATTTTAGTTTCTATGATTTTTGGAATGGTAGTCTCTTTCAATATTTGTAGATTACGGAATCGTTACTGGAGAACAGCTGGGAAAAGGCCCAAAACTCATGATCAAAGCCGTTTTTAGTGAAAAGAAAAACAAGTTGTCAGTTTCAGTGAATAGGATATGGGACGTCAGTTTCAGGTTATCGTATACTAATCCTCAAAAGAAATTCAAATATTTTTTCTCAAAGATTTGGTCATGCATTTTGGTCCATTTTCCACTGTTCTACAAGAGCGATTTTTTAAGCTGTCAAATTTACCAAGAGACAATCGTTTTGAAATCACCAAAAATATCAAAAGTACTTTATTCCTTTACCTTTAAAAAATCAATTTGTATGATCACAGGGCAAGTAATTTTTACTGCAATGATTTTCAAAGATGGGGATATTTTTTGAGTCACTCTGTATTCATGTAAGTTTCTAATTTAGATCAGTTTTCCATAAACTATTGTTGATTTGTTTCAAAACCAGTCTCGCTGTATGTATGTATGATATCAGTATGATATCAATCTGCATCAAGCAGCGGAGGTAACAAGAAGGAAGAATTGCTTCCTACCCCCTCCCACCTTCCACCACACCTTTGTAGAAGCACTGAATAGGTTGATAGCTTTTGGCATATTGTTCCCATACCCGAGCAGTTCGCGTGCTGCTATAAAAAATTTTCATTTCAAACTATTACCAGATATTAGCTCCGTTTTACAGAACTGTCTTAAAGTCTGTTTCTAGTCATGGAAAATACTTCAGTTTTTTCATATGCGGATTTTTTCAGATGACATCTAATTTGCGACGGACTTTAGTTCACGGGTGTCAAAATTCAACAAGACGGCATTTTAATGCCGATGCTGAGAAAACACCAAGTTTACAGGTGTATTTGATGGTGATCGAGATCGAGGACTTTCAAGGTCTGGAATCAGGAGATAATTTGATTTTCAGAGTGTCTAATATTTTATCATGCCCGCAAAGGACTATGGGTGACCGTGGCTCTTTAATGGTGCTAATAAGATGGCAGAGGGGGCAGAGTAGAGGAATAGGTTCTGGCTATTATTACTGTTAAGAACATTTTTCATATTTGTGATGTTGCAATGCAACTTCAAGCTGTCGATCAATGGCTACGGTCACACTACTGTATTTTCCCGTTGTAATACGAATTGCCTCACTTTCTTGCATTTTGTTTTTGTCGCCAGAAAGCACGGCAATATAACAGTACAATGACACCCGGTCACACAGTTATATGATTTACCATGTGACAACTGTGCAAGCCTGCGATTGGTTTATTCTCCAAACTCCAAAACAGCGCTGAAATATAGCTCGGGACTTTGTTTTGCCCTTTGTTTTTGTATCTGATAGTTTTCTTATGGAATCAGCTCTCAGGACCGAAGCGCTGTAACAGCATTGAATATGAAACGAAAATGTGGTCACATATCACAGCTTAATTACCCCCATTGTTTTGGAAAGATACAGCGAGGTAAAAACGCATAGTGTGACCGCAGCCAATGTAAAGTGATGTTTTAACAAGTTAGAGACGATCTTCAAGAAAAGTAAAGTAAAGTTAGATTGAAAGATATAGATGATAGAGTTATAAATTCCAAAGAATAGATGAATTTCTTTCTTGGTATATTTGTTCAGTGGTATATGTTGAAATAACAGCTTGCAATTGTATATGTTGATATGTTACTGAACTATTTCTCCAATGGGCTGCTCACAATTTCCCAGTGAAATACGTCTGCTCATTTTCCATATCAATGTCTCATTGGTCAAAGAAAAACATAACGCGTTCTCATTGGTCAATGAATACAATGATTAGAGACTTTCCTCATGTCTCATTGGTCAAAGAAAAACATAACGCGTTCTCATTGGTCAATGAATACAATGATTAGAGACTTTCCTAATGTCTCATTGGTCAAAGAAAAACATAACGCGTTCTCATTGGTCAATGAATACAATGATGATTAGAGACTTTCCTGCAATGATTAGAGACTTTCCTCGTGTCTCATTGGTCAAAGAAGAACATAACGCGTCTCATTGGTCATGTCTCATTGGTCAAAGAAAAACATAACGCGTTCTCATTGGTCAATGAATACAATGATTAGAGACTTTCCTCATGTCTCATTGGTCAAAGAAAAACATAACGCGTTCTCATTGGTCAATGAATACAATGATTAGAGACTTTCCTCATGTCTCATTGGTCAAAGAAAAACATAACGCGTTCTCATTGGTCAATGAATGCAATGATTAGAGACTTTCCTCGTGTCTCATTGGTCAAAGAAGAACATAACGCGTTCTCATTGGTCAATGAATACAATGATTAGAGACTCCTAATGTCTCGTTGGTCAAAGAAAAGCACAACGCATTCTCATTGGTCAATGAATGCAATGATTAGAGGCTTTCCTAATGTCTCATTGGTCAAAGAAGAACATAACGCGTTCTCATTGGTCAATGAATACAATGATTAGAGACTTTCCTCGTGTCTCATTGGTCAAAGAAAAGCACAACGCATTCTCATTGGTCAATGAATACAATGATTAGAGCCTTTCCTCGTGTCTCATTGGTCAAAGGAGAACACAACGCATTCTCATTGGTCAATGAATACAATGATTAGAGACTTTCCTAATGTCTCATTGGTCAAAGGAAAACACAACGCATTCTCATTGGTCAATGAATACAATGATTAGAGCCTTTCCTCGTGTCTCATTGGTCAAAGGAGAACACAACGCATTCTCATTGGTCAATGAATACAATGATTAGAGCCTTTCCTCGTGTCTCATTGGTCAAAGAAAGGAGAACACAACGCATTCTCATTGGTCAATGAATGCAATGATTAGAGACTTTCCTTACGTCTCATTGGTCAAAGGAAAACACAACGCGTTCTCATTGGTCAATGAATACAGTGATTAGAGACTTTCCTGATGTCTCATTGGTCAAAGAATAACACAACGCGTTCTCATTGGTCAATGAATACAATGATTAGAGACTTTCCTCGTGTCTCATTGGTCAAAGAAAAACACAACGCATTCTCATTGGTCAATGAATACAGTGATTTGAGACTTTCCTGATGTCTCATTGGTAAAAGAAAAACACAACGCGTTCTCATCGGTCAATGAATACATAGCCTGCGCGCAGACCCAATATTCCGAAGAAGGAAGGGTCTGCGCAACAACGACCAAAAGCTTGCTACACAGTTCAAATCCCTTTAGGCCATTCATTGTTTTCTCTTATGACTATGATAATAGCGAACGACATGTTTTTCAACACGCTAAACAACACATCGTTAACAATCACACCTTTTCCAGTCCTCTTGGGGTCCTTTTACGAATATACAATTAAACGTTCAAAACAAAAGCCACAATGCAATCCAAAACATAAAAGTGACGAGAACAAACAACACAATACACGACTGACCACAAATGTGTGACAGCATATTGTGGCAGCAACAAAATGACATGCATGAATTAATCAACTCATGATTGCATAAATTATTTTCCCTGAAACCCAGAATTGTGCGGTAGCAAGCTTTTGGTCGTTGTTGCGCAGACCCTTTCTTCTTCAGAATATTGGGTCTGCACGCAGGCTATGAATACAGTGATTAGAGACTTTCCTAATATCTTATTGGTCAAAGAAAAACGTAACGCGTTTTCATTGGTCAATTAATACATTGATTAGAGACTTTCCCAGTCTTATTGGTCAAAGAAGAACACAACGCATTCTCATTGGTCAATGAATACAATGATTAGAGACTTTCCTAATATCTTATTGGTCAAAGATAAACATAACGCAGTCTCATTGGTCAATGAATACCATGAGAGTCAATGAAAACAATCGCCGCTTGCAATGCTACTGCTCCTTCGATAACAAGGCAATGATATTGGAAACATATTATTTGAAAGGGAACATGTTTGAATATATTTTATGATTTACCTGACTGAAATCGGCCAAACTATCCTGAACTTATAAGGGTTTTCATGGAGAAAATACCTTAAGGAACCCTTAAAAACAGCATAAAACCGAGGGGCAAATCACTTCTCAAAATAGCGTACGTGATTTTTGTGATTTTAAAATCACACGATTTTTTTCTGTGATTTTTGTGCTTTTTTGTGATTTTAGTGATTTTTTTGTGATTTTTTCTTGTGATTTTTCTATGATTTTGTGATTTTTGTATGGTGATTTTGTGATTTTTGTGTGGTGATTTTGTGATTTTTGTATGGTGATTTTGTGATATTTTTTTGTGATTTTTTTTGTGATTTTAAGGAAGGTGTACGAAAAAAAATCAGTGATTTGCCCCTCGCATAAAACTATGATCAAACTGTCCTAATACCTCTGCCTTACAGCAAGGACCAAAGACCTGCACATGCTTTAGCACTTGTTATTCCTTTGGAATGATTAGTGAAAGCCGAGGGGCAAATCACTGATTTTTTTTCGTACACCTTCCTTAAAATCACAAAAAAAATCACAAACAAAAATCACAAAAATCACAAAAATCACAAAATCACAAACAAAAATCACAAAAATCACAAAATCACCATACAAAAATCACAAAATCATAGAAAAATCACAAGAAAAAATCACAAAAAATCACTAAAATCACAAAAAAATCACGTACGCTATTTTGAGAAGTGATTTGCCCCTCGGTGAAAGCAATCTCTTGCATAATAAATTTGATGTGGTGGCATCGTAACGCAGCAAACATTGTAAATGCTTTTTTGCAACACTCAGAAAAAAGGGCAGCTCGTTGCACGATACTTTAAAGCAGGGAGATTAAGTAACTGTGTTGTGGCGCAGTGGTATAAACCTCTGACTGTGCAGCCAGAACAGTCGGGCGGACGGGTTCGATCCCAAGGAGAGCCCTACCACTTGAGCGTCATGGCAAGGGATTGTGGACTCGATTAGATCTTCAGCGCTTGGGGCTAAAAACGCAACTTCACCTTCTCCTCTTTTGATTTTAGCTCGGATTTTAGCAAATAATGGAGACAATGAAGTTGAAGGTCCTCCAGCGCAGCGGTAGCAGATACGCTTTTGTGACATTCGAGACAAACAGATAACACGCTGCAAGATGCTTTGAAGCAATGAAAGAATTCGATCTTTGAGTGACAGCATCCCGCAGTTAGCCAATCAAATTAACGGAAATATCGCACGCGCCACAGTTTGAAACCAATAGGAATGCAGCTTTACGATGGGGTGACCCCTTGAGCCCCTGCCTCTACCCATAAAGCATGCGCCAATTAGGCTAGGAGCCCCAGGGTGCATCATTTTGAGTTCCATCTGTTGTCTGCCCTCTATTGTCCGCACGAGCCACTAAAATAACAGCCCTAATTGAGTCAACAAACAAGACTACGCATTCCTTTGTTTCAAACAATGAGAACAATATACATGCATACATAAGCATAATTAATCCGGTATAAGAACAAATGGATTTGCAGATTTAAAGGGATTATTCGGCTAATATTGTTAAAAAGCAAGTGAGGGCGTGTTTTTTCATGTGGTTTGTTTATCGTAAACAAAAAGCAGGCCGTTGAGCTCCGTATTAATTCTTAAAACGATACAAATGAAAAATCGTTTACGTAATTAGACATAGAAATAGGCCATGCATTATTTATAGTTGTTTGTTTTACAGAATTAACATGTCTTAAAGTACTTAGTGTGTGCTTGTCAAAATCCTCGTTCCAGGTGCTCTGTTGAGTTTAAACAATTGATTCGAAGGAGCCCTGTTGTTTATGGAGAATGGTCAATTATCATCTTTCTAAAGTGGGCATGGAAATTCTGACACAGGGGTCAGAGGTGACTTAAAATAACGCTCTTCTGGATAAGCTTGCAAAGGAAAAGGCACACTTATATTGAGTGAAGAGCGTACAGCTTTAATCATTCCTTCGTTTGAACTTTATACCGTAGCTTTGTGGACTAATGTAGAAGAATAAAGTTAGTTGACGGAGATAAATAGGTAACTCAAGAGCTGCATATGCATGTTTATAACTGGCTTATTGTATTTCATGATATCGACACGTGCCTACATATCTTTTCACTAATAAGGGAGCAATTACGTGCGTAGGAGTTTCTTTGTCCTATTTATAGATTGCCTCTACTTCCTGCCTCTAGCTCCGTCAACTAGCGTTAAACTCTACTCTTCCAAATACAGCCCGTTCAAACCCTTCTTTATTCTTATGAAAACGAACAAAAATGCACGAAAAAATATCTTTTGAGAAGGCATTCAAGTGTGCTCCAGCTGAAAGGCACACTATCCCTTAGATGAATGAAAGAAATCGATAAAGATCTCTATTGAATATTCCACAAATTTACGCTAATTTCCTTTATTCAACGAGGGCAGGATCATTCATGCGTAATTTTCATGGCCATGAGAAGTATGCATGAATGACTTTGCTTTCTTTGGATGAAGGAAATTATCGAGGGGACAGTGTGCCTTTAAAGAACATATGTCACATTAGCAATTGGTTAATACAACAAACAAGTTTTGAGTGGAATTCCATTGTTTCGAGACTTTTCATTTCTGTTTCATGAATTTTTATTGCAATGAAAATTCAGCCTCGATCCTGTGCTTTGTCATAAACAATAGAGAGAATTGTATTGCATGAACCAATCAGCTTCATGACATATGCCCTTTAAGGCTTACGCGCCACGTTGCACGTTTACTAAGTTGGAAACGCAGAAAAGGGGCAATTGTCTTTCTTATTATGGCAGTCCCCCTGTAGCAGTGGTGTAGAGCTAGATTAATAACTAGGGGGGCTCAGGTATAGAGGGTGGTACCAGGAAATTTGTTGGAGCCACACCTTTTACTTTGGCGTAGAATGCATCTCCCAATATTATGCTTGCCATTAGCAACAAGAAAAGCTTGATAGTTATGTGACAACTGACAGTTATCCTACAAATCAGAGCGCGAAGAAAATTTCAGAAGAAACATACTTTACTTTGGCTTAGAATGCATCTCCCAATATCATGCTTGCCATTAGCAACAAGAAAACCTTGATAGTTTTGTGACAACTGACATTTATCCTACAAATCAGAGCACGAAGAAAACTTTTGAACAGACATCCTTTTCTTTGGCTCAGAAGGCATCCTCTGACTCCATATTTACCAGTGCTATTGCCGAAACGTTGCTGAAGCTTTGACAACACAGTTCAATTATGTAATCCCCTTCTAGCATTTGGCATTTTAAGGAAAAATTCTCACCGAACCTATACCCAGCCATTTCTCTTCCGTGTTAAAGGAATATCGAGGACCATTTTTTGAACACATGGGGGGCACCCCATACCCCCATCGCCTTGCCACTTATGAAGTCTGTTTGCACTTCCTTGTTCTATTATCATTTGCACTTTCGTGTTTCTGAAGCCATTTTGATGTAACATTAGTGCCACGGCCCCCCATAGATGTACAGGAGGCCCACTTATGCTTATAAACATCAAGGAAGATAAGAGCTTGACAGTCATTGAAGATCTCATCTTGGTGCAAACCAAAAACCAGGATGTCTTCTTTAAAAGAATATAACATTACCTTGTTCTGTCATTTTTGTCACAATACACAAATTAAGAAAATCAACATTTCTTAAGTATAACTAGGGGGGCTAAAGCCCCCCCAAAATTACGGAAAAAATAACTAGGGGGGCTGAGCCCCCCTGAGCCCCCCCAGCTCTACACCACTGCCCTGTAGTGTAGTTCTTCTTTCTCTTCAATACAGATTTATTGTTAATAGGTTGATTTTTGCTAGCTGAAAGGCTTTGCCCTGTGTAGATATTGACAAAATGAGCAGCCATGCTCGAGTAAAGATTCGTTTTTCCAAAAACACACATGAAGAGGGAGTGGCCAATTTTTGGACAAACAAAACCTCATTCGAGTTCTTGTTTCAAGTTCATAGGGAGTTCTTGCTGTGCCCTTTCTATGCCATCCAGCTTCAATATGTTCCATTGCTCGACCAGTCTTGTCTTTTTGATGCGATACACAAACGATCCCACGTGCCCTGATTGCGCGCTCGTTGTCGTATTCAAAGTTGCAATCATGGCCGAAAATATGCTCACCATGGCCACGAAAAATTAGTCATGCATCTACAAAGAGAGTCTCTGTCTCTTTAAGAGAATAAACTATGTGTTGGCATGGGCTACGATTATCATCGATGACATTGGTGGGGTTGTTAAAGGGGCTCCGTCGTCAAAATGTAAACTAAACGATGATTTTTGCAGTTCTTTGAAAGGTGATATCACACAGGATTTTCATATTTTTTCAAAATGAAAGTTGCTGTTTGTGCATTAATTATTGTACTTCACTAAAGAACAAACCAAACATTCATATCTTCTACGATTGCTCGGATATAAGTGGATTTTTAACGGTCACTTGTTGGTGGCTTGGGTGAAGCCACCAAACAAACTGCAGAGAACAATAGATGAACAATGGATAATTGGCGACACGTGCGAGTTTACGGATTTGTTTACGGTTTTGCGACGGAGCCCCTTTAAAATTCTTGAATTTCCTCTGCGAGGTTTCTCATAGGTCGGAAAGAAGAAAAAGCATACTTTCGGGAAGCTACTTTGAGGATTTTACCTTAATTAGTTATGTCTGTCAAAAGCCTTCATTTAGTCCACATTTGTGCTGGCATGCTTCCCAAAAAACCATCGATGGGGTGGTAGAATTCATTTCTTTCTTCTCTGGCGATAATTGCACATCTTAAAAAGAAAAAGCATTCGAAGAAGCAATTTTGAAGATTCTGTTTCTCAAGCACAGCGAATAAATCGACAATACCCTTGATAAAATTTGAACAAAACTTAGCTCATATTATTTTCAGTTTGCTAGAAGTCACCAATTGTGTCTTTTTTCATTTTTCTTTAACTTTTGATCTTAGATCTCTATGTGTTTCGGGAATTCTCTTTGGCCAACAGGCCTCTGGTTTGGACTTGAAGACAAATTTGAACTTTCAAAATAAATATCTCAGCTCTTCCTCGCTTGTCTTTTTAACCCCCTTGACACAGGAACACAACCTGCACCAAAGCATGGATTCAATGAAATTACAAAAGGAAAGGCATTTCTTGATATCATTGAAAATATTGTTACATTTCTCTCAAGATAGAACTAACTCTCGTACAGTAGATTACAATTAATCAATTTCTAAATCCCAGATCACCACAGAAAATTTTCTCTTTGTCCATTGATGTCGATTCTTTAGAAAACTTGATCGATAATTTTTGGTCGTTTTCAATGTTTTCGAAAAAAACATTTTAAGACACTTCTAGCTTGAAAAACTGAAAACAAAAAATTCGCAAACAATCCTAGAATCTAATTCAGGCTTTCTACTAAAGATTAATTCATAAATCTTCAAAATCGGCCCAGTGTGCGATTTATTGTGGCCTGCCAAACGTGCATAGTTTATTTTGGCGCACCCGTATACCCTTTTCTATATCCAAATTAGCTATCGAGGAAAAAGCTAAATTCTCATCGCTGGACCTTACCAAATCTGTATACTTTTTTACTTTTATCTATATTCAAGTTAACTATCGAGGAACATTTTGAAAGTGATTAGCCATTGATCAAAGCTAAACTCACATCGCTGTACCTAACCAAATCTGTATACTTTTTTATCTATATTCAAGTTAACTATCGAGGAACATTTTGAGAGTGATTAGCCATTGATTAAAGCTAAATATTCATCGCTGTACCTAACCAAATCTGCATACTTTTTTATCTATATTCAAGGTAGCTATCGAGGAACATTTTGAGAGTGATTAGCCATTGATTAAAGCTATATTCTCATCGCTGTACCCAACCAAATCTGTATACTTTTTTATCTATATTCAAGTTAACTATCGAGGAACATTTTGAGAGTGATTAGCCATTGATCAAAGCTAAACTCACATCGCTGTACCTAACCAAATCTGTATACTTTTTTATCTATATTCAAGTTAACTATCGAGGAACATTTTGAGAGTAAGTAGGCATTGATCAAAGCTAAACTCGCATCGCTGTACCTAGCCAAATCCGTATACTTTTTATCTATATTCAAGGTAACTATCGAGGATTTTCAGAGTGATTAGCCATTGATTAAAGCTAAACTCACATCGCTGTACCTAGCCAAATCCGTATACTTTTTTATCTATATTCAAGGTAACTATCGGGGATTTTCAGAGTTATTAGCCATTGATTAAAGCTAAACTCACATCGCTGTACCTAGCCAAATCCGTATACTTTTTTATCTATATTCAAGGTAACTATCGAGGATTTTCAGAGTGATTAGCCATTGATTAAAGCTAAACTCACATTGCTGTACCCAACCAAATCTGTATACTTTTTTATCTATATTCAAGTTAACTATCGAGGAACATTTTGAGAGTGATTAGCCATTGATCAAAGCTAAACTCACATCACTGTACCTAACCAAATCTGTATACTTTTTTATCTATATTCAAGGTAACTATCGAGGAATATTTTCAGACTGATTAGACATTGATTAACCCTATTTTTACCGGGGGGGGGGCGTTTTTCGCCCCCCTATCGGATTTTTTTTAATAGCTCCCAAACGACGCTACTTACAATGCTGAAACTCCTTGAATTTTCCTAAAATTTAGTTGGCAATCAGAAAAAAGAAATTTCAATACCTATTGTTTGATCACGTGACCACCGCATGCCCATATTTGGAGAGTGGTCACAAAGAAATTCTTTAAAACGGTTCTAATTTCTTTCTTTGTAACTAAATCTCAACAATATATATACCATTCGATTCGTCTCAATGAGTACTTTCATTTGATATATAATTTATTCATATTTGCTGACATCAGCAGTTTATTATTTCTATGACGTCATCAATCTTTATGGCGTCATATTCCTAATGAATGAGTATTTTTTCATGCAAAATTGATGTAATTACCTCAAATATTGATGAAGGTACTTGATTTCACCAATAATATGCGAAATTAATGGTTTTAAATCATATTTATTGAGCTAACAATTTTGCATTGAATCAAATTTTCATTATTTAATTAGTTAATTTATTAGAAACCACAAATATCCGTATGAAACCATATAAAACTACAAATTAATTGTGTCAAGCAGGTATTTGGATGGTTTTTTGCCAATTTTATCAAGCCATTTGCTAATTATGGGCCCTTTTCTGCAAATAGCTCGATTTTCTCAAAAATTTGCATTGTTTTTGGTTGCCTAGCAACCAATCACGTGACTATTGATTGATTGATGCTATTTTTAGATTCTCCTTTGTTCAATTATGACACAGTGCAAGTTTCATTGTCATAGCTGTTATACTTGTGGAGAAAAACAGGGGGGGCGACACTTTTTTTTACCCGGTTAAAAAAATAGGGTTAAAGCAAAATTCTTATCGCTGCACCTGACCAAATCTGCATACTCTTGAATCTATATACAGCTTAACTATCGACGAACATTTGAGAGTGATTATCTATTGATTAAAGCTAAATTAGCATCGCTGGGCCCAACCAAATCTACATCCTTTTTATATATATTCAAGTTAACCAACGACGAACATTTTGAGATTGATTATTCATTGAAAGCAAAATTCTCATCTCTGGACCCAACCAAATCTGTATACTTTTTCTGGACATCCGGTAAGCTTCTGTCTTAATTAGTTATGTCTGTCAAAAGCCTTCATTCTGTCTTACATTTGTGCTGGCATGCTCCCAAAAAACCATCTGTGAGGTAGAAGGATTCATTCCTACCCATTCCTGAATTTCCTTTACGTCTGTTGTCTGTAGCGATGATGGTGTTTTGGTATCATATCATCTATTTTGATTTAAATTAATTTGTTAACTTCAACATTTCATTGTAATTAGTAGGTCATGGTCAATTTTCTCTTGTTCAAATCTCCCTCCTACAAAAAGCGTTTCCTTATTATCATAATTGCTGATTAAAAATTCATGATATTTTAATTTGGTCACGCGCCAGAACGTTCCTATCACTTTCAATTGTTTTCTTATCTTCTTTGCGAGCTAAATTCGAAGGCACTTCGAGAAAGTGACAGGTGAATTTTAGTGAAAATCAGATTTGCATTTCGGAGTTCATTTGCTTTCGTCTTATCGCTGCATCGATTTGTTTGTCGAGTTGTTTTTGCGATAACATTGAGCGAATTATATTGTATTATTTGATATAATCTCGCGAAATTCTTTATTGCGAAGATTCATCATGGAGCCTGAGACAGCAGGATCGATCCGAAGCTATAAAAATTCAAATTGAAAAGGATGAATTTGTAGTTTATTTCGAATGAAGAAGGCTCTATTAAATTCTAAAGTCTTTGTTGCCTAGCACACCCACTCACACCTCCCGTAGGAAAGTTCCGACGCGTCAAGGCCAAAAAATTGCTGCGGTTTATCTCTGGATATAATAAACTGAGGATCTTCAAGGGGTTGAATACTCGTATGGCAGTTGTTAAAGGACCATGATCCTTTGAGCGCCGAATGAAATGCAAAGAAAACAAATCCTAGGCCAAAACCTATTAAATCGATGTAAAATAAAGATACAACAGCAACAACAACAACAACAACAACCGACTTTATATCATGCGAAATTCGACTGTGAGGCCACAGACGATCATGGTGATATTTACTTATCTTAACGAAGGCATTTATCTTGTCCCAGTTCAACTACTGTCCTCTTGTTTGGATGTTCTGCGATAGAACACTGAACGATAAGGTTAGTCGTATTTACGAACGGGCATTATGAATAACCTAATGAGATCAGATTTTGATACGATGCTACTCAGAGATAATAGCGGTCTCAATCCACTAAAGGAATTTACAGTTGCTGATGATTGAGATCTATAAAACAAAATGGGAGCTTAATCCTGGCTTCATGAAGGAGATCTTTGTTGAAAAACACAGTCCTTATGGGTTAAGAAGCTGCCATAATCTATCTACTATTGGCACAAGCGAGCACTACATGCAATGGCTTGAATACGATATCGTTTTGTGGGTGTAGATTGTGGCAGGCACTTCCCAATGATATAAAGCTAAGGAAACAATAGATGAGTAGGCATTTTCTTTAGCCTATCTATTTATTTCAGAGTCCATTTAGAGCTGCCAATTTCTGGAAATGGGACATTGTTCAGAATAACCTAGTTCGGAGACTTAACCCGTATACCTAATTTAGCGAAAGGTATCGTCAACATATCCAAGATACAAGCAGTTGTCAAAGTATATCAAGTTGTTCTTCAAATATCGATGTTCCAAATATTAGTGTACGGTGAAAGAAGAGGTACAACAACAACAACATGAGAGAGCAGGCATCAGATTGATCTTTCGTGCATTTTCTGTCTTTTCAGTATGTTCTGCTGACTAGCTTCGCCCACAAGGGCATCTTCAGAGCAACTGATTCATTCATTGTTATGAGCCTCTATTTATAAAGATTTATGTGCTCAATATATCTTCAAGGTGTTGTGGCGCAGTTGTGTAATCCTCTGACTTTGCAGCCAGAACAGTCAGCTGGACAGGGCTCGATACCCGGTAGGACCCCACCGCTTGAGCGTCATGACAAGGGATCGCGGACTCGATTAGGTTTGCTCTATTTCTGCGATCCCAGCGCTTGGCGCTGAAAAACGCAACTTCACCTTCACTTCACCTTCAGTTGCTCTGATGATGGCCACATGGCCGAAGCTAGTTAGCAGATAAATGAAAAATAAGCGCTAAAGATCAACTCGATGCCTGCTCTCTTTAGATGTTGACCCTCTTCTTCATCGTCCACTAAATGTCCAAAAATCTCATCTTCGCATTTTCAATGAAAGGTCCAAAGAGTAAACATATCAACAAATTCTGTCGCCAAGAACGTTCCAGACTCTAACAAATATGTGCCAACCGCCAATACTAAAATCAAATTATTTGGCAAACTTATTCCTTTGATGCGATTGATGTGATATGATGGCGCCATTAGGTGCCACAGCCCAACCTACAGTTCCTGTCATCTTGACGATTGTCCTTGAATATGAATATCTGAATATTTGCCCAACAGTTCAAATCGTCGCTAGGTATACATTTTATCCGTGCTACAGTTCTACTGTGAACTTTTATTGAAATACTATATAAAAACAAAACGAAAAATCGTTGTGACGTCAATAGTATTTTTTATATATTCAATTAAAACGCTAACATAAAGAAGGTACCTAAGACATTACAAATGAGCAACTATACAACACTACGAGGACGATGCCATGGGGAGCAAAAGACAATGACTACTCCCTGGCCATTCCATAAAAAAACATTATGCAGCTAAATACTAAAAAATATACAATTACAAAGAGCTACATATAAACTATCAAATACGGATATATTCTAGGATCTGTTTCACACTAGAGGTTAGGCTAGCACAGGCGATAATGCTGAACAGCAGGAACCCCGGCCGAGAGAACGTCGCCGAAAACAGCTGCAGCCGCTACTGTTCCCCCTCCATAGGGTCTCCACTAGACTCATGACGTAAGTCCCTCTAACTTTCGCTGTTGTTGTTGTTGATATCGCTTCAGTTGAGGCTGTTGAGTCTGTTGTAGCGACAAGTCTGCAGGGGGAGCGAAACAAGAGACTTTACTGGAATGAGTCTAGGTCTCCACTGCTCAAAAACATTGCGCCTGTGCTGTCGGTTCAAT
Source organism: Aurelia coerulea (assembly GCA_039566865.1). NCBI lineage: Eukaryota > Metazoa > Cnidaria > Scyphozoa > Semaeostomeae > Ulmaridae > Aurelia > Aurelia coerulea. Next base: position 48,458,915 of record CM076943.1, read on the forward strand.
AGTCAATAGTATCTTGATGATACATTTGGATCCGGATCTTAGATCTTAGATTTGTTATATCTACGAGCTTGAAAGTGATCAGCTGATCAGGGAAACCTGATTTGTCAAGGAAATGTCTTCTTCGCTCTCATTTCACTGCCTAGCTTGATTACATGATCGTAGTTATCGCTATTGACAGACTCGTTGACGCTGAAACTACGACTCATATAGGGTGTCCCAAAAAAAATTTTCGATGTTTGATTAACTATTAAAAAATAAGGAAATACTGAATTGGCTCTACGGTAAGATAACCATAGTGCTGAGATTTGAAATTAATTTTAGACACTAGAGCTAACAAATCGGCTAAATATTCAACGGAGCTATGAGCGTTCGAAGATCAAGTTTGTGCGAAAGCTGAAACCAGACGCCCCTAAACTGCATACTTTGTGAAAGTAGAATCTCGTTTATTCAAAGCAAAACAAATGGAATTTAAAAAGCACTTTCGATAAATCAGCTTTTTATATCATTGAATCAAGGTGATGGATGTTTTGGGGAGTCCTGTTCAGCACAATTTGGAATTGCCCCGTCTCTCATTGATTAAGTTTTCATTCCATGTTTTTAGATACTTGCATTCTTAACTAAGATTTGACAGCGGCTATAAGAATTAAATAGCTGTGGAAGTCCTATTTGGTTTGCTCTGATATTGAAGAGGCGTAAAACATTGGACAGTCTTCTTCTGCCTCGATTTTGGGACGCCTTTTAGGAAAACAAGTCAGTTAGTGGCGTCTGGTTTCAGCTTTCGCACAAACTTGAATTTCAACAGCTGGTAACTCTGTGAATTCTTAGCGGATTTGCAAAATTCTGGCGTCTAAAGTTAATTTAAAATCTTAGGAACAGGGTTATCTAACCAGGAGCCTGTACATTTTATCGTTATTTTTTGACATTTAATCAAACGTCGAACAATTTTTCTGGGACACCTTGTATTTAAAATTAGGACGAAATGGTACGCTGCCTTTTACATATCATCCAAAAGGTCAAAACAAAACCTTCTACTTCAGTTAGATACCTGAAAACAATCTTGTTTCTTCGAAAACAAGCATTCAAAACGACTGGGTTTACTTTTGAGGCCAAGGTCTGCAGTAGAGTAGAGTTAGACTGATATCACGAGTATCAGTTTTCCGCATTGAATTGGATGATGCTATGGCTTCAAGCTGAGACTCATGACAATAAGAAGATTTCATGTTGATGTTGATGTTCATGTCTCTCGTAAGGTTTTAGTCTCTGTTTTGAATGTGTTTGGTCGTGAGTCCGTGTATGAGTGAAAATAAAAACATCAGAATAAAAACGTTGAACGAATACAAAGAATCACGTCGTCAGTCTAGGGTAGGGTGGGGGTAATGTGGGTCTAAAACGAGATTCAAATTGGATAGCTAGTAAAACGACAACCCACATTTGCTAGTTACAATACAGTAACCGCAGAAACCCTTTTTTCGCATATAACCCTATCTGACCTGGGGGGTGGGCGGATTCCGCCCCCTTAGTACATTTCTGTTTACACCGTTTTCCATGTATAAAGCAGGCCTCTGCGATTTTGTCAGTTTAACTTTGTATCATAGAGCAATGAAATTGTATCAATCTGGACATTCTATTTTTAGCCTTGTCTCCATGGTTACTAATTTTTCATACTGCACTCTGTGAAAAAACATACTTTGTATCTCTCTTAATCATGTTTAATTGGTCCAATTAAGCCTAAATTATGAATTTATATATGTTTTGATCTATACATTTCATTTCCTCATGAAAAGTCAAGTTTCATGACCTTTAGCAACCCTAACCCAACTCTTTTACAAGTGAAATAACGTTCATTTCGAAGTCATTGAAGCAATGGTTCTTTTCATGTTTATTTTTTCACCTGGTGGGGTGAATCAGGTTTCGAAGTCCTGCAATTGTATTCTCTCAAGGGAAACAAATTCGCATGAATCCAATAAAGCCGATGATATTCTGAAACAAAAGCAACATCTCTTTGCAGTTGCAGTTGTCTTGGATTCGCAAACTCCCTATTGGGCTATTTTAGCAAGAAGACGTTAGCCAAGAAGACGCCAGCAGAATTCTTTTGTTCGAGGTAATTCGATGTAATTTACAAAGCGAGATCAACTTCAAAACTTTTGTGAATCTCCTGGGGCTTTCTGTCAGTTCTGTTATGAAATCGACAACCTGAAAATTATACTTTTGAAGGCCGCCCACCAAAAATAGAACGTCGATATGGAAAGTAAGAACTATCTATGTGAGCATATTCATAACCAGTGGAGACACGAGAATTGTTGGGGATACGAACCATCAAAGTTCCAAGCAACGGTTATCCCCCAAAAAGGAAACCTGTGACCATGCGCAGAAAGCATGTTTGGTTTGTGAAAAGAGTGTGGGTGGAGACAACAAGGGCAGATTTTGTAATACAATAGCAACAGTTTCGTTTGATTGACATCTCAATTCAAAGCGATTAGCGGATGCAGACAAAGGAAATTCTCTCAACCAGTAATTCAAAACAAACAAAGCCGCAAAAGTTTCCCCGAAACTAGTAGGGCAAACTCTCGCCTTGTGCAAGCGAAAGATGGTTTTTAAGAGAAGTTATGTGCTTGTAGCGAAAGAAGAAGGGTAAATCTAAAGTTCTGTCACTTAGATTATGTTTATTTGATTCAGGAGCCGAGCAGAAGGCATTGTAATTCTCGCGTCTTTAGGGCTTAAAATGAAACGATTACAAAACAGCTCCTAAATCAAATAAACATAATCTAAGCGACAGAGCTTTAGATTTACCCTTCTTCTTTCGCTATAAGACTCTAACCACAACCCAAACAAGGATTAGCAAAGAAACAAAGAGATTCCCACGCATGGTAATAGGTTTCCCAGCTGTTGATCTGCTTAGAACTTTACCAGCATAACAAAAGGCTTAGACAAAAGGGGCAGTCCTCGGTATCCTCAACAAAGAACACAAACTATTTTCAAGGAGTATTCCTCTTTATGAGCAGCTATTTGAGATAAAAAGGCTGGAACATTGGAATGCTCCAAAAACCTCTGAGCGTCCCCGTCTTCGAAGACGTCTGCGCCTTGTTGCTAAAACAGCCTATTATCGGATACAAGACGGTAACGCGGCTCTTTACATCGCTATCATGTTTGACTTTATTCGAACATCTTATATCTCAGGATTGCCAATCATAAGATCTCAAACTTTCTGGTTAAGGTGATTGCTACCACTTCTAGAATTGCGCTGATAACAAAGAGAAAAGTTTTAATTAGCGTATACTCAACCACTGGGATGTTGTCTCGAGAAAAGACGTATGCCCAAAATAACAACTGAAAAAATCAAGATAGTGATTATCGGAAATCTTCAACAAGCGATGTCTCAGTGATTTCGAGGTGAGATTAAAACTGCTGGGTGTCTCAAATGACCTACCCACACGTTTTACATTCGCTGCTGCGGAATTTACAATACTGCACTATGCTGCAGCGGAATGGGCGGTGGTCCTTTTACCGAAAATACATTTACAGTGACTCAATCGCAACATTTTTGTGTGTGAACATCTCAAAGAGACTCCGTCGCATAAAGTAGAAACTTTGTACATTCCGAAATTGTATTTGATCTTTGGTAAGGTAAGGTGGGGTAACTCAGTGGCAGGGCATTCTTTAAAATACTCAGTGGTGGGGGAATTGCCCCACCAGGCCCTACGACTTCCCCCACCACTGACGAGCAAAATGTTACTTTTACCCCAAATGCCTAGGCCACTGTGGGGCCCTTTCCAAAGAACGAACATAATGCAAATGTGATTAAATGTGCTGGCAAATAGAAACAGAATATTCCCTTTTCTATCATCATATGTGAAACAACCCATCTAGCCCTTGCAACAATACCTGGATTTTTTAACGTATATCAACATCTAAAGCACCTCTATAAACCCTTTACAATTTCTGGTGGTGAGCGTGGGCCCTTTTGAAACATGCCCCACCACTCAAAAATCCTTAAAAAATGCCCTGCTCAGTGGGTAGTGAAATCTATACTTCTAGAAGTTGTGTCAGTGGTGTGAAGAATCATTGGATGATTCTTATAGTGCTTTAATTAAATTCCTAGCAGATAAACCCAAATAACCCCCGCAGGCCTAAATACCCCACCTTTCCCTATGGATTTTTAGAAGCAGGGAAGACCGCAAAAGGAAAGGCGAATAGACGATTGTGCTAAAGATGGTGGCGAGGAATGTTTTACCAGGTGCATTGCGTTCTTCAATCGAATTCCTAAAGAATCGCTAAAGATTCGTAGTTCGAACACAATGTATCTTGGTAAAAAGTTCCTTACCGCCATCTTTTAAAGGGAATGTAAGCATATAAAAGTGGCTCAAGCCACTTGTGGTCAAACTCCAGCCAATCATATATCAGTATTTCCTCTTGACTTCGATAAGCTACCCAAATATGGTGCGGCACGTGTCATGGCCTATTATCTTCGCACGGCTATTTTTATCAAAGGCTGATATATGGTTAGATTCCCTTTAATCGTCTATTGAAGTTTTATTTTCAACACCTTTTTTACGGCTCCTGCGCAAAGATGATAGAATAACTCCAATGTTGCAAACTTCTTTGAAGGTGAAGTGAAGGTAAAGTTGCATTTTCACGCCAAGCACTGGGATCACAGAAGTAGAGAAGACCTAATCCAGTCCGCGACCCCTTGTCATGACGCTCAAATGGTGTGGCTCTACCGGGTATCGAGCCCTGTCCACCGACTGTTCTGGCTGCAAAGTCAGAGGATTACACCACCGGTCCACAACACCCTCTTTTCTTAGATATTGGTTGGTCCTCGGCCAAAAATATGCTTGGAACCCGGCAGAGAATCAGGGAAAAAATGTATATCCTTACTTCTAGAAAAGACACACAATAAAGATGGTGGGAAGGAGCTTTTTACCAAGATACATTGCGTTCTTTAATTAGATCACAATAGAATCGTTAATGGCAATAGACACGGATCCATCTGCAAAAAAGCGAAGGAAAACTCATGCACTCTTTGTCTCCAAAGCTCTTGCACGTGTAAATTTCACACATTTCAATTGTTTTTACTCGTGCCCAACCCCTTGTTCAAGAACACATCTTTTAGCCCTGCCGATTACCTTTAAGAGATTACTAATTGGAACTCAATGCATCTTGGTATAATGTACCCCCGGGGGGGGTGTACTTCACTATTGGGTCAGACGGGGATGTGCGACAGTTTTTGGGTAGTTTTTGGCCTGAAAATTCTGGGAATGGGGTATACTTTTACTGGAAATTTTCTGTGATTGGGGTATACTTACACTTGGAATTTTCTGGGATTGGGGTTGACTGTTACACTAAAAATGCTGGTAATGGGTGTTGAATGTCCCCATTGATTCAGAACAGATTTTTTCTGCTTGTGACCATAACTGAGAGGAAATCCGTTGAAATTGATTGAAATTGAATTGAAATTGAATAGTATTTAACGTTAAATTGTTCTTTGCTACTGCTTCAAAATTATGGGATTGGGTATCAATATCTGACCAAAATTCTGGGATTGGGTCATAACAGAAATCCTAGCGGCGCACACCCCTGTATAAATTTATAGTGAAGTCCCCCCCCCCCCGGGAATGTACTTCGCTGTCATCTTTAGCGTTACCGGCTACTGTGCTGATTTTTCTTCACCAATCGTATCAAATTTGATAAAGTCTGTTGGATGGCCACTTGAGATTTGCACCAAAGCAAAATTTCTCATGCAAAGTTTGGCATTTCTCTTTTTCTTTACGTAAGGTCTAATTTAAGTTGGACTTGAGTAAGACCCCCCCCCCCCCGGGGGATCATGCGAAAGGGTGTCCTTTTCTAACGAAAATCATGCGATAGGGTATTATAATAGGTAAGAAAATTATGCGACAGGGAATCACTAGCAAAAATCGTGTTCTTCTCTGCTTTGAGAGGCAAAATTTCTATGCGACAGGGTATACTTTTGGTCCATTTTTCATGCGACAGGGTGCAGGCTGTGGAGAGGTTCTCCACACACCCCTGTCACTTTCCTAGTCAAGTACCCCCCCCCCCCGGGGGGGAAAGACCCCGTTTACACGACGAAAGGCTGGATCGATCCAGAACGGGATCGATCCCAAACGGTTACAGATCGGCCTTGCGCTTCCACTGTTCTTGTTAATCAATAAAATTTTGCTCTTCATCTATCAAAAAAACCGCGGAAAAGTCTAGCTTAGGCGCAGTGTAAACGCTTCTTGTAACGACGGATCGAAACTGTACTGGCGGCACAGTGTAAATGTTGTCTTAGTTTGCTCAAAGAAGAAAAGAAAAAGAAACTGCTAACTGGCTAAAAAAAACAACACGAATTATCCTTCGTCAAAGCTGATTGGCTGTATCTGACAGCTGACAATCATTAGTACTAAGAAAACAGTTTCATATCGTTAAATTCCCTTTTTGATAGCACGAACATTATCTCAGTTCAATAGCTATTAGTAATGTCATTTTTATCTTATCTCAGTTTAATGTATTTTCGCACCGTTAATGAACAGTTGCTTTTGCGAAGACGATTGGTCCATTTCAAACGAATGACTCGCGCTGTTAAAGACAGCGACATGAATCGAAATCAAGGCACAGCTAGTCCAAATTGAATATTCGCGATATAAACACGGCTGTTCGAAATCACAGTTCTATAGCTTAGGTGAAAATCTCTTGCAAATGGCAATGAATTATGCGTACCAAAATACATAGGTATCTTCAAATCGCGTTTGTGAATAAGCGCGCACGCGCCCCTTGTCATGATACGGCGCATTATTTACAAAGAGATAGCAGTAAAGATAAAATGGTTATCATCTTCATCATTCCTTCTGAATATTCATGCTTACAATTATCTGAAAATCGTATCTGATTATTGATAATTTGTACGCAGAGGATTGTGCCCTGTACGCGCCAAACAACGTTTCTTGCATTGTTCTCATCACGAACACATCTGCTAATAGTTCTGTTTGATTGTAAGATATTCCATTGTTTCATCGTTCTTGATGCAATTTACATGTCATTTGAGTCCCTTTCTTCAAACCCATTGGGTGTCTATCTAGATAAAAAGCCTCAGTTTTCGATCGAATCTAATAGAGCGTGCTCACCACAGAAGAGGAGTGCACTTCAGCGCAGTTGATCCCATCACATCACAGACCAACAGGCCAAAGATTTCGAGCAGTGAACGACCAAGTGCAAATTACTGAAGATTATCTCTGCATTACATTCCGTGATACCTCGGCAACAGTTTGGTGAGATTGTTAATCTTTTTGTATCCGTAATGATTGTTTTACTTTTCAGCTTAAATTATTGTTTTTGATTCTGATCCGATAAGGCGATTTAGCCGGGATAAACTGCGCTTATCTTCGCCAGTTGCTGCTAGCTATTAGATCGCTTTAACGATTTGGATAGATTAGAGTTTTATGCAGCGGGATAATAGACAAAGTCGTTCTTGTTATAAAAACGGGTTCTCCATGATTCTGAGATAGAGCGCCATAACGTACGCGTCAAAGAAATTGAGGCAAGGGTCGTCAAAGAAGTTAAAGATTTTTGAATGAGGGCTTTTGAAGGGCATTATAGACTTGCCCCAAGTCTTTTTCGTCAACTGTAATAAGTCTATCTGAAAGTAGACTAAGACTTGGGGTAAGTCGAAGGGCATTAGAGCTTGACACACTCGAGTAAAGACGCGTTAGAGATGAATTAGCAATGCTTCAGAAGTGTCGGAAGTGTTTTTACTCAATTGTTCTAAGACGTTCTAACCCATTTGGATGGAATAAAAAAGTTTTTAGTCCCTTTGGAAGCAAAGAATGCATTTTAAAATGAATTTTTAAAACGCGTAGTCTCAATTGTAACGCGCTTTTGCTCTAAAATCCGTCTCAAGTTAGATGTCACCTAAGATTTGGGATAACGCAGAATTCTTTTGCAAAGCACTTCTATTGTTGTTATTCGCGGGAATTCGCAGGTGAACTCTAATTTGAGACAGAGTAAAGTGTGAACTGTGAACGAAACTCACAGTTGAGTTGCCTTGATGCATTCTGCATTAGGAGAGGACCGGCCAAAGAGGAGATGCCCTCCTCAAAAAGGGAAACATCATTCTAAAAAGTCTCGTACTCCTTTGGCAAAAACATTTTTCTTTTCTCAGGGATAATCTTCAAAACTCTATTGTTTTCAAAAGTCTCTTACACTTCTTGAAAGAGTGATAACCCCATAGTGCTTAGCTATACAAAGCGAAGAGGAACGAATTAGTTGTTATTCACGATGTTCATAAGCCAGGTAAAATTACCCCTGTGTACATTTCAGGCCCCGGGGAGGTACTTCACTTTCAGTTGTACGGGTGTGTGCACTCCAAGAAATCAGAACTTTTCCCTCAAAATGATAGCCGGCTTTAGAACAAATTGGCGAAAAGTAGACTCCAAAACATAGAAATTCGTCGAAAAACAATTAAATAACACTTTTGGCAACCGGCTTCAGAAAAATTGCCTTCTTTTGATCACCGGTGTTAGAAGAAAGAGGCGAAAACGATACCCGGAAAGGAGTGCACATCCCGTCAGCCCCGGTGTGTACATTTCAGACATCGTTTACATTGTACCGGCACATTGGATGGATCCGTAGCAAAGATGTACCGAATCAACCTTACGGTTCCACTGTCTCTGCTAATCTGCAACTTCTTTGACTACAGCTAGATGGAACTAAAGTGATACGGATTTGCAGGAACAATGTGAACGGGAGGATATTCCGTTACACTTCCGTTCCGGATCCAAAGTTGTACCGATTCAATGTACCCACCCGGGGTCTTCGTTTCGTTGCAGTTTTGCCTAAAGAGTAGTTTTAGGATGTGGTATGCAGCTTGTTTTTATTTAACAGAGAGAATCGTGACTTCTCGCCGCCAGAAATATTGGACCTAAGCTCTTCTTGCGTTGTAAGACAATCTCTATTGTCCCTATTTTTGGCATGATATTTGAGGTGAGCTGCACGGCACGACTTCTACAAAAAGACAATTGAAGCCGAGGGGCATATCACTCTGTAAAAATCTGGTACACTTTTGGCAAAAATCCTTTTGTCTTCAAGAAAAATCCGTAAAAAATCCCTAAAAATCCTATTGTCTCGTACACCTTTTCGGAAGAGTGATACACCCCTCGATTGAAGCTAGGCTGACGAAAAAGATTTGTTCAACGTTTTGACTTTTTTTGTGCAATCAAAGCAGAAAAATCTACTTCGGAAATGTTGTTCTTTCAATAATTCTAAGTTGTCTCAAAAGAGGGGAAAAGCGACATTCAAACAGATCTGACTCTTGGAAATGTGACTTGCATTGACGGGCCCGATATCTGGATCATATCATGACAGAATAAAGGGATTTCTTAGCCTGAGTTTGGGCCTAACGAAGAAGGTGAGGGTGAATGGTGCGTTTTTAGCGCCAAACGCTGGGATCGCAGAAGTAGAGAGAGGACCCCAGATAAACCCTTATAATAATAATAATAATAATAATAATAATAATAATAATAATAATAATAATAATAATAATATATAATAATAATTAATTTCTTTAAGGTTGGCGTGGTATATAGCACTAGGCTAATTAATGCCAACCATTATCGATACAAAAGATGTGTAATAATTATAATCAACCTAAATATAACCTAAATTTACAATAAAATCCTTACATAATCTACAGTTGCATGAAAAATTCCAAAACTTAATTTCCCTTTTAAAATTCCCTACAGATCGGGACTTTTTTATATGCAATGGCAAATCTCGCCAGAGATTTTGCCCCAGGAAGCTCACAGTTTCTAGCCCATAGGCTGTAGTCCTAGGTTTGCGTGCATAGATGTTGCTCGTAACTCTTAAGTTGTAATGTATTTCTCTCTCCGCGAAAATTTCTCTCATAAAACAAGGATTTAAATACATTCTTGTTCGGTAAATTTCAGTGACAAGCAACTGTAGATTTCGTTGATGAATGGAGACTGAATGGTCTGTAATTAACAGTTCTTCAAAACTGGAGGTCCGATCATGATACGCTATTCGCAATGCTCTTTCGTGAATAGAGTTAATTTTTGCGTTAACTCGTCTATCGTGAAACATCCATATCAATGGACAGTAGCTAAACTGTGATATGTCATATGTCATGACGGTCAAGTGGTTGGCTCTACCGGGTATCGAGCCCTGTCCATCTGAACGTTCTGGCTGCCAAATCAGGATTACGCCACAGCGCCATAACACCTTCAGGAGCGATTGTGTATGTAAAAAGTTGCACCATGAGAGACAAAGTAAAGCAAATTTACACTCTGCCACGTAAAGTGGTCCCTTTCGACTCCAACCAAGCTGTAAACAATGCCTGGTTGCTCATTCGAATTAATTGGTTAATTTTCAGTTAAGTGAATTCTCTTAGATAGCTTCAAGTTGTGGAAAAACAGTAAATGAAACCGCTTTAATACCGGTAGTTGTAGTATAAAATATTTTGCCGACTTTAAGTTGAAAATATGAAGTGCCGAATGTATTGATTAAAGATCCAGAAAAACAGATGTTTATTTGGCGTTTTGTCTCTAAGAGCGGCGGATACGAGTACCTTAGGCTTGGATCAAGCGTCGCTCTTCTTATGTGTCGAACTTGACTTGAGAATTAAGTACATGAGGGGCACGACGTTTGAATCAGTTGAGTACGGTCAGAAGAGTTAGGAGCGGCAGCCGACTTTGCATCGGCAGAGCTTTTCGAGCTGCATGACTCAAGCACAACTTTGGTTTAAAACGTCGAGCTTCTCGTGTGCCGAACTCAACGCACAAGTGCACTTAAATACACGAGTTTACGCGCCAAAACTAAACTAGATACTTAATGTAACAATTATAAACATATTTGGAGCGACATTCGATGGCACATGAGAAGCGCGATGTTTGAACCTGGCCTGAGGGACTTAACAGTCAAAATGACAAGAATGTTCTCTGTATTCGTATATAGATCCTAAGATTTAGCGTTCTTCCGTTATAGAATACAGATAGAAACGGGAGATGTTTGGCAACTTGAGTTTATACGTAGCACAAGAACACACGATGGCCGCATTAAAGAACATACACCAAGCAAACAACCAATTCTCACCTTACGCTGCAATAGAACCAGTCAACAATAATATGTTTGACCCAATGTATCATCAACTACCAACATACCAAAACTATGCTGCAAAAGATAAACAACAACCAGGCCGAAGCGACATGCATTATTACGATAGTCACCGTCCTTTACACTTCCCTACCTTCCACCTCGGCTTCCCGCAGCGCTTGCCCAGCCCGAGCCGAGCGCCAACGTGGCATCAAACAACCTCAGTGCACCAGCAAGCACAAATGTCTCTGGCATCAGACCAGGAGTCTCTTCAAATGCCGATGCCAGTTGCAGAAAAATGCCCGTTTGTTGAAGACAAGAAACCAAAGCAATGCACAAGTGGCATCGCCCTAAGTGAACATGATATCACGCGATCAAATGAGATGGAAATGGCTTCAAATAAAGCATGGACCACGCAAGCCCATAATCCTGTTTATTATGATCAGAAAAATGCAAATGGAAACTTCACAAATTGGTTGTATGAGAATCCTAATTTAGTCCTGGGTATGTTTACACTTCTATAAGAATTTTTGTCTCTTTAAATCTATCATTTCAGCAACAGGAGCCGGGGGGGGGGGGCGCATTTAATTTATATTCGTAGCGAGTATGTGCCACTGAACAGGGAATCGTTTTTAGCTACGTATCTAACTCCAAAACAAGGTATCTTTTTCTTAAATGATGATGGTTCCAGCAAACTAAACTTTCATAAATTCAAGCACAAATTTAAGGACACCGTAAACCTAATGTGCCCAACGCATTACGGTATTGAGGACATGGAGCACTTTATGTTGCTTTTGTCCTTCATTTGGCGTTCAACGGAGAGGTGTTTTCGTTGGAGTCTCGGATTTATTACGACCAGTTGTCGAAATCACCAATCTTTCAAACGATTTTCTAACGCACAAGACCTTCCTAATGACCTAAATAGAAATATACTCGAACTAACTATACGATTCATCCACAATACTGGTTGCTTTGACTAAGATTATATCAGATTGAGATTGTAAATTTGATTGTTATTGTAATGAAATTGTAATTAGGTTTTGCCACGGCCCCCTGAAAAGCAGCCAATCTTGGCTGATGGGGCCACCGTACATAAAGAATTTAAAATGAAATTTAAATGAAATGAAACTTCAGTCACATGCCGTGCAACCACCAAGGCCTTAAAGTAAATTTCTTCTTGTTTGTAAATTCTGTCGCACATTAGATGCCAGGTATGCTATCCAAATAAAATGAACAGAAGAGTTCTGCTTGGTTCTGTTAGTGATATCTTTTGAGTCATTACAGCCGCAACCTGACATCTAATGTTAGACAGACTAGCATATGTTCCAAATCTTTAACTCTGCGTAAAAAGGTGGGTGTAAAATTCAATGACCTATTTCTTCTGATTGAATGGCTTGACAGAAACTTTAGATACTTATTAATAATTCTACCGTTGGACTTTCCAGAAAGTTTGACTATTTTTCAAAATCACAGCTTCTCTTACATTTCAACTCATTTGAAGATGTGACGTCATCAAATTTCTAAATCAAAAACCAGATGAGTGACAGACTTTTGCTTGCTACCATATTGTAGGCATTCATAAAATATGGTTTTCTTCGAAATTATTTCATGTTGCTTGAGACAGTTTAGAAATTACGATGGTTTTAAGATTTTTTAAAATTTATCTTGAATTGTTGAAAAAGTAGAAAAACACTCTAATTCTGAAAATATTGAAGATTTCAGAAAAGACCAACTGTAGAATTATAGAGAATTAGCTAAAGTTTCTTTGAAGTCATTCAGTTCAAAGAAATAGGTAACTCAATTTTACACCAGCCTTTTTAAAGATTTGGAACATATGCTAGACAGAGTCCAGTACAGTATTTATCGTTTTCCTTTTTCAATTGTATGCTGCATTTATGTAAATTGGATGTAGTTTAGCTCTTTTAAAAATGCCATGGGGTAGTCCTACACTCATTTTTTTTATAAGAAACTAAGGTCCGGGGCTGTTAGGCAGTTTCTTAAATTTTTGGGCCATTTTGCTACCAAAAGTTTCTTACGTGTTTCTTAAATTTTTATTGCCGGAAGTTTAGAGTTGATTTTGTCTTGTATAAAGGGCTCCCAAGTTACTTAGTAAGATCTCAAAACGAGTAAATAACATGATTCGCACTCAAATAATGTCCAAACAGTTGCTTTAACTGTACAATGTCAAAATATTTTTGAGTGTGATAGGAAAATTAAAACTGAAAATGACAGAAGTTTCTTAGCTTTTTCAATTCTGGTAGGGTTGTTTCTTAGCTTTCGAAAAATTGAGCCTACCGTTTCTTATAAGCAGTTTCTTATAAAAAAAATGAGTGTAGTCTTTTGCTCCTCATGGTATCGTCTTTGTAGTACAACAAAGTAGTTTATAGGTATAGTAATCCGTAACATGTATTGTAAATTTTTAATGGAATATATAAAAAAGCGTCGATGATTTTAGTGAATGGAGGAACTAGGAAGCAAAACTAATTAAAACGATGAAGGCGGTCTTGCTGGAAGTACTCATAATTCTTTTAGGAAGGAAGTTTTCTCATTTGCTAGTTTTAGCTTACTGACGAACAGTTTAGCAGAGGCAGAATGATGCATTTTCACATGAGCGCACAAAAATGAGATGTTCATTCAAAGCGTAGGGTCTTGGAAGCATTCATATCATCAAATACTCAAGTATGTAGGAAGGAATTATCAGACATTCTCTGCTATAAAACACAGTCCTGAAGCTATGATTCTCGACATTTTCTCTCTGCCTCACAGTTCTTTGGTGTAACGCCCTAGTTTGATTTTCATAAATGAGCATATTCACTTAACGTCTGGAAATTACCGGGTGTCCCAAAATGATGTATTATCGTTTGATTGGTTACATATCCATAACCAATGAACCGATTTTCAAAAACTTTGTTTTATTTGATTGCCTAAAAGCTAATTTTTTTAGCCTGTTCGCAGACTCAACTCCTCGAGAAGTTGTTTCTGCACGCAGGCTAAAATATTTAGGACACTGAGAGGTCCGAGAGGCTAAGCCTATCGAAGCAGCGTCCTGGTCCTTCCTCTCGGTTTGACCACACCTCGTGATTCCATTAGCCTGGAATTACAAAGAGTTGTCGACTCTCCTCATGCTACATAGCAGGTTCGGCAGGGCGGGCAAAGAACCACCAACCTTCAGATTGGTAGACAAGTGTGCTCGTGCTACCACTGAGCCATCTCTGTTTGTTTGTGTTGAAGGTTGACAAAAACTATGTATCAAAATGCCGCAAGGCAAGACAGTTAGATTGAATATTTCTTTGTGAGTATCTCAATTATACACGTAGAAAGTGTTACCTTAAATGACCTTAAATTCATTTGTATCTTAGGTAGTGTAAGAGAATGTGTAAATTGCAGCACGCGTTCAACACCAATATGGAGAAGAGACAACTGTGGGCAATACCTTTGCAATGCATGTGGACTTTATCAGAAGATGAACAATACAAATCGACCGTTGAGAAGACCAAGGCGCAAAATGGTATGCTGAATATTATAGATATTTATTTCAAATTTTCATTCATTGCTCTTTCCTTGGAATTTGTTACCACTTCCATATTTTGCAACTGTAGGCTATGCAAAACATATACCGTGTGAGCCAGAAAAAATTTCCCACTTTCAAAAATTCGTAGCACCACAAGTACTTCATGGATTTGAATGATTCAAACTCAAGTTAAAAGCCAAAAGATCGAAGTATTTTTGTGATTTTCTTGCCTTCTTACGAGCACTGCAAATGTAGGTAACTTCAACTCTATAAAAATTTAATGGATGCAAAATGAGTGGAAAAGGGCCTAAAACACTTGATCAAATCGTTTGGACTTTCCTAGCACGGAACAATACGCACAGCCATTTCACCTCTCTCAAGAGTTACAAGCCATCGATCCTCAAACAGACACTAAAGATTTTCAATCCTATTGCGATCAATGTGCAGACGATATCTCTCACCCATGGGAAATTGCATTTTCTCTTTTTTTCTGAGTGAGGAGTCCTTTATGATTTGATCAAGTATTTTTGGCCTTTTTCAGTCATTCTGCAACCACAAAATTCTTGCAAACTAGAATTTGCCAATTTTCCAGTGCTCATAAGAAGGCGAGAAAAATCACAAAAATACTTCGATCTTTTGGCTGTGAAGCAAATATTGATTCATTCCAAACCATCCAGTACTCTTGATTATATGAATTTTCAAAAGTATGAACATTTTTCTGGCTCACCCGGTATATCAAAGGTTGGTTATCTAACATGATTATATATTCTCTATTTCCACAATTTCGCAACGGATCCCAAAATCTAAATCGTCGTATCCTATTCCATATTTTTGAAATATACCTTAGTTTTAAAAACTCCCTTCATTTTCTTTCGATTATTCTTATTTTGCGGATTTTAGCTTGGATCATTCAAAAATAAACATTCAAGAACGGCAACGATATTTTCTAAAAACAAGTTAAAAATACATTAAGAATCAATGCCTGAATGCTATTTCATTAAATTTCTAATCATAGGCCGGTTAACTTTAAAGTGACGCAGTGCTCAGCATTATTGAGGATAGGGTTCTTTTCTCGGGTAAAAATTAAGCACCAAACAATGCTTTAACGTAGGTTGGATACTCAGCGAGCAAATTGTAGTTTTTCCATAAAATGACACCAAACGACACCAGAAACGTTAAATGCAATTCGTCCCCTGGCAACTTGAGATTATTTAGTGACCCATGGAAAAAGTCTAGATCAATTGTTCCGAACCCAATTTTTTCGAATACATTCCCTGGGTTCAACTTATTCCACCAGGTTTCCCAAAAAAGAGCTCCTGTTTGAAAAATCACTAAAAATTGATTACACGACTGATTTTCAATTTTCTTTCTTTGTCAAGTAGATCAATGACACAGTTATTTTCCAAGATATAGCTGATCTTGTAATTGGTTAAAAAAGTAGCAAATTTAGCTCTTTTTAAGGCCACCTAGTTTTGAATCATACTGCAAAAAAGATCTGATGATTGCCAGATCAATTTCTTTGTGCATGTAAAGCTTCTCGTTTGGTCATAAATGAAAGAAAGAAATGCACACCATAATTTGGAGATTTCAATGCTGATAAAAATTTGAACATTTTGACTCTAATGAGTATTTTGCTTAAAAACTATAGCTCAAAATAACGTTTTTCAACGCGTAAATTTTGTATCTCAAAAACAAACATTTTGTCATCTACGAATATTTTTAGGTTTTTGACAAAGCAACTCAAAAAGAAAATTTTATCAAAGGTTTGATAATAAATGTTTGGTGATTCTTTAAACAGGAGTACTTTTTGGGACACCCGGTACTTTGTACCATATTTGATGGCACTTATCATCCATTTATAGTCTACCACGAAGAGAGCTGGCATGTCATGCCATAATTGCAAGACAACAGAAACAACGCTGTGGAGGAGAAATGCCAATGGCGACCCTGTATGCAATGCATGTGGATTGTATTATAAACTTCATAAGGTAAGACTTGGTGTAAACCTTCAAATAAAGGAGACCTTTTCAAGACGGCGACCAGATGGTTTTGAACTGACACTGACAGAGGAATAGTTGAAAGAGACTTATTCAGAGCTGAACTTTCCTTTTACCTTAGCTCACTGTGCCATACACGATATCCATGTTGGATTGGCAATTAGAAGCATGTGTCCTGTGGATCTCAAAGTTTATTGCCTTAGACTTACAGATAATTTCTGGACACTGTCAGACACTGACAGAGAAATGGTTGAAACAGACTTATTCAGAGCAGAACTTTCCTGTCAGCTCCCAGTTACCTTACAACATGTGAGTGTGCCATATACGATATCCATGTTGGATTGGCAATTAGAATCATGCATCCTGTGGATCACAAATATTGTTGCCTTTCTAGATTTACGGACAATTTATGGAAAAATGAATGATCAAAGGAAAACAGCAAGACATGAAAAAATAACCAAGCAAAGAGCACAACATTCTGTCTCAAATTAGACATCAGGTGAAACATTGTCCACGAATAACAGAAGACAAGATATTTGCGGAAATTCTTTGAAATTGGTTAGAAAGCAAGTCAAAAATGATAAAAGACAAGAATACTCAAAAAAACAGCAATGTTTTCTGATAGATCCACTAGGAAGCAAAACTGGGACATTGAAATCGACCAAGTCCACATTTAACAATTTTCTTCCAATTTCAAACATCGATACTTTATTCTTATCGAACCCAGAGCCAACCCAACATGGAAATACCTCACCCACCAAGAAGTTTTCTTGCTTGAAAGGTCTATGCAAGCCGTTCTCTCTGTGTGGCTCTGCGTGTCAGATCATCCATTGTGTTTAGGTTAAACACAGCATAGCTAATGACAATTTTGCACAGAGAATAGTAATCCAAAGTATCTACGACAATCTTGATGATCGAAGCTTTGGTTGTTCGATTTGTTCTACTTTTCTAACGCCGAATATTGGAAATAATGGATATCAAAAGTTCCATCACATTTCTTAAATATAAACAAGAAAACACTGCAATGAAACTTACGTAGAAGCTGCTATGAAACTGGCCGCCATTAAAAACCCAAGGCTTTGGTCACAGACTTGCCAAGTCTCTCCCGTGTTTATACTAAAAGAAACTGCCCCAAAAGAATTGCCATACTACCGTTGCATAGGAGAGTAGGAAAGGGTTTTTCTTTTCGCGGAAGAGACTAGGGCATGTCCATCACGTGAGTGGGTTGTCTCGAACTTTCCGATTGTTTACAAAAATCCTGTACAGTCCCTTTAATATTTCTTTATTTTTAATTAAATACACATTTTGACAATTTCTATTTTTATTCCTGATAGGTAAATCGACCAATCACAATGAAGAAGGCAAGCATTCAAACGAGGAATCGAAAATCAAGTCAAACATGTAAAAAGCAAATAAAAAAAGAAGACGGAACAAAAATTTCAAATCGACCATTGGACATTGATTTTTATCAAACTGCGAAAATTCTTCAACAGTGGCCTATCAAGAACTATAATTAGAAAGTTTATTAGATTTTAGAGTTTAACAAATGTAGATATTCGTCGGAAATGAAGACTCCAATCTCCATGGCAGACTAAATATTCGATTAGCTCGAAATCCCAGGAGAGTCACTTGAATTGTTACATACGGGGGTCCATCCACAATTTTCAAAATTCACCCAAGCGTATCATCTGAAACTTTACCGACCTGAAAGTATCAGCTAAAAATTTCATATGGGACTCAAAAATATATCATAAAACATTTTGCAACTTGAACACATACGCACATATTTCTCTCCAACAATCACCCAATTTAGAATTGTCCTTTCTTGAAACCTCTCATGGTGCCAGAGCATTATTTAACTGTTTAACTGGAGCCAATTTATGCATTCGTTTAAACCAATAATTATAAAGAATCTGCATGTTGCAAATCAATATAACCCCCAAGTATCAAAAAGAAACATTTTCAAAATCAGTTACCCAAAAACAGATCAGATTGCAAAGCAACAAAAAATCAAATCACAAAGCAAATTCTTACCCAAAATTATTGGATCATCATCATCCTCATCATTTCTTCATTTCTAGTAGGCTTAAATCAAAATTAGCTAAATTAGAGCTAATTAAGGCCTACTGTACAAAATTTTTACAATGTCTCAACTGAAATTCCTAAGAATGTATACAATATGTATATATTATACGGTAAGAGCAGAGGAGGCCCCCACAGATGCACAGGATCACGGGCAGCCCCCCTCCCCGGGAGACGGCAGGTGCACCGCACGAGGAGCTCCCCAATGCAGACACCAAACCGCTACAGCTGCAGACTACTCTGAAAGATTTTGAAAGCTAGCAGGGCAGAGAAAGGAGAAAAGAAACATGTCGAAAAGTTTTATTTGAAGACCTTGATGTATACACAGGGTGTCCCAAAAAAATGTTCGACGTTTGATTGAATATTAAAAAATAATGACATAATCAACGGGCTCCATCGTAGAATAATCATATTGCTGAGATTTTAAATTAATTTTAGACAGCTCAAGGTAGCAACCGGCTAAATTTTCACGGAGCTACGAGCTTTTGAACTGCAAGTTTGTGCAAACGCTGAAACCAGACACCCCTAAATTGCATATTTTGTGAAAGAAAAATCTCGTTTATTCAAAGCAATTCAAATGGACTTTAAAAAGCACTTTCAATAAACTAGCTTTCTCTAACATTGAATCAAGGTTAAGGATGCTTGGAGGAATCCTGTTGAGCACAATTTTGAATGGCCCCGTCTCTCGTCAAGTAAATTTCAATTCCATGCTTTTTCGCAACGGTTACAAGAATTAAATTACTTTTGAAGTCCTTTTTGGTTTGCTCAATGAGAGGTAAAACATTGGACAGTATTCTTTTACCTCGAATTTGGGACATATATTTGAAAAACAGGTCAGTTAGGGTGCGTCTGGTTTCAGCTTTCGCACAAACTTGAACTTCAAAAGCTTGCAACTCCGTGAATTCGTAGCGAACTTGCAAGATTCTGGCGTCAAAAATTAGTTTAGAATCGTAGGAACAGGGTTATCTAACCAAGAGCCGGAATATCTTATCGTTACTTTTTAATATTTAATCAAACGTCGAACAATTTTTCTGGGTGTCCCAGAAAAATTGTGCCCCGTATGACTGCAAACAAAACGACAAAAGTTTCTCGCCAAAATTTCATAAGATGTTGCTCTTCAGATGTTCAAATAAAGTTTGTTGCCATCCCCGTCAAAATCCTTTGAAAAATGATGGAGATATGACCTTCAGAAGACCAAATTTGCCTGATGACTGAAATCAGCGGTCGGGCATTTTGTCTTACTATTTTCAGTGATAAATAGCTTCACGTGAGGTAAGAAATAATTTCTGTGAAGTCAGAAATAGTGGAAATCTCTGAGGATTATCGGAATTTTCACGAGAGCTATGACATTGGAGGCTGCTGTTTTATTTTCCATCCATGAAGCTATTTATGGCTGCAAAATAGTAAGACAAAATGGCCGATCGCTGGTTTTAGTCATCAGGAAAATTCGGTCTTCTGATGGTCATAGCTCCATCATTTTTCAACGGATTTTTACCGGGATGGCAGCAAACTTTATTTGAACATCAGAAGAGCAACATCATATTAAAATTTGGTGAGAAGCTGTTGTCATTTTGTTGCAATCTTTAGGCAAACAGGACACAATTATTTTGGACACCCTGTATAGACTGGGGAATTTAGATAACGATATTTGTTTTAGTCATACTGGGTGAGAAAGAGGGAAGTTAAAGCGCTTCAAAGCTTGTGGTTTATTTCCTTTTCACCAGAGTCTTTAAAACTAGTTACCACTCTGCTGGTAATATGTCAACTTAGATAACGAAATTTGGTTGGTTTAAATCTGTTGTATAGAGTGATTCAGAAAAAAATGCAACCCAATTATAATTGATTATCTACAAAGAAATTATGATATTTGAATAGATGTAATGTATACAATCTGAAGTGTCATTCCATCCTCTTTCCTATGATATGTAGTTTGGATGTATCAATGGAGTTATTTATCATCCAATTGATATTTTAATTAAGTATCGCCAATTTCAAATGCAGCATACCGCAAAAGCAAAGTCAAGACCTTTCTGTGGTATAAAGTTGCAAAACAATTTACTTCTGCCCTTGAAACTGCTCCGTTTTTGTTAGTGCATGGGCAATTATGCACCGTTGATGTGGCCTATATTAAGATCAAAATTGTATTTTTACTCACTGTGTTGTTTCTTTTCCACAAGATTGCAAGTAAAGCTTGACAATGTTGCTACTCATTAGTTCTTCTCTCGTCACAAATGCCGCCAATATTCAAATACAGTTGAAACAGTTGGAGCTCACTCAGCGATACGTGCCATTTCAAACTTCCCTTTAACAGCGATACGTCTCATGTCAAACTTCCCTTTAATTTAAAGGGAAGTTTGAAATGGGACGTATCGCTGCGTAGGAGCTCCAACCGTTTAAACTGTATTTGAATATTGGCGGCATTTGATTCCTTGCTGTGACGAGAGTAGAACGAAGGAGTACCAACATTATGAAGCTTTACTTGCAATCTTGTGGAAAAGAAACAACATAGTGAGTAAAAATACAATTTTGATCATAATATAGGCCACATCAACGGTGCATCATTGCTCATGGTTAGTGTCCGTTTTTGTGGCATCCAAGCTACCCGCTCACATTGCTCCGTTTTTGCACAAACGGAGCAATGTACAAAAGCATCAGCAGTGGAAGGTAGTGACGCAAGAAAGGCATCTTTCAACACAAAATTAATTTGTCTCAACGGGATTTGTCCGGGATTGCAGTTTACTTTTCATTGCGGTGGAGAATAAAAATTCGAAATTTAATTCAGAGGTTTGCTTGATTGATTTGAAAGATTCTACCGGGTGTCCCAAGAAAAAAAATTTATACAGATTTAGTTGACTCTAGCGATGTGAATTTAGCTTCAATCAATGTGCAATTACTCTCAAAATGTTCCTCGATAGTTAACTTGAACATAGGTACCTTATTTGTTGGTAATTGTGCTTTGAGAGCAGACATGTTAATCTTGAAAGCTCAAATTTGCATCTTCCTGCAAACCAGTGCTTTAGCCTTTTGGCCTAAGCCAATCCTTAAGGCACAGCGTATAAATAAATGATAGTCTTGATAAAATTTGAGCAATATTAGATGTTGATTCATATCGTTGTCCACAATTCATCCCCTAGTCACCCATTGGGCAGTTTCTTCCTGAGGGGTACTTCGGGGGGGTCCCAATACCGCAATACCGCACGAAAAAGACGCCAAATACCGCAATACCACACTAAAAATAGCAAAATACCGCAAACGCTAGAAAACTAAAAACGAAGCTATTAATACAGTACACCGGTCTGTAGCAGTTTGATTGCCACCTAAATCCACCTTCCTCCATCAAAATTTGTAGTCTGATCTATTAGATCGTAGTTAGATGTTTTACTGACAAAATAATGATGTGAGAACGATGGGGAAAAATTTCATCGATGTGCTTTTAGTAAAACTGCATTGACGGCAGAAATTATGAATACATAGAACAGATCTTGTATCATAGTCGTATCATTGATCTAAACTGTTTACCCTTTAGTGGTACTGTTAATATCCGGGTCAAAAGTGCAAATGTATTCGAAAGCAACATGGTTCGAAAGGAAACTTTTCAAAACATAAAGTAATAATAATGATAATAATAGTAACTAATATTTTGACAGGTTGACTTGTTCAGCATAAAACTATCTGTTATCATTCCAGGACCTGCAATCCTACCTATTGACAATCGTTGTAGTTGAAATTAAGGCAAAAAAGTGGAATAAAATGAAAATAGTTTAATGTACAATTAAAGGATAAGAATTTATAAGAGTCAAATACGTTTTTCTTGGACATCTACAAAGACTTCGATGGTTTTAGTTTCTATTTATATAGCAAGATGCATATTTCGTCGGTTGAAAATGCAGGCTCCCTGGTAGGCAAACGATTTTTTTCCCGTTTCAGTGCGCATTTTCGGTAAAACAACACAAGAGTGTTAATGTCATGCTGAGATCTTTTGAAGTAACCATTCAGGTCTTTGTTGTCCCATGACGTTATCTTTGCTCTTGGGTTGAAAATTCTGGCTGCTCTATTTTGTATACACTGTAGCTTGTTTACTGTTCCTTGTGGTAGGGAAAGCTGTAGTGGGTAACAGTACAACAGTAGTGGCCGTATCGTATCATTGTTATGTATATCGATTCTGCTACATGACGGCTGACTTTTTCGCGAATACGAGATAAAACCTTTACTCTGGCGGATGCTTTTTTGTACACATTTGCAAAATGTTGATGTAGGTTCAGATGGTTGTCCAAATCTGCACCAATGTACTTGTATGATTTTGTCTCATGAATAGTTTGATTGTAGATTTTGATGTCCACCTTTGGCTCTTTGGACAACTTTTGATGTGATCCATATAGCAAAAGTCAGTTTTACCTTTTTTCAAGTTAATGAACAAGTTATTTTCATTAAACCAGTCTGCAACTGTTTGCAGTGCACTGTTAAGTAAATGTTCTATTTCATTTGAGTTCTTTCATGCACAATATTAAACAGTATTGTCAGCATCAGTGAGCAGAATATGGAACGATGTCGTTGATTATCAGCCTGAAAAGGAGCGGCCCCATGATGGATCCTTGTGGGACACCACATGTAACACTTTCTTCGCATGAGCTGGTGTTATCAAAAATTACTTTTTGTTTTCTATTAAAGAGATAATCACCTATCCATTGTAATTCCACGTCATCCATACCATCACCTGGTAATTTTGCCAGCAAGGTTACATGACGTGCTGTGTCGAAGGCTTGACGGAGGTCAATATAGTCAGCACCACTATACATAGCCCTTTATCAATGTTCTGTGTAACCTTTTCTGACAGTAAGGTAACTGCAAGTTGCGTGGATCTCCCTTGTCTAAACCCAAACTGATGTGGGCAAAATAGGCCATTCGATTCAAGGTACTGGGATGTTTGATTGTAAATGATTTTCTCGATAACTTTTGATAGAGGAGGAATTACCGTGATAGGCGTATAGTTGTCCAACATTGTCAGATTGCCTGATTTGAAAACAGGGGTGATTTTCTCATTTAAAGTTTTGATTCGTGCAAATATTTGATTCGTTTTCTTCAGATAAAAATGTTGCGTGCTCTCCTCCGCAGTACCTTTTTCAAGGTTGCCAAGATACTTCGTTCCTAAACAGGAATATGGTATTACAGGAAATTTGGATGTTAATTTTCGTACAATACCGCATACCGCGCTGTGAAAGTCCGATACCGCAATACCGCAAGTTTTTTCCGTCATTACCGCAATACCGCACAAAATTTACCCCATATACCGCAATACCGCAAACCCCGAAGTACCCCTCATTAAACTTCGTCAGGCCGCACTGTAGAGCATCACAACATCGCCCTTAATGATGGTGACGTTACGGTTTTTTCACCCTGATTCCAAGCTCCTTGATTTCATGGATATCATGGTAAAAATACCAGCCTTTTCTTCAAGAAATCCAAGATTTTCAAAGCTTTTTTCATACGGGTCCCTCCCTTTCTCATTGATGCAATCGCCATGCTCGTACTGTGTGTTCAATGCTCGCAGTTTCGCGCGTCATAATTGTGACGTCACATTGGCCAAGTCAATGTCACGTTAAACTCGCAAAACTACTCAACTTTGACACACAATTTTCTGTACTTAAACTGATAATTTTGATTTGAAACTTTCACAAAATGATAACATTATAAGTTATTTGAAAACTTTGAAAAATCGATGACTATAATTTGGCTGCATAAGGCCTTTAGGGAGAGTGCAAAATTTATTATATGACATGGCTGGTGGAGAAGAAAAATTCTTGCAAAGAAATCTGATCACCCCGTATGAAATTATTACAAAAAAAGTAACTGCCCCGTCACCCTTTCCTTAAAAAATGTATCTGCCCCGCATTCATGAACACCAGATGTTGTATAGTACCACCAATGAATTAGCCCCAAATACCATAACAAAATCAATTCTCGTCCTTACCAGTTTCTGTCGAGATATGACTGATGAATCGTTCTTGCAAACAACTGACAAGGAAGCTTTTCATCAATTTATACACATCATCCGAAGCATTTTTCATCCTGTTTGAATTACAACTTCATCCTCAAAATGAACAATTCTATATTTCAAACTTCACCATGAGCGCACAAAATGTTACTGCCCCGTACATATTTGCTTTATAAAAAGTGTTGACCCAGTTCTGCACAGGCTAAAAAAAGTAGCTGCCCCGTTATGTTTTGCACTGGCCATGTTATAAACTAAACTTTGCAGTGCCCCTTAATGTACATTGAATGTACTGGGTGAGTCAGAGAAATGCATCCACCGTTTGAAAACTATGTACAGGGAAATTTACTGAGGTCCCGTTTACACGATGCCGTTTTCATTTGACATCGGATTGGGAGGTGGCAATTCGATACCAACATTTTTCTGTTTACGCGATACCATTTTCATTTCATATCGGATTGGGATCCCGGGAGGGGGGGGGGGGTACATGACTTGAGGATGGACAAGGGTCTGCCACCCGGTTTTCAGAAAGCTATCCTCTTCTAATTAACGAAACTTTCTTACCCATTTTTATGATGAATTTTGGCGGAAAACTGCTCATTTTAACCATTTTTTGCGAATTTCAGCGAAACCACACCCATGTTTATGGAAAATCTGCCGAAAAAGGACCCTTGTTTAGAGAATTTTGGGCCCAAAAATCCACCCATATGGGCGGCACATACCCGTACCATAAATATGTTATGTAACCCCCCCCCGGGATTGGGATTCAGTTTACACGGAAACGCTTTGTCTTGTGCTGCGGAGGCGCGGAGGATTTACCTTTGTTTTAACCGTTCTAACACCCACTGTCCACTGCGTAATGAGCCAAATTAATAGGAGGCTCGTGGAGGCTCAAAGAATTGATAACAAGGGGACCGTTATAAGTTGATACCGGATTTGAGGATTCGACCGATCACGCGATATCGGATTCGTTTCATGCCACTTTCAGAGCGTAGAGCGCTTTCATTTTGAAAACGCGATAACGGTATGAAGCATATCGGATTGGTGCGTTCTCGTGTAAACACAAGACCAATCCGATATGAAATGAAAATAGTATCATGTAAACACAAGGCCAATCTAATGTAAAACAGATTAGATATGAAATGAAGACGGTCTCGTGTAAACAGAAGGCCAACCCGATGCAAAACCAATCCGATATGAAATGAAAACAGTATCGTGTTAATTACCCTGGGCACCAGACTCTCTAACATACAAGCAGCAACCAAATTAATGTTCTGTGTTTTACATCGAAGCTTATCGCAAGTGCTCGCTATTGTCTCACTGTGACCTTTTGCACTTACACAGATATGAATACTGGCTCCTGATTGGTCAATATGGGCACATCAGAACGAGGAGAGGAGCGCACTGTACTAGACTCTCTGTTTTTATGTTAGAGAGGCTGGTACCCAGGGTACGTGTTAACTGGGTCTGAGGCTTCAATTTCACTTCTCAGATTTTCTTTTGGTTTTAGGTACATTTGTTCCTTCCGAACTCAGGGTTTAGCCAATAGAGCATTGGTTTTAAATCCTTAAATGTATCTTAACTGAAAGACTTCAAAGCTATTTTGCCATCATTTTATCTTCAGACGTCTCTGATATGATATATTCAGAATCAAAATTGTTGAAAAAAAATAAAACCATCGTAATTTCTAAACTTTTGGACTGAGCATGAAATAATCTTCAAGAAAAACTTAGAGCCCCAACGAGGGGTCGGGGACCAGCACTTGGCGCTAAAAAACCACAACTTCACCTTCACCCATGGGGGGGGAGGGGGTTCTTGACCAAATTTTGGGTAGGGGTCTGCCGCGAGCATCTTCAAAAGAGTACCGTTGGCTAGACTAATATTTACGAAAATGGTACCCTTGGATAAACCAATTTGACCATTGTCTGAACCAATTTTTACGAAAATGGTACCCTTGGCTAGACCAATTTTGACCACTTCCTCGACCAATATTGTCAAATTTATGCCAAATATGATATCATGACCGTTCGCTAGACCAAGATTGTCAAAAATGATACCCTTGGCTAGACCGTTGCTGGCTCAAATTAAGAAAAGTATACCCTTGGCTTGACTAGAAGTCCGAAAAAGTATACCCTTGCTCGCGGCACATCCCCAGGTACCTTTACTATGGAAGAACCCCCCCCCCGTGCCTTCACCTTCAGTTGAAATATGAAATGAGCTATAAATAAGCTTTACAATATTGCATACTTCTATCGTGCTATTAAGTTTGTTTGTCTGCACAAACTTCCAAATTCAAATTGTCTACCTTGGTTGTCTGAGCAGTCTGTCTGTTCTGCTTGCATAAGAAATGAAGAGCTGTGAGTTTTTTACGGGTTGTAACTTAACTGATAATAAACGTTTAAAAGCTCCATCACTCAAAATCAGACTGTAACAGGTTTTTAAGTAGAGTTCGATTTGTTATTCTTGTCATGGTGACTTGTTTGTGTTTCAATATTTGAATGAAGCACCGTTTGGTACCCGCCACATTTGTAGTGAGACTATAGGCTTCAGTGATTCTACGGAAAACTATTATTTGCAAGGCTTTTAAAATGAACATGCTGAAATAGGGTACTGTAGACTTATACCGGGTGCCCCAAAATAAAACTATGCACGTTTGGGAGACCACAGTATATCGTACACTGGACATATTTCGAAGCTTTATAGCTTAATCGTTAGCAGAAAGCATGAATTAGACATTGGGATTTCTTGCAACTTTTTTCATTTTCAGTTTTTAGAGCAAGAAGCGAGTTTCCTAAAATTCTAGTTTTCGAAAACACTGAAAACGATAAAAAAGCATCGATCAAGGTTTCTAAAGAATCGACATGAATGAACAAAGAGAGAACTTGTTCGTGGTGATTTGCGATTTAGAAATCGACCAATTGTATTCTGCTGTACGATAGTTCGTACTTAACCCCTAAATCCTCCTGAAAACGTTTTCTCTTTGCTCATTCATGTTGAATCTTTTAAAATTTGATCGACATTTTTTTGATCGTTTTCAATGTTTTCGAAAACGAACATTTTAAGAAACTCGCTTCTGGCTCTAAAAACTGACAACAGAAAAATTTGCAAATATTCCTAGAAGCTAATTCAGGCTTTCTGCTAAAGATTGAGTCATAAATCTTCAAAATCGGTCCAATGTACGATTTATTTTGGCCTGCCAAACGTGCATAGTTTACTTTGGCGCACCCGGTATAAAATGATCCTAAAGCAGTAGATAGCCTAGAGCTACGAAGACCAAATGATTCGGGCTAAAACCAGCTAATTGCACGGGCAAGGGGAAGATCAACTTAGGCCTATCTAAGTTTGTGTCCCTCATGGCCTAATGCCAAAAAATCAACAACTTTAGCAGTATACTTCCAATCCTTTGTCGACTAACGCATGCTTAGCATCAATTAAATATTGTTGAAAGCACCAAGTTTGTTCTTCTTCTGTGTTCATCTGCTCTCGTATAATCGAAATTGTCAAGTCTCACTGCAAGCGACCCAACAGCGCGCCATAATTCGTTTCGTTAGGCCTAGCTAATTTTAAAATGCGCCTCCCAATATTGCGAAGGTTGTCGATTTATTTTGGGTATTAGGCCATAAGGTACAAAAATATGATAGTTCTAAGTTTATCTTCCCATTTCCCGTGCTAATAGACTACTTTCACACGATAAAGTAATGGTTTCAAAGCGACAAAAAATGTGACGGTAAGAGAATTTTTGCCAGTGGTCACACAATGGCCTGAATGAAAGTTTAGCCACTTTTCTGTAATTCTGTCGTTGATTTTTTAGAAAATATTGAATGTTTTCAGAATAAAAGAGTTTACTTCTTTATCAGAATTAAAGAAAAATTCAAAAAAATATTTGCAACCGTCAGTCGTAATTTACAGAAATTTTTGCATGGAAAACATGATAACTGTCTAGAAGACCAAAACTCTTGAATGTCTATAATATTGTATCAGGTATAAACCATCATGTAAAAGCCTCGGAATTAGGTAGAGGTAGGATTAACTAGATTAAGGTTGGAGTGGAATCATGTCATCTTGTCTCCTGTGCTTTCTCGGCCTAGCGTTAGGTCACAGCGGATCTGAGGCATCGCGCGCGCATACACAACATCTATGTTTGCAATATGATATCAAGCACCGGTCTTTCATTTTTCTGGCACAGGATTTATGATTTTGATGACGTCATATCCTCAAATTATTCTGTTACAGTTTTCCTATAATTAAATGGCTTGGAAGGAATTTAGGGTTTTTTCTGTAAAGCTGCCGTGGAAATTTATTGATATCTTGATTAGTTTCAAAATGGCAGTATTTATTAAATTTGAACTATGACATCATAAAATTTCCATATCCTAAATCAGAAAAGCTACAGATTTCTGCTTGCCACCATATTGTAGACCTTAATGAACTAAGGTTTCTTTCAGGTTATGTCATTTTCCCTCTATTGCTTTAGAATTTACGACGATATAAATATTTTCAAAATTTTCCATGAATCTTTTCAAAAATGAATAAATTGCCGCTATTTCGAAAAAAACAAGATATCGACAAATTTTCACGGCAGATTTACAGCAAAGTACCACGAGTTCCTTTCAAGCCATTCAATTCAAAGAAAAACTTCATAGAATTTTGCGCCCACCTTGTTTAAAGATTCGAAAGATTTGAGCCCTATGATTGAATTATGCTGTAATTTCAAGGATTATGAAGATTTTTGACAAATCCAACAGCATGAGAATTATGAATGAGCAGCAAAAATTTCTTTCAAGCCATTCCATTCTAATGAATAGGTTACAAACTTTACACCAGTCTTTTTGAAGATGCTGAATCTATGCAGGGTAATGTAGACACAATCCAAACTAATCATGTCCCAATCAGGGGTAGCGGCAGAAATCTTCCGACAGAGGGGCTGGAGCTTCCGGCAGGGGGGCTAAAATGGCTAGAAAATGCAGCTTTCATACGTCATTTTGCCAAATCTCCTCCGACAAGAACTCAAAATGTCCTCCGACGGGGGGGGGGGGCTAGATGCTTCCGACGAGGGGGCTGTAGCCCCCCTAGCCCTCCCCTGGCGCCACTCCTGGACTCCCAATACCTATGATATGACATGCCAGCTAGCAGGATCGTAGAAAAGCAGAGATTCCAGAACAAAAAATTTCTCTTAGTAACAATGTTAATCTAGATTTAACATAAGATCTATTCTAATAATACAGTCTCTGTTTATACCCTATAAACAATCTGATCCTATTACATAGACAACCCAGTTAAAATACGAATACTTTGAAAGCTAAAAAATGTACATTTAACTTAAGCATAGTTACTGAAGTTAACAGCTCTATTTCATAGAATATCTCCATTCCATACACATGTAATCTTTGAAAGTAACGTAAGAGTTATCAAAACTTAGATATTGAGTCCACAATATACTTTTTCTTCCTACCCTGCCCCAAGCCCAATAGATTTGAATGAAAGTGTAATGATGCGGATTATGGACACAAATGTTATGGACATTGTTCAAAGTCATTAATTCCAATGGTAAATTGTACAGGTAAAACAAATGTCATGCACGTGTAGCTTAAGATAACTAAAGAAATAATGTGTGCAGTTCTTCATGAAATGGCAGTGTCCACAGGGGCACACCCAGAACAAATTTCGTAAAAATTTGAGTTACAGATTTTCTGCAGCTAAAACTGCCTGATCTACCGTTTTCTTATCATCATCGAAACTTAGACTGATTGCAAGTTCGTAGTTATTGCTATTGATAGGCTGATGGACGCTATAACTACGACTCATGGACTTTCACATTGAAAATTGGGACGAAATTGTTTCCCTCGATTTCATGTCCGATATGGAAACCATAGCAACGCTGTACGATAAGGTGAGTAATGGCGGTGGGCCTAAATTGTCAGCTCAATCATCAGATAATAAAACGCCTCAAAAGTCAAGTTTTGAGTGACGTTAGCAATGAACAAAAGCCACAAGTATTCGCATGAATGTTTCTTTAATGCAAGAATTAACAAACCTTTCAGTTTCAACAAGAATTTCCTCATTTTGAAGGCAATCTTCATCTAGCAATAGTGCACGCCAACACGCCACGGCTCCTGAAATTTTCCAACTACGGAAAAGAGGCCATCAACCTCGTTTCCAAGGGCACAGAAAAATCTGTGCGCCCATTGTTTATTTTCGTCCCACTTTTTGATGTGAAAGTCCATAAGTCCCAGATTGAGGAAATATATATATTGTTGTTGTTGTTGTCATTGCTGTTGCTGTTGTTGTTGCGATAACTGGGACTAATTCGTGAGTCTAATCGAAACTCCCGATTTTACCCCCAGCCTGCCCAATTTATCTCGCAGACCCAACAAGAAATGCTACAGCTGTTAATGATATCCAACACTTTTCGTTGTACGTTTGATAATGTGAAATACTGTTATGTGAAATACGATATTAATTGCGGCATGTTGTAAAAACTGGACCCTAAGACCCTAGGACCTGTGAGACCCCTAGGACCTTTAAGTACTAAAAATGAAAAGGACCCTTAACACCAGAGGGACATCACCACAGACAAACAATAGATCAATGTCATCAAGCTGTCAAACAAGTGGCTGCGTGTTGTATGAGCTTCCCATCTTTCATCCTACGAACTTTCGTCCGTTCAAACCAACGTCAGGATGCCCTTATTCATGCAGAAAGTCTTTAAAATAACACAATAGGAGATACTCAAAATAGTACTTCTTCATGGTATAAACTCTCTGCATCATTTCTGGTATTGGTTTGAAAGAGTGGAACTTCATTGGATGGAAGAGGGGAAGTCAATGATACACAACTTCCTCATTATGACACTCTGGTGTTAAGGGTCCTTTTCATTTCTAGTACTTAAAGGTCCTAGGAGTCTCAAGGGTCCTAGGGTCTTAGGGTCCGGTTTTTACAACATGCCATTAATTGCGTTGCATTTCACTGCCATCGATCGATTGATTGATTGATTGATTGATTGATTGATTGATGTATCGAATTTATATTAAAGTTATACATATTTCCTTTGTAAGCATAAGCACTGCAGCGATCAAGGTTCTGAAACCGTTAAGCAACTCATCTCGTTGTTATCAGCAACGCAGAGGATACTGGGTCGAGATAAATTTCCGGCAAAGCCTTCTAAAAAAAAAACAGACCACAAACAAAGAGAATAGGGACTAGGCTAATCTATTCCAAGAAATTGATAAATCTAAGGAGGATTGCAAGTGATCAAAGGTATCTCTATGAACAAGGTCAAAGTTACTGATGAAGTTTCTTCACAGCACATTGCTGAAGGTCCTTCACAGCACTGAACGCTGTCTAACAGTAATGCAAAAACGTTCAGTGGGGCTCGACGATGTTTTCATATGGGAGCTTCGCTGCCTTTGGCCGAAGCTTCAGATCGGCTTGTTGGTTTATTTTCGTAACTTTTATCGGGCCTATCATAAGTTTTCTACTTTTGCTGCTAAGAGCCACGGACATGATAAGTTTTCACACTTTGCTGGAAGGTGGTGAGTAAAACAAGTTTAAGAAATCTTTGGTGGGCTGTGGAATAAAAAAGTGTGTGGAAAAAATTCAAAACTAAATGTTATCCGTCAGTCAAAGGCTTACTTTTTTACAGCAAATTTTGCTAGAGAGCTCATCTAGAAATTAGGAAATGCTGGCAAGGGGCTTGTATGGGAACGAAAATTCCATGCTCGATTCTGGTCCATGCTTTACTGACCATTGACATTTAAATGTAATACCATTGTCAAAATTTGAATTCCAACCGCAAATAAATCGTGGGCCGGAATCGAACGTGGAATTCTTGTTCCCATACAAAACCCATACCAGCATCACCCTTATTTTTTGGTCTAAAAGATGAGCAGTCTTTCTAAAGGTAATGCGTCCATGTAAGTACAGCAACTTTGCTATTTTCACGTGATATTTCATGTGATCATTTGACCGTAGTACTAATAAGATAGCTGGAACTAATATAAGCAGACTGATGATTTACTTGCGGTTGTGATTCCAAAGCTGAACCCGAAGTCTAACAGCAGGCAGCCTCGTTGTGATATTTAAATTCTAATTTTGCATGTGATCAGTAAAATTCTACCAATCACAGTGCGCTCTTCGAGGCGCTTCGTCAGCATCGCGTCAGCAAATTTTGACAAGAGTGTATACGCAGCTGTACTTACATGGACACATTACCTTTAACAAAGAAAATTTTCACATCTAACTTTGCTTTTCACTGATAGATTAACATTCAGTTTTTAACATCGGCTGCGTATTATTTAATCCACAGCACCCCAAACATGTTTACTAAGACCCCGTTACGAAACTAATACGGCATGAAACTGTGCCGTATTCGTTTTTCTGTCAAAACGGAATGCCGTTTACACGATACCGGCACGAAATGAAAACGATAGGTTTTGACCAGGCGCAGAGTGAGGATTTGTCAAGGCGCATGCTCTCATTTGCCAGATTATCGCCTCGATGTGAATCCGACATGAAATGATGCCGTATTCGCCGTTTACACTATGCCGGTAGAGCGACGAAGCCAGTTAGCATGCCGTATTCATTTCGTGCCGTATTCAAGTTAAAACTATGCCGGCATAGTATAAACGGGAGGCCAATACGGCACAGTTTCATGCCGTATTCATTTCGTACCGGCGTAGTGTAAACGGGGTCTTACTTTTGCTCATCGAGTATGTATTTTGAGTTAGCAGCGCAATCTATCAATGCTTATTTTAGTAAATTAAGATCGGAAGACATCTAAAAAATTATTTGAGGCTGGGTTCGTTGATTCAGGGAAGATGACGGAGTTCATTTATACACAACCATATTTGATTGGATCTTGCTTCAATCGCTTTGTTTTTCCTGATGATTTCCTATTTCGTTTTTGAATTACATTCTTCTTCATTGCAAGAGGTCGATTTACCTGTAAAGAGAGAAATGATGTTGGTTAGAATTTTAAAACCACAACCACCATGTTGCATGTCCCCATCGGCGTAGGGGGAGATAAAATTTGGGGGGGGGCTGCCCGATAAAGAATCTATTGTTTGAGAAAATTTTGCCCGACTTGAGGCGGATTTCTGCCCGATTATGGCTGATTTTTGCAAATTTTTCTGGCGTTGGGGATGCTGCAGCCCCCCAGCCCCCAGCCCCCAGCCCCCTGTCTCCTACGGTTATGCATGTCCCATATATTTTATTTTATTTTCATGCTTTAGTTAAATCGTTTTTAGCCTCGGGGTAGTCACAGCCTTTTGCTCTTCGGGGTATCGTTCCAGTAGTATTGCATAGTAATTTGTAGTAATATATATTGTAATAGTCTAGTGGATACGAAAAAAGAAGTTGAAAAAATCGGCAAGATGGAAGAAATATGGAGGTGGTAAATGTTAATTGAGAGTCCCAGAAAAATTGTTCGATGTTTGATTAGATATTAAAAAGTAACAATAAGATGTACAGGCTCCTAATTAGATAAACCTGTTCCTATGATTTTTAATCCATTTTTGATGCCAGAATCTTGCAAATCCGCCAAGAATTCACGGAGCTATAAGCTTTTGAAATCCTAGTTTGTGCGAAAACTGAAACCAGACCCCCCTAACTGACTTTTTTTCAAAAAGACGTCCCAAAGTCGAGGTAGAATAAGACTGTCCAATGTTTTACCTCTCCTCGATATCAGAGCCAACAAAATAGGGCTTCAAAGGTAATATAATTCTTGTAATATTGCCAAAAATTTGCTTAAAAATGCAAGTATCCAAAAAACATGGCATAAAACTTCATCGATGAGAGACGAGGCCATTCCAAATTAAGCTCAACAGGATTCCTTGAAGCATCCATAACCTTGATTCAATGTTAAAAAAAGCTAGTTTATCTAAAGTTATTTTCAAATTCCATTTGATTTGCTTTAAACAAACGAGATTCTACCCTTTCACAAAATATGCAAGTTAGGGGCGTCTGGTTTCAGCTTTCGCACAAACTTGAACTTCAAAAGCTCGTAACTCCGTAATCAATCAATAAAACGTAACTCGTAATATTTAGACGATTTGATTTGCTAGCTTTTGGTGTCTAAATTAATTTAAAATCTCAGCAATTTGGTTATCTTGACATGGAGCCCGTTCATTGTTTCATTACTATTTTACATTTAATGAAAGGCCGAACAAACTTTGGACACACTGTACACAAATTTACATAAAAGCAAACTTTTACATAAAAACACACAATTTTCTATCTTGGTAAGTGAATACAGCCAGCTGGATGGACTCCAACATAGTAACTGCATTTGAGGGGAAGATCTTGATGAATTCACAAGGAGAGGGGATGTGATTTATGCAATTCAGTGGAGTGGACTATATATGGAATTCACTTACCAGGGTAGCAAAATTCAAATGCTTCGATCGCCCGCACAAATAACAAAATGGTCGATTGTTCTCATACAATTCATTTCAATAATAGCTTTGTAGCTTTGTAGCATTTAATAGCAACATCAATAACAACGTTTTGTTTACAAGGGAAAATGAAAAAGGGCCCCATTTTGACTTAGGCCACTGGGGCAAAAGTACTAATTTTTCCTTCACTACTGGGACAAGCAAAGGGCCCACTGGGGCAAATGTCCCACCAGTCAGTACGTTAAAAAATACCCTGGACACTAAATTGGAGTATATATCTGATGCGTTGTAATTCCAGGGCCGGGTTGTTCAAACCACGATTAGCGCTAATCTTGGATTAAAGGCATGATTCTGTATACCATTTGCATAGTCCTAATCCGGTATTAGCCTAATACCAGTTTTGAACAACCGGGCCTAGGTGAAAGCGAAAACGTACTGCGTTTGAAAAAATGCTGCTCCCTGAATGTCAAAGCAATATCGGGTGAGCCAGAAAACATTTCCCACATTTGAAAATTCATAACATCAAGAGTACTGAACGGATTGGAATGAATCAATATTTGCTTGTAAGCCAAAAGATCGAAGTATTTTTTTGATTTTTCTCGCCTTCTTATGAGCACTAGAAAATTGGTAAATTTAAATTAGAAAACTTGGTGGTTGCAAAATGAATGAAAAAGGCCTAAAATATTTGATCAAACCATAAAGGACTCCTCACTCAGAAAAACAAAGAAAATGCAATTTCTGATGGTTGAGAGATATCGTCTACAAATTTATTGCCATGGGATTGGAAATCTTTAGTGTCTGTTTGAGAATCTATATCTTATAACTCTTGAGAGAGCTGAAACGCCTGTGCGCATTGTTCCGTGTTAAGTGAGTCCTAACGACTTGATCAAAAGTGTTTTAGGCCCTTTTCACTCATCTTGCAGCCATGACATTTTTGTAAAGTTGAATTTACCTATGTTTGCAGTGCTCGTAAGAAGACAAGAAGAATCACAAAATACTTCGATCTTTTGGCTTTTAAGTCGAGTTTGAATCATTCAAATCCATGAAGTACTTGTGGTGCTACGAATTTTCGAAAATGGGAACTTTTTTCTGGCTCACCCGGTAGTACTGAAACGTTGTTGTTTCATTGCCAATGTATTCAGTTAGACTCACGAAATAGTCCCAGTTATCGCAACAACTACAGCAACAGCAATGACAACAACAACAACAATATATACTTTTGCTCAAACTGGGACTTATGGACTTTCACATCAAAAAGTGGGACGAAAATAAACAATGGGCGCACAGATTTTTCTGTGCCCTTGGAAACGAGGTTAATGGCCTCTTTTCGGCAGTTGGAGAATTTCAGGAGCTGTGCTCTGTTTGCGTGCACTATTGCTAGATGAAGATTGCCTTCAAAATCAGGAAATTCTTGTTGAAACTGAAAGGTTTGTTAATTCTTATATTAAAGAAACATTCATGCGAATACTTGTGACTTTTGTTCATTGCTAACGTCACTCAAAACTTGAATTTTGAGGCGTTTTATTATCTGACGACTGAGCTGACAATTTAGGCCCACCGCCATTAGTCGCCTTTTCATACAGCGTTGCTATGGTTTCCATATCGGACATGAAATCGAGGGAAACAATTTCGTCCCAATTTTCAATGTGAAAGTCCATGAGTCGTAGTTATAGCGTCCATCAGCCTATCAATAGCAATAACTACGAACTTGCAATCAGTCTAGTATTCAGTTAGATTCTGTAATTTACCCGGCTCAATCATTTTGTTTTGTCTAACCAGTAAGATATACCTTGATGCTTCCACATTCATTTAAAACCCTTCTCAAAAGATAAGAGCCAGATATCTTAGAACAGAGTAGAATGAGGCTCAAAAGGGTTAGCTAGAACTGGCAGCTCTCCTCAGGCCTTTCTGCAGATAAGCAAAAGATTTCATTTCCGATATCAAATAAAGTTGATTTATCTTGATGAATATTTTTGTTTTAAATTTGCAAACGAAGTTAGCGTAGCCAATAAAACAAACTTTAATGGTTTCATATTCACAAGGGCCATACCAAAGATAAGAACGATTCAGTCACCTAAAGTTCAAGCGAGATAACGCGGCGCCTGCCAAGCCACAACTCAACTGAAAATCAATGCCACCCAAACCCACAACTAATAATTCATAAAAAGAAAGAGAGCAACTAGGTAAATGAGAAATGAATTACAAAGCATACATAACATTAAATAATATATCGTCCAACCCAGAACCTTCTTTCCCACGAGTCGAGTTCTACTTGTTATACCCAGACTGAATATGGGGACTTTCTTTTGAATATTGCAATGAATTCATTCTAATTAGCTGGGTCATACGAGTCGAACATGTAACAATTGATTCGAACGCAAAGCATTGACTTGAAGAGTAAAACAATTAACACAAGAAGCCTTTGCAACGGGTATTTTGCTGGTATCTCAGGTATTGCATTAAGTGGCTCTTAAAAGTGTTTGGTGGTTGTATACAGTAATTCATTAAACATGTACTATTTTAGACAGTAAATATGTTTTGACAGCTTATTGGTTACAAGTTTTCTTTTATGGATTGCTTTCAAGGTCAGTCGTTTTACCATGTGTGTATCTGACCCGAAGATAGCTTTGTACACAGTTTCTCTCGATTGCTCCTCCAGAGCGCAGCTTGTCTTGACATGGATCCAAAGGGAAAAAGAGAGCAAAGGAATGTCTTCAGTAGACTCACTACGTAGTCCCAGGTATCGCAACGACTGCAATGATAGCAGCAACAACACTTTGAAATTTTTGAATAGAACTGAATTGTTTGCTCAAACTGGCTGTTTGAGCAGCTTAGTTTGACCGTCCATCAATCTATCAACTTCAATAACTACAGCTATGACATCATATGACATCATTC
Organism: Aurelia coerulea; assembly: GCA_039566865.1. Taxonomy (NCBI): domain Eukaryota; kingdom Metazoa; phylum Cnidaria; class Scyphozoa; order Semaeostomeae; family Ulmaridae; genus Aurelia; species Aurelia coerulea. The sequence goes on from CM076943.1 coordinate 48,496,880, forward strand.
TATGTCTTTAGTAGCTCCCACAAAATGCTGACCAATCAAACGAATCTTTACCTTTTTTGAAACAGGGTATCTTTCGATCTTGATACCATATTGTAGGGATTCATAAACTATGGTGTTCTTTTAAATTATTTCATGTTACGTCAAACAGTTTAGAAATTATGATGGTTTTAAGTTGTTTTGAAAATTTTTCTTGAATTCTTGAAAGAGAAGAAAAACATTCTAATTCTGAAAATATAGACGATTTCAGAAAGATCCAACGGTAGAATTATAGAGAAATAGCTAACGTTTCTTGGAAGTAATTCAGTTCAAAGAAATAGGTCACTCAATTTTACACCAGCCATTTTAAAGATTTGGAACCTATGCTAACAATGATAGTAATTTGAATTTTTCCTGCAGGCCACCGGGGTGACCCAAACAATTTCACGAGCTATAGATCGAGAATAGCTTCCTGAAAGTAGTTGCTATGAACACCAAAGTGGTATCCGCAAATGGCTGATGGGCTTAGCCATCGTTTAAGAAGTTGCTTGGTCTATTGAAGCTATGACAATTTGGTAGATCATCCTTTCTCGGAATTTGAAAAAGGCGAATTCGAAGTTTGGCCAATCAGAAGCCAATCATTTTGCAAATAACGAATTTTCCCACAAGACATCAAATCCATTTCCACTTCAAGTTTCTTAGAATATTGACTGGAAAAGGATGGGAATTGCTTCACTCAAAATGAAGGCGAAGTTGCGGGTTTTAGCACAAAGCGCTGGGATCACAGAAGTAGCTGAGCGCTAATCGAGTCCGTGCCCCTTGTCATGACGCTCAAGTGGTGGGCTCCACTGGGTATCAAGCCCTGTCCACCTGACTGTTCTGGCTGCAAAGTCAGGGGATTGCATCACTGCGCCACAACACCTTCAAAAGAGATATGTGCGCTTGTAAGTTTTCCTTGTACCTGGTTTTTGGACAGTATCATAGCTTAAAGTGACGATGAAGCATCTTGAAACATAGCCAAGCTTTCCAACTTAACGTTGATACAAATCATTTGACAATAACATTTGATTCCAGAGAGCTATTTATGATCCAGCTCATTACATCTCGGCTGTAATTAGACAAAGCACCATTTTTTCTTACTACGGTACAATGTTGATTTGAAAGGCTATTGTCAGGGGAGTTAATCAGAATAGCGGTTTGTCTTGTCAAATCTTTTCACGGTCCCCTTCAGGTAAATAGTATTAGGTCCAATCCTTTGAAGAACAAACTGTTGCAGCCTTTCTTGACATTTTGGTATATGTCAAAATTACAGGATTTTCTTTCCATAACAAAAATCAAAACTGTTGTAATTGTTGAAATTATTGCGGCAAGAACACTCACTCTTTTGGTTTATGATTTAGAAATCTGATGATGTCACATCCTCAAGAGAGTTGAATTTGAGATATGCTGTAGTCATGAAAATAACGAAGACTGAGAAGTCCAAAATGTTCAAGAGGGCACAGGTAGAAACATGAAGATTGTTATGAAACTCTTAAGTAACTCCTAAAAATCTCTTCTCAGTTCTCAAAATCTGACAATTTTAAGAAACTTTCGTTACAGGGTCAAATTCTTAGTTTCTTTTAAACATACGTGCAAATCATTCCTTGAAAAAGGTTGGACAAAACGCTGCTAAATGATCCATAATATGGATCATTTAACAGCGTTTTGTCAAACCTTTTTCAAGGATGAGACATCTTCACTTGCTTGCTATTATGACATCTACTTTCCACCTCCTTTTATTTTTAGAATGCAACACCAGAAATCTTTTTAAATATTATTTCTCCAAACAATTATTGCTTTTATATTTAGATGTAGCCCCTTGACCCTCACAACATGCTGACATGTTGAACTACATTCAAAGATGAGATATTTGTAAGAAGCTTCTAGCCACAAGTCAGGCTTGAAAGCATAACACGTGCCCTTTTGGTGACAATATTTTGTCGCAGTCAAATCATGGATTAAAATGTCTTGTTTCAAATGAATTTTGTTCTATTTTTCTTTTCTTTTTACCTGGAATTCACAATTTTCTCAATATTCAAATGACAACAAAGATTAAGTTTATCCTCAAGAGCTCATTTTGTTTTCATATAAGGCATGTGGAGGATTAGTTAAACATTAAATTAGCAAAATTGATTATAATGAGGTCTTCCTTCATTATTTTTCATGAACTTATTTTGTTCACTTTACATTTTTAACTTGGTTGCTCTTTCGAAGTTGCTCTCCTCTGTGTACTCAAAAGACGGACATATTCTCGACAATTTGCAACACAACGAACTTCCTAATAACCACGGGGTAGGGGTCTGCCGCGAGCATATAGACCAATATTTTGAAATGATACCCTTGGCTAGACCGTTGCTAGGCCAAAAATGCAAAAAATTATATCCTAGGCTAGACTAGAAGTCTGAAAATGTATATCCTTCGTTGCGGCACATCCCCAGGTACCTTTAATACGGAAGAACCCCCCCCCCCATGCTAATAACAAACTTAGAAGGCTGAGCTATTTTGACACTGTATAGCAACTGTTTGGACACTATTTTGAATGTGAATTATATTATTTATTTGTTTTGAGATCTTACTAAGTAATTTGGGAGCCCTCTTGACAAAGCTAAATTAACTCTACACTTCCGACATTGAAAACATGAAAGAAACGTAAGAAATTTTTTGGCAGCAAAATGGCGCAAAAATTTAAGAAACTGCCTACCAGCCACAGACATTAGTTTCTTATAGAAAGATACGTGTAGTACACTAAAAAATTAAGAAACTTTAGTGCCGGGTTATAATTGTTTAATAACCTTATTATGCTGGAGAGATAATCAATGGAGATATGTTCTTGAGGGACACAAGAGGCTCACGAGGGTCAAGATTAAACATAAAGTCACGATCTTGAGCAAACTCCTAAGAATCCACAAAGAAACTTTGAATGCTCAAATGCTGAAAGTTTCAAGAAATTCTAAGTGGAGGATCAATTTATTAGTCTCTTACACTAATTTTTTGCAAGGAACTAAGAATTTGGGTCCATACTGAAAGTTTCTTAAAATTATCAGATTTTGAGCACTCAAAGTTTCTTATGAGTTTCTTAAAGGGTTCCATGACAATCTTCATGTTCACTGCCTGTGCCCTCGTGAACATTTCAAAACAAGTTTTTTTAAGCCTTTCCAATTTTTAGACATTACTCAAATACCTTACGAGCAATATGCTACATGAATCAAGTGAAAATAAATAAAAAATATGACAAGGATTTCCTTTATCAAAATAAATAGTTTCTTAACTTATATTTTCTCAGTACTGGAGTTTTTGATTTCTTGTTGATCTGAGAGTTGAGTTCCTTATGGGCAGTTTCTTTGCAAAAAATTACGTGTATGCTGACAGGAAGTTCACTGGAGAGCTCTTGGTCTGTAATAGATATGCTTCAAACTTAGCAAAACATAGAGAAGAAAGATAATATTTCATGACTTACTTTGTGTAATTTGTAGTAAAGTCCACAAGAATTGCAAACTGGTTTTCCTTCTGAATCTCTTCGCCATAGTGTTGTTTCTGTTGTTTTGCAATTTGAGCAAAAGTTTCCAGATTTTTTCGATTTACTCTGAAATTAGAGATTAGTCAAATTATAAATTCTCTTTATCCTTATCTCATTGATTTTTGGAAATATTGCTGCAATACTATGACTGAAATCATCAAGTAACATTGGATCAAAAATCTATATTCTCATCGTTTAATAAGCTGAACAGCATTTACAGATGTTGGTTGAAAAAATCGAAAACATCTTACAAATTTGTCAATCTTCTAACGGTACGTCTCCTGGAATTGTCAACTTAGACTGCGTTCACACGATGCCGGCACATTTTGAAAACGGTGAAAAATGTGACGGATAGGCCTCCCGTTCACACGAAAGCGGCACACTGTTTGCCGGCAGATTTTGAAAACGGTAGAGTTGATAATGGAACTTTTTGAAAACGGTATCGTGTGAACACTAGCTCAAATTTGCTACCGTCACATTTTTCACCGTTTTCAAAATGTGCCGGCATCGGGTAAACGCAGTCGATACAGTATCTACAAAAACATTCAAGAAAATGAAGACTAAAAAGATTGTCATCTTTTGCCCTATTCTCTGATATATAATCAAACAGCCCATTCCACCGAATTGTACTCCGAAAGTTGCGACATTATTTTTTCTTTATTTCGCATTCACAGATCATGTCCACTTAGGTGCAATGATTTGTTCTTTTTCATTCAATATAAATATTTGCAAAAACGAAAATTCTTAAAAAGTATCTACGAACTACTTTACTACACTACGAGGACAATACCATGGGGAGAAGAAGACGATGGCTAACCCATGGCTACCCCACGGCTATAACATAAACATAGGGAACTAGATTATATATAGTGTACCGTTGAAGAGGGCCTAACCATGCGAAGAAAACAGGCATCAATGTGGTCTTTTGCGCTTTTTGTTCTTTATTTCAGTACTGACTAGTTTCGCCCACAAGGGCATCTTCAGAGCAACACATAAGGAACTAAATTAAATGTATCTTAGAATCAAATACAATTACAAAAGGCTATGTATAAACAATTTTTACTGATAAACACTGGAGTCGGTTTCACATTGGATGTCAGGCAACCATAGACGATGATGCTGAACAACAGGACCCCAGCCGAAATAATAACAACGACAACAACTGTCCACGTCACTGCTCCTCTCCGAGAGTCGCTATCGCTTAAAACAATTCGCTCATGCTACCAGGTCGGGGTTGCTTTTCGCAACATCGAGAGAATTCAATTTAAGTGTGAGTTAATGATTTCATTTGGTAGTGCAACATACAACAAGGTTTGCAGCATTGCACGAGGTAAGTAAGGCTGATGCGCAGCGATGATGATAAATGATTTATGTTTGAAAACTAAAAACTTACCTCAACTTTGAATTCATCTGTGATCCCGAAATGATGTGTGCCATGATATGCGGTCAACGCTTTGTATTCTTCATGTCCAAAGGCTACAAATTGAAATAAGTCAAATTCATAAAAAAGCCAATTTTCGTTTTATTCCATCTACTTACAGCGAAAACGATAATAAAAGCTATCTCGGAGCAGTTACTTTGAGGACAAACATAACATAGGCAATTTTTTCTTTCTTGATTTGGTATCGTATTATCTCTAATTCTCAATCCTTTCCTTCATTGCATTACTCATAGTCACACTTACTCTTTCTCATCTCCTCTTCCATCTCTTAGCAATCTTGGAAATCATCTGATCTAGTTGGATCTTACTGCGTTCATATTTTTCCACAAGACTGGACAATAAAGTTTGGTATACAAGATCTTTGAATTCACCAGCCACGACATGATGAATCAAAGTACTCATAACTCAATGTTTATCGAAGTGTAAATTCGTTATTTATATACCAATCTTTATGAATGAATCATTGGCATAAACTGTACTATCCGCCTTAAAGGCATTGAGTCATGGTAAAAAGACCACGTATACCCAAATTGCAAAAATTGCTGAGTCATGGTGATAGGTTACGCCAATCTGATTGGCTGTTATTCAAACTGCACACATGATAGTGCAGCCTCGCAATGGGCTCAGCGTAGACGACGTATTTGTGAAGTTGATGTCTGATCACATGAAAACAGACTGATCACATGAAAGCAGACAGACTCCCAGCGGAGAATCGCTATATACCATAACTCAATGCCTTTAAAACAGAAATTATTTTGATTGAGATCGGTCTTCGGTGCTCCCTGGTCTTGCCGCTCATGACTTAAATGCTATAAGAACTCCACCTAACATTAAAGAGTTTGTGCAAGGTCAAAAGCTTGCATTTGCAGAGGGCTATCTTTAAAACGCGGAATCCGTGATTTCCATGCAGAATCCGGAATTTCCACATTTTATTTTTTCGGATAGCACTTAAGGTGCTTCTAAAATACAATACTAAGGTAACAAATAGTGAAGGTAACTAAATAAAGAGAGAATATTACCTACCACCTATAAGCTATGCCAGCCGTGGTTATGCAGGATGTTTCAGGAAAGTTTTTAAAGGATGGAACCAATATTAATGTGTGTATATCATGCTGTTTTGGAACGGCATGTTATCTCTCACAATCGTAATTCTTTGGTGTAACGATGGTCGGAATAGGAATACGAGTTGATAGTTAATGTCTATGCTTTGATATCTGACTTATCGCAACTCTTCAGCTAAAATCCCACATGGATACTTCGGAGCTTTAATTTTAAAGAGGGACAATAGGCAGATATATGTTAAAAGTTTGTTGATTAATAAACTATTTCCATAGCTTTAATTAAACTAGGTGAGTGGCAAGGCTATCTAGCAAGGTTGGATGCATAGACAAGGCAATACCTACAGAAAACTGTTGCGAAAAAGATCTTTTCTGAATTATCCCATACACTATTGCCTGGTTAACTATCAGATCTTATCTTTGATCTAACAAGGTCGGGAGGCACGGACAAGAAAATGTCTCAAAAAGATTGTCGAGGAACAAAGACGCACATAGAAACTTTTCTGAATCATCCCCGTGCACTATTTGCGTTGCCTGGTTAATTGTGAATCTATCTAACAAGGTTGGGAGGCACGCACAAGAAAATATCTCAAAAAGATTGTCTAGGAGCAAAGACGCATATAGAAACTTTTCTGAATCATCATGTACACTATTTGCGTTGCCTGGTCAACGTTAAATCTATCTAACAAACAAGGTTGGGAGACACAGACAAGCCAATGTCTGAAAAAGATTTTCGAGGAAAAAAGACGCTTATCGAAACTTTTCTGAATCATTCCGTGCGCTATTTGCGACGGTAAACTGTCTAGCAAGGTGGGAGGCATGGGCAAGACAATGCCTAAAAGGTGCACAGAGGGTTACATCTAGTTTTGATCTTCTTGATCAAAGAGATAAAAGATCACGACAAAGAAATTATACTTCCAGAAGATCATGAAAACTAACCTTGATTTTATTAAAGAAAACATAAATAAAATCATTAAATTTGTCTGTGATAATAATCACTAAGTCCATTCTTTTATTCCGGCCTATCACAACAATGGGACTGCGGTTTTGGTTATGACGCAAGCAAAGCGCGGGAATTTCAAACATAGAAAAGAACAATCCAGTTACGATGGGCTGTAACAATATAAAGAATCTGGACAAAGGACACGTGTTGTTTATAAGGTACCATTTTGAGCCCGATTAACACATGAGGGAAGACAGACATGAGGGAAATGGTCTCTAGCACATGGGTGTGTCAAATAATCAATTATATTCCAAGAGCTAATGGTTTGGAACTCGTAAATTGTTTTTGATGGGAAATTTCGTTCTTTTATTTTTGGTGATTCAAATTCATCGTGGCAGACAATAAGACACATGAGGGGAAATACAAGGAAGGAGACTTTTGTGCCCTCATCCATATAAACTTATCACGTAAAGTGTACAATGTAATCAGAAGGATACAAAACTTGTTTTTAATCAATTACATCCTTGTTTTAACTGCGTATCTACAAAAGTTGATAAGATAAAATTCTTGCCTTAAAATTCACTGTTGTCTAGCAGTGAAAGTTTGTTACTTGAAAGTTAAACGTCGAGAACTGAGTGCTGTCAAACTGAATCTACAGGGTGTCCCAAAAAAATTTTGCCCTGTTTGTCTGAAGATTGTGACAAAACGGCAAAAGATTCTCACCAAACTTTTGCATGATGGTGCTCTTCAGATGTTCAATTAATGTTTTCCACCATTCCCATAAAGATCCGTTGAAAAATGATGGAGCTATGACATTCAAGAGACCAAATTTGCCCGATCACTGAAACAAGCGGTCGGCCATTTTGTCTTACTAATTTACAGCGATAAATAGCTTCATGGATTGAAAATGAAACAGCAGCCTCCAATTTCATAGCTTTCTTGAAAATTCTGATAATCCTCGGAGTGTTCCACTATTTCTTACCTCACAGAAATTATTCTTACCTCACGTGAAGATACTTATCACTGCTAAATAGTAAGACAAAATGGCCGACCGCTGGTTTCAGTCATCAGGCAAATTTGGTCTTCTGAATGCCATAGCTCCATCATTTTTCAACGGATTTTCACGGGGATGGTGGCAAACTTTAATTGAACATCTGAAAAGCACCATCATGCAAAATTTGGCGAGAATCTTTTGCCGTTTTGTCCAAATCTTCAGACAAACGGGGCACAAATGTTTTGGGACACCCTGTAGTCCAACTCAACAAACAATAAATCGACCGGGTGTTCCAAAAAATATAGGCGTTTGAGAGCAGTTCCTGTAAAGGAGTATTGTATTAAAAAAAATTCATTTTCAGTTTTTTGTTTAGATGAGACCTCAACTTAAATTTTGCAACCTCGCATGATCAAATCGGATTTGCATTCCCAGAGTAATTCACAAAAACAGGAAAAGTTTCTCAGCTAGCCTGAGACAGATAGTTATTGAATTATGCTACTACAATCAATGAAGAACATTTTTGATTCAGTTCAACAGCAAGTGAAAATTTTGTTGACAAGTTTCCGAAAAGACAAAGTATTTGCCTTTCTGAAGAAAGGGTTCAACCTGCTGTCAAATCAAAATAAACAGAGAAAGCAAAACATTATTGTCGGCTGCGTTGGAGGTGTGAAATCTATTAGCTGTCAAATCGCTTTGTCTTGAAAAGAACGAATCCTTTGTTTTACAAAAAAGAAAATATTAAAAGGAAAGATGCATTTACACTTAAACAGTTCACAGTGCAATGTTCTAGGATTGAAGGAACTTGAACGGTGTCGAGTAGTGTCTTCTAGCAATAAAGGATCTTTTCCACCCTAGTTTCGTTGTAGTTGTGAATGTTCATTCACATTAGGCTTTTGAATTAGAGAACAGTAAATTGCACTTTTCATAGCTCAACAAACTTCCAAAATTAATGTATTTAGCTGCCCCAAAAGCTCTTTATAAATTACACATAAATAGTAACTGCATAGTTCAAAAACCATCTGCCTTAGGCTGCCCAAGAAATTTTGCCTGTTTAAGTGAATTACTCTGCAAATACAAACCCGATTTGGACATGCAAGGTCACAAAATCTAAGTTGAAATCCCATTTATACAATAAACTAAGAATAAAATTTTTTGAGTACAAGGCTTCTCCGCAGGAACTATTCAAACGCCTATACTTTTTTGGGACACCCGGTATCACTAAAATCACAAAAACAACACCATGGCGAAAGAAGATGTTTTTGGTTTAGAAACATGAATGAAAAAGTTTGTGGTAAAGGTGTAACTAATGAGTTCTTGTCTGAGTATTTCTATGAGACAAGGAGCATATCATAACTGGCATCTTTTATCTCCACCCTATTTTAAGAATCTGCCACAAAAATTCAGGAAGGTTGGGCTGCGATTGTCATTGAAATGCAGGGTGAAACAAGGACACGGATAATTTGATCAAATACTGTATTGCGTTGTCTTGTTTTGATGCTTGTTTTCCTCTCTGTTTCGTCTTCAACCGATGTCTGTAACAGAACGTTGTTTCAGGCCTAACCGCTCTCAGTTATTCAAATATAACACCCTTGTATTCCAGTGTCTTAGTGACCTTAGTGCGCTTCGCAGAAGAAAAAGCTTCAAACCACAAAAACTTTTCTTCTACGAAGGCGCACTAAGAATGTGAACCTGCACCTTTAGAAATTCACAAACATTTTTCAATGTTCTTTTTTAAGTTCGTGCCAAATAAGTTTGATTGATGACCATCATTTTGTTTCTAAGGAGGAGAGATTATGAATTTCTTTGAACTGAATTGCTTCAAAGAAACTTTAGTTACATAGCTATACACTCATTTTTTTATATAATAAACCGCTTATAAGAAACAGTAGGCTCAATTTTTCGAAAGTTAAGAAACAACCCTACCTGAATTAAAAAAGCTAAGAAACTTTTGTAACTTACAATTTTAATTTTCCTATCGCAATCAAAAATGTTTTGACAGGGTACAGTTATAGCAACTGTTTGGACATTATTTCGAGTGCGAATTATGTTATTTACTTGTTTTGAGATCTTACCAAGTAATTTGGGAGTCCTTTAGACAAGACAAAATGAACTCTACACTTCCGGCATTAACAGTATAAGAAACAAATGAGAAACTTTTGCTAGCGAAATGGCCCAAAAAATTTAAGAAACTGCCTACCATCACCGGAACTTAGTTTCTTATAAAAAAACGAGTGTAATTCTATCGTTGGACTGTTCGAAAATATTCAATATTTTCAGAATTATGGGGTTTTTCTTTTCTTTCTGAAGAATTCAAGAAAAGTTTGAAAAAACTTAAAACTATCGTAGCCTCTAAGACTTTTGGAGGAAACAAAGTACTATTTTCAATAAAACAGTAGTTTATGAATATGTACCGAGTGAGTAAAAAAAAAGTTTACACGTCTGAAGGGCTGTGGAATAAAAAGTATGTGGCCGATATTCAAAACTAAGATGTTAATCTATCAGTCAAAGGTTAATATAGATAAGAGAAGTTTTTTTTTGGTAAAATCACTCATCTTTAGGACCCAACAATTAGAAAGATGCCTGTAAGGGGTTTGTATGGGAATCGAGAATTCCACATCCCATTCTGGCCCATGATTTATTTGGCTTTGAAGTTTAAATTCAATCCAATAGTCATTTTCAGAAAGAGAATTCAATTTTCAATACCACCTAAATTATGGACCAGAATGGAAGGTGGAATTCTCGATTCCCATACAAACTCTTTACAGGCATTTTCCTAATTTTTGCGTCTTAAAGATGAGTGATTTTACCAAAAAAATTTTCTCATCTAAGTTAACCTTTGTTTGATAAATTAACATCTTAGTTTTGAATATCGGCCAGATACTTTTTATTCCACAGCCCACCAAACGTTTAAACTTTTTTTTGACTCATCCTGTACAATATGGTATCAAGCACATGACAGGGGATGTGCTCCAGCGGTCTGGGAATTCGCCTAATGTTTGTCTTTGTGGCATGGGGCATTGGGCGAATTCTCGGATTGTTGTACTATTCCCCTGTCTATTTGCCCTGAATACGTTGTCCGTTGACTTCATTCATTTTCTGTTTGTCTAGTTTAACTTTCCTTTGCTTTAAAATACAACTATTGTAAATAGGGTTGTGGTGTGAGAGGCAACACGATAACCTTGGTTATTTGCCTCTCACCCCAACATAACAGTTTAAATTGAAATTGTAGTGTTTTGTTTAATGTATTTTAAATCTTATTTTTTATAAAAAAAAGCACATGTCCGTCACTCTTCTGGTTTACGATTAGAAATTTAATAGCGTCACATCCTGAAATGAGTTCAGATATAAAGGAGTTTATAATTTTGAGAAATATTCAAGATTTTTGAGTCGTCCAATGACATAATCAAAAAAGATGAGAAGCAAAAGTTTCTTTCAAGCCATAGAAATAGGTCATAGAATTTTACACATACCATTTTACACAGATTATAATATTTGGAGCCTATGCTTAGCTTATTGTAGCTAGCATTCTATGATTTGTGTTTTTATATGTTCGAGTCCTACACGACACAAGAAATTTCAACAAGGACACAAGGCACCAATATAATTGGTCGTGTGGCATCGAAATGTAATCCAATAGTCATTCCCTAAAATTTGACTTGATTTCGGAGTATGCTTCAAAACCAGGCAGCCTCTAAAAGCACAAGTATGCTTCAAAACCAGGTAGCTTCTAAAAGAACAAGTATGCTCCAAAACCATGTAGCTTCTAAAAGCACAAGTATGCTTCAAAACCATGTAGCTTCTAAAAGAACAAGTATGCTCCAAAACCATGTAGCTTCTAAAAGCATAAGTATGCTTCAAAACCAGTAAGCTTTTAAAAGCAAAAGTATGCTTCAAGACCAGGCAGCTTCTAAGAGCACAAGTATGCTTCAAAACCAGGTAGCTTCTAAAAGCACAAGTATGCTTCAAAACCAGGTAGCTTCTAAAAGAACAAGTATGCTCCAAAACCATGTAGCTTCTAAAAGCATAAGTATGCTTCAAAACCAGGCAGCTTCTAAAAGCACAAGTATGCTTCAAAACCAGGAAGCTTCTAAAAGCACAAGTATGCTTCAAAACAAGGCAGCTTCTAAAAGCACAAGCATACTTCAAAACCAGGAAGCTTCTAAAAGCACAAGTATGCTTCAAAACCAGGTAGCTTCTAAAAGCACAAGTATGCATCAAAACCAGGCAGCTTCTAAGAGCACAAGTATGCTTCAAAACCATGTAGCTTCTAAAAGAACAAGTATGCTCCAAAACCATGTAGCTTCTAAAAGCATAAGTATGCTTCAAAACCAGGTAGCTTCTAAAAGCACAAGTATGCTTCAAAACCATGTAGCTTCTAAAAGAACAAGTATGCTCCAAAACCATGTAGCTTCTAAAAGAACAAGTATGCTCCAAAACCATGTAGCTTCTAAAAGCATAAGTATGCTTCAAAACCATGTAGCTTCTAAAAGCACAAGTATGCTTCAAAACCAGGTAGCTTCTAAAAGAACAAGTATGCTCCAAAACCATGTAGCTTCTAAAAGCATAAGTATGCTTCAAAACCAGGAAGCTTTTATAAGCACAAGTATGCTTCAAAACAAGGCAGCTTCTAAAAGCACAAGCATACTTCAAAACCAGGAAGCTTCTAAAAGCACAAGCGTACTTCAAAACCAGGAAGCTTCTAAAAGCACAAGTATGCATCAAAACCAGGCAGCTTCTAAGAGCACAAGTATGCTTCAAAACCAGGTAGCTTCTAAAAGCACAAGCTCCCTCAAATTCAAAGTTATTTCAAGAATTTGCAATGTGGCTAAGGATTCATTTTGGTCTTTGGCACAAATGCACATGAAGACATTTCGATGATTTGCAATGTGAATGCATTTTGATGATCTTTCAAGAAGTGCAAGTTTGCCTGACTCACCAGATGTGGGCAAATATGTCAATCAATCGATAAGATGAGAGAAATGACCCCAATTAGACTCATCACATGGGGTCTCTCGTTTCCCTGTGCTCTTTGACTTGATGATGGCACTTCGGTCAACAGAGATTCATATTATTACTCTGAAAAACTTGACCCTATTTAGGCCCATACTCTCGACTTCCAAGAGTACCAATCAGATTGTGAGATTTGTGGATTACTATGGTGACGGCAAATATGATGGAACAAGATTCGGATGAGATTCGAGAGGCCGTGATTCCATCATAATTCAACTTATAAAAGCAGTTTTACAGGGTCAGCTTTTTCATAGTTTTATTATGAATCCCTGTTGAGCGAGGTTTACCACAGGGATACAAGGGATATCATCGTCATAATTCTAGACCCCAATCGCATAATCTTCTGATGAGAATCAGCAAACAAAACCTGGCAAAATGTGCTCAATGTATCGATATTTCCTAACTTTCGAGCAAATACTTCAATTAATAAAATTCTGTCAGAATATCTAACTGGTCTCCGCTCTACTGATTTCAGTCAATATTTTCAAGTTGAAGAGTTTAAACTAGATTATGTTCAGTCAGCTATAAAGCATCAATCAATTGATAGATAAAGCATTATTTACATTGCAAGGTGTCCTAACGCAGTAACGATGCCGGCCGAGCAGAAGCCCCGAAACGCTATTAATGGTAGTCCTCAGCTGAAGATTGTATCTACAAAAATGTCGAAAATCAATAAATGAATATTCAGGCACGGCATTCCGATTATCAATGACTGTAGATTGTTTGATTGAAGGAAACGAAACGGAAACAAGGGAGCTTCGTGCATTCAGTCCAACAGGTGTAGACTAATTACATCCGTAGCTGTGCTTCTAGTCAGAATTGATACCTGATTGCAGCAATAACAGAAACTTCCACTGAATTCAAGAAAAGCGTCAAAAGCAACAATCGAGTCTTGAAAATTGTTTACCTTTTAATTGTTTACATTCTGTAATTCTGCTTTGCTGCTTATTTTGTAGCTATATAGCTATTGTAAAATAATCAAAAAAGGTTTCAATGAGCTTGACTGCAGGGAATTTTATAGTGAGTCTATGACATGGCCATTTTGACTAAGCTTCTGTTCTAGGCCAAGAATCGAGACGAGTAAACAGCTTAATGAAGCCATAACATAACGTAACTCTATGAGCTGTAAAATATTTCTATTGTCTCAACAGAACTCCTAACTGATGAGGCCTAGCTAGTGAGAGTTGACCTCAGACAACAACGTAATTCCCCGGTTTGCGTACGTCGCAGTCCTAGACCTGGCTTTCCTTATTGAGACCAAGCTTGAATAGGCCAGGACTCCTCCTTAAAATGCAAACATGAAGTGCGATAAGATCCTCATGAGATATGATTCTAGTCAACAGACAAAACATGCCCAACTCCAGATATAGCTATGAATAAAACATGATACAAGCTTTCTGAGTTGTCGAGAATTTCACAAGCTGCTACCATTTGATGGGATCTTAAAGAACCATTGGGTTCTTTGCAGGAACGCTGACATTTTAGCCTGCCTTGAAAAAGAAACTCAACTCTCAGATCGTCAAAAAATTAGGAAACTCCAGTACTGGGAGAAGTTAAGACATATTTTTACTTTACTGTCACTTGTTTCCTGTATCATATTACTCGTAAAATATTTGAATAATGTCTAAACATTAGAAAGGCTTAAAACATTGTTTTGAAACGTTCACGAGGGCACAAGTGGTGACCATGAAGATTGTTATGGAACCTCTAAGAAACTCGTAAGAAACTCTGAGTACTCAAAATCTGAAAATTTTAAGAAACTTTTAGTACTGGCCCAAATTCTTAGTTTCTCATAAAAAAATACGTGTAGACAAACAATTTGGATCCACACTAGAGTAGTTGCATTGATTCATCTAAAGTCAAATCTTTTATCAGTTCAACTACTACAGTGTGGATCGGGTGTCCCAAAAAAATGTATGCTGATTTGGTTGATCCCAGCGCTGTGAATTTAGCTGCAAAAAAAAAATCTCTCTAAAAATATTCCTCGATAGTTAACTTGAATATAGATACCTAGTTTTTTGTTTATATTGGTGCTTTGAGAGCAGAAATATCAATCTTAAAAGCTCAAATTTGCAAACCAGAGCTTTGGCCTTCTGGCCTAAACAATTTCTTAAGGCACAGCGTATAAATCAACCTTGGTAAAATTTGAACAATATTAGATCTAGTGTTATTCTATTCTCCAGAAGTCACCCCCCAGCCACCCATTGGGAATTTTCTTAATTTTTCATTAATTTCAGTTCTTAATTTCGATGTGCTTCAGGAATTTGCTCAGGCCAAAAAGCTAAAGCTCTTGTTTGCATTTGGAAGCAAATTTTTGAGCTTTCAAGATTGATAGTTCTGCTCTCAAAGCACCAATGCCAACGAACGAGGTATCTATGTTCAAGTCAACTATCGAGGAAAATTTTTGAGAGTGCTTAGCCATTGATTAGAGCTAACTTCACATCGCTGGAGTCAACCAAATCTGTATACATTTTTTTGGGACACCCGGTATATATCCATTTAGGCCCGATTTCTAGATTTGAATAAGTATTGATTTTAATGACAAGCTTTTCAACTGTCATTCTGCTTGCACCTGACTGTTCCTATAGGCTTAGAAACATAAACTAGGCCAAATAATAATTGCTGCTCTCGGTATCCCTCGCTGAATTAGCGCCTGTCTCAAAGACTTGTAGCAAAAGAATGTTATAAGGACACTGTGCGACTAAACACCAGGCCCTTTTGGATGAACTGAGTTTGTTTACAATGGCTAGTAACCCTGGGAAAGACTGGTTAGGAAGAAAAAACGACCCGAAGTTTGGCAAAAGATCTACTTGCTAGGACATATGTACATAGACAACATTCATTTGTGGCAGAACATTACACCCTTGACATTTGTAGCTCGAGAAATTGATATTCTTGACTTCTGTCGAGGCCAATCGTCAGGTGTCCAGCAAAATTGGCTTTGCCTCATGAATGGAGAATGTTTCTTGGGAATATTACCATCATCTCAGGATTACCAACCACAGGCACGACCAAGTGAAGGCTCATTTATTTATTGTCTGCATAACTCTAGCCACAATAGGATGGGTTGAAAAGTGAGCAGAAGACGTTGTTAGCCTTTTCCACCAAAATGTCTATTTTCTCTAGTTGTTTTATTTACATATTAGATAGGTAATGACAGATATTATAAGAATATCAAAGAATAATTCGAAGATTAGCCAACCAAATCACATTCAAGGCAGATGCACCTCAGACACAAGGTGACGAATCGAGAAATGTGATCACATTTGCATGTGCAATGAGCACATAGTAACATTTCGCAAAAAATATTGTGTGGTTTCAAATATTCAATCGAGGCGTCTCTCCTTCCTTGGATTAAGGGTAGGAGTTTCTTGGTTAGAAAGAGTGGCACGGAAGAGAGAGAAACAGCAATTTCTGTCTGAAATTCAACTGTTACAAAATCACGAAAATCAACATAAAGTTCAGATCCGATAAATTCGGAACTCTCTCTGTTTACAAATTACAAAATCTGCATTGTGTAGCTAGAGAGTCTCCTTCTCTCAAGAACACAAGACTTAGTGACAAGACTGCAGATCCATGTAAATTCTATAAAGTGGATTGGCTTGAGCTTGAAAGATGATGTATGGACAAGACTGTTTTGTCTTTGATGATGTCTTAAAGTAACAGGACTGCAAGCGCGTTGGTTGCTTTTCTAAAGGTCCCAGAATCTATGTTTTGGACATAGAAATATCTAATGCATTCCTGTTTATTTGTTGGGAGAATGCAAGTTTCATTTTAGTGACATAATAAAACAATATTTGTATAGAGTAGAGAGACAGGTCTGGCGAGAGACTTGGCCAAGAGAAAATTACTTGTGCTCTGAAATGCGATTCTCTTAAGGAAATTACAATGTTGATGGAAATATTATAAGTCTTCGATAAAAATTGCTGTGCAAAGACCAAAGGCCATGACACGTGCCGAACCATATTTGGGCAACTGAGGTATAGAAATAGTGATATCTGATAGGCTGGAATTTGACTGCAAATCGCTCGAGCCACTTTCATGCAATTAGATTTGCTTAAAAGAAATGCTGAATTTTTCTGTTGAAGATTTTTCAGATCATCACTAGACACTGAATTTTGCTTCTTAAGGCATCCTGATTGGCTGAATTCAAATGCTAATCTTTATCTGGAGCGAGTTGATGAGAAAACGGGAAAAGGTGAGCAAGACAAAGTTTCATTTCGCATCATATTGATGCTCTAATTGCAAGGCTGAATCTTGTCAGACAGAAAATGCAGGTTTCTGAGAAGACAAAGCCATTTGCATCTCTCCAGAATAGATTTCAAACCTCCGAATGCTCTCAATCAAATCAAAATAGAGAACGGGGAGCTTTATTGTTGGCTGTACAGAAGGTGCCAATCTTTTCTTGAGCCTATCGAATCGATTTGTCGTGATCAGATCTGTATCCTTTGTTTTGCACAATTGGCCCTTGCTCGAACTAATGCCTTTCAAATGTAAGGACGTTTGCCGCGGAGTTTTAGGCCCTGTCCACACGTATACGTTTACGTTTGTAAACACATTGAATGATTTACGTCCAGACTGAAACGCCAAAGCAATTGAAAACGATTGATGAACATAGTGAATATGACGTTACCGTTTACAAAAGTATGCGTTTACGACCGTCCACATGTAAACGGGAAAACAGCGGTTTCAAAAGTAGGCTATCCACTTTGGAAAGCGTTTTCGAATGTATGCGTTTAGGGTAACCTGAAACGCCGTTTACGTGTGGACGGAAGGTGGAAACGTATACCAATGTATGCGTTTATGAACGTAAACGTATACTTATAAACGGGGCCTTAGCCATTTAAAGATGCTCTCTTTACCAATACACAGTTGACGAATACGTTTGCATGTAAAAAACTTTTTGACATGAAAATATGAAAATTACATTCATTAAATTTTCCAAATGAAGCATCCTTTGTTGCTAATGTCAGACATTAGCGACAGTCACCTTTAATCAGTTACAGCTGTATCAGTCGTAAACGACAATATTGTCACGTCAAATTTTTCAAGGACATAAAGGTCTATCATCAAATATTAATCTGTTGATCTCTTTTCAACTTTGCGAGCAAGTGAAATTAAAGGGGGAACAATACAGAGGCAATACACGTCAGAAGAAATATGCGTTTGTTCATGATTTATCTAAAAAAACTGGTCTTTAGGTCTTAATACTTTTTAGCTACAAGGATTTGAAAAAAACTCTAGACCAATAAATGCATATGCGGGTGTACCGCTGGAGTAATGAGGTATTTACCATAAGCAGGAGAAATGTTATCAAATTGTTACCCAGCCTGACAGCAAAAGAAAATCCAGTTGCTGTTTTTAAGAAAAAAATTCTCTCAATAATTCGACCTCTTGCAAAACCCTTTTCTGGTATTCATGACCCAATAGGTTTTTCCCACCTTTGTCAACTGAGGGTTGGTCTCAGCATATTAACTTTCACAAATTCAAGCATAATTTTAGGGATACCATAAACCCATTGTGCCCGCAAAACGATGGCATCGAGGATACGGAACACGCTTTGTTGCTCTGCCCTTCCTTTCAAGTACCACAAAGAGATCTTCTCGCTGGAGTGTTAGCTCTATTACAACTAAATGAATATATCAATAATTTAAAGGAGGCTTTGATGCACGTTTTATTGTATGATGATAAGAACCTTCCTAATGACCTTAATAAAAGCATACTTCTCTTAACCTTAAATTCTATCAACCAAACTGGTCGACTTGATTAGAAAATCTCAAGCTACACTACGAGTTCCTCAACCACCATAACCGGTTTTTTAGCATTTATGTATAGTAGAGTAAATTTGCAAGTAGAGTAATTAGTAGAGTAACTTTTGTAAGTAATGTAGCTAGTTTTTCATCGTTTGTAGTTTAGTTGTATGTATTTTAAAATTGCGTGTCTTTATGTTTTGGCCATGGGGTAGTCATTGTCCTTCGCTCCCAATATTTGAACGCTTGAAAGATTCAAGTTCCGCTCTCAAATCTGTCTTAAATGATACCTAGCATGCAGAGTCTTGCAACATGATGGTAGTTTTATGACCAAGAACAATATTTCTCTACAGAGTTTGTGGTTGCACTGTAGGCAAATTCGAGTCAATACAAAACAATTCGCTTAAGTGAAAACGGCCTTGGCCTTGGCCTTGGCTTACTTAGGAGACACAAAAATATGGAAACAATGCAAATCTAACTTGCTGATAGGCAATTTATCATTGCAGTGCATGCAACTATATGAATCACGAGAAAATTATTCGGGTTAAATTCTTGATGTTCTATGTCTTCTGGTTTTGTAATGTTGAAGTTTTTCAACTTAATGGGACGTAAGAATGGAACTTAGCTTGCGAAGAGGACAATTAAGAAAACCAAGTATGATATATGCAATTTTGAGGTGTTATCAAAAAATGTTCAGATTGAATTAAGTGTAAAGTGACATAGAAAATATTCTGTTAGCTTGCATCTTGCATGGAGGACAACGGACAAAGCAGTGTGGTAATGATGCGCAGTAACTTTGCCATATACATTTTAGGGTATGATGCATGCAGCTTTAAGTATTTATGAGGGAAAGATCCTGCTTGAATTCAAAAATTTTCCCTTCTACTTTATTTAAATTTGATTCTGCTTGGTCCAACAGGGACTTATAAATCAGGCGGTAGCATGCATAGGGGACAACGCAGTAGCTAAGAGATGTGAAGTTACTTTGCCGTATACGTGTTGAGGTTTGATGCACGCAACTTTAGATGTTTACAAGTAAAGTATTCTGTTTTTAAACCACAGGACATACCTCGTTTGTTTCATTCAAGAACTAGTTGAATTAATTCCGTGATCAAAACTAAAAAATTCCGACAGAACCTGCAAAGGAGTTGATTGAAAAATTTGAAATAAGTAAAAGGTCACAAAACACTTCAACCACAAAGAATAACGTATTGAAATTATGGAAACTCTTAAATATTTGATGAACGTTCTTTTATGTAATGTTAAAACGTTTTCTTTCGGAATATAAAATGTATCGGGCTTTGAAAATACAGTTAGTAACGAAGGATTTAACTTAAGCTCATATTTTGAGGAGTAATGAGCTTGCAAACATTTTCATTTTGCAAATTCTCTGCTTATTTAGTCAATTAAAGAAAGAGGACTAACTTTGGGCAATGATTAAGTGTATTTCTTTCTAAAGAACTTTTGCAAACAAGTTTTCTTTTGATGATAACTTGACACAAATTAGATTTCCATACAGCATTATTATGACTTTTCTAGTCTGTGGCAATTCTCTACAAATTCAGAAACCACATTCAGTTGTTTGAGTTTCAGATCAGGGATCTTTTTCAAAGAGCTTTTCTTCTACTAAAGATATGGCAGCAGCCGAGTTGGTCTAGAAAATTTAGCGGTTCTGCAGCCCTCTCATCTCTCCTCTCAACTGATAATTTGCGAATAGGCAGCCCTAAAATGAAACGTTTCTGTAAATGCTGTTGTTGATGGAAGGTAGAATTGATATGTTCCCGATAATGCATGAAAATTCAATCAAATCAAGCTCGTTTTTTAAAGCAGATAATCAGTTTGAGAGTCGTTCCACCTCGAGTGTAGTGTCGTTGATTATCAAGAGAACGGTTTGATATACAGCCCTCCTAAATCTGAATCTAGCTCATAACTTCATGTTCAATGGATAGTAAAAGAGAAGCTTGACAGTTTATGTAACTTATCTTCTTGCTTTAAGATAATTCGAGTTTTTAGGTCAACAACTCTGGTGATTCTAAGCAGGGTGTCTGGCTTATCATTAATCTTGAACTGGAATCAAGCTCATAATTTGGTGGCTGAAAAAGAGCAAACAACGATATCATAAAGGCTAGATATGCCATGTCGTATATTCCCGATAAGGTCCTTGATTTGTTAGATTTGTGAGGTGTGTGAGAAAGACTTGCATTGGAGAAATGTATAGCAGTTCTATCTTTCTCTCTCTCTCTCTAGCGAGAAAGTTTAGAAGATTCAAGTTAAGTTAGGAGAAGTGAGACCATTTTGCCTGGTTATGGTTAATCGTAATTCATGGCCAATGATTGTCTTGACAGCATCAGCGATAAGAAGCAGGCAAAGACTTTATCAAAATACTGCAATCCTCTCGTGTTTAGGGTAGTTGGAAAGTTCTTCTCTCTTGAGAGAAAGTTTATAAGATTTAGAAGTAAATGTCAGAAGTGAGACCTTTGGGAATCAGACAATGATTTCGTCAAATTACCGAAATCCTCCTGTGTTCTATGTTTGAGATCGTTGATTGGGTAGCTACAAAGTCGTTCTCTCTTGAGAGGAAGTCTATAAGATTTAGAGGTAAATGTCGGAGAAGTGAGACCATTGGGAATCAGGCAATGACTTTGTCAAATTACAGCAATCCTCTTGTGTTCTATGTGTGAGATGGCAGATCGGGTAGCTACAAAGTTGTTCTCTTTTGAGAGAGAGTCTATAAGATTAAGAAGTAAATGTCGGAGAAATGAGGACATTGGGAATCAAGCAATGTCAAAATACGCAATCCACTTGTTATTATTTGTGAGAAAGCCGATAGGGTAAGTCATTCCTTCTTGAGAGGAAGTTTATTAGATTTAGGGGTGAATATATGAGCATGGATGTGAAACCATTTCAGGAAGAATCCAATTGCCTCAAAACATCGCGATTTTTCCTCTTTATATATGGATGCTACATCAAGCCAAGGCATAAGTTTAAAGGCAGAAACACAGAAATGCGACAAAAACCAACAGCAAATGGTTTAATTTATTGGTTTAATGGTCTAATTTATCTAAATACAGGGAAGTATACTCTATCTTTCATTTTTCTTTTTAATAGCTTGCTTCAGAGGCATTGCTGGATTAATTGAAGAGCTCAGATTAAATGAATTTGCTTTATTTTAAGGCTGTCTTTTTTGAATGTAGGTACTAATGATTTGAAGATTCTTGTACGTGAAAGCAAAAAGGCATTTGGAAGTAGATCCTAAGAATGTTTCTGAACTATGAAAAAGGGTCGATTCTTAGATTTTCTTATTTTTGCAGTTGTCGTAGGAAATGTTTCTGCGCGAGGAAATAGGAAAAGAATAAGTGAAAATGGAATAGTGCTTGAATAAAGAAGACAGCTTGAAATTTAAATTTGGCTTGAAATTTGGCTTGATAACGGGCTATGCTCGAAACGTCGTGCTTATTTCAATTCGCATCAAAGTGCTTATATTTTACTTTATTTACTTGTTTATCAGTGTACAATTGCACTACACGCAACAAGAAGATTTTTTGGAGCTTGAAATTTAGATCATTAAAGGTGTGATTTAGAATAAGAAAACTGCTTAAAGTATCGAGAACAGTTAAAAAACCAAAATCCTAGATAAGAGGCCATATCATTACAATAACGCATTCCTTTCCTGGGTCTATATACAATACGGAAGCTGAAAACTGAAAGAGGAAAGCACCTAAATAACTGAACTGAAATAAACAAGAATAACAGAAGCCTAGCATTCCTTCTTCAATCTAAATCCTACTAAATAGCGAACGCTACAATTGCAAAGCAACTAAACAGCTAAAACTGAGATACCTATGATGCTTAAATTGCAGAATAGCTTACCGTATGGCATCCCCTTGAGCAATGACATCTCCCATTCCCTTTTAGCATCATACGAGGCATCGCCATATGCATTCATCCGATACAACGAGGAATACTGATCATCTGCACTTCTTGTTGTTCGATGAAATGCATCGCCTAAATTTGGGTGATGATGGAGGAACGAGTTCGTGGTAGACATTCCCATTGCAGTCGGGTACACTGCTTTTGAAGGGGACAATCTTGGCTCTAATCCATGGTATGCTTGGGTCTCTGATGTCCTCGTGGCCAGGTAAGCATCGTTATTGTAGCTGTATGGATGCCATGCGCTTGCATGTGTTACGTGAGTCTGTGCATCAGCAGAAATGGCAGTTGGTGTTGACGAAGGGTATCTGTGTAGGCAATGATTCGTTGTGGCTGTAGTGCACATGAATCTGTTGTGGTCTGCTTGCCACGAGGGAAGTTGTAATGAGCCAGCCTCATCTTTTCTGCTTGCAACGCTTGAGTGTTCTTGACTGCTGTTCTGTGCTTGATATGGCGTGGCGGGGCTGAAGAATCGGCGCTCGAATAAAGGAACAACTTCCATGTTTGTTTGGATAAATATAATTTATATCAGCTGAAGGGTGGTGCTAATCGACGGGGTATCAAGATATATCAAGATATATCTGCTGTGTTAGAAAAGTAGCAGTGTTGAGGTGCTTTAAACTCTCTTCGCGTATCTGTGTATCAGGAAATTATCTGATTTTTCACACTGTTTTTTGTGGCAGTATCAGCAAAGTAACAGCGCTAAGGTGATCTAAGTGTTCTTCTCGTATCGTTGTATCAGCAAATTATCTGATTCTTCACGCTATTTTATGACAGTATCAGGACAGTAGCAGATCGGAAATGATCTAAATTTGTCTTCTCCTATCTGCGTATCAGCGACTTATCTTATTGTTCACGCTTCTTTGGTTTGTGATTGCACATCGATATCTGAAAGTACAAGCTGAGATCAGGTCTCTTATCGTTAGACTGCTTATCGTAAGAGCACAGTCTTGGCTGAGATGCTTGCTTATATGTAACTTGTCGTACACATTGTCTTTTGGTTGTAATACAGCTATCTCATTGGCTTACCCAGGATAGATACATTATCTTTTAGAACTCGTAATTGATTATCGCCGCATATATGAATAGGAACAATACTCTGTATAGATGGAGACCTCCTTTTCATCTCGATTCCATTCCCCCATTGTGTTGACTATCAAGTGTTACCCGTAGCCATTGACAGACGTGGAGCCGACGATATTCCGCAACAGACTCAAAATAAAACGTCAAAAACCTGAAACAATGGGGACGGGGGTTCGCTTAATGATTTGCGCTTGTAGACATGTTCACGAGGTTTGCAACTGATTCTCATTATACTTGTTTTAACGGCTTGTGAATGGAATTAAAATCATTTTAATCTGACTTAAAGTATTTTCATGGTCTAAACTCTTTACTATCATTGGTGCTAAGCTTCTTTGATGTGTATCTTATTATTCTATCTAAGAAATTAGAAATATTGCCATACTTACCAGACTTGTTCATGAGGATTACGGCTGACTATTACAAACATACTGGTGGAAATGAATTGAATTAAGCTATCTTATTCTGACTTAAACTCTTTTTCATGGATTAAATTCTTTCCTATTAATGATTATAAGCTGCTTCAGTAGGTATTTCATATTCTTTCTAAGAAACTTTGCCATAGTTACTAGTCTTGTTCATGAGGATTACGGCTGATTATTACAAACATACTGGTGGAAGTGAAATGAATTAAGCTATCTTATTCTGACTTAAACTCTTTTCATGGTCTAAACTCTTTCCTATTAATGATTATAAGCTGCTTCAGTAGGTATTTCATATTCTTTCTAAGAAACTTTTCCATAGTTACCAGTCTTGTTCATGAGGATTACGACTGATTATTACAAACATACTGGTTGAAATGAATTGAATTATTATCGCTTTACTCTGACTTGAGGCATGATAACGGAGCTCAAAAAAGAATATGGTACTCCAATTAGCCTATTCGTGGACTTCACCTGACATCTAATTCAGACGGACCATAATTTACATGATAATTATACCGCGTGTCTCAAATAAAGTACCCCATTTGAATGGAAAAAGGAACAAGGCGATAGGATATTGGCATTTTCCAAGTGCATAGATACATTTTTGAAGCCTCAACTTGAATGCACATACCTTGGATTTTAAAATCGTCCACCAAACATAAGAGATACAAGTTTGCAAAGTTCAAATTTAGAGTGCAGTTGAAACCAAATGTTTTAAAAAAGGGCCTAGCCACGATTTAAAGTCATGGGCATTTTTTTGCAAAGGAACTTTAATTTTAATTTTTGGTTCTTCCTTTAAAAGGAATTACACTTTGAAACGTTTCACTTGTATTCGGGCTTGTATTTCACAATACGTTTCTTTTGAGGAATCAGTCCCCATTATATTCCATTGCAAAAGTTTTACTTATCAAAAAAGAGGAAAAGGAGAAGAAGCACATGCACACTTATTTGAGGACATGGCACAAATTTGGCATTTTATCACATTTTTATTGCATTTGTTTAATTGGGGTCGTAGCCATGCGTCAATAATCATTTTAAAATGCAGAAACTTGAAATTAAAGTCCAAAGATCCTTTGGAAAATGCCTATGATAGCATAGCTTCCAAAGTTTTAACTCACCGTAAAAAGGTGGGTGTAAAATTCTGTGATCTATTTCTTCTGACTGAGTGGCTTGAAACAAACTTTTAGTTACTTATCTTTAATTTTACCGTTGGACTTTCCAGAAGTTTTCAATATTTTTCGAGATGTCAGGGTATGTTACATTTTAACTCATTTGAGGGTGTGACGTCATCAAATTTCTAAATCATAAACCAGAAATGTGACAGACTTTTGCTTGATACCATATTGTAGACATCCATGAACTCTGGTTTTTTCCGACATTATTTCATGTTTCTTCAAACAATTTAGAAATTACGATGGTTTCAAGTATTTTGAAAATTTTTCCTGAATTTTTGAAAAAGGTAGAAAAACACTCTAATTCTGAAAATATTGAAGATTTCAGAAAAGTCCAACGGTAGAATGATAGAAAAATAGCTGAAGTTTCTTTGAAGTCATCCAGTTCAAAGAAATAAGTAACTGAATTTTACACCAGCTTTTTTAAAGATTTGGAACCTATGCTGCCTATGATATCAAACCATTGCTAGGCCCTCTTCAAAACCTCCTCTGGTCTCAGGTGGATCCTACATTTAGACTTTATGAACTCGTATCTCCAGTGTTTGAAGTAAGATCTTTAAATGCAAGGTAGGCGCATTTAAGTTGAAGATAAATAAATTTAGCTGTGCACTCGGATATTTCCGATACCCTTTCGCTTCGTTTCTGTTCCTAGTCAAAAGAGGGTACTTTCTCCAATGACTATTTGGTAAGCTAAACATAGGCTCCCAATTGTTTAAAAGCAAATAACCGTATGAACGGCAGAACTTTAGTTCCTCCGATGACTCGAAAATTAATTGAGATGTTCTTTAACAAAGTTCGAGAGTTCTCGTGTCATCAGTCAAAATTGAAATAGACACCATAAATGTTTCATCAAGAATTTCTTCAAAGATAGCAAAATGTTTCAATCGATAAAATGATAAACGAAGCTTTTTCTTAGATAGCCTGAACATGCTGAATCTGGTAACAAGTAAAGTTATCTGTTCACTTAATGATTCCATCATCATTTACTCCCAGGGGGGGGGGGAGGGGTACTCATTGACATTCAATACGGGAGAGTTCGTGCCAATATTTGGGGTCCGAAATTTTACGAGAATTCAATATTTGGGGTATGTGATTTACAACATGGACAAAAGTTCAATATTTGGGGTCCACAAATTTGAAGAAAGAAAGAATCGTGCAATTTGGCCCTGAAGTTGTGAATCATGAAATAAATGTCTTGGTATTATCCAAAAACTGAGAAAGATCAAGAACCTCAAATTGAAATCATTCAAAAACATTTTAGAGGCCCTAGAAATAGATAACAATATTTGGGGTCTCAATATTTGGGGTCCCCAAAACATTATGCTAAATATTTAGGGGTCAGCAAAGAAATAGTGGCATGAAAATGGTATTGAAAGTTAGGGAGTACCCCCCTGGGCATTTACTTCTACTCTTCGTGTTAATAGTGGAAGATTGAACTTTTGTAATTATGGTGGCCGATAAGGGCCAATCCTCATTTCAATTTCAAAATCCTCATTTCAGTTTTAGAATCCTCATTTCAATTTTAGAATCCTCATTTCAGTATTAGAATCGTCATTTCAAATTCAGAATCCTCATTTCAGTTTTAGAATCCTCATTTCAATTTTAAAATCCTCATTTCAAAATAGGAATCCTCATTTCAATTTTAGAATCGCCATTTCAAATTGAGAATCTTCATTTCAATTTTAGAATCGTCATTTCAGTTTTAGAATCCATTTCAATATTAGAATCGTCATTTCAAATTCAGAATCGTCATTTCGGTTTTTGAATCCTCATTTTAGTTTTAGAATCGTCATTTCAAAATAGGAATCTTCATTTCAGTTTTAGAATCGTCATTTCAGTTTTAGAATCGTCATTTCAAATTTAGAATCGTCATTTCAGTTTAGGATCCTCATTTCAGTTTAGAATCCTCATTTCAGTTTTAGAATCCTCGTTTCAAACTCGGGGGGGGGGGGGGGGGGGGGTACACGTATCTTTTTATTTTTTATAAGAAACTGTCCATAAGAAACTCAACTCTCAGATCGCTAAAAAATTAAGAAACTCCACTACTGGGAAAGATAAATTAAGGAACTATTCATTTTGATACAAGGCAAGTTTTGTGTGCGATGTGGCCATGGAAGTGTCAAACAATTTAAATGAGTACTCTAAAATTGAAATGAGGATTTGGAATTTGAAACCCCGGGGAGGGGGCGTACTTGGTCTACGAAAATGCGGGGAAGAAGTGCCGCTGGAAAATCTGAAAAGGCACCCTGTCCCGGAGTAAAATCTAAAAAAAATCTAAAGAAGGCAGAGTTTCTTCATACAAAACTGTAGGATGCCCCGGTAATTTGATAGAAATCTATGAAAAAAGGGGGAATATTGCTATCCAAACGAAATGGCTTACAACGACGTTATGGAGTCAGTTATAGAACATATGGACCCTGCTATGGAGCCGACTATGCAAAGGTGGTACCCTGTGCCGGAGTAGGAATCCTGAAAACAATACCCTGTGTTCAGCGGTACATCCCAGTGAAAAATATATGAGTACCCCCCCCCCCCCTCCGAGTTTGAAATGAGGATTCCCAATTTGAAATGAGGATTTTAAAACTGAAATGAGGATTCTAAAACTGAAATGAGGATTCTGAATTTGAAATTACGATTCTAATATTGAAATGAGGATTCCTAATTTGAAACGAGGATTTTAAAATTGAAATAAGGATTCCTAATTTGAAATGAGGATTCTAAAATTGAAATGAGGATTCGAAAACTGAAATGAGGATTCTAAAACTGAAATGAGGATTCTGAATTTGAAATGACGATTCTAATATTGAAATGAGGATTCCTAATTTGAAACGAGGATTTTAAAATTGAAATGAGGATTCCTAATTTGAAATGAGGATTCTAAAATTGAAATAAGGATTCCTGAATTCTAAAACTGAAATGAAGATTCTGAGTTTGAAATGAGGATTCTAAAATTGAAATGAGGATTCCTAATTTGAAACGAGGATTTTAAAATTGAAATGAGGATTCCTAATTTGAAATGAGGATTCTAAAATTGAAATGAGGATTCTAAAACTGAAATGAGGATTCTGAAATGACGATTCTAATATTGAAATGAGGATTCCTAATTTGAAACGAGGATTTTAAAATTGAAATGAGGATTCCTCTAATTTGAAATGAAGACTGAAATGAGGATTCTGAATTTGAAATGACGATTCTAATATTGAAATGAGGATTCTAAAACTGAAATGAGGATTCTGAATTTGAAATGAGGATTCTAAAATTGAAATGAGGATTCCTAATTTGAAATGAGGATTCTAAAATTGAAATGAGGATTCTAAAACTGAAATGAAGATTCTGAATTTGAAATGAGGATTGGCCCTTATCGGCCACCATATGTAATGCATGCCAAACATATTGAAACTAGTTCTCATTGTTCTAAAGTTTAATGTTATCTTTGTCATTGTTAGATGTACCTGTGCCATATTTTGATCTCAGTTCTACTCTCTACTCAGAAACTTTTGAGACGTCCTTCATTAGAGGTCAGAATTTCCTTTCGCCAATACTTTCATTGCTTGTCAAGCCTACAAGAAATAAATCTAATTGCTGCACAGTGTAATGTTATTTTGTAATTGATAGATCTACATATGCCCTTATTTACTTTTCAATTCTACTCTCTCGTCAGCAAATTTTGAGACGTCCTTCATTAGTGAAAAGAATTTCCTTTCGCCAATACTTCCATTGCCTGTCAAACAAACTAGAAATAAATCTAGTTGCTACACTGTGTAATGTCATTTTGTAATTGATAGATCTACATGCGCCCTTATTTACTTTTACATTCTACTCTAAAATCAGCAAGTTGTGAGACGTTTATTAGTTTTGAAACCTTTATTAGTGACCAGAATTTCCTTTCGCCAATACTTTCATTGCTTGTCAAACCTACAAGAAATAAATCTAATTGCTGCACTGTGTAATGTCATTTTGTAATTGCTAGATCTACATGCGCCCTTTTTTACTTTTATATTCTACTCTCTAATCAGCAAGTACTGAGACGTCCTTTATTGGTGACCAGAATTTCCTTTCGCCAATACTTTCATTGCTTGTCAAGCCTACCAGAAATAAATCTAATTGCTGCACTGTGTAATGTTATTTTGTAATTGCTAGATCTACATATGCCCTTATTTACGTTTCACTCTACTCTCTGGTCAGCAACTTTTGAGACGTCCATTATTAGTGATAAGAATGTCCTTTCGCCAATACTTCCATTGCCTGTCAAACAAACTAGAAATAAATCTAATTGCTGCACTGTGTAATGTTATTTTTGTAATTGCTAGATCTACATGCGCCCTTATTTACTTCTACATTCTACTCTAAAATCAGCATGTTGTGAGACGTTTATTAGTTTTGAAACCTTTATTAGAGACCAGAACCCGGGGGGGGGGGGGGGGTACTTCATTGTCAACATGATTCGACCTGAATCTGGACTTTGAGAAAAGGACCCAGTCGTATGACGGAGTATTCAAAATTTCGAGCCCATTTGCATGAATGTCAGGAAATTTTTGACCCATGTGCATGAATTTGTCGATTTGAAACAAAGGAAAATTTAAGTTTTTTGGCCTGGATTATCATTATGGGGCCGATTGATAAGAAAATTCTCAAAGAAGTACCCATCTAGCAGAATTGTGGTTAAAAACAGACCCATATGTAGAGAATTTCGGATGAAAAAACCCATCCATATGAGCGGCACGTCCAGTACAACTTAACAATGAAGTACCCCCCCCCCCCCCCGGGACCAGAATTTCCTTTCGCCAATACTTTCATTGCTTGTCAAACCTACCAAAAATAAATCTAATTGCTGCACTGTGTAATGTTAGACACTCGATTAATAAGGTTTGACACCAATAAGCGAAGTCTTAAACGCGATACTTCATAAGAACTCCAGCTTTAAATATACACGATTTCATAAAAAACAGGCGGTCAAAAAACTTAGGCCTAGCGTGACAACAACAACAACGATATCAAATCGAGGCTGATCGATGACGTAATCGATACTAAGAAAAGTGTCTCTTTTGGGGGGCAAACATCAAAAAACAAAAACTACATGAAGCGTAAAATGCTAAACAATACGATTGTTCATACATTTCACATACTCCCCTCCAAAAGAAATGTTGTCCGCAACATCGAATTGAAGATGTCTTCGAAACATCGTAGGACTCATGAAATCAACGTTCAAATATCTCTGGTTCACTGTGATTGGCGCCAACAGTATCACATACTATTCAGAACAATAACGTATTTCTGAAATATAATGATTTGCTCGAGTCATTCGTCAAATGTGAAGCAATGTGCATCGGTCTATGATGAAAATGTTCATCGCACATGTATCTTTAAAACTTTGGTCAAATAATGTATTACAAACGAGTCTTTTCTCAACGAAATAACGGTAGGAATCGAGTCTTTTCTCTCAACATAAACGAACAATTGTATAGTTGCAAAACTCGATAAGTTTAAACAGTTATAGGATATGAGTTCCAAAATTGTTGTGGATGCAACGACGGTTGTGGATGACAAAACTGAACTCTTGGTGTCACAAACAACTGATGGTAGGGAGGAACATATCCTGGCATAAATGGAATCAATTGAGATCTGCCTGTCCTTTGAAACGGTTCAACATATCTGGGAATTTGTTGAATATAATTGACGTGATAATTTGCAGGTTGTCCTGGTGTGGCATACATTAATCGAGTAGGTGGTAATCGAGTTCTTTGGGGTCGTGGAGGTGGCTCAGCATCTGGACTCAGTGCTGCATCGTCGTGCTCAGGAGCGTTATAAGGTGGTTGTAAGATGTTTTGATCTTGAGCATGGTCAGCGTGGTCCGCTGCTGTGACTTGGTCTTGTTCAGGATCAACTTCCGGTTCATTTATTGGGTCTTGAACATTATCCGCTGTAATGTCTTGTTCGGGATCTTGCTCCGTCTCATTCATCGAGGCCGGCGGATCTAGATTGTCCTGTACCGAGTTCGGCTGCAGTTCATTTGGATAAAATCCGACGTTAATCTCATCATCGTCACCATCAACTCCTCTGGCTTGATCTGGTCTTTTACTTTTATTTGCTACATTTCTCGCTCGGTTTTGTGTCATGTTCTTTTTACGACGTTCAATCTCTATCGATTCATCAATCGGTAAATCATTACATGGGTATAATAGTGTACGATGAAGAGTACGTTGACGTCCTTGACCATTCTCTGGTTGTACAACATATACGGGACTCTCTTCACTCATTCGCTTCAACACGGTGTAGATACGATCTTCCCAAAAAGCACGGATTTTTCCTGGTCCTCCTCTTTCAAAGTTACGAACAAGGACTCTGTCACCTGGATTAAGAGTACGGCTTTTTGCTTTCTTGTCATACTGTGTTTTCCCTTGTGCTGCGGTAGCTTGGCTCTTAGCATTTGCAATTCCGTATGCTTGTTGCATGGCTGTTCTCCAGTTTTTCACGTAAGCAGGATAACTTGATTCAGAATTTCCTTTTTTCAGTCCAAAGACAAGGTCGATGGGTAGTCGCGGTGATCGGCCAAAAAGAAGAAAGAATGGTGAAAATCCTGTAGAGTCGTGCCTTGTACAATTGTACGCATGGATAAGTTTTGGCAGATGGTCTCTCCAGTGTGATTTATACGTTTCGGGCAATGTTCGCAACATCGAAAGTAGGGTACGATTGAATCTCTCGGCCTTTCCATTACACTCTGGGTGATAGGGAGTAGTTCTTGAATGTCCAATACTGGAAATCTGTTCAAGGGTACGAAACATCTGACTCTCAAATTCACCCCCTTGATCATGGTGAATTTTAATGGGGTAACCATATCGTAGGATAAAATCATTAAACAATAGTCTTGCGGCAGTTTTTCCGGACTTGTCTTTGGTTGCATATGCTTGCGCATATCGTGTAAAGTGATCAACAATAACGAGCACATATTCATATCCTCCGCTGCTTCTTTCAAGATGCATGTAGTCTATCGAAATGATTTCAAATGGTGTTGTGCTGTGTATTGGTGTCAATGGTTCCCTCTGCTTGAATGCTGGCGGCTTCTGTTTGACACAGCGACATCTACGCGTAATAAAGTTTGTGATATCTCTCTGCATGTGTGGCCAAAAGAAACGTTCACGGGCAAGCTGAACAACTCTCTCTGGGCCTAAATGTCCCATATTTGTATGTAACTCGCTATAAACGACATTGCGAAGACTCAATGGTAGTACGACTTGATTAAACTGTCCTGAAATACGCCTCAAGGTACCATCTTCGGATAATTTCAGTTTCTTCCATTCATATAGCAATTGCTTTGTGTTGTGATCTAAAGTCTTGACTTCAGCAGGACTTGGTCGTTGCTTCTGTTTCAGATACTGGATGACTGTGTTCAGACTCTTGTCTTTGATTTGGGCATCTTTTATATCAAGCTTGTCTTGGTCGTCTCTTGTTGTTTGCTCATCAGGGATGTGGTTGTTAGCGAAAAGTATACTGTCAGGATCAGAAATTGAGTTAATCCAAGCTGTATCACCAGATGCAACTAACGTAGCCGCATTGATAACTGCATTAATCTCTTCTGGAGAACTGTTTTCTGTACACGAAGCTATATATTTTGTCATATCTAGTGGGCTGCGTGACAGGGCATCTGCATCTCCATTTGATTTTCCTGGACGATAATGAATCCTAAACTTAAAATCGGCCAACTCTCCCACCCAACGAAGTGTTGTTGCATTTAAACGGGCTGTGGTCAACACGTATGTTAGCGGATTGTTGTCTGTAAATACATCAAATGGTGGTGAATAGTATAAATAATCCCTGAACTGATCTGTAATGGCCCATTTTAGAGCAAGGAACTCAAGTTTTCCACTGTGCATATGATAATTCTTCTCACTTTGGGTTAGGGTGCGAGATGCATATGATATGACTCTCATCTTACTACCCTGTTGCTGGTAGAGAACTGCACCCAGGCCCTTTTCACTTGCATCTGTATGGACAATGTATGGCAGGTTGAAGTCAGGATATGCCATTATCGGTGGACTAGTAATATGTCTGATAAGGTCTTCTAACGCTGCTTGGTGTTCTGGTCTCCATTTTATCTTTGTAGTAGATGGCAACTGTCCGTTTGCTTTCTTCGTCATTCTCATGCGTATTTTGGGCTTACAATCTGCATCTTTTCCTGTCAGGAGTTCATAGATTGGGCTGGCAATTGATGAGAAATTGGGGATAAATCGACGATAATATCCCAGAAGACCTAGTAACTGTCTAACTTCACCGATTGTTGCTGGTGTTTTATCCTTCAAGCTTGTGACTGCTTCGGTATTCTTGGGATCTACTGTATATCCATCAGCTGAGACAATCCATCCTAAAAACTTTACTTGTTGCTTGAAGAGTGAGCACTTGCTTGCTTTTAGCTTTATTCCATTCTCTCGGAGGCGTTGTAGCACTTTCCTGACATCTTCAACGTGTTGTTCAAATGATTTACTGAATATGATTACATCGTCAAGATACGGCAGGCAAATTTCATCACGAAGATCACTCAAACATTGTTCCATATACCGTTGGAAGGCCGCTGGAGCGTTGGTCAGGCCGAATGGAATACGTTCCCATTCAAAGAGGCCCCAGGGGGTTACGAATGCAGTTAATGGTTGGCTCTGTTCACTCACAAACCCCTGGTGGTACGCCTTTCCTTGGTCAAGTGTGGTGAACCAACAACTTCCTCCCAAGCTGTCCAACGTCTCTTGTATTCTGGGTAAAGGATGCTTGTCTTGGATCGTTTTCTGGTTTAACAATCGGTAATCAATACATAATCGCAATGATCCATCTCTCTTCCTTACACAAACGCATGGCGAAGAGTATGGTGACTTTGAAGGTCTGATGAATTTCCTGTTGAGTAAGTCCTCGATATACTGCTTGACTTCACCATAAAGAGGTCTGGGAATTGCTGCATAGTTCTTCTGAACTGGCTGATCATCTTTTAACTTGATTTCTAACTGTAATTCCTTCGCACAGCCGATATCTTGGTCATCTTTTGAAAATGAACTTATTTCATCCCTGAGCATAGCCTCTACCAATTTTCTCTCGTCTGAGCTTAGATGGTTGAGATCAATCTTCTGTAGAACTCCTTCAGTCACTTGACAAGTTTTGACATCTGTTACTTTTCCATTGTGACACTTTGTTGTAGAGCTTCCGGGTCTAGCGGACTGTGGTTCACCTAAATTCATGCTCATCGGAGTGATAGATCTCACTAACTCTAGGGTTCCCAAAGCCGTTCTGGCTGGCAATGATATATTATGATCTGTTTTGTTAGCAATTTGCAACTTTAACACTGGTGAGCTGCCTTTCTTTGCCACTAAAATTGACTCAGTGATTTCTAGTCCAGATGGTAATAAAGATTCTGGATATGGCTCAAACATCATTGGCAGGTTACGATCACGATGTCCTATATCCGCCCTACATGCAACATTGACTGTTTTGTTCTTTGGAATAATGGTTGCATGCTTAAATGACTTGACACTAAACTTACTTTCCTCTATGGTGCATTGATAAATAAGGTCTACCAAAGCTGCTGATTTGTTCTCCGATAAGTTTTGTAAACTATGACACATCGCTTTGGCAAAGTCAGGGCTACATTCTGAATCAGCAGTAGCATTTCTGCATAGTTCTTCTATGACATTGAAGCCAATAATAGGTGTATCAATGTTCTCTGGAGTGACTAAAAATGGTACTTGAATACTATCTTTCTCACCCTGTTTCTCAGGAAAAACTAGGCTAAAGTTGAGTTCTATCCATCCGTTGTAAGGTAGCGCTGTACCATTTGCTGTAACAAGATTCAAATTAGCATAAGCAACATCAAAAATGTCAGAGATTTCTCTCACTGGAACACCAGGAAAGTATTTATTCACAACAGCTGAAGATATAAGAGAAACTTGTGAGCCTGTATCCCATAAAGCTTCCAACTTGGTTTCATTAAGACAACATTTCACAATACATTTCTTACCAACAAGCTTTGAGATTTGTGCATGTTTCTTTGGAGAAACATGGCTTGCAAATACATTTGCATCATTACTGTCTCCTAATCCCTTTTCTTCTGTGAATAACTTCTTAGACAATTCACTGATAGCTGAGCAAATTATCTTGTGCTCATTCCACTGTGCCTTCTGACACTGTTTGCTGCAATATCTCACTGTTTTACAGTTTTTACACAGCATAAAACTGTTACCTTGTTCTAACAAATGGCAATTATTGCATTGTTTATGATGGGACGTCTCAACTTCAGAGGCTAACGGCCGCCCCGCTTCGGTAGCCCCCTGTAGTTTCCCTGTTTTCTCTTTTTACAACCTCTGAAAAAATGATCTGAGCTTCCACAAATAGAGCAATGATCACAACTTAAATTTTCAGCTTCTTTGCATGAAGTGCACATTGGACGTTGAGTGGTTTTATTGGGTTTTGTTCCTTCTTTCTGAGAACTTTTTACTTCTGCTAACTCTGTTTTGATAGCTGCAACTTCACACCTCATTTGCTCAACTGCTGCAAGTATTTTGTCAGAATTATTAACAGTTTTAGGTGTGTTTTGTGAGGGGGGGTTTTCAGCAACTGAAATTTCATTAACTTTTTTTACTTTTGTACTCAAAGCAAACTTTTTCTTTCTCTCAGATTCAGCCAAAACTGCTAGTTGCATTTCATTTATCAAACTCTCATCATCAACTGTAGCATCTTGTAAAAATGAACGCAGACGCATGCGAATAGCATCATCTACTAAACCGGTTTCAACTGATTGACGAAATAACCCACTCACTAAACTTGGACTATACTTTAGATCAGTTTCTGTTTCCTCTCTGCAGGCAAATAAAATCTTTTGTCTGCAGTCCATTGCACGAATGAGGAAGTTTACAGGATCCTCATTTTGATTTTGTGACATTGTGAGAAGCTGTTGATAAAGATCTGTAGCACTTCCCTCCTTATAATGTGATCTGAGTATTTTCCTTAATCTGGGCAAAGGGATACTACCAGAACCCTCCAAATAACTGCGTATTTGTAAACCTGGTGAAATTGCATTTATGATTGCATTTACAATTTCTTTCTCAGCATACCCTCTCTCTAAACCAGCCTCTACTTGTCTTATCAAAGAAACATAGGATAATTTATCTCTTTGACCAACTTCACCAACCTGGCCAATTATTCTAAACTCTCTTCTAAACATACTGTTATGAAGAACATTTTGGTCAGGTAGCTGGGGAGGATTTTGGGAAGATATATTTTGGGAAACTGATGGTGACAAATTTTCACAAGAAACTTTTTGGGTAACTACTTGTGAAACATTCTGAATACCCTGTCCATCACCCTCAGGGTTACTTGTACCATCATCTCCACCTGTATCACCTTCTAAAGGAGGGGGTACATATACATCTTTGACACTTTTTAAGGACATGGAAAATTCTTCAGAGCTTTTATCCTGCAGGCCCTCCAAAACTGTAGACAAAACCTTTATCACCTTAAATTTTGTCTTACCCAAAACATCTTTTTGAGGCACCTTTAGGACATCCGCAATTTGCAAAAGCTGCTCAATTTCCAAGGAAAATAACATTCCCTCCACCTCCAATAATAACTCTTCATTTGCTGCCATTTTGTAAACAAGTATTTCCAATCTATCTTCAAATTTCTGATCAAATTAAGCCCATTAATTCATCCAGTTCTTGTACAACAAGTCTTCTGTTTTTCTCCATCCACCTCTCCCCCCTGCAGTAAGCAGGGGCCCCACGTTGGGCGCCAAATTTGTTAGACACTCGATTAATAAGGTTTGACACCAATAAGCGAAGTCTTAAACGCGATACTTCATAAGAACTCCAGCTTTAAATATACACGATTTCATAAAAAACAGGCGGTCAAAAAACTTAGGCCTAGCGTGACAACAACAACGATATCAAATCGAGGCTGATCGATGACGTAATCGATACTGAGAAAAGTGTCTCTTTTGGGGGGCAAACATCAAAAAACAAAAACTACATGAAGCGTAAAATGCTAAACAATACGATTGTTCATACATTTCACAGTGTAATGTTATTTTTTTAATTGCTAGATTTACATATGCCCTTATTTACTTTTCAACTCTACTCTCTCGTCAGCAACTTTTGAGACGTCCTTCATTAGTGACCAGAATTTCCGTTCGCCAATACTTCAATTGCTTGTCAAACACACTACACGTTTTTTCTTTTATAAGAAACTTGGAAAAGCCCATAGTACTAAAAGTTTCTTAATTTCACGTGAAAATTTCAGCTTTTGAGTACGAACAGGTTCTTAATATGTTTCTTATTTTTTGGATGCATTTAGGAGGCATGTAGCATCTACCACTGCTAAGTACTCGTTTCTTGACAGACAGCACAATTTTAAGCGAGAAGGAGAGTTCTATTTGATTGAAAACATAAATCTATCATGAATATTACTAAAATATAAAGGCTCAACGAAAATTTTCGAATGATTTCCTTGTGTTTGGCTTTAAAAGTTTCTTAGCAATTCTCAAGCGTAGTACTAGAGTTTCTTATTTTTTTCGCCATTTTAGTGCTAGTTTCTTATAAACCAGTTTCTCAGGGCCGTAGGAAGAAGCTTCGGATTGGGGGGGCAATCGTTCTTAAAACAATGGAGAACAATACATATCATTAATTCGTGTGACGTAGCACCATTGTTTTCAAAATTATTGGGGGGGCTTGAGCCCCCCCTGCCCCCCCGCTTCCTACGGGCCTGGTTTCTTATAAAAGAAAAAAACGTGTACCGGTGCGTCAGAAAGAACGTGGGGGTGCTTGAAGGACTGTGACGTCGCGTTTAGCCATCCGATCGTTGTGAACTAAATCATTCCGTGCAGCTCTTAATCTGACTTAGATCATTAACATTTCCCCATCGAAATCGGCCATTTGATGCATTTAATTTAAGATAGATTTTCTTCCGAAGACTTTGTATGGGAGTCTTGCAAACTAAGGCCCTTTCAGCATTTCAGCATTTCAGCCTTGATAAAGCTGCAGGTACACGTGTTATTATCAGGGGAGGATGAAACAGTTCGGAAATAGTATTTTCCCCCCTGGGATGCCTTTTCTTGCCGCAACGAATTAAAATAATAACATGGAAAAAGTTTAAGTGTCAATTTGATGCAGCTGAAAAACGTAGTATAAAACCAAATACGAATTTTGGAATTAAATTCACCAAGCCCTGCCGCATTTGGAGCGAATTTAATAATTCTATTCGGGCTGGTTTTATAGTGCGAATTTGTGGCGCAGCGAATTGAATAGCAGCGCAAATTTCCGGACGAATTTCCTGATGAATCTGGAATGTCTCTTGAGGAGCATGCACATTGATCATTGATTGAAGCGTTTGGCGGCAAAACAGATGGCGCAGTTTAAATAATCAGTAAAGCCCACAATGGGCATCACACTGGACACAAGATAGGCACTAAATCCTTACTGGCTGACAAAATTGACACGTGACACGCCTTAAACCAATCAAATGGAACCGACAACCAACCGGGAAATTTGAAATGTCAGATTTTAGGCCACTTTTTTGGATTTTAGGCCGCTTTTGGACGATTTTACCACCCTTCACCAAAATATAAATCGACAGAAGGAGCATGAAGATTTTCAAAAAATTTCTTCACAGACCTGTTCCCAATACTCTAATACACAGTTAATCATCGTCGCTACAAATTATTTCAAAATTTGGAGAAATGCCAAAGTTTTGAATTTGACCTCATTGACCTCACTGTGGCTTGCCATTGTAAAGATCTCAGTAATGGCTGAAACGTATGCATATGGAGAATAGATACTTTGCTTCGAAGGTCTTATTCTGTGTGTTTAAGTATCTCCAAAACTCCTCAATAGATTACACATTTAGAGCAGTATCTGTATCTTTTTTCAGTTTTGAATTAACATAGATACATCTAAGAATTAAGGCTGAGGGGTAGGATGAACAACAGGAAAAGTGAACTTTACGGGCCTAACAAAACACCGTACCGTCTTTATAAATTAGAGACGAATTTAACAGGTACTTACTTTTCTATCTTGCAAGAAGAGAACCACAAAAACTGAAAATGTGAACATACAATTCCAATGAACTTTGTTCAATAACAAACATATGACTTTGCCGCGCTCAAGAATGGCAAGAGCTGTAACATCCAACGTGGCCAGAACAACCGATTTC
This sequence comes from Aurelia coerulea, assembly GCA_039566865.1. NCBI lineage: Eukaryota > Metazoa > Cnidaria > Scyphozoa > Semaeostomeae > Ulmaridae > Aurelia > Aurelia coerulea. The sequence continues at coordinate 48,536,393 of CM076943.1, forward strand.
GTGATGTCCTCTTCGATAACCAAACCCTTGCTTCCAATACTTTATCGAACTCTGCTCTCATCGTTACGAGATCGTAAGAATGGGAATCGGCAATTACATTGGCCAAAAACCTCTTATAAATTCATCAATCGTGTGCCTTGCTTTTGGCGCAAGAAATGGCTATCGTTTCGTGCTCAGTGAAGCAGGTACATGAAATAGATTTGAAATGTTGGATTCAATGTACGTAAGAATAAAATAACAAGCGGAAGAAATGTACATCTTGTTCTAAATATGAAAAGTAGATTGGCCACTTCGTCAAAATAACATTTGAAATACTATTTTTGAAGCTCCTTCATATCAATTTCATTTTTGAGCGGATATCAATAGAAAAATATTTAACTTTCAACTATTTGCATTTGAAAGGGAGTTGAGGTCATCCATTAGAAACTCCCCCCTTTACGCCGAAACAACACAGCAGCACTGAGCAAAGCCGGACATTTGTATGGCCATTTGTAGACTCACAAGGACGTAGGAAGCATCTCAAACTTGGGGGGCATGGCAATTCAAGGGCACTCTTTCATTAAGCTAAAAGGACACTTCCTGAAAATAAGAAGGGCACTTCTTTGTTTATTGAAAAATCTTGGGGGGGGGGGCACATGCTCCCAGTGCACCCCTGGTTCATACTTCTCTGTAGACTTGTGGAAGCATACACATATTTTCTGTAAGATGGTGAAACTTAAACTTTGACCCATTCCAGCATTCAAGATTTTAATATTTTGTTGATCTGAGAGCCCCTGAGAGCTCAACTTTTTGAAACGAGTTTCTTCCCATGCAAATAGCCCCGAATAATTAAAATTAAGAATATTTGAGTATATTTTCTGTTTCTCTCGATTTTCAGTTGGGCTTCTTTTGCTAAAAATCCTTTGCATGATCTAGGATCTTGGCAAGGCGTGACTTCATAAAATTTGAGATCACCTTCCTATGGAATGTTGCCTCTTGTAGAACTCCTGTGGAACATTTTTGCACTCGCTGTGTACTCAGATAATAAGAATTTTTAAGAAACTTTCGATATTGTCTCAAAGTTTTATTATCTTACAGAAAATATGTGTATGCTTCCTATGCTTCCATGGGTCTACAAAGTGCCATACAAATGCCCTGCTTTGCTCGATGCTGCTGTGTTGTTTGACCGTAAAGGGGGAGTTTCTAATGGATTACTGTACTGTACCTCAAATGCAAGTAGTCGAAAGATAGATATTTTTCTATTGATATCCGCTCAAAAATGAAATTGATATGAAGGAGCTTCAAAAATAGTATTTCAAATGTTATTTTGACGAAGTGGCCAATCTACTTTTCATATTTAGAACAAGATGTACATTTCTTCCGCTTGTTATTTTATTCTTATGTACATTGAATCCAACATTTCAAATCTATTTCATGTACCTGCTTCACTGAGCACGAAACGATAGCCATTTCTTGCGCCAAAAGCAAGGCACACGATTGATGAATTTATAAGAGGTTTTTGGCCAATGTAATTGCCCATTCTTACGATCTCGTAACGATGAGAGCAGAGTTCGATAAAGTATTGGAAGCAAGGGTTTGGTTATCGAAGAGGACATCACGAAATCGGTTGTTCTGGCCACGTTGGATGTTACAGCTCTTGCCATTCTTGAGCGCGGCAAAGTCATATGTTTGTTATTGAACAAAGTTCATTGGAATTGTATGTTCACAGTTTTTGTGGTTCTCTTCTTGCAAGATAGAAAAGTAAGTACCTGTTAAATTCGTCTCTAATTTATAAAGACGGTACGGTGTTTTGTTAGGCCCGTAAAGCTCACTTTTCCTGTTGTTCATCCTACCCCTCAGCCTTAATTCTTAGATGTATCTATGTTAATTCAAAACTGAAAAAAGATACAGATACTGCTCTAAATTTGTAATCTTTTGAGGAGTTTTGGAGATACTTAAACACACAGAATAAGACCTTCGAAGCAAAGTATCTATTCTCCATATGCATACGTTTCAGCCATTACTGAGATCTTTACAATGGCAAGCCACAGTGAGGTCAATGAGGTCAAATTCAAAACTTTGGCATTTCTCCAAATTTTGAAATAATTTGTAGCGACGATGATTAACTGTGTATTAGAGTATTGGGAACAGGTCTGTGAAGAAATTTTTTGAAAATCTTCATGCTCCTTCTGTCGATTTATATTTTGGTGAAGGGTGGTAAAATCGTCCAAAAGCGGCCTAAAATCCAAAAAAGTGGCCTAAAATCTGACATTTCAAATTTCCCGGTTGGTTGTCGGTTCCATTTGATTGGTTTAAGGCGTGTCACGTGTCAATTTTGTCAGCCAGTAAGGATTTAGTGCCTATCTTTACTGGACACTGATGAGGTTCTGATCACTAAACTTGCAAACAACTTTTGAAACGAAACTTGAAATGAAAACAGCTGTTAACTGGAATGGGTATATGATTGACCTGATCTGATTATGGAACTTAGAACAGAACAGCCTCTCAGCTGAGTTGAAGGTCGAAGCAAGCTGCAAAGCTCAACAGTTTTAAAACAACTATTTAGGAAATTTTTCTTTTTTTGCATTTATTTTCCTTCTGTAAATTCGGACAATTTTGTATTTTAGAATTTCATTTTGACATCATATATTGTAATTATTTTAATCGTAGGTCTTTTCCATAAATTGTAAGATTTTTGACGGAGGGCCTCTTGTAAATCAGCCTTTGCTGAAGGGTTACCCTTTTTCTTTATATATATTCAAGATAAAAATTTACAATACAATGATACCTCCTACTATACTCGCTAATTACAACTATACGACACTAAAGAGACGATACCAAGAGGAGCGAAGTGGCACGACTACCCCAAGGCCATAACATGAAACAAAAAACAAGGACAATACCAGAACAGTGTGTAAAGGGGTCAAAGAACAGAACGAACAGCATACAAACATGAAACTAAGCTACAAGTCAGGACAGCCTGCAACCAAATAATTTGAATTAAATGAAGCCTAAACTTTAGACCGAGATATCATGGCTGGCAAGATGTCTTTCTTGGTTGCAAGCTATCCCAAACTACTAGCTATTTAAACAGGGACATTAAACAGATGGAGGGTTGGGATACGGAGGGTATTCATAAGAAAATGGACGAGTTAATTAAGGGTTACCCTCCTATAAACAAATGAAATGAAATGAATTATGCTGTTTGCAGGTTGTCCCTATGCGGCTAAACATTGACATTGAATTAATGATAATAACAGTAGATTAATGGATTAAATTTTTTTTCCGAACAAGTTACCACATGCCGCAGCAAACATTCATAGCAAGTACAAAAAAAGAAAGTAATCTAGTTTTGAATGTCGTCTCAATGCTGATTTAAATAAACTCAGAGTTTCCTGGCTTTTAAGCCCTGGTGGCAGCATGTTCCATTCAACGATTGTTCTTGCGTAAAATGAAAATTTCTAGCAGTCTAAGCGTGGTTGTAGAGGAATAAAGTTCCTTGAAATTGCTCCGCTGCTCCTTGTAGCCCTTCTCTGTTCCATGATGTATGATGGAAGTTTCATGTCAATCTCATTGTTAATTATTTTATAGAACATAACAAGACGCATATATTTCCTACGTGTCTCCAAGGTTGGCCAGCGTAAGTCCTCTAGCATTTTGGTCATTGTGCTTACTTCTCTGCAGTAATTATTCTCCACAAATCTTGCAGCCTTTCTCTGTACTTTCTCGATTTTGTCTTTCTGGCCTTTCAAATATGGATCCCATGCAAATGCTGAATATCCTAAATGTACTAGGGTAAAGTATGCTGCACATTTTATGTTCTTTGGGCACACCCCAAGATTTCGCCTTAAAGGACATGTCCGGGGTTTCTACAATTAAAGGGAATAGACATAGCTATATCGACAAGCTGCTATAAATAGGCCGAAGAAACGCCCACAAACGCCACACAATCATACGGCAGGCGTTTAAGTTGTTGAATACAATAGATTACATTTTTAACTTGGCCTGGGCCAGCTTTGAACTATGTCGATTCCCTTTAATGTCAAAAAGCAACCTTACCAACTGCGCCAAACATCATTTGTAGCTTTTTTCCGGATTTTGATGTCTTTTTCTGTTGTAAATTCGTACGAAATTTTTCGTAAGTTAGGCCCAATGTCGTCGCCATTTTGAAAACGCGATAAAATGGCTAGCCTCGGTTTGGAGGTTCGATAGTGACGTCGGAAATTACTTGAGAGTTCTATAAGAAAACAGCCTCGATCAGGTCGAAGGCGAAATGGGTGAAATTATGTCATTTAATGACGTCATTACGCTCATTTCACAGATTCAAATACACAATTTCGCAAGGGAAAAGACAGAGAAGGTTGGAAAAAAGTACTACACACCATTCACAACATTGTGATCTTTCATTTTATGAACAATTATTCCAACCCAGGACTTGTCCTTTAAGAAGGCTAAAGCTCTATTCTGATATGGTTTCAGGGGAACATATTTAAAAGAAATGTCATGTCATTAAGAGGAAATGGTCGAACGAAAGGACAATTTAAGCAATTATAATAATAAGAATGTTCTTAACAATCATAAAGTTTTAAACATTCTTTTTGAAAAAACGAGATACGTCAGTCATGCGATTCTCTGTTATGAACATCGCAAAATAGGCAACTGCTGAAAAGTGAGACACAAATATGCGAGCTGAGGCTGAGCAATATTCTTATAATATTCTTAAAATTTGGATGATTCTGAGCCTGCATATTCTTACAAACAATAGTCTTATAAGAAATAAAGAGTGTATCTCAGATCACTGACACTGGGAAGAATCAGAATCAGAAACCCTGCCCTGACAGCATATGCGTAGTGTTTTGGGCGGTGGGGATTTTAGGGAGGGATCAGTGGTGGTAGCAACTGCTATCGCTGTTGTTCTCTTGTCTGGGGTTCCTGTTCTTCGTCTTCATGCGCATATGCTTGCCTGACATCAAATGTGAAACAGATCCCAGTATTTATCAGTAATTAATCGTATTTGTATGTATGTATATATGTATGTATGTTAAAATTTGCCACGTAAAATAAAACAATTTACAAGAAATAAATAGAATTGAGAAGTTTTAAAAGCTAAAGAATAGATAAAATACGATGACAATGCTCATTCACTAAATACGTTAAAAACACCCCTAATTGTAGTGGCAGGGATAGCATTAAAAGGTCATATTGACCCTATTTCCATAATGATCCCCTTAGAGGTGGTTGCAAAAGAATAATAATAACAGTAAACAACAGATGTTAAAGTGATTCTGGATGGAGCATAATTTAGAGGGCCGAGTCATATATATGGGAGAGGAGGCGTGTTTCAATAGAACACACGTTGTTTTCTTCTCTCTGTATCTTTTGGAAAAAATGTTCCTTTATCTTGTTTTTGAACGAGTTTATATTGTTTGTAGTTTTTAAATCAGAAGAAAGGCTATCCCATATTTTTGGCCCCAAGTAGGACAGGCATTTTTGGCCAGTTTTACTTTTGCGAAATGGGAGGTTTAATTTAAATTTAGACATTTAAATTTAAACTTAAACTTGTAGCTTTTGTAGTTGTTTACTTAACTTTAATCTATTTGCATGTCTTTCTGTTAATGGCCACGGGGATAGTCATTGTCTTTTGCTACCTGTGGTATCGTCCCTGTAGTGTTGTATAGTTGTATAGTAATTAGAAAGTATAGTAAGATGTAAATGTAACATGTATTGTAACGCATGTGTGGGTCACAGGCAAGGGAAGATAACATGAAATGTAACAGAAAATATAACAATGGAACATAACAATGGAAATATAACAATAGGAACATAACAATGGAAATATAACAATAGGAACATAACATTGGGAAGATAACATGAAAGATAGGAACAATAGGAGGACCTGTCCTTCCTAACGTGTTTGACATAAGATTGCAAGAAGTGGACATCCACACTGCAACGTGAACAACAGAATTCTATGCTGATAGCAGCATTCAGTGAACAGATGACCCTACTTGTTACAAAATTCAAATTATCGAGGCAGGGTTATCGATGAATTTATGTTATCGACAAATCTATCTTGTCAAAGAAGCTATGATATGAATGAAACTATTCTAACGATAACAATAGATTGCTATCTGCGAAGAAATTTTGTAAAAAATGTGCAATCAAACCAACGATTTTGTTTTCAGCAAATTGAGAATTTTAGGTGATTCGTTTTATTTGAATTAGTTGAAAGAGTTGCTGAAAGGAATTCAATGCTTTAAAAACTTGAAAAAAGCCTTTTTGTGTCTGATATTTCATTATGTAGAATGTAGTAACATTCTTTTGTATTGAGAAGACTTAAAAATAGATTCTGAAGTGAAGAATATAAGACCTCTATTCATTAACTTGTCAACTGGTTTTAAAAATCAGTATTATGGATGCATAAGGCTGAAAATCTTTCAAATCTTTAAAACGGTGGGTGTAAAATTCTACAAATTTTTTCTTTGGATTGGATGGCTGGAAAGGGACTTGTGGTACTTTGTTATAAAAATCTGCCATGGAAACTTTTTTGATACCTTGATATTTTTCAAAATGGTGGCAATTTATCATTCTTGAAAAAATTCATGGAAATTTTGAAAAATTTTCATCATTGCAAATCCCTAAACCAATAGAGGAAAAGTCACATAACCTTCATGAAAACCATAGCTTATGAAGGTCTACAATATGGTAGCAAGCAGAAATCTGCAGCTTTTCTGGTTTAGGAATTAGAATTTGGATGACGTCATACTTATGGTCCAAAAATTGATAATGCCATTGCGCATTTAGAAAACGATGCCCTTAACCCTATTGTACCCGGGGGGGGGGCAAAAAATGCCCCCCCAACCAAACTTTTGATTATAAAACAGAGAGGAAATAGAAAAATGAGCTGAAACTTCCATGACTTTTCCTAGTTTTTAATTGGCAATTAAATTTTAGACTTTTCATTGTCATAAATTAAGTCACGTGACCAGTAGATACCCATATTTGGAAAGTAGTCACAAAGAAAATCACAAAAACAGTCATAATTCCTTTGTCTTAACCTTGATGAAGTTTTGATTGGTACCAAACGATTCCCCTTGCAAAGTACTTTCATTTGATATATACATTATTCATATTTGCTGACATCAGCAAATTATAGATTCCATGACGTCATGCAAATTGATGACGTCATATCTCTAATAAAGAAAGACAAAATTTTCAAATTTTGATATAATTCGATGGATAAACATATTCTCTTCATTTCTAAGTAGTTTATTGAGGTTTTCATACATTTTATCTGAATTAATTAGCACTTTTTGTGTTTTCAGTACTGAAGCTTATATCTGACATGGTCCCATTGTTTGGTCGCTTGGCAACGAACCACGTGACTAATTAGTGTTAAAATCTATAATTAGACTCCTAATAGATGTACTTACTATTGTGCGAAGTTACAATGGCATACTAATTATGGTTTTGGAGATAATTAGGGGGGCATTTTTTGCCCCCCCCCGGGCAGTGGTCTGACCCTAGGAGCCCGGGTAGAATAGGGTTAAGTTAACTGAATGGTTTCCGAACAATCTCACGAAGCTAAATGAGGATAAATGCTATTTAATGATTTTGGGTGCAAAAGACAATGAAGTATCTATCCAAATAGGAGGTACCTATATGAAAGAATCTACAGAGGAGAATCTTCTTGACATAAAATTTGATCGACCTGATTTTTATCTTTCAAACAACATGTCAAAACTCTGCGTAGGAAAGCCAACCAAAAGCTTTATGCCATAGCCCGAATATCCTGTTACATGGACACAGAAACTGCAGCAACTAATGCGTGCATTCATACTATCCCACTTTAGCGACTGTCCACTTGTTTGGATGTTCTCGAGCACCCTTCCAAATAAAGTGCTGGAAAGGCGATAAATGCAACTGCAGACTCTGCAAAATAAATGTACCGCAGGTTGGGTTCCTAAGAGGATAAACTTTTCTATGATTTTATCCTCATGTAATTAGTATCGTCTATCGATATCTCTTTTGTAATTTCCTGTATGTTTATCGTGTGAAGTAGGCTTAAATTAGCTGTAATCTAGAGCTTGTTTGTCAAATTATTTTACATCGATTATGTACATACACTAGCTTACTATATACAAATGTACAAAGTAAACTAATCTAAATCGATGGATATATATAATTACATAAATAAATATTTTTACAGTACTTTGATAATCTAACTAAATAAAGAAAACTAAAGAAAACTAGTTCATTGATGAATATTGACAAGCATTACATTTACAGTCTGGGCCATCCCACTTCCTTATCAGCTGTGATGAATTCTCGCCTACTGTAAAAAATAAAGTGACAATGATGATGATGATGATGATGATGATGATGATGATGATGATGATGATGATGATGATGATGATGATGATGATGATGATGATGATGATGATGATGATGATGATGATGATGATGATGATGATGATGATGATGATGATGATGATGATGATGATGATGATGATGATGATGATGATGATGATGATGATGATGATGATGATGATGATGATGATGATGATGATGATGATGATGATGATGATGATGATGATGATGATGATGATGATGATGATGATGATGATGATGATGATGATGATGATGATGATGATGATGATGATGATGATGATGATGATGATGATGATGATGACGATGATGATGATGATGATGATGATGATGATGATGATGATGATGATGATGATGATGATGATGATGATGATGTTGATGATGATGATGATGATGATGATGATGATGATGATGATGATGATGATGATGATGATGATGATGATGATGATGATGATGATGATGATGATGATGATGATGATGATGATGATGATGATGATGATGACGATGATAGCCTCAAATTTGATAAATGTTACCATTTTGAAACTAATCAAGATATTGATAAATTTCCATGGCAGATTTACAGCAAAAAACCCTGTGTACTTTCGATACCATTTAATAAAAAGTAAACTGTAATATAATTTTACACCGACCTTTTTAAAGATTTGAGCCGTGTGTCTATTATTATGGATGAATATTGTGAAAAGGTACGTTTCACATTTAATGACAATTTGCAATAGTAAATCACAAATAGGTTTCTTTGAATAGAACGAAGAAAACATACCGACACAGCATTCCTTTTTTGGCTATCCATTGTCCATTGCTCATTGTTCATGGTGCGTGTCCAATTTCTATTTAAGTGGGATGGGATCTTCCAGATTTGTTTGCTCTTGGAAAATGCCAACTTGTTACCTTGTACTAAACCCTTTAAGGTGAAAGTTAGATAAAGAGAACAAGATATTGAACAATTTCGAAAATTTCATCTAGTTTAATCTGTTTCATCAAGGTAGATAAAGAGAGCAAGGTATCATGAAAACTCGGATCTCACATGAGACCCATCCATATCTACCTTTACAGATGGTACATTTGTCAATACATGGTGAACTTTTTTAGTTGGAAAAACTTGCAGACAAAAGTTATAAAAGAGTTATCAATGAACCCCCTGCATGGTTATCATATGTAAACTATAATCTGGCTTTCAATCCAAAACACTAACAGCGCGGAGATAGCCAATTATAGATAGGAAAGATTTACAATTTTAAATTCAAATATTGGTTAGGGATAATAATCGATTTGTAGAATTTCTTCTATGTGAAAAAGACATTTTTATTTAGGTAGCCTTCAACAAAACCCACTAATCTACAGAATGCTATTTTAACGATTGACTTAAAAACGCTCATGCACAAAAAACCTTAAATATGTACTTCCTCGATAGATAATGTAGAATCGTAGGATTTCGCGAAAATCTACAACATGCGTTAACGCCAAAAATTCCAGATGTTAATGCTTAGTTGCTCCAAAACATCTTTAATCCACTTATCATAATTGGCCATCACAGGGAAAAAATTGATGTCAGGTCAAATTTTTTTTCTGTGATGCAAGTTTTTCAAAGGAGCAGACAAATGACGCAGCAAGCTTGCTTACACGAAGTACTACATCGTTGGAGGGAATTATTTTGGCAAGCCTGTGTGCAGCCTTTACTGTCACTGCGGAGCGGAGGTAGGGATGAGGAAAGCGCAAGCTACATTTCGGTGCACAAGATAATAGATTTCTCGTGCATGAATTATGATGCAGTTTTCGATGCAGACAGTACACAGCTCACAACGAAGGAAGGAATCTAGTGCGCCAAAGTGCAGCCTGCGCATTCCTCCTCCTCCCCTCCGCTCCGCAGTGACAGTAGAGGCTGCACGCAGCAAGCCAAAAAGATTCCCTCCAACTATGTAGTACTTCGTGTAGGCGAGCTTCCTGCGTCATTTGTCGGCTCCTTTGAAAAACTTACATGACAGAAAAAAAATTTGATCTGAGATCAAATTGTTTTTCTGCGATGGCCAATTATGATAAGCGGATTAAAGACACTATGGAGCAACTACGAGCAACTTTTAAGGCGCTTTACACTATCATATTGTATGGCCACAGAAAAAATGTGGAGTAACTTTTACCTGAAGATGATAGTGTATTGCAGCCTTGAGAAATTTTACTGTTCTGAATTTTTGCACTATTTAACATCACAGCAACGTTTCACAATTTTAAAATGGTATATTTTGCACACAAAACCACCGTGGGAAGGCATTTGAAATGGTGAGCATTATCCCCATTGCCGGAATAGAAATTCCTAATGAGGATGGCCTTAGAAACTTGTGACTTTTTAAAATATAAACCAGTGAATTATAGACCATAGTAAGCTGTAATAAATTCCAATATGCCATTTGTAGAGTAATAACAGTGTTTTGTTCTGCAAAATTTTCTTAAAACTTCAAAAATTTCTTGACTAAAGTTCAAAATTCGTCACCGAAAGTATTTTATCCGAAACTTATTCATTCGAAATGTTTGGCGTTTAATGAATATTTCTTTTCTCCTCCACAGACCTGCTTTGTGACAATGGCAGCGAGAAAACTACAAGCCTCCAAAAAATGAACTACTAACTTGGTGGAGAGAATTTCAATTTCCCTGTGCATACAAATCTTCACTTAACAAGGTAAGAAACAAGGGATTTTTCAATTGTGTTTGTTTGTCTCTGTCTTGCATCCAAAACTCCAAAACTACCGGGTGTCCCAAAAATATGTATATGGATTTGATTGACTCCAGCGACGTGAATTTGCTTCAATCAATGTCTAATTACTCTACAAATGTTCCACGATAGTTAACTTGAACATAGGTACCTCATTTGTTGGTATTGGTGCTGCGAGAGCAGACATAATAATCTTGAAAGCTCAAATTCGCCTCTTTCTGCAAACCAGAGCTTTAGCCTTTTGGCCTAAGCAAATTGTTAAGGCACATCGTATGAATCAACGATTGATAAAATTTGAACAATATTAGATAGTGTGTTATTCTGTTTTCCAGAAGTCACCCCCCCCCCCAAGTCACCCATTGGGTAGTTTCTTAATTTTTCATTAATTTCAGTTCTTAAGGTAGCAGATAACCATTAAAATTTCGAAAAAGATTTAAAAAGTCGATTTTTATATTTTAGTGTCAAGATGCTCTTGTCATCTGTGCTGAATTGGCTCTCAAATTATCTCTCAATTATCTCCACGTTTTACCCCGAAAATGAAGTATTAAAAGTAGAGGGATAGGAAAAAATCTCCATAGCAACGCCTTAGCAACCAATGTTTTTAATTTTTGCTGGTTTTTACTGTCCATATTTGTCGAAAAATATCCCCCAAGACATCAAGAAAAGACCCTGTATCAATGACGCAATATAGCCTCATAATGATGACATCTTCAAAGAGAGGTTATTGTACTTGTGCAACTTATTCGTTATCCTATTTCTCTTGCTTCGATATCACCGCATGCCATTCAGACCCAGAATCAGAATCAGATTTAAAATCAGATTCAGAATCAGAATCAGATTCAGTCCCAGAATCAGATTGGGATCTTAAATTTGCTGTTTTGGCCATAAAATGGGTAGAATTGACATGTTTGCACTCCAAATGGACAAAATAGCATTTACTGAGCAATTCTGCGCGATTTCTCACCAAAAGGTGTTCACAATTCTTCATACGAGCCTTGGAAAATAACTTTACAACAACAACAACTAAAATTTGTCTCCAATCTGATTCTGGGGGTCCAAAGGTCAGAATCAGATTCGAGGAAACAGCAGGGCTACCAGTGGAAATCAAGTTCCAGCTTTATTTCAATGGATTCATTCGAGGTTGAATGCCCCTATGACCAGAATCAGATTCGAGGGAATCAGCAGGGATACCAACGGTGATCAAGTTTCAGTTTATTTCAATTTAAATTTCTGCTTAAGATTTCATCAGTTATAAATTATGCAGAATCCATCTCTCATATATAAGCTATTTTGAAATAATATGTTCCTGATAATCAGAGCCAGTCTGCAGCGAATAAGTCAAAGCAAAGCTCAGCGCGATCCAACGTTGGTATCCCTTCTTTTCTGCAACGTGCCATTCAGACCCAGATTCGATACTACCACGTTTTCTCAGCAACAGTGACAGCTATTTCCAATGTTTTTTCACGATATGAATTATGATAGACCAACTATCCCTCTACAAATGCTGTTTGTTAGCCGTTCTTGCAGTTCCTGAATCTTCTATGCTGAGGGCAAATCTGACGGCAGGTAGCAAATTTTAGCAACTTTTAGCTTAGGCCATAAAACCAATTAATTTAGAGAAATCAACGGAATGGACAAAAGGATCCAGGGTTGATACTACAACTCCTTGCCAAGTTGCCAACCAGGTAAAAACATTCCCACTCTTTTCCAACTCTTTTACGGTTCAGCATCGGCTAACCTGGAAACTGTTGTTTGTTGATTTGCATGTCAATTCTCAATGTCTATTTTGTCTCGGCCTTTTTGTTTCGCATGAAGTAAACTGTTGTTTGTTTCACTGTATTGTAGCACCTATGATTACTTGAGTAATGTGTAAATGAAGGCGTGGTTTCATGGACATGGCTATGAAATGCTTAAGATGACCCAGCGATAAATAGGACATTTTTGTGAGTAACTATTTAAGAAACTGGTCAACACTCGTCGAAAACCGTGAATTTTTAAGAAACTTTTAGTCCTGCGCCAGTTTCAGAGTTCCTTATAAAATGTTATTGTCTGCCAAGAATGCGATAATGTAATAGAGGTAGAATTATGTTTTGGTCTTTATCATAGACGTAGGAACCGGAGGGTATTGGGAGCAAGTTGCCCCCCGGGCCCGGGGGGGGCACTCCCATACTTGACCTGACGGGATGTGCCGCTCAACAGGGTGTCCTTTTGCGGTAAAAATTATGCGACAGGGTGTCATTTTCTAGCAAAAATTATGCGACAGGGTATTATAATAGGTAAAAAAGTTATGCGACAGGGTATCACAAGCAAAAATTGTGTTCTACACTGTATTTGAGACGCAAAAATTGTTATGCGACAGGGTATCACAAGCAAAAATTGCGTTCTACACTGTATTTGAGAGGCAAAATTTTTATGCGACAGGGTATACTTTTGGCCTATTTTTTATGCGACAGGGTGCAGGGTGTGGAGAGGTTTTCCGCACACCCCCGTCACTTCCCTAGTCAAGTACCCCCCCCCCCCCCGGGCAAGTTGCCCTCCGTAAAGATTTCGCAATCGGCAGGATTTAACGTAAGCATTTGATTAATACAACAAACAAGATTGAAATGAAATCACATTGTTTCGTGACTTTTTTTCTGCTTCGTGACGTTTTCATTGTAATGAAAATTATGGCTTAGTTTCAATTTCAGTTTAAGTTAATTCATTTTAAAATTCGCAACATACAAATAACTGCAAAACCAACAAATAACTAGCTAGGATAGGAAAATGATACAGGAAATAACATTATATATACAATGGGAGGATAACAAACAACTGTTCGTATTTGCATGATAGGAATTTCTATAAAGGAGGGGCTCTCTCAGAAAGTAGATAAAATAATCGAGGAGAGAGCATGCACCCCCTATTTTTGGTTACTTTTAACTAATTTCTAAATATCGGTCTAAGCTAGAATTCGCTTCTGCCTTCCATTTTCCCAAAACGTAAAGATTTAATAACTCACGGCAACGAAAAAGACAGTTACACTCTTTTTGTATAAGGATACTATAGATTTTGTCCAGCGAAGATATTCTTAGGAAATTATCGCTTTGTGCCTGAACATATTCTTAAAGTATCTTTATATTTTTTTTAATCTTCCGGAGGGGGGGGGGGGGGGTACATGACTTGTGGATGGACGGGGGTCTGCCGCCCGGTTTTCAGGAAGGTAACCTCTTCTAACTACCGAAACTTGCCTTGGTGACTTTTATGATGAATTTTGGCGGAAAACTGCCAATTTTTAACGATTTTTGCAAATTTGTTTATGGAAATCTGCCGAAAAAGGACCCTTATTTAGAGAATTTTGGGCCCAAAAACCCACCCATATGGGCGGCACATACCCGTACCCTGAACGTGTTATGTGCCCCCCCCCCCCCCCCGAGAAATAGCTGCCCTTGCTCGCTCGAATAGAAACCATGCTTTTTAGAAATATGTCAGTCGTGCGATTCTCTGTTATGAGCATTGCAAAACAAGCACCTGAGTAATGAGACAAATATGCGAGCTGATGCTGAGAAATATTCTACAATATTCTTAAGAATTGGATGATTCTGAGCCTAAACATTCTTTAAACATTATTCTCATCAGAACAGAGTGTACGTAGTTGATGTTTCATATATCGCAATAAAACAAACCTAAATGTGTTCGCTGTTGGATACCCCTGTTGTCAGAATCAGATTCGAAGAACCAGAGGAAAAGATTTCAGTTTTAGAGTTGTATAACTTATTCGAAGTTGAATGCCCCTGTGGCCAGAATCAGATTCGAGGGAATCTGCAGGGATACCAACGGTGATCAATTTTCAGTTTTATTTCAATATAAATTTCTGCTTAAGACTTTATCAGTTATAAATTATGCAGAATCCATCTCTCATATGTAAGCTATTTTCAAATAATATGTTCCTGATAATCAGAGCCAGTCTGCAGCAAATAAGTCAAAGCAAAGCTCAGCACGATCCAACGTTGGTATCCCTTCTATTCCGCAACGTGCCATTCAGACCCAGATTCGATACTACACGTTTTCTCATCAACAGTGACAACTATTTCCAATGTTTTTTCACGATATGATAGACCAACTATCCCTCTACAAATGCTGTTTGTTAGCCGTTCTTGCAGTACCTGGATCTTCTCGGGATCTTCTTTGCTGAGGGCAAATCTGACGGCAGGTAGCAAATTTTAGCCGATTTTAGCTTAGGCCATAAAACCAATTAATTTAGAGAAATCAACGGAATGGACAAGAGGATCCGGGGTTGTGCAACTCAATTGCTAATGTGGAGAAAATTTAAATGTCGGTTAGAGTCCTTTAACCGTAGTTAATATTCTCCCATGCACAATGCCTTTCCCTCTGCGGGGTTGCGTCAAACCTGTTTTGTCCCGTTATTCAGCACGTGTGTTATCAAACCGCAACGGCGGAAGTGTTTTGCTTCAATTTCCACCAAGATTGATTAGGCCATATGAAGTTATTCGCAGCAAGCTCATATATCTTTGTATTTATCTTCTATTATCGGTGACGAGAGGTTTGAATAAAAGAGTGTTTGGTTGATGTTTGGAGCGATTTATTCTTTGGTTGTCAGCTTGAATTGGCCATTGCCGCTTATTATCCGACGTGCAGTTGCTGAGTTCAGATTCGATCTACTGGCCTAAGACTTCTATCGGTGAGCTCGTTCCAAGCTTTAGCTTGGACGTAATTATAACTGTATAGTTTGTTTCTTCGTATTAAATTCGCGTCGAATTCTGACTGTGTATTCGAGATTTGTTTCGTAAAAAATGGATCGGCAGGCTGACGACACTGATGCTTCACAGAACCCATCAAGCTCAGACGCTATGAGCAGGCAAGAGGCCATGAAACGGTTCGAAGACATCGATAAATCTATGAATCAGATTTTATCCATTCTGTCCAAGCCTCCACAGCAGCCTGCGGTGACTAGTGTCCCAGGTTCCTCAACTGCCACTTTGGTTTCTTCTGCACCAGGTACTTCTAATTTGGCTTCCACATCTAGTACAGCAGGTAATCAAGAGGATCAAGCCCATGTTGTTTCTGCCCCTGCATTCCTAAAACTGTCATCAGAGGTAACAACGCCGTCCTTGCCTGCTCAAAGTGTTTTGCCTGCTCAGAGCGTGCTTTCAGCTGTATCAAAAGCTGAGCAAAAATCAGGTGTGGCAGTAGGGGGTTCTGCACAGCCCCCGGTGCCTGCTGTAAGTGTTTCAACCGTGATGCCGCCAGTTCCTGGCTACTTAGTTGAAAAAATTGCAAACAACAAATTTGTTGATTTTGTATTGCTCCGACCATGCAATATCAAAAAATTGCCCAGTATGGAGCCCAATCCTGGTCAGCTTGGCAAGCTGTTTAAGGTGGATCTTTTCCCTATTGAGACATTCTCAGAGTGGGCAGAGGCATGGGCGGTATTTGCTGGTGTCGTTGCAAAGATAGCATCAGAGAGAATGCCCACGTTGGTGGGATATTTTCTCCTCATTGCAGCGGCATCTCGTGATTTTGGGGGCTCAGGGTGGCAAGAGTATGATGGTGCCTTTCGGAAGCATGCCGCAGAAAACCCGAATGTTGACTGGGGGGAGATCTTACCAAATTTATGGTTCACAACGATTTTGTCCCAAGGTGCCAAGGCTATTCATAAGCCTTCTACAACCCAGGCAAGCAAATTCTCCTCTCCATGCTTTCGGTGGAACGATGGCACCTGCTCCGCCCTTCGCTGTAAGTTTGCACACCACTGCTCTACCTGCCAGGGGCCCCACAAGAAGATGAATTGCCAAAAGGAAGATCAAGCACCCCAAAAAGCCCAGAAGGACAGGTCACCCTCCCCTCCTCCAACCAAGAGGCCATACAGGAAATGATTACATGACTCGGGTGCAGCTGTTTTTGTATCGTTGATTTTGTTGTTATTATAATTGATGTGTAATCCAGTTTTGTTCCAGTTCTGCAGAATGGTAGATTTCCTGCCTCATTCCTTCTGCTACTACTGGTTTGGGCTAAAATGGGTGAAACTTACAGTAACTCTCAGGCCTGGTTCAGCTAGCTTCAACGTTTTATTTTGTTTAGGAGTAGGCACACTGCTGGATCGACTGGCCTCCGTTGACTGTGGGCCTTGTTTGCATTGAGCTAATGTGCTGTTGCCCCATGCTGCTGGACAAAGTGGCCTCCCCCCCCCCCCTTGACTGTGGGCCTCGTTTGCACGCTTCTATTGACCCCTCTTACCGTGGGTCTTGGTGGAGTATGCACGCTGCTTGATGAACTGGCCTCCGTTGACTGTGGGCCGTGCTTGCGTTGACCCTAATTAATGTGGTTCATGTTTAGCAGGCGCTCTGCTTGATGAACTGGCCTCCGTTAACTGTGGGCCTTGCTTGCGTTGACCCTATTTAATGTGGGTCTTGTTTAACATGCGCGCTGCGTGATGAGCTGGCCTCCGTTGACTGTGGGCCTTGCTTGCGTTGACCCTATTTAATGTGGGTCTTGTTTAACATGCGCGCTGCGTGATGAGCTGGCCTCCGTTGACTGTGGGCCTTGCTTTCGTTGACCCTATTTAATGTGGGTCTTGTTTAACATGCGCGCTGCATGATGAGCTGGCCTCCGTTGACTGTGGGCCTTGCTTGCGTTGACCCTATTTAATGTGGGTCTTGTTTAACATGCGCGCTGCGTGATGAGCTGGCCTCCGTTGACTGTGGGCCTTGCTTGCGTTGACCCTATTTAATGTGGGTCTTTGTTAGCACGCGCGCTGCGTGATGAGCTGGCCTCCGTTGACTGTGGGCCTTGCTTGTGTTGACCCTATTTAATGTGGGTCTTGTTTAACATGCGCGCTGCGTGATGAGCTGGCCTCCGTTGACTGTGGGCCTTGCTTGCGTTGACCCTATTTAATGTGGGTCTTGTTTAACATGCGCGCTGCGTGATGAGCTGGCCTCCGTTGACTGTGGGCCTTGCTTGCGTTGACCCTATTCAATGTGGGTCTTTGTTAGCACGCGCGCTGCGTGAGGAGCTGGCCTCCGTTGACTGTGGGCCTTGCTTGTGTTGACCTTATTTAATGTGGGTCTTGTTTAGCATGCGTGCTGCGTGATGAGCTGGCCTCCGTTGACTGTGGGCCTTGCTTGCGTTGACCCTATTTAATGTGGGTCTTGTTTAACATGCGCGCTGCGTGATGAGCTGGCCTCCGTTGACTGTGGGCCTTGCTTGCGTTGACCCTATTTAATGTGGGTCTTTGTTAGCACGCGCGCTGCGTGATGAGCTGGCCTCCGTTGACTGTGGGCCTTGCTTGTGTTGACCCTATTTAATGTGGGTCTTGTTTAGCATGCGTGATGAGCTGGCCTCCGTTGACTGTGGGCCTTGCTTGCGTTGACCCTATTTAATGTGGGTCTTGTTTAGCATGCGCGCTGCGTGATGAGATGGCCTCCGTTGACTGTGGGCCTTGCTTGCGTTGACCCTATTTAATGTGGGTCTGGTTAGCATGCGCGCTGCGTGATGAGCTGGCCTCCGTTGACTGTGGGCCTTGCTTGTGTTGACCCTATTTAATGCGGGTCTTGTTTAGCATGCGCGCTGCGTGATGAGCTGGCCTCCGTTGACTGTGGGCTTTGCTTGCGTTGACCCTATTTAATGTGGGTCTTGTTTAGCGTGCGCGCTGCGTGATGAGCTGGCCTCCGTTGACTGTGGGCCTTGCTTGTGTTGACCCTTTTAAATGCGGGTCTTTTCTAGCATGCGCGCTGCGTGATGTGCTGGCCTCCGTTGACTGTGGGCTTTGCTTGCGTTGACCCTATTTACTTTGGGTCTTGTTTAGCATGTACGCTGCGTGATGAGCTGACCTCCGTTGACTGTGGGCCTTGCTTGCGTTGACCCTATTTACTGTGGGTCTTTTTTTAGCGTGTGCGCTGCTTGATTAGCTGGCCGCCGTTGACTGTGGGCCTGGCTTGCGTTGACCCTATATATAAGGTGGGTCTCGTTAAGCATGCGCACTGCACTGCTTGTTATGCTGGCCTCCACTGACTGTGGGCCTCGTTTGCGTTGACTCATTTGCTGTGGGTCTTGTTTGGTTTGCTTATAGCGACCCCCATTTATTGTGGGTCTTGTTGAGCATAGGCTCTGCTTGATGCACTGGCCTCCATTGGTTGTGGGCCTTGCTTATGTTGACCCTATTTACTGTGGGTCTTGTCTACTTGAGACCTCTTACCTTCTCTTAGCTATCTACTTTTCCTTGCCTAGTCTTCTTCTCCCCTCTTTTACTCTTCCAGGCTGGGTAGGTAAGGGTTCAGATAAGTTATAGTTTTCCGGTTTGTGATTGGGTGGGAACACTGTGTGTTCTTTGGCCGGTAATTCTTACCATCCAATCACCGACCGTAAAGATGTGAATTTTTCAGGCAGTTATGGGCTGATGCACTACCGCCCAATTCCTGAGCCGGTTCCACCCTGCAAATGGCCTTATTGTTATTTTGCGTTAAGCTTGGGGGGAAATATTAAATGTCGGTTAGAGTCCTTTAACCGTAGTTAATATTCTCCCATGCACAATGCCTTTCCCTCTGCGGGGTTGCGTCAAACCTGTTTTGTCCCGTTATTCAGCACGTGTGTTATCAAACCGCAACGGCGGAAGTGTTTTGCTTCAATTTCCACCAAGATTGATTAGGCCATATGAAGTTATTCGCAGCAAGCTCATATATCTTTGTATTTATCTTCCCCGCCCTCCCAGCCCACTTGTTTTCTATTTGCTTTCTTCTTTCCTTTCCACAGATTTTCAGTCTGTGGGACAGGTGCATTGGTTGCCTGCCGGTAATTCTTACCATCCAATCACCGACCGTAAAGATGTGAATTTTTCAGGCAGTTATGGGCTGATGCACTACCGCCCAATTCCTGAGCCGGTTCCACCCTGCAAATGGCCTTATTGTTATTTTGCGTTAAGCTTGGGGGGAAATATTAAAGAAGAATTTCCTCCCTTCGCATCCAAGAAAGAACGTAAAATGAATATTGAATCAAATGTTACCGACATATACTATACTGTTGACATCTACTAGTCTACTACACGAACAGTAATAGCTCTAATTATACGTAGTAGCTACGTACACGTACTTGTTTATAAGAAACTACTTATTAGAAACTCAACTCTCAGATCACCAAAAAATTAAGGAACTCTTGTACCGGGAAAGTTTAACCTAAGAAACTATTTATTTTGATAAAGGAAACCATATTTGATTTTATTTTCACATGTTTCCTGCATCATATACTTGGAAGGCACTTGAGTTGTATCTAAACTCCATACGAGAAGACTTGTGAACTGCGACAACATTGTGGCCAACATTGTATTAAAAGGAATGAAAATTACTATTGAATATATCTTATTAACTCCACCGTGGCAGTTTCTTTGTTTGATCCGCAAAATTCATTGCTAATTTGATAACGAAATTCAACCGTTATCACGTAATAAAATATATCAGCTTTGACAACTCTCAAATTAAAGCATTTTTCTTTTTGAGAGAAATAACTGACATTGTAGGCTTTGTGTGGTCTTGTCTTTGGGAGAATTCTCAAAGCAAAATCATGTTGTTGTTTATTTTGCGTACATCAGTTATGGAGTCAAGAGACAGACGAGACGTGCTCGTTCCTCTTTTCAAGCCGGTACTTGACCAGGTTTTGGTCGGGGACGTGGCATCGAAGCTTCAAAAACATAACCCGTTCCTTATACCAATTTTGCAAAAAAGTATACCCGACCTTATACAAATTTTCCGAAAAAGTATACCAAAATCGTTCCCTATACCAAAATCGTGAAAATCGATACCATTCCTTATACCAAAATCGCGAAAATCGATATCCTTCCCGATGGCACGTCCCCGTATCAAAAATATGTTAAGTACCCCCCCCCGGGGTCACGACACTTCATGGGCACTTTTTATTAAGCTAAAGGGGCGATTCCTGAAAATAGAAAGGACACCTCTTTTGTCATTGCGAATCTTAGGGGGCACATGCCCTCAGTGCCCCCGATCTCTAGTCTCTAACCAGAATTTATTTGGCAATCAAACCTAGAAGCCCACGCAATGAGTAATTATTTATCAAAAATACGCCGTAAATTCAATAATTCATGCGAGACTTTATCTTTTAACGTTAAAAAAATCCATGTCCTATACATCATTTCTCCTTCGAAATCTTCTAAAAGTAGACCTGTAAATTACAAAAGTTGACAATAGAATACAATTTCCGACAAATACTCTCAAAAGGGGTGCTTCGCCCCCACCCCCCCCCACTTGCTTTGGTCCTGGTAACATATCCTCATCACAAGCATCGCGCATTCACGCCTCAAGCAAGATTACTTTTTTTAAGCAATATACAACAGAATGACGTGTCAAAATTATGAGATTCCTTCCTTGAGTCCTGTAACAAGTAACAGTTTATTTCATGCGAAACAAAAAGGCCGAGACAAAATAGACATTGAGAATTGACATGTAACTCTCAGACACTTTGAGAATTTAACAAACAACAGTTTCCAGGTTAGCCGATGCTGAACCGTAAAAGAGTTGGAAAAGAGTGGGAATGTTTTTAACTGGTTGGCAACTTGGCAAGAAGTTGTAGTATCAACCCTGGATCCTTTTGTCCATTCCGTTGATTTCTCTAAATTATTTGGTTTTATGGCCTAAGCAAAATTTGCTAAAATTTGCTACCTGCCGTCAGATTTGCCCTCAGCATAGAAGATTCAGGAACTGCAAGAACGGCTAACAAACAGCATTTGTAGAGGGATAGTTGGTCTATCATATCGTGAAAAAACATCGGAAATAGCTGTCACTGTTGCTGAGAAAACGTAGGTAGTATCGAATCTGGGTCTGAATAGCACGTTGCAGAAAAGAAGGGATACCAACGTTGGATCGTGCTGAGCTTTGCTTTGACTTATTCGCTGCAGACTGGCTCTGATTATCAGGAACATATTATTTGAAAATAGCTTATATATGAGAGATGGATTCTGCATAATTTATAACTGATAAAATCTTAAGCAGAAATTTAAATTGAAATAAAACTGAAACTTGATCACCGTTGGTATCCCTGCTGATTCCCTCGAATCTGATTCTGGTCATAGGGGCATTCAACCTCGAATGAATCCATTGAAATAAAGCTGGAACTTGATTTCCACTGGTAGCCCTGCTGTTTCCTCGAATCTGATTCTGACCTTTGGACCCCCAGAATCAGATTGGAGACAAATTTTAGTTGTTGTTGTTGTAAAGTTATTTTCCAAGGCTCGTATGAAGAATTGTGAACACCTTTTGGCGAGAAATCGCGCAGAATTGCTCAGTAAATGCTATTTTGTCCATTTGGAGTGCAAACATGTCAATTCTACCCATTTTATGGCCAAAAACAGCAAATTTAAGATCCCGGTCTGATTCTGGGACTGAATCTGATTCTGAATCTGATTTTAAATCTGATTCTGATTCTGGGTCTGAATGGCATGCGGTTTCGATATCGAATGAAATTTGCGATCTTGGTCTCTTTCCCAATCATTTATTTCGTTTGCTGAGTGCAAGAAGAAAGTGCAGAGGAGATCTAGACCTAGAAGAAGACTGTTTTACAGTAACTAGCACCTGAAATAAGCTTTGAATTGGCTGGAGTAAACAGACACACCATTATTGGCTTGGCTTAGCTTAGGCCCACACACAGTAGCAGTACAGACAGGAAGGCAATTATTCTGAGGTCTCCAGAAGAACCATCAACTTCAACCAGGAAGCCCAGGCTTTCTTCCCCCAGAAGTGACGAAAGAAGTGATGGTTTTGTCATGATAGCAGAGCAGACATTTTGATTACTCTTTGGTGCCTGCTTAGATTGCAAGCAAGGCCTCTTCTTTCTTTTTGATGGGCTTTGAAAGTGAAGAGGACTTTTTGAGAGAAAGATGGAGGACAAAACTGTTTTTAATGCAGCTCCTGGTTAAAAGTCATGTGAAATCAATGTGACGATGGCAAGCATCAGGGAATTTGGCCAGGGCCTGGTATCTATGTTGTATGCAGATGTTTTGCCACATATTGTCAATGAGCCTCCGCCAATGTCAAAATCAATAATACGGCTGTGAAACTACTGCAGCCCTGTCACAGTGATGTAACTTTTTCAAGCATGAAGAAGCTTGCTGATCATATTATATCTTTACTAAATCAAAGCAATAACGATACCAATATTTTAAAGACTTAAAATCAATGACAATTTATTGGCGAGACGCTTGCACAGATAAACCAAAAATTCAGACAATGCAGCATGTATGGCCGATATGCCGAAAGACCAACCTTTTTTCAGCAAGGAACTTTGTTGGGATAGCCACTGCATCTCTGTTACACTACAGTTATGGGAGCAAAGGTGTACTGTAAATCTTGCCCTTGCAAATGTCATGAAGTTGCTTCCTGTAAGTTTACCAATCAGACGCTGCGCAATTAAAAGATATGCTGAAAATGCCAAAAATATGCCAAAAAAGAAGAAAAAGATTGAAGGCCATTAGAAAAGGATTCAGGACACTTAGATGGAGACAGGGGACAATGTTTGTGGGGTCTAAAGCCCACTAGACTGGGGGGACCTCATACCTGACACTAGTTGTATGTTTAAAGCCATTTTTCTCAAATCGCCAAAAAACGCATCCTTCAGTAGCTTCTAACAAGGATTGCAACAGAACCACTAAAGGTATAAGCTTGCAATTTGGTATTCTTTTAGAGTAAGATATTGTGACTGCGCTGAAGCTCAAACCTCATACCTAGTAAATCCTTTGCAGTAATACCAAGAGTTTTAAGTTTGTTCAAATTGCAAAAAATTAGCCACCTTTATAAATTCCCAATTTTTTTCAGAGACGCAATACATGCAAATAATTTTTTTGGTCTAGCCCCTTAAGCATCTTATTGTGCACAAAATTGCAAAGTTTCATAGCTGGTTAGGTTCTGGTTCAGATTTTATCCTTGTTAAAAGCTGACCCATATTTTTCTACAAACGTGATCATTCAAGCGTAACTAATTAATTGATTTGCAAAATTTTTAGGAGAAAATCTTTTGAAGTGAAATACTTACAAATTAAGTGAAAATGAAATGTCTATTCCTTCAAATAAAAGTTTTTCCCTTAATGGTTATCTGCTACCTTAATGTTGATGTGCTTCAGGAACTTGCTTAGGCCAAAAGGCAAAAGCTCTGGTTTGCAGGTGGACGCAAGTTTGAGCCTTCAAGATTGATATTTCTGCTCTCAAAGAACCAATACCAAAAACGAGGTATCTATGTTCAAGTTAACTATCGAGGAACATTATGGGGGTAATTAGCGATGGATTAAAGCTAAATTCGCATCGATGGAGTCAATCAAATCTGTATACTTTTTGTGGGACACCCGGTAGCATTTTGGTTCTTAGGAACATCGAGAAGCTGCGCTTATCGAAGCCGTGTCCTGTTACTCCCTCTCGATGCGACCACACCCAGTGATTTCTTTACCTTGGAATTACAGAGAGTTGCTTAATTTCCTCTTTCTGACTTGCAGATTTCATAGGGCGGGCATTCGAACCATCCAACCTTAAGATTCATAGGCTAGTGCACTATGAGTCATCCCTGCGCTTAAAGCCCCTTGACATCAAAGCTACATAAACTTTGTTGTCTCCCTAGTTCTCATTTGTGCTCTGTGCAATTTTGTCTCCCCTCATTGCCATCTTACCAACATTCTTTCTCTTCATTATCTGAATCTTTCTTTTTACGTCATATATGTTTCACAAACAGTTCGGGGTGTGCTCTTCCAAACTTTGTGGTAGAACAGGGTCGCCTACATATCAGCATATCACTTTCTTCATCTGGGTTGGACTTGCTCCAAGTCTCGCTCTTGATCAATAAATACGGGAGGGGAAAGGAGGAAAGGGGGCAGGACACGGGGAAAGGAAGAAAGAAAGGGGGGAGAAAGGGGAAGGAGCTCCAAGTCTCGCTCTTGATCAATAAATACAGGAGGGGAAATGAGCAAAGGGGGTAGGACACCTGGAAAGGAAGAAAGAAAGAGAAGAGAAAGGGGAATGTCCTCCCCCCTTTCCTCATTTCCCCTCCCGTATTTATTGATAAAGAGCGAGACTTGGAGCAAGTCCACATCTGGGTACAGTCATGCTCCGGATGCAAGCAGCCTATCGGTTTCAAGGTTCGAAACGGAAATACGTAGTTTAAGGAAATAGTCCTGGGAAAAAATGTTTTCTTTTCTTGTGTGGTCTGTGAATCACTGCTGTTTCGCTTTCGTTTAAAATTGGACAAAGTTTATAAATGTGAATTTCAAAAGGTTTACTGTATCCAATAATCTATTCTTTATTAGTACAGATTTCATGACAACCCTATTTTTTATGATGATAATAATGATGATGATGTTGATTCGTCACCTGAAGGTAAATTGAAGTCAGCAACCTCCAGAAAAAATGTCAACCCACAGGGAGCCCAAAAATATGTGCCCATTTGTGAGGCTACAGTGGAGGAGCTACGCGGATTTTACTGTTTCGTTCTTGATACAGCTGCAGAGCTATGGAGAGGCTTCAATTCATTGCTGGAGACCTTGCTAGCCAATCAGACAAATATGGCCCAAAAAGTACAAAAGAGGGCAGCCAGAATCGTAACAAATAGCAAATATGATACATCTGCAACACCTCTGATCCACGGTCTTGGATGGGCAACAGTCAAACAGCTTATTTTCAAAGAATCAGCTTCACTCATGTATTAAGTCCTTAAATTCGCTGGCTCCAGATTATTTGTCCTCGTTGTTCACAAGATGCTCCGACAGTAATGAACGAAATCTGCGCTCGACGGATCTAAATCTGAAAATACCGTTACTTAAAACAAAAGCAGGTCAGGAATCTTTCTGCTGCAGAGGAACCACCCTATGGAACAGCCTGGAGAAAGCTAGTAAATCAGCTTCCTCTCTTGGTGTGTTCAAAATTCTGCTATAATAAGTCGGATTACGTAGCTTTCCTTTGTATTTTACTTTATTCACTGTAGTTTGCGTGAATTACTCGCTTTTGTAAATATGTAATATTATTGTGACTAGTTTTCTTTTTGTAGCTTAGATTTTTAACAGGTCAGTTTGAAAACCAGATATTATTCTGAAACTTGTTCAACCTGTATAAATATTTTCAATGATGAAATGATGATGATGATGACCAGAAAGTCGAAAAGTTATATTTGGAAGTGGTACAATTTTATTATTTGATCAGTAAACGATACAATTAACCCTTTTTAAAATTTAAACTGCAGAAAAAATCCAACACTGCATTAGAACCTTTTCATGCAGTATTTACCTGATTTTGGCATTCTTTGAGAACAAAGAGAATGCTGTTTTGATCAAATCATCTTTTGATTTTAACGTACTGTGTACGTTATACTTTTTTGTCAAGGCCACGATACCAGCGTCGATTGTCGGATCCGAAGATGCTTGCGGTGACGTATAACTGATTAAAGGCAAAAACACCGCAATTCTTTCCTTACTCATCTTTGCTCTTTGCAAGCATAAAGTGGCAATTTTTTGTTCCATGTCTGAAAATTATTATTGCAAGTAATAGGGCCTTTTAGATCGCTGTATATCAAGTGTAAATGTGGAGAAAAATTACATTTAAAGTAAACAGGCTGGCAAAGGCCAGTGGTCAAAGGAGAAGGGCCCTGTTTACTCCACATGTTCCTCGAACCTCGACCATGTATGTATTGGACCCCTTAGGCCTGAGGCACCCAAGTTTCTACATTTGCAGATTTCCCAGAACTTTCTCGCCTGCAAGTAATTTAGTTCATCAGGGCCCAGTTGCACTCTTTGGACATTTTGTAAGATAAACGAAAATTTACTGTTGAAAGAATTATTACAGGGCCCTTCATAACCACTTTCGTTGATTTAATTTGGTTGCTTTGCAAATAGTACTATTGAAATCTGGTCTGGTTATCAGGCTAAAATTGTACAATGTCAGGCCGAAAATAGCCACCTGAAAGTATTTTTTTGAAGGATAAAAGGGGCCCAAAACGTACAGCTTTTTAGTATAACGTATAGTTCCTCTGCAGCATAGCAGTGACAGAAATGGAGCATCAATGTTTCCTAGGATAAGGGTATTAGTCCGGTAGCAGAAGGGGGGGTAGTACCACCAAACGAGGTAATTTATGAGACCAAGTGATTTTGGTCAATTTTGGGGCGCTGAATTCGAATATCGATGTTCTTTTTACGGGGGAGGGGCCGTTTTGGAGATATGGGGGTAATTGCCCCCAAAATTGAAGGAAAATGTGTTATTGTTAAGACTCTCGATGTACCCTTTAAAAGTTCATTTTTAGCTGTAGAACATTGTTAATGGCCCCATCTAGCTCATAAAAGGTATTTTCGAGGTTTCGGATCATTTTGGGGTAACCCTGCCCCCAAATGGGGGCAACAAAGCAAGATGATTCAAAATTCACTAAAAGTACCTTACCATACCAATTCAGGGGTGTAGAACCCGAATTTCGATGTTATTTTGATGGGAGAGTAACTGTGTTTGAAATATAGGGGCAAATGCCCCAAACAGGGGTCAAAGGTCAAAATCTTTTGGTAAAGTTTGATGTTTGTCACCCTAATTAAATCACAAATCTTACTATCATATTCGTACTAAAATGCTGGTCCATAGCGCTGTTTAGGTTTAAAGTCATCATATTCCTCTCCGAGGCAATGCTGTCCTAAATGGGAGCAACCAAGGAAGTCGATTGCTATTTCACTAACAACACATGATCTTATCAATTTCCAGTTATTCTTGGGTGTAGAATCTGAGTTTCGATGTTATGCAGCAATATCTCTTCCGGTAGAAATATTTTGCATTTTACCCTCACACCATTGATGAACTTGCCACTTTGGTCGAAAAACGGGAGGAGGAAAACAGGGAGACAAATCTTAAATGCAGCCGGGACTTCACTGCTCAAGAGCGCGAAGAACATCTTATATTTTGGATATGGCTGCTAACATCAACGGTATCATGAGAACGCCAGACACATTTATAAAACAGTATTTCTTGTGACGAAGATAAATTTGGCATATGAACTCCCGATATTCGTATTCCTGCTGACATTAACAAATTTTTAGAAATAATGGAAGGAAAGAAATAATTTCAAGGCCGATGAAACATGTATGGCTTGAAACCAGTCATTAACTCATTGGACGCTCACTTTTATGGCATGAGATATGTCCTGTATAAAGGCCAAGAATGGAACATCGATTGATGTGTGAAAGAAATTGAGCATGATCACGAAAAAACAAATGCCACAGAAGCTTTCCTCCACGACGAAAAAGCATTTGACTCGTGAAATTGTCTGTTGACTCCACAGAATATGGGGCATAGGAACTAAAAAGCTATTGTTTATATCCTTGGCAAGGTGCATAACCCTCCCTTCTCTAACGAGCCCCCTCTCGGGTTTCCAAAATTACACAAGCCTCCCGTGTATTCTTTGCAAGAGCTTTTACGGTATTCTTCGTAAAGGAAAACAGTTTTGGTGGATACATATGAAAGGTACATTTCTTGTTCGCTGTTTAGGGAACAGTCAAGCAAGATATAATATCTGACCAGAGCTGGATGGATTGGCACTTCTTTTAGGTAGAAGTTTGAAAGAAAGCAGCAGTATTCATCAAACAAAGTGATGAAAAATATATTTAGGAGATTGAAAGAATATGAAAATGGCATTGACTTGTCTCTCCTTCCACCATACCAGACAGCAAATTTTGTTACAAAATGTGGTGAAATGCATCAAATCCTGATCGCAAGGTTATCCAGGCCAATCAGGCTGATTACCAGATATAATGATAAAATTGGACAGAGGAAGTGTATTCAGAACAGATACATTGGCATTGGCATAAGAGTCGGGTGGCTGGGGTGTGCTGCATAGCCCCTCTAATCAGGCAAAAGTTATTTCACTTCAGGCGCGATTCAAGCACTATTAAAGCAACGAAGCCATCATATTGGGCACTATCCATGAAATAAGCCCATCTAAACATTAGGCTGCACCTAAGTCCAGGAAAGGATAGCAGAGTTGCTGATTAATGCCAGCAATGGAAGAGATGGTCGAGAATAGTGACAATATCTTAAGTTCTGATTTGTTAGCCCATTGCTAGTTCCTTTGGATTTAGGATTTGCATCCGAATCTTTTGCTCACCGATCGGCAGGCAATTGCATCCGAATTTGACATGTAAGGAAGGATTCCAAACGGAAAAGTCTCAACGAAAGATGCAAATCACAATAATGCAGCCGAAAGTGCAAACGGGCACACCACCATTGTTATCCTTTACAAGAGAGCATCATGAATAGATTCGCGTAATTTCATTGGATGATTTAATGGTAAGCCATCGTCCTAATGTCTTTGAAGTGTGGATTTGGATGCGAATTCGAAGTCCAAGGGAACTGGAAATTGGCCATAAATGTAAAAAATAGAGTAACATGAACTTGCGGTAATTACAGAATTTGTTTATTACTGAACTGGTCTATTAACGATCCATTCAACATGTTGCAACTGAGCCTCTTTATAGGATCATGGCTGAGGGCACCATCCAATGTTTCCCTTGATTGAAAGGAACCATAGGTAGGTATGAAGTTTGAACCGTAAACACAGTAGGACCAAACAAGGCTCTCTGTTGCAATGTTACTGTCGGAAATCCATAGGATGAGGCACTTCGACCATGAAGTGGACACAGATAATCCCTCTCATTGCCCCCAAATTCGGGGTAACATTTCGGGGTTAGAAGAAGGTAACAACCTGAAAAAATAGATTAAGCTATTGCTATTCATGAATTTACTGATCCCAAATTCCATTTCCCATAGCTGAAGGTCAAAATGTTTATGCTTTGAGTGAGGCGTTCAACAACAACAAACTTTACCCCATTTTTAAGGCAGTCGCCGCTATATTTGAAAAGCTCCCTTTTCCTGTTAAAATAACATCTTTCTATGAGAATCATTACAAGATTTGAAATGACAAGCACCAAAGGCCCGGGGGGGGCACTCCCATACTTGACCTGACGGGATGTGCCGCTCAACAGGGTGTCCTTTTGCGGTAAAAATTATGCGACAGGGTGTCCTTTTCTAACGAAATTTATGCGACAGGGTATTATAATAGGTAAAAAAATTATGCAACAGGGTATCACAAGCAAAAATTGCGTTCTACACTGTATTTGAGAGGCAAAATTTTTATGCGACAGGGCATCACAAGCAAAAATTGTGTTCTACACTGTATTTGAGAGGCAAAATTTTTATGCGACAGGGTATCACAAGCAAAAATTGCGTTCTACACTGTATTTGAGAGGCAAAATTTTTATGCGACAGGGTATACTTTTGGCCTATTTTTTATGCGACAGGGTACAGGGTGTGGAGAGGTTTTCCGCACACCCCCGTCACTTCCCTAGTCAAGTACCCCCCCCGGGACCAAAGGTTACCAAAAGAGTTTGACCTTTGACCCCTATTTGGGGGCATTTGCCCCTATATTTCATAAACTGTTCCTCTCCCATCAAAATAACATCGAAATTCGGGTTCTACACCCCTGAATTGGTATGGTAAGGCACTTTTAGTGAATTTTGAATCATCTTGCTTTGTTGCCCCCATTTGGGGGCAGGGTTACCCCAGAATGATCCGAAACCTCGAAAATACCTTTTATGAGCTAGATGGGGCCATTATCAATGTTCTAAAGCTAAAAATGAACTTTTAAAGGGGTACATCGAGAGTCTTAATAATAACACATTTTCCTTCAATTTTGGGGGCATTTACCCCCATATCTCAAAAACGGCCCCTCCCCCACAAAAAGAACATCGATATTCGAATTCTACGCCCCAAAATTGACCAAAATCACTTGGTCTCACAAATTACCTCGTTTGGTGGTACTACCCCCCCTTCTGCTACCGGACTATATTGTTTATGCTATAAATCTAAATTAAGAGAAAGCACAATCAGGATATATTCTGGGCAGCAGATTCTCTAAGGGGCCAATTATATGAGAGTTCTCAGCCCGGGCTGGAATTTGCAGCCCTGTTAGCCGAGGTGACATTGTTTTGCGATTATATGACAGAAGCCAGCCCGGGCTGATATTAACTACTAGAATTGCACCAAAATTGTTCAAGCTTTAAAACTTCGAAATGGCTTTAAAATCACTAGTTTCCCGTTGCAAACGTTCTTTGCTTTCATCTGCCTCCCCATCTTTGAGAATCTTCGTGCTACTCTGTTTTGGCATGAAACTATGTTCAAACTGCGCGTGCGCAAAGTAATGGGCTGGGTAGCCCGGGCTGGCAAAAATTGCGATTACATGAGAAATATCAGCCCGTTTACCCGGGCTGAAAATCCCAGCCCGCCTAGCTCAATGAGGGCTGAAATTTTCTCATGTAATCGCGAACTCGGTTTTACAAAGAGATGACTGGAGAGGGGGCTGAGTATAATATAATCGGCCCATAAAAAGAGTTCTTTAGCGAGTACTCACGGTAAAGCAATACATTGCGCCGTGTCTAGCTTTGGGGAAATAACGGTATTGAAAATTGTGCGACAGCGTTGATCAAGCGAATATGGGAGGATGTTGTTTGAACTAATTTAGAATATGATAAGGGACCGTTCATTATTTGGCCAGGGGCTGGTACCAAAGAGAAATTAATTGGGCAAAAAAATTCCCACACTCAAAATGTTTTAAGTAATTCACTCCATACAATTTATTTCATTTCTCTGTATTTGTATATTGTATTAATTCTCCGTATCAATCTATTAATTTCTGTAATATCTTATTTCCTTGTAGTTTAGTTATCTGTTAGTAGAGTAATTTATAAATTGTATGTTGTGGATTTAAAATATATGAACTGAACTGAACTGAACTGGTAAACAAAATTTTCTTGCAAAAGAATGTTGGCATAACATAGCAAGCCACTTTTTTCTTGAGCCCTAAGCATTTTTGGTGTAACAAAGATGTAATAATATTCCGAGATGATGATCCCCTTACCACTGTGTCTACTTGAATAAAGTATTTAACTATATCCAATAAAAATACAGGGTGTCCTAAAAGTTATTCGACGTTTAATTAAATATTGAAAAATAACGATAACATGAACAAGATTATGGGAAAATAACCCTGTTCCTAAGACTTCGAAATGAATTTAGAGACAGTAATCTTGCACATCGAAACCAGAGACCCTCAGATAACTTGTAATGCAAAAAGGCTCCAAGATCGAGATAAAAGAACGTTATTCAACATCACACCTTTCGTTATTATCAGAGCAAACCAAATAGGACTTCGAAAGTAATTAATTTCTCATAATGTCCATAATCATTGTCAATATTTGCTTAAGATTGCATGCATCCAAAAACGGTTGTAGTTTAAAACATAGTGGAAGAGATACTGAATCATTTTCCTCAATGAATCCATAACGCTTGGAAGTTAGGTTATCGAAAATCCGTTCAAATCCAATTTGGTTTGCTCTGAAACAAATGAGAAATAACAGAAAACGATAGCCCATGTGACCTTTACCACAATACAAATGCCTCTGGTTTCAGCTGTCGCACAAAAGTGTACTTCAAAAGCTTGTAGCTCCGTGAATATTGAGCAGGTTTGAAGGATTCTGATGTCAAAAATTTATCAAATACAGGGACGTAGGAAGCATCTCAAACTTGGAGAGGGGGCATCACACTTCAAGGGCATTTTTTTATGAAGCTAAAGGGGCACTTCCTGAAAATAAACAGGACACTTCCTTGTTTTTTGTAAAATCTTGGAGGGGCATGTGCCCCCAGTGCCCCCGGTTTTTACGTCTCTGACAGGGACTTACGAAGCATGTCAAACTTGGAGAGGGGGGCATCAGACTTCAAGGGCATTTTTTCATGAAGCTAAAAGGGCATTTCCTGAAAACGAAAAGGGCCTTTCTTCATTTATCGCAAAATCTCAGCGGGGCAAGTGCCCCCAGTGCCCCCTGTTCATACGTCTGATTTTTAGCTTTGAATTTGAGCTATGAATCTGAGATCATATTTCTTAGGATCAAAACAAAATCTCATTCACACTTGATAGACATAGTTGTATTAAGGTTACTGTAACCCACAGAAAAAAGGGTTACTGTAACCCTTCAGACAAAAAATCCTCGATTTTTCGATTTCATCATAATCTGATTGCATAAATATTTGAGTGCCGTTTAAAACAACTCACTTCCAGAAATAGCCACAATTACATGGGAATTTCAGCATCTTAAAGAGAGCAATCCTGTTCCCAAAAATTGTGGGAATATACATTAGGGGATTAAAAAGTAAACTCACTTGACCTTACAACAACGTTCATGGCATCCCGTGCTGCAATGTTATTGAAAAAATGCCTTATCAAGACCGTGCTTAATTGCTTGACCTTTCATGCATAATCGTTTTTCCCGCAAGTTTTGTTTCATTTTGATAAAAAGCCTGATTTCTCGAAACAGGATGCCGTACTACTGGTGGGTACTAAAAATCTTTGTGTTTGTGTACCCAAACAGACCGATCTAAACACTTGAAACTTAGCACAGAGGGTTGCAAAGCATATAACTACGAAACTGTGTCAGCGAGTTGAGTTAGATTCACTGGTCCGAATTTTAAAAACATCTGAAAGTTAACAAGGATATTTAAGACATTCACGTTAATCTAAAATGATATTATTTCAAGACAGTATGTTTTATCAAAAATTCGTGACAAAGTTTTGCAGTTCATGACCTAAAATCTTTGGTAAATAGATAGTCGTTGTCCAACAATGATCGATTGGGTACACAACTTTTTTTCGTAATTGTGGTCGATTTTGCCTAAAATCTAGACTAAATCATTTGTGATTTATTAGATCAACTGAATTTATTTTCATGATATTCTGCGTTTAATTTTGCGTCGAATGATGCATAAGTTTGTTTGGTATATTTTGACGAACGGCCGTGGTAAACGAAGTTACTTAATAAATGCCTGAAGGGTTACAGTAAAAATGTTCGTAACTATGAAACGATGGGATCGATTTCGACCAAACCAATTTTGATATCTAAGTCAGCCTTTCTTCTGTGCAATGCACTTTAAAGAAATAAGTTTGATCAGTAAAGGCCGTGACTAAGAACTGGCAAAGCCCCCACGTTTGTCTGATTCACTCAGTAGGGGAGAACGGGGTCAATTGTAACATTTTTGCAAATCAGCCATATCGTCTAAATAATGATTGATTGCGTTCTTGGAGGTAGATGATATTGTAGTTGCATCCTTTGGAATGAAATATACATGGGACCAATTTTTGTGACGCGGTGATGGTTTTAAAATCAGTGGTCAAGTGTTACAATTGCCCCGGTGACTCGGGGGCAATTGTAACATATGGTTGGAGCAATTTTTACATATCTTTAAAACCATCACATATGATTATTGCACGACTCTTCTTTTTCCTTGCACAAAATGTAGCACCAGGCGGCAGATTATTCATGGCTTTAAAAATAACAAATTGAAAATAAGACGTGGTTTTTTTATATTCCTTTGTAAATTTGGGTGCATCAGTTGAAAAAAATTGAATTAATTGAGAAAAAAATGTTATTTTTTACAAATTTAAACTTTTAAATCTTTAATACTGCATTGATGCACATTGTTTGACCCGATCAGAAAATTAATCAAAACCAAACCTTTGGCCAGCTTACACCGGGGCATTTGTAACAGCGTGTTACAATTGGCCCTAACCTGGTCAGCTATCGTTATTTTCCATTTTCACCTCTCATAAGCTGTGGAGCTTAAAAGTTTTAACGTAATTTTGATCCTAAATAGATGGCATGTTTGTGATGTGAAAATGAAATTTTTTACTCCAGAGACGCAAATTTACAGTGAAAGTACGTATTTACTTTGGTACTCAAAAAAAATGTTTTCCCCCGAAAATTTTGCAAACTTGGCTGAACATTCCTGTATCTCAAGTCGTATGTAGAGGGTTAGAATGAGCATGTTCTGTGCAAAAATCAGACTTTTTGCACTTTTCTGCAAGATGTGAGAGTCAGTGTTACAATTGCCCCGTGTTACAATTTTCCTCGGTCTCCCCTATTGCTGTATGTCCAAAACGTGTAGCTCTGACTTCAATTTTTGCCTAAAAACAACGCATATGCTCTAGCATGAACATGAAAGATTTACAGGTAAATTTGAAGGGAATCTAAGCATATTTAAGAGTTAGATCAAAATAGCCACAAAAAGACAGACACACGCCAAACTATATTTGAGTAACTGATCTAGGTCAACAGGGAATTCTGACAGCTGGTACAGGCAAAAAGAATTCGACCGCAAAATGGCTTGAGGCACTTAGCGCGCGAATATTCTGTTTTAAATATTTACACTTGAGTACAATTCCAAAAAAACCTTTTTGGGCACCAGAACATCTCTAAGAAAAGAGCCGAGAAGACGCGTGGAGTCTGAGACAACAGACCACCCAATATGTTTCTTTTTTCAGATTGAAGAGATAAGAGTGAGCAATCAACATTCCGCCGGTGCAAATATTTTAAAGATACTCTCACGGGTAAAAATGTTCCAGATTTTCTTTTTTGGTTGAAGTACGCGAAAGTAAATTCTGCGAAATTTTAAGCATTGTCAATTTCGCCCGAGTTTATGCCTTTGAATTTCCTAGAATAAAGAAGCATATGGCTCAAATCTTTCAAATCTTTAAAAAGGTGGGTGTAAAGTTCTATGACATTTTTCTTTGAATTGAATGGCTTGAAAGGTACTTATAGTACTTTGCTCTAAGTCTGCCGTGGAAATCTTTTCACATCTTGATTTTTATCAAAATGGCGGCAATTTAATAATTTTTCAAAAATTTAATAGAAAATTAAAAAAAAAAATTTAAATCATCGCGAATCCTAAACCAATTGAGGAAAAATGATAGAACGTTCAAGAAAACCATAGTTTATGAAGGCCTACAATATGGTAGTAAGCAGAAATCTGTAGCTTTTCTAGCTTAGGATTTAGAAATTTGATGACGTCATAGCCTCAAATTTAATAAATGCCGCCATTTTGAAACTAATCAAGATATCAATAAATTTCCACGGCAGATTTACAACAAAAACCCTGAGTTCCTTCCAAGCCATTTAATTAAAAGAAAACTGTAATAGAATTTTACACCGACGTTTTTAAAGATTTGAGCCCTATGTTGAATACAGAATCAAATGTATGTTCACACAATCAACTACTCATACTTCTTTCCTTAAATTCATTAGCAACAACCCTTCCAGTTTGGAAGAGTCATTTAAGATTCGAGGAATATTTGAGGCACTACGAAATTTGATATGAGACCCCATTCGCTAAACAGATACGGAAAATCAGAAATAATTATCTCGAGTTCCAGGCTCCTACCGGGTGAGTCAGAAAAAAGAATTCCCACTTGGAAGGCCACTGCTCCCACTGCTCCATGAATATCAAAGCAATAATATTGAAAACTGTCTTGTTTTATTGCCAATATGTTTAATTAGGTTGAGTAATTTGCCGGAGTTAATCGGCCATTCCTTCCCGTCGATATGGGTGATTTTTTGCAGAAAGCCCCTTCCAAAAACCTGCTAAAACGAATGAAAACAATGAGCAAATTTTCCTTCCTAAAATTGATGACACTCACACAAATTCATGTATTTTGTCCTCTTGGGAGAATGGAATCCCCCTGAATAGGTCATCGATACCAGGGGAAAACTTGTTCACCCTCCCAAGAGGATAGCATGTGCTAAAGCGTCCACAAGTCATTGCTGTAAGGCCATTGTAAGGCAGAAATGTTACGGAAATTTGTTCATGATTTTTGGCACGTTTTGAAGGTTTTTTAAAGAAGCTTTCTCGAGAAAATCCCTCATAATATCAGAATGGAGTGGCCGATTTCAGTCAGGTAAATTTTATAGTAGATTTGAAAATTTCTACCATTAAACTAAATATTTGCCGATATCATCGTCTTGATATCCAGGGCGCCGTAACTTTTCAAACGGGGATTCTTTTTTCTGACTCACACGGCAGAAAATAAGTTATATCGTATGGGGTCTGGTACACAGGTTAGATATTTACGTTCTTCCGAATTTCATGTGCACAGCTCTGTGATTGGCTTATTTCAAATAGTTTACAGATCATGGACTCAAGTGATTTAATGGAGTCTTTAATAGCAATAAATCATCATTTAAAGGATTTAAATCAGAGAACGAACAGAATCGCTGGACGCATCATAATCACTTTCCCTAGTTATGCAAACCATATTCGATATGATAAAATCATCATTATTTTTACTTTGCCGAAATTAATTGTACGAACGGTTGTCAATGAAATCCTGAATTCATTTTTTGTAAGATCATAACGTTGGACTTAAAAAGATCAAATTCGTTACCTAGATACAAATTTAAACTTTGAGAATGTTTAATTTGTTTTAGCTATCGCACAGTTGCGCATAAAATTTTGTAAACTGTTGTTTCTCATTGTCTATTTAAAAACGCTTTTCGATAACTGACTGTTTTTGATTAAGTTATGTAATAGCTACAGTAAATCCTTGTTTAAGAACCTACTTTTTGACATCCAGGATGAAACAGATGGTTTGGGAACAAGAGATGGTTGGGTCCAATCGGTTTAATTATTGTTGAAATTGTTGAGATCATCAAATACAATGAAATACAATAGTCTGTATTTAGATTGCCCAGGCCCCAAACTTAAAGGGGCTGGGTCACGTAAAGTAAACAAACTTCTTTTGAAACGACGATTTTCCAGACTTTTTTGACAGGACATATCACACAAATTTTCCACTATTTTTCTCAAA
This sequence comes from Aurelia coerulea, assembly GCA_039566865.1. Lineage (NCBI taxonomy): Eukaryota > Metazoa > Cnidaria > Scyphozoa > Semaeostomeae > Ulmaridae > Aurelia > Aurelia coerulea. The sequence goes on from CM076943.1 coordinate 48,574,172, forward strand.
AAGAAAGTGCTATATGAAGATGAACTCTTAAACTTCAGGGAGAAACAAACGAAACAACCATATGTTGTAAGATTGCAAAGATATTGATAGATTTTTAGAAGTAACTTTATTGTGGATTCACCCCTTCCACCAAAATCTGTGCAGAACACAATGGGAGCGTGCCGGCACGTGCGGGCAACAATAGATTATAAAGATAACAGATTTGTTTACGGTTACATGACCCAGCCCCTTAAAAGTTACTTGACAGAGATAAATAGCTGCATATGCATGTCTAAAATTAACCTATTGTATTTGATGATCGACATGTGCGTGCATATCTTTTTACTAGGGGAGCAATTACATGCGTGGTGGAATTTTTGTCCTATTTATAGATTGCCTCTACTTAGCTACGTCAACTAACTTTAAGTTGCCTTATATCTCCATCATTTGTATCTAACACTCATTGACTATCCAGTAATCAAAATGGGTTTAACACAAAAAGATATTTGGCATAAGCAACCTGAACAAGATTATCATAAGCAATTAAGCACAAGATCCACTGCTTCTAAGAGGGTTAGGGAACATTTGAAAAGAAACATGTTTCTCTTTATTGTATCATAGTCAGGATTTTCCAGTAGGGCTTGGAAATAAAGAAAGAGAATCGCATAATCTCCTGGAAAGAATCATTTGAATCAAAGGAATAATATTGCCTAATTTAAGAAGGAACTATAAATCAATTAAATTCATATTGGAGCATACAACTCTGTTACACTGATACAATAAGGTTTTAATACTTTTCCCCGGACACTCTATCAAACTGATTATGGTTGGAGATCAGTGTCATAAACTCTATGGTGATCATTTTAACGCCTTTCTTCTCCAACACAAGCTTATCAAAATTGATAACCAAACTCACTCAGTCAAAGATAATTTTGTAATTTTGATTAAGAATGAAAAGGCTTAAAAAGTACAAAGTAACGAGTGAATACGTGTAGCATTATTTTGACGTTTATGTTATAAAGGAGATGAAAGATAGCGCTTATCTCTACCATTTGGTACCCGGGATGTTCTTGAGATATCGTGTCGATGTTTTGGCGAGTTCCAACCGTGTATTGCCAATCCTTATCGTGCAAGTAGAATAGTGCAGATAAGGGCAGAAGGTAAATGTGTCATCGAGAAATTGCCAGATATGATTTTTTCAGCTTGTAGCAACGGCAAACGTGTTCAAATCATTTTATACGTGGCAGGGTTGAATCAATTTTGATTCGATAGTCTCTACAAAACTTGAAAGATAGCCCTTTCACCCAACATCGACAAAAATTAAATGTGTCATCCAGAAATTTCTAGAGATTACTTTTTCACATGGTAGCAACGGCAGACGTGATTGGATTATAATAATAAACCCCTACACAAGTAAATAAAGTACAATATAAGAGCACTTTGATGCTAATTGACATGAGCATGACATTTCGAGCATAGCCCTTTAACAAGCAAAGAACTATTAGTAGAACAGACACTAATCAAAGGTAAAAAGAACGGCAGATTTGACGGATAAGAATAGTAATCAAGGGAATCGATGTGACGTAAAGAGGACTGAGAATAAGAAAGAAATGTAGGAATAAAATTGTGATATGTAAATTGCTAGCCTGCGCGCAGACCCAATATTCTGAAGAAGAAAGGGTCTGCGCAACAACGACCAAAAGCTTGCTACACAGTGCAAATTCCTTTAGGCCATTCATTTTGCTCGGACTACGGATAAATTATAGCATAGTCATAAGAGAAAACTTAATTTTTCTCTTGTGACTATGATAATAGCGAACGACATGTTTTTCAACACGCTAAACAACACATCGTTAACAATCACACCTTTTCCAGTCCTCTTGGGGTCCTTTTACGAATAAACAATTAAACGTTCAAAACAAAAGCCACAATACAATCCAAAACATACAAGTGACGAGAACAAACAACACAATACACGACTGAACACAAATGTGTGACAGCATATTGTGACAGCAACAAAACGACACGCATGAATTAATCAACTCATGATTGCATAAATTATTTTCCCTGAAACCCAGAATTGTGCGGTAGCAAGCTTTTGGTCGTTGTTGCGCAGACCCTTTCTTCTTCAGAATATTGGGTCTGCACGCAGGCTAGTAAATTGCTTGTTGAGTCGTGAAGGATACAATGGTCCAAGTTTAAAAATGATCCGTTTCTCCAATGTTTTTCTTGTCGTGCTTTCTGTAGATGCATATAGGAGGCCAAGAATTGACATATCATCTGTAAAACGGTTTGGTAATTTGAAATGGTGTGAAATGTTGCTGTACGGATCGTTTTGGTGCTGTTCTTCTAACTGTGTCCTGTTTAAAATATATGAAAATAAAGTATGTCACGTGTAACCTAAAAAGGTAACATGTGGTGATTACTCTGTGACTGTCTCAGAGGAATCACCACATGTTACCTTTTTAGGTTACACCGGACACAAAAGTGTTCAGTTTACATTCAACGTGGTGGGGCTTGGAAATCAATTTTAACGAGAGATTTACTACTCCCTCTAAAAGTGTGAATTATTTCTGTATCTTTATCTCGTTATTCTATCATTTTTATCTCCCTTTTTCTATAATTCTGTATATCTTTTAAACTCCATAAATCAGATGAGTGTCAGATGAGTGAGAGAGAACACTTGTGATTTGATCCAATGTTGTAGTAGACTTATGAAGATGAGTCCCTTGTATCTCTGCAGTAAACCTTGCTCAACAGAGACTCATAATGAAACAGTGAAAAATATGACCCTATTTTCTGCATTCGATCGATTGAATCTGGATCGAACAACACAACTGCTTCGGCTTGCTCAACGGTCACTCCTCAGAAAGGAAATGCGATAGAAACCATGGTAAGCAGACACTTAATCAACGAAACTTGGTATTCATCTGAAGAAGAAAGTTCACTATACCTGGTGAATGCAAAATAAGTCTTTTTAATGCTGCAATTTCCATGTTTTTAAGACCAAAACATACCAGATAAATCTTCAAGTACCTGCCGCAGCATCTTCCTTCAAATCTAATCAACTGCGTCAATCGAATCGAGTGTTCAAAACTTATTGTTCTTTGCCAAAGCTCGCAATCTGATTGGTATTCTAGGAAGTTCAGAGCTTGGGCCTAAATAGGATCAGCTTTTTCAGAGTGATAATATGAGTCTCTGCGAGTCTCTGTTGACCGAAGTGCCATCTTGAAGTCAAAGAGCACAGGGAAACAAGAGACTCATCGTCAAAAATCTAGTGTTGTAGGCCCTTTTTAGCCATGTCTCAAAAACCATTTGTTACAAAGTCGAAGTTGCTCGTTCATCCATGTTTTCTTTGCTCATGAAAATTCGAGAAAAATGAAAGTAGAAATACTTCAGTCCCTTTATAAGATGGGATTCAATTCATCCAAGATACGTTTTCAAACATCTCAATTATTTTGGCTCACCTGGCAGTGGTCACGCGGGGACTGGGGGGACAAGACTGTAGCTAACTTTGAATATCTGGAGGGCAACATCAGGCAGAGGTTTGGCGAGAATCTTTTGCCGTTTTGTAGCAATTTTCAGGCAAATGGGGCACAATTTTCTGGGACATCCTGAAATCATTAAAGGAGCATACCAGTCCTTTCGTGCATGATTGTAACATATGTTCCTAAAACTGGGGCTGTTGCTGTTGTTGTTGTTGATGTTGGCGTCGGAAAATTTTAGTTCCTTGTCCCCCTAAGAATTCAAGCTGGTATCGGGCCTGGTCTTTACATTGTATTACATCAACACCGGATGCTTTACAGATATTTCTTATGACCCAGTTCACTTATCGCAAGATTTGTAGCAAACTTCTTATTTAATAATTGATTGCTTAAAGCACTGTAGATGGAGTAAGACATTCTAAACTGTCTAGAATCACAAGAAAAGTCCTGAGCTTCTAAATGAATAGAGGGAATGCATAAATCTGTCAGATGACTCTCTTCACAAAACAAAAACAATAGATACGTTATCGCAAGCCCTCCTTCTTCACAACTACCCTGAATGGTGCTGATAAGAAATACCAATGATATCTGATCGTGTATGACTGAAAAACCACGACCCAACCAGTCGAATGCCATGAAAACATCGGGCAGACAGGTGGAGGGCGCCTTTCCCCCATAAAAGATTCATATCGTTAAGTGATAGGTACAGTTCCTTATTTGGATGCTAAATCTGGATTGATATGTAGGGCTGGACTGTGTCGGGTATTCGATATACTGATTACAATGAGTCCCAATGATCGCTAGTCAAAACAGGACTTACCACACCGAACTGAGACTGCTCATACTGGAGTTAGGAGCGTCCTGCAGCCTTCTATTAGCGATAACTAAAGCCATATAATCAGTCCATATTCAATAAAGGTATTCACAAGTTTTAAGTACTTTAGAATTGGCATGTAGAAATGACGGATTCATGATAAGATGTGAATAAGAGCATTTGAAGAGAATATCTCCCCACAACACTCAGTGACGCATTTGTGGTTGGCACGGATTGGTCACGTGATTCCCTTTCAAAGTAATCCTCGTTTCTCGGCTCATGCTTGCAATGGACATAGTCACGTTGCCAAAGCCATCAGCAGTGCAGAAAAAGTTCGTTATCGATTTTGTTTTCATTAGCTAATATCGCAGAGATAATTTTGCGAATTTTGTCACGAAAATCTGTCAGAAATTAAGTTAAATACCATTCTATCAAAATTAAGTAGGCACGGGAAAATTGCAAGTATAGCTCCTTCGCAGTAACTCTTCAAACGTAGCAATCTGGTTCCCTGACGTCATTTTCGACTAGGGGGACTGGGCTCCACGGAAGCGGTCCAAAATAAATAACGCTGAAACAAATCGCTTCCCTGGCGCCCAGTACCCTCACGCGAACGCGGTCAAGTTGACGCACAGGGAACCAGGCTGCAAACGTAGTATGTTTCCTAGGGAACCAGTTACAATCGATATCAGATATAAATTCTGTTAGCTATATCTCAGCAAGCATCAGGCAAGTTTCGTCAAAAAAGTTATGAAAATTTAAGCTCAAGCCTGTTCTTTCAAAATCTAGAAATCTCGATATATTGAACTTACAGCGCCTTCACATCGACTCTGTAAACATAGGCAGCCTGGTTCCGTGCATCAACTTGAATGCATTCCTGTGAGAGTCGTGCATGGGCTCCAGGGAAGCGATTTATATTGGACCACTTCTGTGGAGCCAAGCTCTCCTGGTCGAAAATTACACCAGGGCCCGGGGGGGGGGTGTTGCTTGAGTTTGGGATGACAGGGACGCACCGCTCAACTTCGTAAGGGAAGGCCAATATTTAAGGATTTTCAGTCGATTCTCATATCCAATTTTAAAAGCCCGTTAAACTTCCCAGAAATCAAGTTTCATTTTACTTTAGAGGTACATTGACGGCAGATATAGTCACCACAAACCAATTTTCAGAACTGAGCCGTAGAAAATCCACAATGATGAAAAAAAATCTCCAAAATATCTCCAAAAGTTGTTGCTACATTTTAAAAAGCTGCCCATTTCTAGTGGAAAATTTACATTTTAAGACCCACATTTAGGAATTTTTGAGGTTCAAAACCCATCCTTATTGGCGGCAGGTACCCGTTGTCCTACATATAGAAATTACCCCCCCCCCCCCTGGTCATCAGGCTACCAGACGATAATGACGTCAGACACTTGGAATACCCGTGTTATTCAAATGTTGTTGGTGAGCAATTGCACGGACAAACAGAACAGTCAGAGAGAAAACATGCAAAACAGTTCGCCTGTACTTGTTAGAGAATGATTATGAAAGCATCGCTGAATCATTTCGATCTCCAATCCATTAGCTTTCTTGGTGCGTTCAGGTTGTGCGTTGAGATAAGGCAGTGAATTGATAGATAAGACAGTGATGAATTGAGGGCATTGAAAGATAAAGTGAGCTTGAAGGGATGAAGACGTAGACTGATTACATGAGTCTCAATTTCCTGCATTGAATTTGATGATGTTATTTTCACACTTGTATGGGTGAAAGTAAATGAGGCTAAAACATTGAACGAATGCAAGGGAACACGTTGTCAGTCTAATGAAGACGTTGCACTTCTGATCAATTGTGTAGTATTAATTGTTCATCAAGAATATATTTTCAATGTCCTTCTTATTAATTAGTTAAAGTTTCCAATCACATGTCAATAATTGCGAAGGCAATCAAAGGTTTTTGGGCAATTTTGCGTCAGATGTCTCCGTTTTCAGTTGCGTTGAAATGTATCAAAATTGAACGGCATCACACTATTTGTATCACTTCACTTCACCGTTTTTGCTCTCATTTGCAGGTGCTTGGCAAAGACTGACGATGCAATTCCTTGTACGCAGTTTAAAGCTTAACCATCATTCAATTCAATGCAGAAAACTGAGACTCGTGTAGTCAGTCTAAGTATCTGGTGCCTTGCATTCTTCCCCTTTTGCTGTCATTCCTGGCTTTCATCCCCACTTTCGAAATGTCACTATCCTAATTAGCACGGTTGGAATGCGTTTTTTAAATGTCTGTACTCTGAAAAGCGAAAAAGTTCGAGATGTCCGCAGTTGATGGCTCTTTGTTTTGATATAGGAAGTCCTGAGCACACTTTACTTTACCTTCATTTGTTTTCCACATCATGTTACTTGGAAGGTACTTGATGAGTACGAGCTTCCCTCGTGTCTTCCAGAAAAGTAGCGCACTGTCCCAGACCTCTTTGAAAAGTTCTATTGAAATTTCAAACAGGGAAGCCACTTTTGGAAAGTCATAATAAAGTTTTCAGGGATGGGTCGTCTGGCTCCAGGAGTAACAAAATCTAACAATCTATCTTACAAAAAATTCAAAGTTCCAATATTACCGTATCCATCGGTCCAATTTCTGTGATACTGCAAATATACAGGCTGTACCAAAAAATGTGTGCCCCGTTTGCCTAAAGATTCCGACAAAACGGCAAAAGATTCTTGCCAAACTTTTGCATGATGCTGTTCTTTAGATATTCAATTAAAGTTTGCAACCATCCCCGTAATAATCCGTTGAGAAATGATGGAGCTATGAGTGCTATGACTTTCAGAAGACCAAATTTGCCTGATGACTGATGACTGAAACCAGCAGTCGGCCATTTTGTCTTACTATTTTGCAGTGATAAGTATATTGAATATCTGAAGAGCAACATCATGCAAAAGTTTTGCGAGAATCTTTTGCCGTTGTGTCGCAATCTTCAGACAAACGGAGCACAATTGTTTTGGGACACCCTGTAGAAATCTTTGCTTGAAAATGTTCAAGAATAGATTTATAAAACCAGAAAAGAAAACGGTTTTAAAAACTATTTATTCTGAATATAAAACTATTTACAATACTGCGACTACGGCAAATTTGGAAATATTGAATCCAAGCACTTACAGCTAGAAAAATGTTTGGTCTGCTCTGATCCAAAAGAGGGTGCGTAAACAAATGATTCGTGGTACAAGATTTAGATATATCCTTAAATAACGTACTCATCATACTAAACCCATTAACGCAACAAAAACACCGAAATCAGTAGAAAGAAGACTTTAACTCCTGTAAAAGAAACAAAACCAAAAATAAACTTGTAACAAGAGAAAAACTGTTAAATCCTGTAAGATTAAATCCTGCAAGTTAATTCCGTTTTCTCTTACAGGATTTAACAGTTTTTCTCTTGTTACAGGTTTATTTTGGTTGTTGTTTCTTTTACAGGAGTTAACAGTCTTCTTTCTACTGATTTCGGTGTTTTTGTTGCGTTGATGGGTTTAATATGATGAGTACGTTATTTAAAAGAGGGTACCCAATAAATAGCCTGCATGCAAACCCCATTGCAGACTTAGAAATATTTTTGTGAAGTCTGCACGGAGGCTACCCAATAAGGGGCAAAGTGAATAAATCTCCAAAGATCTAAAACGATACAAAAAGTTAAAAAAGTTTCAAAAGTTAGCACGTTTGGGGGGCTGTGGGATGAAAAGTGTTAGTCTGCGGTGCGACCTCTACGAGGGAGGAAAAATTGAAGGGAAAGGAAACATCCTTTTCCTTCAATTTTTCCTCCCTCGTAGAGGTCGCACCGCAGACTAGAAAAGTGCCTGACCGATGTTCAAAATAAAATGTTAATGCATCACTCAAATGCCAATTTAGATGCAAAAATTTTGTTTGATGAAATCACTGATCTTTTAGGGAATAGGCTCCAAATCTTTAAAAAGGCTGATGTAAAATTCAATGACCTCTTTCTTTGAACTGAATGACTCCAAAGAAACTTTAGCTAAATTCTCTATAATTCTACCGTTGGAATTTTCTGAAATCTTCGATATTTTCAGAACAAGAGTGTTTTTCTTCTTTTTCAACAATTCAAGAAAAATTTTCAACAAATCTTAAAACCATCGCAATTTCTAAACTGTTTGATGTAACATGAAATAATTTCAAAGAAAACCATAGTTTATGGATGTCTACAATATGGTATCAAGCAAAAGTCTGTCACTCATCTAGTTTATGATTTAGAAATTTGATGACGTCACATCCTCAAATGAGTTGAAATGTAAGATACGCTGTAATTTCCAAAAATATTCAAAATTTCTGAAAAGTCCAACGGTAGAATTATAAATAAGTATGTAGAGTTTCTGTCAAGCCATTCAATCAGAAGAAATAGGTCATTGAATTTTACACCCACCTTTTTACGCAGGGTTAAAGATTTGGAACCTATGCTATATGTATGCTGTCTTTTAGACCAATAACAAGGAAAATGCTGGTGAGGGGTTCGTATGAGAAGGATAATTCCACGTTCCATTATGGTCCATGATTTACTTGCCATTGAAATTCGAATTCGATACAATAGTTTATTTCTATTTCAGAAACAGAATTTAAATTTCATTGTCAAGTAAATCATGGACCAGAATCTAACGTGGAATTCTCGTTCCCATACAAACCCTTTACCAGCATTTTTCTAAAAACTGGGTCTAAACGATGAGTACTTTTACCAAACAAAATTTTCACATCTAAGTTAGCCTTTGACATATAGATTAACGTCTCAGTCCAGAATATTGCCCACGCAAGTTTTATTTCACTGTCCACCAAACTTGTTAACTTTTTTGCCTTTTTTTACCCACTCATAAAGTAGTTTCAGCGTCAAATGACGTCACGTCATAAACATATTTACAACATTGATTTTTCATTTATGAGGTGTAACTTATTTCACTTCTTCCAGCATATTTAAAGGTGGTGTGAAGCGAAAATTTTTATTGATGCAAATGAATAGCGCAGTTGAATGATAAAGAATGTCGTTTAAATTTTTTTGATACCTCATTTCATTTTCAAGTTATCCACTGATATTAAGTTGCAGCTGATGACGTCATTTTGTTTGCAAATTACTAGGATAACATATGGAAATATAACTGTATCTGATTTTTGAAAGGTTACAGTGGTAAGAAATATTTCAGCTGATCTGAATAGATGTTATATAAATTGCCTCATGACTTAATATGATGTTTAGAAAGGCATGTTGATTGTACAAAGTTTTTTAATTAGATTTCTCTTTGGAAGCATGGCCAACCTTGTATAGTTTCTTTACATTTTGCAAACAAAATGACGTCATTAGCCAATCGTACAAAACAGTGGATAACTCTAAAATAAAACAAGGTATCAAAAAAATTTAAACGACATTCTTTATCATTCAACTGCGCTATTCATTTGCATCAATAAAAATTTTCGCTTCACACCACCTTTAAATGATTTGAATAAAGTAAGCTTTCCCTTTTTGGGGTCAAAAAATGAAAACGAGGCAATCACCCGCAACATAAAACCGAGGCTATGTATGCAAAGCAAGGAAGGTTATGACGGTTTTAGCAGAATTTAGAGACAGTTTCTCCGTTTTTCTGAAATATTTGGCGGCTTTACGATTTTGATATCCCCTAAGACCTCCACCCATTCTGGTAGATCGAGCACATAGCTTTCTAGATACAGCCAAAAGCGCCATTACAACGATATCCACTTTGAAGTCCTGCAACATGGAATTTCTTACAAACATCCACATTTTCTGACGAGTGAGTTCTCTCAGAATTTTCTTCACAACATGTCATTGACTCAAGTGACATTGAAAGTTTACGGAGAGACACAATTTGATCATTTCCACTGTCAATTCCAGTTGCTCTTATATGGTCATACGAATTTGTTAATTGTTGAAGCCTTTTCCTCTCTTTGGAGCTACTTTTCCATTTTTGTTTTCTCTCTTTCGGCTTGACTTTTCTTTTTGTCCAGGGAAGGTTGTCTAGCCATAGGCCTAATGGCGAGAACCAATAACTTTCTGAGTCTATATCTGATTCGAGAGTTGCAAATTGGAAACAATCGAGTGATGATGCTCTGGTGCAGTTGGTATCTGGAAGAAGGACAAATATAGTTATTACATGAGACTTCATCTCGTTCTCTAAGCATATGTTGCAACGCAACCCAGGGCCGCATTTAAGTCTGTTGGGGCCCTGGGCCCAATACTGGTTGGGGCCCCTTAGAATATACCTGAAAAAAATGTGTATCATAGTACTTCGTACCCTGTTAGCATGTATGAATGATACCGCTAGATTCAGTCGTAGCCAAAGAAGTTAATATCAACTAAAAAGTTTAATAGGAGAAAACTCTAAAAATGAGTAAACGTGTACAAATATATACATTTTGGTACAATCCCAATAAAACTGCCCTTTCGACTTGCCTTCAATGCTGCAAAATTTCGGATGATTTTCTTGGGGTCTAAAACCCTCAGGACCTCGGTGTGGCCAGAGTAGCCATTAAGTGGGGGAGGGAATCAAACGGGGGGCCTGGGGGCAAAGCCCCTGGAAAATTCTTGATGCCACGCCCTTTACTTTGGCTTAGAATGCATCTCCAAATATCATGCTTGCGATTAGCGACAACGAAACTTTGATATTTTTTCTGACGGTTATCCTACAAATCGGAGCACGAGGACATTTTTTTGAAGAAGCCTCCTTTACTTTGGCTTAGAATGCATTCTCTGATTCCATATTCCATACTTGCCAGTGCTAAAATGGAATATTTGACATTTCTCGGAAAGTTCTTTCCCAACCTATACCCAGTTAGTTTCTCTTCGGTTTTAAAGGAATCTCAAAGACCATATTTGGACTAAAGTGGGGGGGGGGCAATAGCCCCCCATACCCCCTCGCCAGTGGCCACGCCTCTGCCTCAGGACATCAAAATTTGCTGCCATTCATTAAGCAAAAGGCAACAATGCGCTCTTGTGCAATTGTGGACCTTAGTTGACTCTTGACTCTTTCAGCATGGATAAACTTCTCTCACTGGAGGAAACTCTGCATGGCAAAGTGCGGTCATTGCATTGAGCAACAATTTAGTGCGGTTATTGCCTTTGGGAAGTTGCAGCTTCATCTCCTTTCACAATTTGCGCTAAAAGATCATCCGAAAAAGGCTTTTACGTTCCATGGGGTTGTCGCCTCTTCAATTTCTTTCTTTTTTTATGGACTTTAGCTTCGGTATCAACGAGATTTCTTCTCTGTTCATATACTCGAACAGACTCTAAGTTTCATCCACAAAACAGGTCGGCTTGGATAACTTCAAACAATCGTTTTTACGCCACACAACCACTATGTACACTTTTCTCCGTATATTTTGTAAGTCTGTTTCACATTTTATGTTAGGCACATCAAGGGTGAATGAAAATTCATCCACACAAAAGTAACAGTATTTCGGACCATTGATATTGCGAATCAGAAACCCAGAGCTGACAGCATATGCGCAATTTGTTGAGCGTTGGGGACTCTGGAGGGGGATCAGTAGCGGTAGCAACTGCTGTCGTTGTTGTTCTCTCGTCCGGGGTTCCTATTGCTCAGCATCATACTACTATGCTGGCCTGACATCCAATGTGAAACGGATTCTAGTATTTATCAGTAATTTATCGTATTTGTAGCTTTTTGCAGTTGTTTATTTAGTTACTATTTTTTGCATGTCTTTATGTTAATGTCCACCTGGTAGTCATTATCTTTTGCTCCTTGTGGTCACGTCCCTGTAGTGTTGTATAGTCTGTAAAGTAATTAGAAAGTATGGTAGGATGTAGATGTAGCATGTATTGTAACATTTTAAATGATTATAAAAAAAAAAAAAAAAAAAGATTTCTTCTTTTATCGAGGAACATTTTAGAGGCTTTTTAACAAACTTACATTATTGCCGAATTTCTACTTTGCTCGCCCATCACGTATTGTCAATATATGAAACGATTGTGTCGTCTGAAGATGTTAGCACTCAATTCAAACACAAGAGTGAAATCAACAGCACTTCATAGGGTTTTTCAAATTTTTCTCGGGGGCCCCCTAGATTTAAGAATTTTAGGGGGCCCCTGGGCCCGGGCCCAGTGGGCCCATGGGTAAATGCGTCACTGACGCAACCTCATACTCAGTGTCAATGAAGACTTTTGTCGTAACGCCAGGCTTAGTCTTATAATCTAATTGTTGATTTAGGCAAACCAGCTGAGACAAGTTTGTGTCCCCAATCAGAGATCAGCATTTGCAGTTGAGATAAATTCAACAGCCAAATATCGGCAAATAGTACCCAAAAAGTGCGCATTCATTGGTTGATAAAGTTGTCCTGATTCATCTTATTGGCTTGTAAACAGAATAATTACTGCGGAAGAGTTCAGGCATTTAAAATATTTGCACCAAGGAAACATTTTTGCAAGTACTACTGCAAACTAGTTTTTCCATGTTCAAGTTCTAGACTTACGACGATGAGTCTCAGTTTCCGCATTGAATTGGATGATGTTATGGCTTCAAACCGAGACTCATGACCATACAGCTTCAAAACGCAGAATAATTTAGGCCATCTCCGCCGCGTTTACGGCGGGACCAATTGGATCACTACTTTCTTAATAAGGTCTGACCACTTGCCTATTCACTTGCGTTGATTGGTTGATTAGATCAAAGTTCGACTTTTTGAAGCGAAGCAACGTTCGAAACGACGTTTGAAGCGACGTTCGACTTTTCTTTCGACGCTTGCAAGCTCGGTCTGTACTTTCAAGAACTCTGGCTTTATATTTTCCTGTACAACAGGAAACCGGTTAGTATGACTCACCCAGTACTTGGAAAATTTAGAAAACTTCAAGGAAATCGTACGTTTATCAATTTTCTCGTTTATCCACAGTAGCCACGTCAGTCTGCAGAGACTGCTTTAAAGGGGGCAGTGCAAAATTACAACAAAATTAACAACCTAATTTACAAATTTAGTCATCTAACTAATCTAAAAATAAATAACTTAAATCAAATCAAATCGAATTTAAATCAAAAGAAAAGTAAAAAAGGAATCCGCTGAGATTTCTTTTGAAGCCTCTTTTTGAAGGTAAGAAGGGAGGGTGCATGCTTAAACTTAATTGGTTCCAAATCTTAGACCCACGAAATGAAATAGACTTCTGCCCATTTGACATTTTGAAATGAGGAACACGCAAGACAGCTTCTATAAACGCTACTGTAATCATTTCTTTCTTAAAAAGAATTAAAAAACAGCACATGTGCCACATGCATTATGAGCTCAAAATAATCTACACAAGTTCCCGACAGTAATTACCAATTTTTTATTTCTTATTTATTCATCTAACCGCGACGCAATATTGAAACAATCAAATTGGCAAGCATGTTAGGAAAATGTTTATTTTGGTGTTTGTTGTTTAAGTCGATCCCGTTATTTCTTTACTTTGATATTGAACTTTATTGAAATGTGTTGTCGTAAATTACTGACCACGCGCGAACTAATGCTGGCTTTCACGCAAGCTGATCAATATACTTTAATCAATATATTTGCAATTGATCATTTGGCTTTTGGCATAAATAAATAATGAGAAATGGTTGCCATTTGCTACTCGAAGACAGCGAAGTTCGCTGGCGGGCTTCTCTATGATTCTCCCAGAGACGTACGAGCCGGGGGGGGGGGGGGGGCATATGCCCCCAAATAAACAAAGAAGTGCCCTTCTTATTTTCAGGAAGTGCCCTTTTAGCTTAACGAAAAAAATGCCATTGAAGTTTCGCGCCCCCAAGTTTGAGATGCTTCCTACGTCCCTGGATGCTCCTCCTTCCAAAAACCTGCACAAACGAGTGAAAAAAGAGCACATTTGCTTGGTTTTCCTTCCTATGATGACACTCTCTTGTATTCATGTATTTGTCCTCATGGGGTACTTTTTGAAGCATAACCAAGAACCAAGAACCATGAAGAGTAAAATGGTTTTTAGTCATAGAAATACAATCAACGTGCAAAATACAGCATGCTAGGTATCATTTACAACAGATTTGAAAACAGAACTTAAATCTTTCAAGTGTCATGAAATGTTGTTGACCTAAGGGGGCTCAGTCCCTTAGGAACAATTTGAAGTTTTTTGCCGATCAAGGTTGTAAAAAATTTGGCGTTTGACGAATTGAAAATTGTGATGCCTTCTGATTAGGACTTTTCAAACAGAATATGGAAACAGTCGTTCCTTAGCCCATAGTCCAGATTATTTCTGCCAAATTTTATTACCAAAGTATAGGAGCAACAAAATGAACACAGTGGATTCTTTGACAGGCGACGGCCAAACCAGTCACTGTATGCAAAATCTAATTTCGTATTACTGTTTGCGAAAGAGCTGCACTGTCAAATGATGTATAGGAGGTTGACAGAATTTGCGAAGCAAAAACTTCCTAAAATTCCCAAGGGACTAGCGTTTTACAACGCTTGCAATAATCAAGTTCTGCTTGCTAAACTATTTCGAATGATATCTAGTCTGTTCTACATTTTTTGGAAAATAATCGTGGTTCCATGGGCAAAAACAATTTTACTACTCTACATAATTTTTGTTTTCATTTTAGTATTGCTAAGCACTTTTTGTTCCAAAAGCTCTTGCATCCATCTCATGACCAAAAGCTAAGAAGCTTCTCGACATTGGATTGACGACTAATCGCTTAGAATAGGTTCTTAATTTTCCTGGAAGAGACTACTGCGGTTTCTTACATGAAGTATCTTATAAAACAAAATGAGTGTTGTTGCATGATTTTTTCGCAGCATGATTGTGTATACATTGTGGTTGTGTATACATTTGCGGAGCGGGTTTTCTTATTTTATTCATCTACATCTTTTCGTTTTATCATTTGAATTTCCCGTGAGACGGCAGCACATCTGGCTCCTGTATTAAGTCCATCTTTATCTCACCTTTGCTTCTCTTTGCGTTTCCGGCCCACCCGCTTTTTATAGTTCAGTTGGGAACATATGTATTAGCTAGGTCCCCTCGTTAAGTTGTTTCTTTTGTTACCCTATTGTAATCTACGTTTATAGGTACACGTTTTTTCTTTTATAAGAAACTGGTTTATAAGAAACTAGTACTAGGATAGTAATATTCATGACAGATTTATGTTTTGAATCAAATAGAACTCTCCTTCTCGTCTCGCTAAAAATTTTAAGAAACTTTTAGTACTAAAAAACTGAAATTTTCACCTAAAATTAAGAAACTTTTAGTACTATGGGCTTATCCAAGTTTCTTATAAAAGAAAAAACGTGTAGGTCCCCAAATCATTGTACGAACAGTTACTGAAGAAGATGAAAATCGAAACGTTTAAAAAGTCTTAGTGTATTTCTGAATTATCTTTAAAATATTTTATATGCTTAGGTGAATTGGCTATTGAATTATTATTATTGTGAATACATTGTTTATACATTGTGTATCGTGTAAAATTTTGTATAAATTTTGCTTGCCTGCTCCGTTATTATCATAATCTCGTTATACAATACCCCTTTAATACATTTTTGTAGAAAACGGAGTGTCCTAAAAATGCTTATCGAAATCGATTTCTTGGTCTTTAGTAAAAACAGCTTCGACGCAAAGGCATCACTAACTTCAAAAGAAATTGACGAAGTTTTGTAAATAATTTTTTTATCTAAGTTAGACCTTCCAGTATCAAATGACTTGTCGTTTTTTAAACTAACGGCCATATGAACCTCCACCCTGTACAGAAGATAGATGGAAATGCAATGATTTATATGCTTTCGTATGTTTTGTCAAATTGCAGGCTAGGAAAACAATTAATTTAGAGATTTCAAGGACAGGCAAGGGTCCCCTCAAAACAATACACGGCACTGGTCTGTCGTAGGTAGCCTTAATCGGAAATTTGTCGGGGGAATGGAATGCTAAATTCTTGTCAATTAGTCTGAAGTTTAAATGAAGTATAAAACTTTGCAAAATTTATGGAGCTTTTCGTCATAATGATGACACATAAGGATATCCCTAACGACAAGTTTCAGAGAGAAAGGTAATGTTTTCTTATCCAACATCAGAATAAATCTCAAATCAGCACAAATAAATGAACACATCAAACTCAAAAAGGTATCCTCACATAATTTCTTTGAATGAAAACCAGGACAACTGTACCTTGGTTCAAAGGTCATAAAAACCAGGACAACTGTACCTTGGTTCAAAGGTCATAAAAACCAGGACAACTGTTCCTTGGTTCAAAGGTCACAAAACCAGGACAACTGTTACCTTGGTTCAAAGGTCATAAAAACCAGGACAACTGAACCTTGGTTTAAAGGTCACAAAACCAGTACAACTGTACCTTGGTTCAAAGGTCACAAAACCAGTACAACTGTACCTTGGTTCAAAGGTCATACAAACCAGGACAACTGTACCTTGGTTCAAAGGTCATAAAAACCAGGACAACTGTACCTTGGTTCAAAGGTCATAAAAACCAGGACAACTGTACCTTGGTTCAAAGGTGACAAAAATCAGGAAGGCAATTTTGCTACGAGGGGCAAATCTCTCCAAAAATCTCGAACACTTTCGTAAAGAATCCTGAAAAATACTCAAAATCCTAAAAATACAAACCAAAAAAAATTTAAAACTTGACACAATTTGAAAAATTATTCCCTGCAACAAATTATACTGGGCGCCCTAAAAAATACTCTATTAGAAAACTCACCAAAATTTTATCATACAAAATTGGATTATTTTCAGATATACAGGCTGTCCCAAAAAAGTGTTCGATGTTTAAATTTGAATAAATCAGGAGCTATCTTATATATATTAATCGTTCTGGTATGATTTGAGAACTGAGACATGAAATGTTCTTTTGAGTCTATTAGAGTTCAAATTTGACAAATATTAAGAAACCAGGAGGTTCTCAAAGTTATGACCAATTTTTGCATGTCTTCGTCACATTTGATCTACCGTTATCTAACTTTACAATGATATTTACTGTTGGACAACCAAAGTAACCCTTTTCTTAGTGGAAAAGAAAGCTTCAAGTTTCATTCTTTGAAGATGAGCTACTTGAATTACCAGAAATCTAACTGCTACCACTGGTAAGGAGGTATGTTACCCCAGATAACGTAGCGATGCGTTATGTCAAAATTGACATTGATATGTACAGAGTTGGAGAAACGAAGATTATTGTCTCGTTTCAAAAGAATGATTAAACAAATTTTAAAATGCCATCAAAGAAGCTGCCTAACTGTCCGAGATGCATTCAGTTTCAAAGTGGAAAACTTGCATAACGGCCCAAACCTTGACAAAGTTGACATGTTCACTACCAACGGCCTAGAAGGGCTGTGCTCTTCATAACGAAGTTTTAGAAGTCCCCCCGTCTTGCAACATCTAAGATTTGGAAATTTTGAAAGTTTGTGAATTACATTCTCAGGTTTCTAAAAGTACTTTAATTGTGTTTTCTGGGCTATCTGGACAACTCTATTTAGAAATTAAAATAACATTAGAGAGCCCTTAGAGAGTGGTAAAGTGAAGAGTGAAAAACATTTAAAAACTAGCGTCAATTTTAAGGAACCCCTGGTTTCCTTAAAATTCTCAAATGTAAACATCTATAGACTCAACAGAACATTATATGTTTCAGCTTTCAAAAATTTCAAAATGATTGATATACGTACATCAAATAGTCTCGGACATACTCTATTTTAAAAGTTGGACACTTTTTTGGTACACCTTGTAGCTGAGCTTGTAATTGGTTTAAAAGTAAGCAAATCTAACTCTTTTTAGGGCTACTTGGTTTTGAATCATAATGCAAAAAATCACTGATGATTGCCAGATCAATTGTTTTGTGCATGTAAAGCTTCTAGTTTGGTCATAAATGACAGGAAGGAATGCGCACTATCATTGGAGACTTAAATGATGATAAAAATCTGAAAATTTTGACTCTTAGGCAAGATTGAGAGTTTTGCTTCAAACCTATAGCTCAAAATACGTTTTTCAAGGTACAAGTTATCTACCCTGCTGTATCAAAAGCAAAAATCTACTCATCTATGAATATATTTTTCTTTTGGTTCTTTGAAAAAACAGCTCAAAAAGAAAATTTTATCAAAAGTTTCATAATCAATTCATAATCATAGGAGTATATTTTTTGGGACACCCGATACAAATTCTCATTGTTGAACCTCTGAAAATTATTCAAATTCTCAAAATCTTGCAAAATCTCTAAAATCTTTGAAGGATCTGAGAACTTTCTAAAATCGAAAGATCTCATACGCTGCCTTTAATTTTTGGGGGTAACTAAGGGGCTTTTGTACGAGATAGAGTTTATAATTTTCTATATTCCCTCAGATGTCTTAGTATGCTGGTGGTACAAGGACGTGTCATTGTTTAACAGTGCATTTCTGAAAGAATTGAGGAAATATTGGTACCACTTATAAACTTTTATTCTATCGCCAATAATACCAACTCCGCCGCAATTATCCTTTAAAAGTTGCAGGCACATCTCTATTTGATGTGATTTCCAAGTTCTGTGTACCAGACGAAGCCGAGATTGAATTTTCACGAGGCAGTGGCCAGCCTAAGCTTGATTTGGGTAGCAATTCCTAGACTGATTACACGTTCGTAGTTATTACTATTGATAGACTGATGGAGCGACAACAACAACAACAACAATTCAACTCCACGAGATGAGCGTAACTTGAGGGTCCTTATGGAGGGAGGCTAAGCAATTCCCACGTTTATCTCGATAATCGAAATAAAACATGATTAATATGATTCTCTTCTTGAAACTTTCCATGATATGCGGTTTGTCGTTGTTCCTAAAAATGTTTAGTATTGTTTGTTACCAACGTTTGTCAAATAAATTGAATCATCCTTCCTAATCCAGTTTACTAACTCTCTAGCCAGACTAAACCCAAAAGGAGATATACTAACCTCATTCGTAGTTTAGAAGTTTTGTCTTCGGTTGTTTTATTAGGTGCTTCGCATAAGAGTACGGGAAGAAAAAATCTAGGGGGCTGCCCGACACTCAAGCTTGTCCTTTTGTCATATTGGGACGGAGACGTTTCTTATGATATACACAGATTTACAGGACTGGGTCACAGGACACCAATTACTCTGTGTACTGGGTCAGTCTGTGTACTGGATCACGGATACAGTACTGGGAATAAACACACTTCCTACAAGGTAGGCGCCCTTGATCTGAACAGGCGAGTTGAGTTTCACCCCGGTTTGAGTTAGAGTCGCATTTTCCATGTAATCACTGTAGGGGCTTTGACCAGACAACGAGTTCAACTCAGATCGGAGTGAAATTTCAAACCGGTTTGAGTTTCTCATGTAAACGGGCCCTAAGAACTCTTGATCTTAACATTGAATATTACATAGTGGTGAAAAATAGTACCGGGTGTCCCAAAAAATGTACACAGATTGGTTTGACTCCAGCGATGTGAATTTAGATTTAATCGATGGCTATTCACTCTTAATATTTTCCTCGATAGTTCACTTGAACATAGATACCTCGTTTGCTGGTATTGGTGCTTTGAGAGCAGAAATATCAATGTTGAAAGCCAAAATTTGTGTCCACTTGCAAACAAGAGCTTTGGCCTTTTGGCCTAAACAAGTTCATGAAGCACATCAAAACCAAGAACTGAAACCAATGAATAATTAAGAAACTGTGCAATGGGTGACGGTGGGGTGACTTCTGGAAAACAGAATAACACAAGATCTAATATTTTTCAACTTTTATCAAGGTTATCGTTGATTTATACGCTGTGCCTTAAGAATTCGCTTAGGCCAAAAGGCTAAAGCTCTGGTTTGCAGAAAAAGGCAAATTTGAGCTTTCAAGATCAACATGTCCTGCTCTCAAAATACCAATATTAACAAACGAGGTATCTATGTTCAAATTAACTATCGAGGAACATTTTTAGAGTGATTAGACATTGATTGAAGCTAAATTCACGGCGCTGGAATCAACCAAATCTGTATACATATTTTTGGGACACCCGGTAGCAATGATAGTGAAACGACAAGGACAAATCGGATTGCTATTCATTATGAAGGTGATGACCCTCTGTTGTCAAGGGTCCTGTCTCACATTCGTATTTAACGGTCCCACGATCCTACGGTCTGTTTTTTACATTATGCCATGCAGGGCCGTAGGAAGAAGCTTCGGATTGGGGGGGCAATTGTTCTTAAAACAATAGAGAACAATACATCTAATTAAGTCATGTGACGTAGCACTATTGTTTTGAAAAATTATTGGGGGGGCTTCAGCCCCCCCTACCCCCCCGCTTCCTACGGGCCTGATGCCATGCTACAACCAGGTTTTATCACGGGCCCTGTTCTTTGAGAACTCAAAAGGGCGCTAGTAATTAACTGGAAGAAAGGGAGCTGGACTTACCGGCGTAATGACCAGACTTTGAATAGCACAAACGCCTACTATACCCTATTAGCCAGACTCAAATTCAAAGAAATCTGACAGAGACTTAACGAGATACGCCTACTACAAATTAGCGAAATCAGGAAAAGGAAGAATTTGCAAAGACGGCTACTTACGATTGACTGTATCATCCTCTTGTCCTTTGCAATGGTTAGCCTCTTTTTCTTCTCCGCAGGGGCAATCTCCTTCAGTGGGGCAATCATCAATGGGGACTTTGAGGCATGAATCGGTGTCGTCATAGATGTGACACTCGGACCAGTCATCACATGACTGGCATGACAATTTCTTGAACTGTCCTGCGTCCAAGCTCTTCACTCTTCCTCCCATACCATTCGAGTTTCTAAAATTCAGTTTGTTTTCACTTCGGCTCAACCGTGACGTTTTCCGCAAATTGTTTTCCTCCATTTTTGCAGGCTCGCAATAAAAGTCTGAGTAAGAGCCAGTGAAAATCGAGCTTGAAATCGGACTCAGGAAATTGTCATCATCTTTCTGTTGATATTTCTTTAAAAATACTTCATCCTCACCATCATAAATTGTCTTTTCGATCGACGAGCTTTGCGAAGAACCTGAATTTGTGGATGTTTTGCTCTTGCTGCTTTTCGTGTTCCTCCGAGGAGGATTGAGGGGATAATCGTAAAACAGCTTGCGAACTGATGTGTACGGTCTGTGATCCAGATTTCTGTCTTCTATCTCAAAATTGCCTCCCATCTTGATTATCTTATCAGGATCTTATGTTTGGGTAACTTCACTGAATTAGATTTAAAACTTTGCAAACAATTCTAAAATCACTCATTGCAACACTTACGAAGGAATGAACTTCTTCTTAATTCTTGTTAAATCCTGCTATTTTATTGTTATTTCAAGTGTCGTATAAAAACATCAAGAGACAGTGCAACTTCTCATAGAAATGATGCTAAAATAAACAAATCTCGCGTGCAGGACCGCGCAACGAAGAGCGATTCATGTGGTGCGAGATTAAGCTCTTACCGGCTTGAAATGTAGTCAGAAATAACCGATTTCAATGTATACTTGTACTAACTTCAGCTCTTTGTTCTCAAGCAGATTGATCAGGCCAGATATCTTGTCGAATTTCTTAGCTGCAAGCTGTAAATTTCCAGAATTGCGAGTGTAGATGATGTGAAAAATAACGACTTAAGTCTCACTGTGTGGAAATACCTGCCTTCGATGCCAAGTTACATACTCTGCTTTGGAGAAAATTCAGATGGCCTCAGATCAGAACAGATCTAAGTATTCTGCCAAAAACTGTGTTTTAGTCAACAGCAATATTCTAAATTCTGAATTTTACTAAGCTCCAGAGCGTGAATTTGAAATTCCAGAATGCGAATGAAAATACTGTCCACAATGAAGCAGTCTCTCTGTGATGAGAAAGCTGTAAATGTGCTCTGATTTTAAGAAATTTGTGATAGGCCTACATAAGTCGAAAATGTCCCGTCAGTGATTGCAAGTAGCTCGATAATTTTCTTCGTTTCTTCCAGCCTGCTCTTCTTGTTAAACCGTTATCAGAATCTTTTCAGCAGGGCTAATGATGAGTTTTCTTCTTGTTTGTAGCTTAGGAACACAGAGCACAGCAATTGCACCCTTGAAACCATCACAGCGAATGAATCTTTGTGATAAGCTCTTGGAATGATCTTCTGCTGAAAAACTCTTTAAATGGTTTCGTTGTGATAAACCCTCGAAATGAATTTGATCAAGAAGCAAAGAGCTGATTTAGATTTAGTTTCTTGCTCAAACTGGATAGCAATCTCAACCACTACTGCAGCAAATTCCAGCAAATTACGCCGGTGTAATCAATGATCTATGATCTGATTTGAAGCAACATTTAGCCAGCCCATTTGAGTGTTATGATCTCATCCGGACGTTGTATTTGTGAAGAAGGTATCTATAATGAGTTCAATTGAAGCGGCGAATTGATCCCAGTGCGGCAATGATCACTCAATAAACCGACAAAATGCCCACTCTTTAATGAATGAGGCTATTTTATTGCATTCCGAGAAAAGATCCAATTCTCTTGTTAATTTGAGAATACAAAAGTTGTTACTTCATACTTTTATTATTCGATTGCAATAGTCAGAAGATGCCAAAAATGCCGCAATTATTGTATGGGTACTGGACAATATTGCAACAGCAAATATTTTTATGTTGTCAAAATCACCGCTTTGTTATAGCTGCCAAAAATCTAAAATTACACAGTTACTCATGACTATGTAAACTTACGGGCAGACCTTGGAAGAAATTCAAGTGGCAGAGCTATAAGGTAGACTATCACTTGGCCGTAGTTGTAGCTATCGCATCGATGAGCTGCCGGACTGCAGGGCGCTTATGAGCAGTCTCAGTTTGGTTTTAGCTCGCTTTATAAGTGATGGCTGGACTCATAGTAATCAGTCTAAGCAAGGCTTAATATAGTGTTTGTATTTAACAATGGATTGGGGGCACAGCACCTAGGCCATATATTTATTACGTTGAGTCCTAGTAATCGCTACCACCCATTTCCCCTTCTCACTAATACTACAGGGTGTCCCAAAAAATTGTGTCCCCTTTGTTTGAAGATTGTGATAAAACGGCAAAAGATTCTCGCCCAATTTTTGCATGATGGTGCTCTTCGGATGTTCAATTGAAGTTTGCTACCATCCCCATAAAAATACGTTGGAAAATGATGGAGCTATGACCTTCAGGGGACCAAATTTGCTTGATGACTGAAACCAGTGGTCGGCCATTTGCACATTCTATTCTGCAGCAATAAATATCTTCATGGATTGAGTGAAAATGAAACAGAAGCCTGCAATGTCATAGCTCTCGTGAAAATTCCGATAACCATCAGAGAGTCTCACTATTTCTGACCTCACAGAAATTATTTCTTACCTTACGTGAAGATACTTATCATCGCAAAATAGGAAGACCAAATGGCCAACCGCTGGTTTCAGTCATCAAGCAAATTTGGTCTTCAGATGGTCATAGCTCCATCATTTTTCAACGGATTTTTATGGGGATGGTAGCAAACCTTATTTGAGCATCTGAAGGGCAACATCATATAAAAGTTTGGCGAGAATCTTTTGCCTTTTTGTCGCAATCTTTTGGCAAACGGGACACAATTTTTTGGGACACCCTGTAGTATGAGTGAGAAGACGAGAAGAGCTACGCATTTGATTCAGCGTCTATGAAGAGTTAACAATTATGACTTATGAGCACTTCCCAACTAATCCATAGGCGAATGCAAATAGTTTATAATATTAAAGTTTGGCTTGGGCCAATTACATTTTAGGAAAAGTCGCAGTTTGAGCTCTTTATCTTTCGACCTGACGGCACTACCGTACACCAAATGCATTTTACCGCGGGCACTTTGTGCCAACCCCCTCCCCTCGGTAGTAATAGGGTTGATCAGTCTCTGGGCAGCAGTCTTTCTGATGTTAAGTCTTAGCAGCAGTTACAGCTCTAGCTCTTCTATTTCCCTAGACTGATGATATGGTCGTAGTTATCGCTATTGAAATACTGCCGTCTCGGTCTGGCGTAGCCTACCATTTCCCCAATGTCAATGGACCTTTTAACTATTCTGAAAAAGAGTCTGCATCGAGCAATATTTTTATACAATTCTATAGGCAAGGGCAAGGTTCGATTGAATGGCGTTAGAGCTTCTGTCACTGTTGTTTACACTCAAAAATTCTACAAAATTTATATCAGTCGATTCGAAAGTGGGTTAAAAGGTCTCTTACGAAGAAATGACATTTGAAAGAACTTGTTGCTTTTTGCCGTACTTTTCTCTTGTTGATGCCAAACATTAAGCATTAAATCAACAAACAAAAATGCTGATGCCAAACACTAAATCATTGCTACTACCATCATCTATGCTATTACCAGGGCCTACCAGGACATGACGCGAACAAATTCAAAATCATAAGCAATGCATCCAAGCAACTGCTCATTTTAAAAACATCCTGAATGAAAAGTAATAATTCTTCGTGAAATCTACTTGATGTTGTTAGTAGCTACGATAGAATGACGACGGCATCATAATTGTGTGAGGTTCTGCAACTGTTGATAACGGCCAAATGAGCGAGCATTGTTTACAAACACTTGTGACGTTATCAGGGACCGGTCATAAAGCATTGGCCGGAGGGAATGTGGATGGACTGTGAAATAAATTGGAACAAATTAGGTGGGTTATCCAACGATTTTTGCAACTTTGGCTGGGCCATGAAACTAATATAAAGACTCGGGGGTCTACCTTGGAGAAAAGCAACAGAGATGTACATGCCAGAAAAGAGTAATTATGCTCCCCCCCCCCCCCGGGTACTGGACTTTCAATTGTACGAGGATGTGATAAAAAAGAAGCAAACTGATGCCCGGGAAATAGTGCACATCCCGTCAGCATCAAGCATCAAGTAGAACCTCGGGGTATAAAGATATGAGCATAGTCGTGAAAAATTTGCCAAAATCGGCCATCTAATCGGGCAGAAATCTGCCCTCAGTGGGGCAAAATTTTCGCAAACAATGGATTTTTTATCGGGCACCCCCTACAGGTTTATCTCCCTGTACGCTAATGGACATGAGATGTTTTCTCAAAAATATGGATACAAAACTGTCACACTGTTTTGAAGAACCAATGCCAAATTCTGTTAAGTTTTAAGTTCTTGTACACAGAAACGAAGGTTTCAATCTTCAATTGGGGGTGGATTCAGTCTCAAAAATATTGGGTACATAAAGGCATACAATCAGTGGTTATTCATTTGACTCAATAAAACCTTGAGACAGTTGTTACAATCAATTTGCAAGTTATTACAAAGATAATGTCAGCATGTTCACCTTGCAATAAAGCCATCATATTGTAGCACCTTTTCTGTGGTCTGTGGAAACTGGGCAATTTGCTTGAAAGGTTAAAAAACCTCCCATGAAAAGTTTTGTTGGCCGTTGATAATAAAGCATTTTGCTTGAAATGAAACAGCAGATGATGGAGTCACAAAAAATGAATGATAAAAAGCGTCGCGTTGCTATTCATAAAGCTGCTAAAAATATCTACTGTAAATGTCCTTGTTCTGTCATTGAAAGCTGTTACATGATTCATACATGTGGAATGAGATGTTTTTGGGTATGGAAGCAGAATCGAGTAACAAGGACAGATTTGATAAGACAATTGCACGAGTTGCTTTTGTTGACAGTTCAATAACGATGTACTGTAAAGTTTAAAAAGATTTATAAGGGATTTGATGGTAAAAAATCCTTTGGGGTGACACTTAACACCCTAAAATTGCAAAGACATGTCACTAGACTAAAATTTGGGTGCTAAATCTGGATCTGGGCTCAAAATTTACACCCCCAAGTTATTTTTCACAGTCAAAGCCCTTTCAGGTTATCAAACTTTACATTACCATAAAATAACATTATGACCACTAGCAACATGAAAACTTGTATGAAGACCCAAGTTTGGGTGCTTAATCCGAATTGGACTCAAAAATTTCAAATGAAATAATAGACCTTTTTACTTCTTAAAAAAGAAGCTTGGATCGAGCGTCCAAATCTGGTAAATTTTGTTAAAGAAATGGAAACACAACCTCTGTTTTTGATAGATACCTGCTAGCTGTGGCAAGAAGTTCCTTCGGGTCTCATCTCAGAACACTTTTCAGAGAGTCAAACAATGATAACTTTGCTTGAATTTACTTAGGACTGGTTCAATTGAAATACACTAGCGAGTTTTGTTTCTCGTTATTTTCATTTGTCGTTGGCTGATTTGTTGTGTAACAGTACGAGCATTACAAGGGTTTCATTTTGCAACTTTGCAAATCAAAGTTTGCATTTCAACCGTCATTATTAAAATGAAAGGAAAGTCAGCTAAAATGAGCGAAAATAACGAGAAACAAAGCAAAAAGGCTGATAACACTTGCCTGTATGTAAACTACACCATCGCTAGCTCATTTTGCACAAAGTAGTTGATAAAAAACTCTCTGAAAAGTTTTGAGATCCGAAGCAACTTCATACCACAGCTAGCAGTGCATCCACTGAGAACGGGGGTCGTTCTTTCGCTTTCCTTCCCAAACTTTACCAGATTTGGACACTTGATCAAAACCTCTTTTTCAAGAAGTAAAAAGGAACTATTTTGAATAATCTTGAAAATGAGGCTGTTGATTGAAGTGGTGTAGTGTGGGGAATTACCTGAAGTTTAATGGATTAATTCAAAAGAAAGGAAAGTGCAATGACATTTTACACAATTAATTTTCAAGTTTGCAAAGATTTGATGCCAAATGCTAATTTTAGGCTATTTCAACTATCCACTAACCAATAAATTTTGCAGATGTTAGATACTAGAACAGAATATTCAAGGAAACTGCAGTGCCTCAAATCATCAATACTTGCCCTCATAAAAATTGTCTATATAGGAAATCAAAGCTATGTTGTTAAGTTTACCAGAATGCAAATATTGTCTTGACTACAATTTATCAACCAACAGTAGCGTTCTTCTCATTGCTTAAAAAAAATAATTTCAAATCATAACAATGAGTTATCTCATCAAAATCTCAGTATGTTTCAAAAATTCATTCTCAAAAATCTCCTCTGAGAACTTTTCTTGAACAGATTCTCTGGCAGCAATTCTCATCCTATCTCTTTTCTTTGGACCCATCTCAAAAATATGGCCTATGGATTTTGAATAGCTTTTCTCATCTAATGCCCTGAACCCAGTTGTTTGTCCCTTCCATGGAACAACAATATCAAGTTGTGGTCCACCAGAGTCATGTGCCAGGGTGATCACACCTGCAGCCATAAATTCAACAACACCAATTCCAAAATGTTCATTCCACATTGTATGAATTCCAATTGTTGATCTCGATAACAATTCCTTCAGCGTTGAAAAGGGGACATTGAGGTGAAATTCTACAAAATCTGATATTTTAAGTTGTCCACAGAGTTCCATCAGGTTGTCTACACGTTTCTCATCCTCAGCATTTCTGCAACTCCCAACCAGCAAGAGTTTATATCTTTTCTTCTCTGTTGATTTCTGTCTTTGCAAAAATTTTGCAAATGACTTCACTTGCAGTGCATGGTTCTTTTCTGGCCTGAATTGGCCAATTGAAATAATGTACATTGTATTCATAACTTCAGAGCTATTTTCAAGCTTTGAAAATTCTGTTGTATCACATGGAGGGTACACAACGGTTGTGCACTCTGGTTTCTTCCATATTTCTAGGACATGATTCTGCGTCCACGAAGAGTTGACCATTATGATTGATGAGCACTTCCCAACTAATCCATAGGTGAATGCAAATAGTTTGTAATATAGAAGTTTGGCTTGTGTCAGAATGAAACTTTTTGAGATAATCCCTGCATTATTGTACGTCTCTTCTCTGTCTCTCACTTTCGTCAACATGTCTGTGCTTATAGTTGGGTAATGAACATAACATCCAACTCTGCACCCTCCCAAAAATCGGAACATTGGGTACGTAAAAGCATATCCCATTGTATCAATGCAGACATCGGGTACAAATTTCCAAAGTGCTTCAAACCCAAGCAGCATTGATCCTAAACTTTGTCCTAGGAGAGTGAAATATGGCCACATTTTTGCTTCAACCCACCGTCTCTTTGTTAGGAAAACAAAACTTACAGGGCGTTCTAGTTCAATATTGAATCGTTCAAATGCTCTTGCAGTTATTTCGTCCGGCGAGGCTTCTAAATCCCCAGTGTAAACAACGCAATGCACAAATTCATACCTCCGTTGCAATGCACGGATCCCGCACCATAAAACTCGTTCACCACCTCCTCCTGCATTGCAATACGGATGAAAAAATCCAACGACCATCGGCGCACCAGTAGAAGATGGGCTGTTCCACAACCGACCAAATACTTTTCGTGTGCGTCTCTTCAAAACGATCCGTACAACAATAAAGAAAGGCGCTATGAATGCAAGTGTAAGGATTGATAACCAGTATAAAAGAGAATAAAGAAGTTCTAACATACAATACATCTTGCTTCGGTTGTTGTTTTGCATTTCTTTCAACTTTGTTTCACTTTGCTGTCTTGTTGCTGGCTGCAGCTTGATCTTTGGTTTAGGCCCACTTTTGAAAGGACGTAGACAATCTCGTTTTCACTTTTCGGCCTCTCTCTGCTCCGAACCAGTCTGACGCAATTCTGTCGGTCGGTAGTCGGTTATGTCCTCCCTGGTTATGTCCTGTCGGTGATGATGATGATAATGATTCATGAAATAACATATCAGTTAATACTAACTACATATGATTTCATGCGCCCCAGAAGAAGCAGAGCTTATCGAGTCTGGGGCGCTTACAAACAAAACAGAACGGTTGATTATACAATATGCGGTTATACAATATGTGGTTATACAATATGAGGTTATACGAAAATTAGGTTAATACAATTTTAGGCTGAACTATAAAATACCTACCCATGTAAGTAATACACTGCTTACAAACTAACTAACATGAAAATGAAAAATGCGCAGAAAGATCTCATTGTTAGTTCAATGATTATATTTTATACATAGGAACCTAGTTTGTATTCTTTTAGAGCCTTGACATATTCTTTAAGGGGAGCTGTTTTGTTAAGTTCAGAGGGTTGAGAGTTCCATAACCTGGGGCCTTTGACGGTTATAGCTCGATCGCCAAAACGATTTTTAGTTTTTGGTACTTCGAAATTATCACTGTAGCGAGTGTGATAGTTATGAATGCTTGATCTAGTTTGGAATAAATTCTGAAAAGCATCTGGTAGTTTTTCATTGTTGTTCGTATACAAATGCATCAGTCGTAGAATTTTCAATTCGTATTGGTCTGAGATTTTTAGCACACTGAAATCTCTGTGTATAGCATTGGTTGACGTGCATATATTTTTGTACTGCAAAATTTTGAGTATTCTATTTTGGTGAACCTGAGTTCGCTTGAGAAGCTTCTTTGAAGCATCACCATAAATTTCAATGGCATAGTCTATTCTAGACTGAATGAATGCATTGTAGAGGGACTGTAAACAATTTCTAGGAAGTAGATGTCTAACTTTACGAAATATTGAAGCATAGCGAACTATTTTAGACCCTAATTCTTCTAGGTGTTTTTCCCATGTAAGTTTTTCATCTATGGTTAATCCTAAGTATTTGACGTAGCTAGACCTTTTGATATCTTCTCCAATTTTGATGCTGGTGTTTGGTGTGGGATTAGTCTTTTTGGGGGAATAGATGCAGTAGGAAGTTTTCTCTATGCTTAGTTTCAATCTGTTTGCTTTGAACCAAGTATGCAATTTTTGTAATTCTGCATTCGTGTCTTCTATCAGCACATCAATATTTTTGCCAGACGCGAAAATATTGGTGTCGTCTGCAAAAAGTCGTGGTTGTAATTTTGTAGCGTTGGCCATATCGTTGACATAGATTGTGAAGAGTATAGGGCCTAAGACAGACCCCTGCGGGACACCTGTGTGGATTGTGCCAAGTCTAGAGCGGTGGCCGTTTACGTAAGTAAATTGTTTTCGATTTGAAAGGTAGCTAGTAAACCATTTGCTTGAAAGTCCACGAAGACCGTAATGTTCTAGCTTTTTTATTAAGATGTTGTGGTCAATTGTATCAAAGGCTTTCTTGAGGTCGAGGAAAACCCCGAGTACAAAGTTCCCTTCATTAAGGCTAGTGTATATTGCATTTAAGGCTTCAGATAGTGCCAAAGCAGTAGAGTGGTTTTCTCGGAAACCAAATTGCAGCTTGTATAGAATTTTGTGTTTTTTTAAGAAGTCTAATAAACGTTTGCACATTAGTCTCTCAAGGATTTTTTCAAAACAAGAGAGAAGAGAAATTGGGCGATAGTTATCTTCATCTGCTCTTTCTCCTTTTTTGAAGATGGGGATCACTTTAGCAATTTTCCAGATATCTGGGAAGACGCCGGTTTGGAATTAAAGGTTATACAAATGTGTGAGGGGGTCAACCAAAGTTTCAGCACATTCTTTGATGATGTCAGGTTTTATGCCATCATTCCCTGCTGCTTTACCAGGCTTTAAGCGATTTATTTCGTTGAGGATCTCTTGTTTAGTAACCTCGGTGATAAAGAAGGAATTTTCATTCTGGTTTTCTAGGAACTTGGAGAAGTGGGTACTTGTAGTAGCTACTTTACTACTAATTATGCTACCAATACTGCAAAAAAAGGTGTTAAGTCGGTTGGCAATATCTGCGTCTGTTTTAAGGGTGCGTTTTTCTTTATTGACTAGTTTAGCGATGCTAGATACCGTTTTGCTCTTTTTTGGATTTAGCATTGGACCAAGGAAGGCCCACATTCTGAAAACAGCGTTTGCCTTGTCACTTAAGATGTCATTGAAGTAATTAGCTTCTGCTTGCCTTAAGCATTTTGTTAGAATGTTTTTGTACTTCTTGTATTTCTCAGTTGAGATTTGATCTTTTCGAGAAAGAAAAAGTTTATAGAGCTTGTTTTTCTTGCGTATGCACTTTCTCAGGTTCTTTGTCATCCATGGTTTGTCTTTGAGGCGTTTTTTTGGCAATGTTTTAAGTGGGAAGCAGTCATTGAAGCACTTCGATAACTTTTCATTAAAAAATTCGGACCCGGTGTTAGCATCCTGACATGCGTAAAGCTCGTTCCAGTCGAGTTTTAGGAGCATTTCTTTAAACTTAGCACGATTCTTTTTGCTATAAAAGCGTACTTTAGGCAAAGCAGAATTTTTCACGATGTTCTGTCTGAGCATTAAGACCGAGGCAAAATGGTCGCTAATGTCGGTTATTAGATTGCCTGCAATAATTTGGTCACTTGGTCGTTGCTGGTACATAAAAATATGATCGATAAGGGTTGCACTGCTACTAGAGATTCTAGAAGGTAACACAGTTTGAGGCAGGAATCCATGGCTAACAAGGAGTTCCAAATAGGTTTTCACGTTTTTGTGTTTACTATCATTATACTTTAGTAAGTTTATGTTCAGGTCACCAATAATGATAGCTTGGCTATATTTATGCTGGGCTATTTTTTCAAGAGTTGGCTCCAGTTTTTCGCAAAATTCGTTAATGTTACCATCTGGGTGCCTATAAATAAGGCCTAAAATGGATTCTGTGTTATTTTTGGAAAGGGTAAACCATAGGTTTTCGCATGGGCTCTTGCAGGTGAATGTGAAATCATTGATTATGTTGAATTTTATATCAGATTTTACGTAAATGCAAATACCACCAACATTGCCTCTTTGTGATGGGATTGGGTGAAAAATGTAGCCATTCAAAAGGGAAGCAAAATGATCCAAGTTAGTATTATGGACCTCAGTTAGGCATATGCAATCAAAAGATAATTCAATGGAACTTAAAAGGCTAACTAGCTCATCAGCATGTTTATTTAGGCTCCTAACATTTAAATGGAAAGTTGAAAAGCATGTTCTATCTTTACTAAATTGATTAATTTTATCAACAGTTAGGTACCTGCCATTCTCAGTGGCTGGGTCAAATTGGTCTATGAAATCAATAAAATCACTACTTGTAGAAGCAAATCCTAGGTCATCGTCACAAACAGGGGGGAGATTTCCCACCATAGCTGTGCCAATCTGCTCTTTATCTTATTCTGTTTTATTTATTATGTCTTATCTCATTGCATAAAGCCTAATTAATGTCCCAAAGTAGTGTCATTGCTAAATATCTATTTCATTTTGTATTAGCTTTTACACTAAATTGAATTAAATTTTAATGATAAACAATAAGTGTAATCACAATAATGATCAGTAAAAATAATAATCCTTTTCTGTCTCGAAATATTGGTAGTGACCAATAATTTTTGCAAATTTGATTTTCATTATTGTATGTCTAACCATGTGTAGTTAGACTAGACTGATGGAAGTGAGTCCCAGTTATCGCTCATCAAAACGATACTACAGCCTACCAAACCAAGACCGCTCAAACTGGGACTCATAAGCAAACAGCGAAAAAACCGGCCTGTTCACTCGCAGTTCCAGGAGGACCAATCATCTTGCAGGAAGCAAAATGCACAAAT
This sequence comes from Aurelia coerulea, assembly GCA_039566865.1. NCBI lineage: Eukaryota > Metazoa > Cnidaria > Scyphozoa > Semaeostomeae > Ulmaridae > Aurelia > Aurelia coerulea. The sequence continues at coordinate 48,606,796 of CM076943.1, forward strand.
ATGATTGGTTTGTCCTTTCCTTGCAATCTGTTTACAAAGAAGCCGGTCTGTTATTTCAACCTGAACGTAAACAATAGGGGCCTATATCCAATGCAAAACACAGATCATGGCGGCAGAAAGATAAGACTCAAATCCTTACTGGTTGCCAGAGCATGCGGAAATCATCCAATTTCATGCTGGTCAGCCAATGAGATCACCGCTTTCTAGCCTTTGGAGACAAAATCGGTCGTTTGAGGTGAATTTTCTAGTACCCTCACAAAAACTGAACTGGATACTAAAATCCGTAAGTTATTTGCATTTTTTTTAGTAAATCTGTTGTGGGGATGTCCGTCCAGAGTTGTTAACATGTTTAGGCACATAGCTTGTTTAGGGCAGGAGCTGCGTTCATTTTCCGGTCCAAGAATATTAAGCATGCTAATTACTATTATGGTGACGGCAAATATGATGGAACTTTCGATTCGATCGAACAACTGGTAACATTCGGACGCGATTGGAGATTAGAGACCGTGATTCCATCATAATTCAACTGATGAATGCATATTACAGGGTCAGCTTTTTCATATTTTCATAGTTTCATTATGAGTCCCTGTTGAGTAGGTTAAGCGCAGGGATCCAAGGGACTCATTAGCCGCAGTGTGCTTGATTCCAACCGCTTTTGTTCTTTTGCGGAGGAAAGCATTATTTACTACTACGGAGGAGCTAGCCTAAAAGCGGAAATTATAGAAATTATTCCTCCACAGGAAGATAGGCACTAAATCCTTACTGGCTAACAAAATTGACACGTGACACGCTCTAAACCAATCAAATGGAGCCAGAAACCAACCGGGAAATTTGAAATCTCAAATTTAGGCCCTTTTTGGACGATTTACCACCCTTCGCCAAAATATCATAGGATACAAGGGAAATGAATATTTTCAAAAAATTTCTCCACAGACCTATTTCCAATGCCCTAATGCATAGTCAATCAAGGGCGCTACAAATTATTTCAAAATCTGAAGAAATGCCAAAACTTTGAATTCGACCTCATTGTCACTGTAGTTTGTCATAGTAAACAGCTGATTGATGACCGAAACACATACTCATCGAGACTAAATATTTTGATTCGAAGGTATCCTTCTGTGTGTTGAAGTATCTTCAAAACTTCTTCAAAAGATGCCAAATTTAGAGCACTATCTGGATCTTTTTTCAGTTTGAAACTGACATAAATACCTCCGGAGATATTCAAGATTCAATGCTGAGGGTAGATTGAACAACGGGAAAAGTTGTACTGTACGGGCCTAAAAAACCAAACCGTCGTTATAAACAAGAGGCGAATTAAAAGGTACTTACATTTGTATCTTGCAAAAAAGGACAATTAATCAAATCGTGAAGCAGCCCAAATGATAAACGTACTTTAACTGGTTTTGATATCAAAATTCCACTTTTTGAACCGCATTCTACTGCTAGTTTCTCCAACAAATCGTTCACATTTCTCCTTCCAACAACATTGTCAACAAGGTCCCCTAACAAAAGGAGCGCGAAAACGTCAATGTTCAGCCACATATATGCCAGCCATCGACAAATAACATACGATTCCAATGAACTTTGAACAAATAGCAAATTTATTTACTCTCCACTTTCCAGAATGGCAAGAACTGCAATATCGAACGTGGTCAGAACGAACGATTTGGTGATGTCCTCCTCGATACCTCTTGTCCTCATATCTTTACAGTACAGTGTAGCAGGTACATGAAATAAGTATGAACTGTTGATGTACGTAAGAAAGAATATAATAGCAACAAACGGAAGAAATATACATTTTGTTTTTAATGTGAAAAAATAGATTGACCATTTCGACAAAATAACATTTGAAATACTATTTTTAAAGCTCTTTCATATCAATTTCACATTCTGTTGGGATGTTGTAGAAAAATATCTATCTTTGGGCTACTTGCATCGGAGCAAAGGTCATCCATTAGAAAATCACCCTTTTATGGTCAAGCAACACAGCAGCAGCGACCAAAGCTGGACATTTATATCGCACTTGTAGACTCATGGAAACATGCACGTATTTTTCGAAAGATGGCAAAGTTTTAAGTCAGTGCATGTTTTTCGAAAGTTAAGAAGCAACCCTACCTGAATTTAAAAAGCTGAGGAACCTTTGTAATTTGCAGTTTTAATTATCCCAGCGCATCAAAAAATGTTTTTGCAATATACAGTTATAAGGTTATAGCAACTATTTGGACATTATTTTGAGTGTGAATTATGTTATTTACTTGTTTTGAGATCTTACTAGGTAATTTGGAAGCCGTCTTGACAAGGCTAAATTAACTCTACACTTCTGGCACTAGACATCTTTTGGTTAAAACGTTAAAACTTTTGGTAGAAAAATGGCCAAAAGATTTAAGAAATTGCCTGCCACTCTGGGATCTCCTGTGTCTTTGTAACACTTTATGACAATTTCAAAGCTATGTTTATGCATTCATGTCACCATCTAGATCATGCAAGTAATCCTGACCAAAAAGAACTAAATGAAAAATGAAAACATTCTCGAGTATTAAAGATTTTAATTATTCAGGGCCACTTGAGTGGCATGAAGCTCGTTTCAAGAAATTGAACTCTGAGATCATCAAAAATTAAAATGATATTCCTTGCCTGATCTAGATCATGGCATGAATGCATAAGATTTTCTTAGATTCTTACAATGACACAGGAGATCACAGAGACCTCCCAAACCCCTACGGAAGTTTTTGTACTCGGTGAGTACTCAGATAGTGAGAATTTTGAGAAACTTTCAATACTGACAAACAGTTTTGCTGTCAAAAAGAAATCTTGACATTTGTATAGTAATTTGTAGACTCGTGGAAGCATTCACGTATTTTCTGTTTGACAGCAAAAACAGTTTTTTGCGTGTTTCTTATATTTTTAATGCCAGAAGAGTAGAGCTAATTTAGCCTTGTCAAGAGGGCTCCCAAATTACTTAGTAAGATCTCAAAACAAGTAAATAACATAATTCACACTCAAAATAATGTCCAAATAGTTGCTATAACCTTATAACTGTATATTGCAAAAACATTTTTTAATGCGCTGGGATAATTAAAACTGCAAATTACAAAGGTTCCTCAGCTTTTTAAATTCAGGTAGGGTTGCTTCTTAACTTTCGAAAAACATGCACTGACTTAAAACTTTGCCATCTTTCGAAAAATACGTGCATGTTTCCATGAGTCTACAAGTGCGATATAAATGTCCAGCTTTGGTCGCTGCTGCTGTGTTGCTTGACCATAAAAGGGTGATTTTCTAATGGATGACCTTTGCTCCGATGCAAGTAGCCCAAAGATAGATATTTTTCTACAACATCCCAACAGAATGTGAAATTGATATGAAAGAGCTTTAAAAATAGTATTTCAAATGTTATTTTGTCGAAATGGTCAATCTATTTTTTCACATTAAAAACAAAATGTATATTTCTTCCGTTTGTTGCTGTTATATTCTTTCTTACGTACATCAACAGTTCATACTTATTTCATGTACCTGCTACACTGTACTGTACGGTAAGAGGAGAAACGACAGCCATTTCTTTTGGGCTGCTGAAAGCAAGGACCGCCATTCATAAATTTATACGAGGTTTTTGGCTGATGTAATTGTCGATTACCACTCATAATCTCGCAAAAATGACAGCAGAATAGGATAAAGATATGAGGACAAGAGGTATCGAGGAGGACATCACCAAATCGTTCGTTCTGACCACGTTCGATATTGCAGTTCTTGCCATTCTGGAAAGTGGAGAGTAAATATATTTGCTATTTGTTCAAAGTTCATTGGAATCGTATGTTATTTGTCGATGGCTGGCATATATGTGGCTGAACATTGACGTTTTCGCGCTCCTTTTGTTAGGGGACCTTGTTGACAATGTTGTTGGAAGGAGAAATGTGAACGATTTGTTGGAGAAACTAGCAGTAGAATGCGGTTCAAAAAGTGGAATTTTGATATCAAAACCAGTTAAAGTACGTTTATCATTTGGGCTGCTTCACGATTTGATTAATTGTCCTTTTTTGCAAGATACAAATGTAAGTACCTTTTAATTCGCCTCTTGTTTATAACGACGGTTTGGTTTTTTAGGCCCGTACAGTACAACTTTTCCCGTTGTTCAATCTACCCTCAGCATTGAATCTTGAATATCTCCGGAGGTATTTATGTCAGTTTCAAACTGAAAAAAGATCCAGATAGTGCTCTAAATTTGGCATCTTTTGAAGAAGTTTTGAAGATACTTCAACACACAGAAGGATACCTTCGAATCAAAATATTTAGTCTCGATGAGTATGTGTTTCAGTCATCAATCAGCTGTTTACTATGACAAACTACAGTGACAATGAGGTCGAATTCAAAGTTTTGGCATTTCTTCAGATTTTGAAATAATTTGTAGCGCCCTTGATTGACTATGCATTAGGGCATTGGAAATAGGTCTGTGGAGAAATTTTTTGAAAATATTCATTTCCCTTGTATCCTATGATATTTTGGCGAAGGGTGGTAAATCGTCCAAAAAGGGCCTAAATTTGAGATTTCAAATTTCCCGGTTGGTTTCTGGCTCCATTTGATTGGTTTAGAGCGTGTCACGTGTCAATTTTGTTAGCCAGTAAGGATTTAGTGCCTATCTTCTCCACAGGTATATAAAAGTTGCAACGCTCCTCCGTCGAAGCAAACCAGCAGTGTCTACCTACCCATGGTCTATTACTTTCAAATTGTTTCAGAACAAGTTTCAACCTTGTAAGGGGCAAATATTGAATGGTTAAAGGGGCTCAGTCGTCAAACAGTAAACAAATCCGTAAACTCGCACGTGTAGGGGATTATCCATTGTTCATCCATTGTTCTCTGCAGTTTGTTTGGTGGCTTCACCCAAGCCACAAAAAAGTGACCGTTAAAAATCCAATTATATCCGAGCAATCGTAGAAGATATGAATGTTTCGTTTGTTCCTTAGTGAAGTACAAGGATTAATGCCCAAACAGCAACTTTCATTTTGAAAAATATCCGAAACTCCTTTGTGATATTACCTTTCAAAAAACTGCAAATATCATCGTTTTGTTTACATTTTGACGACGGAGCCCCTTTAAGGGAAAATTGCTTAGCTAAGTATGAGTGGGATAGCTGAAAAATACAAAAAATTGCGATTCCTTCCAATATTTGTGGGGCGAAAATTTGTTGCAGATGTGCTACATTGCCCCTCAATGGAGAACATTTTGCAGTAGTAATATTTGTACATAAAAAGTAAGATATTCGATTGCAGATGAAACAACGTGAAATCTTTGCCATAAAATGATTTGACTGGAATTTTCATGGAAAGAGGGCTGGGAATCGAAACAAAAGATGGGCATTTTCATGGAAAATCGAAGAAATGTATTTATAAATCTGTATAAGAATCACTAAAAATGAAAATAAGGGCAAGTGCATCTTGCAGAATATATCTTTGTTGATTATATTCGTGTAACTTTGCTAAACTGCAAAGAATTGGTTCACTTTAGAATCTTGCAACACCATCCTTATTAACATACCGGGTGAGCCAGAAAAAAGTTCCCACTTTCTAAAATTCGTAGCACCACAAGTACTTCATGGATTTGAATGATTCAAATTCTAGTTGAAAGCCAAAAGATCGAAATATTTTTGTGATTTTTCTCGTCTTCTTACGAGCACTGCAAATATAGGTAAATTCAACTTTACAAAAATTTCATGGCTGCAAAATGACAGAAAAAGGGCAACAAAAAAAACCCGATCAAATCGTTAGGACTCTCCTCACACAGAACAATACGCACATGCGTTTCACCTCTCTCAAGAGTTACAAGAAATAGATTCTCAAACAGATACTAAAGATTTTCATTACCATGGCAATAGATGTGCAGACGATATCTCTCACCCATGAGAAATTGCATTTTCTCTGTTGTTCTGAGCGAGGATTCCTTTATGACTTGATCAAGCATTTTAGGCCTTTTTCAGTCATCTTGCAACCATCAAGTTTTTGTAAGCTTGAATTTACCAATTTTTCCAATGCTCGTAAGAACGTGAGAAAAATCACAAAAATACTTCGATCTTTTGGCTGTCAAGCAAATATTGATTCATTCCAATCCATTTAGTACTCTTGATGCTATGAAATTTCAAAAGTGGGAACTTTTTTCTGGCTCACCCGGTACACTGATTCTTACGATTCTGTTAACCCATATTCCCAAATGCAGAAGGCTGCATAAATTCCATTAAAGATTATAAAAGTACTTGGAAACAATGCTCGACTGTATCTATCAATTACATGTTCATCCTTCCTTTTTTTTTGGACACAACATTTTTTAGCTGGAAAACAACCAAAACGCCGCATTTTGCTCTTAGTTTCAGTTGACTGTTGTTCTGCATCTTTGAACGACACTCTCTTTTGGTTAGGTCCATTCTCGGAAGAGACATCAGCTTTGATTTCTCTATCAACGATATCAATATTATTTATTCTGTTATAATCAGATTCATCTTCATCCATGGTTTGCTTTACCCTGATGTCAACAGCACCTGGAAAATGATCTTCCAGGTCTAAATCAGTATGTCGATTGTCCTCAAATCTTTCGTTTTCATACTCAACATGTTCAACTGTAATCTTCTCAATGTCAATTCCAGATACAACATGATTACGAGAGGCTTTCCTCGGAACTTTCGCTTCTGCTTCCACTTGAAGTTCCCACTCGTTCTCCCTGCATTCGTCTTCTCCACAGCTTAATTTCGCAAGGTTCCTCATTCCACTATTTCCTGATCCATTGCTATGTAGACCAGGATTCCGTATTCCAGAGGCCTCCATTCCCACATTTTCAGTTTCAATCATCTCTATTTCACTGCTTCTAAGGCCAGTGCTCTTCTCAAAGCTGCTTTCAGTTTTTGCTAAGTTAGAGCCCTCAGTTCTACAGTTTCCTGTACCACGGCTCTCCACAGCAAGGTTCCAAATTTCACGGTCCCAATTTCCATTCTCCTCCATTCCAAGATTCTTAAATTCAATACTTGCCAGACCGGCACGTCTGGATCTAGCCTTTCCTTTCGAACGTTTCCTTTTTTCATGCATATCAATGGCCTTATTTGTTTTCTTTTTATCCCTTTTCCTTAGCTGATTAGGTTCTTTGCATTTACTTTCATCTTCATACACTTCCATTTCATCTTCGTTAAAATTTAAAGCAGTGGATATTCCAGTAAAATCTTCATTCTCCCGTTCGTCTCCAAAATCTATCGAATTAGAGTTCAACCCACAATTTTCAGTTTCTTCTGAGCATTCTTTTTCTGCAATATCATCGAAACGTCTGGACCTAAAAGGATCAGCTCGCAGATATTTCTCTCTAGCAGCCTTTTCTTTACTTCGTGCATTTTTCTGCAAAAATAAAGAAGAATTTTAATTCAAATTTTGGATTACGAAGTACCAAGCTTCCAGAATGAAATAAACTTCAAAAGTCTGCCTTCATTGCTCTGAAAGAAAAACAACAGTCATGAACCAGGGGCGGATCCAGACTACTGCGACTACTGCTGAAGCAGTAGTCAGATTGTCAGATCTTGTATCTAGTTAGTTAGGTACACGCCTATATTCAAAAGACCACACCCTAGTATTTCGAATAACCTCATCTAAGTCACAATATTTCCTGGATCCGCCCCTGATAACAAATCAGTTAATGATTCTCTATAAATTTTCTCAGCCTTAAAATGGAATAGATGTTTTTCTTTTGTAGTGATTTTCTACCAAATTCTCGCATCTATTGCAATCTGTTGGATTAAAGCTGAATATCTCTAGTTCTACAACAGTTGTGTGTGTGTTAGGTACCATCTAGTCGCTGGCGACTTCTGGCAACCCTCTGAACAAACAATCTCCATTCTGTTCTGTTCATTGCTTTTTCATTAAGTTTATGCAAGGACATCCCAGTTAACTCTTTCAACACATCCAGCCATCTTGTTCTTTGCCTGCCTCGTCTTCTTGTCCCCTCTACCCTCCCTACAACAGTTACAGCAGTCTAAATGACGTTTTTGACCTCAGCATTCAATTGTGCATCGAAACATTGCTATAGCAAATCAATTAATGATTCTCTATAAATCTCTTGGTCTTAATGGAATAGATGTTTTTCTTTTGTAGTGATTTTCTACCAAATTCTCGCATCTATTGCAATCTGTTGGATTAAAGCTGAATATCTCTACTCCGACAACAATTACAGCAGTCCAAGTGACGTTTTTGAACTAAGCCTTCGATTGTGCATCGACACATTGCTATAGTAAATCAATTAATGATTCTCTATAAATTTCTCAGCCTTAATGGAATAGATATTTTTCTGCAGTAGTGATTCTCTGCCAAATTCTCACATCTATTGCAATCTGTTGGATTAAAGCTGAATATCTCTACTCCGACAACAGTTACAGCAGTCCAAGTGACGTTTTTGAACTCAGCATATGATTGTGCATCGAAACATTGCTATAGTAAATCAATTAATGATTCTCATAAATTTCTCAGCCTTAATGGAATAGATGTTTTTCTGCAGTAGTGATTCTCTGCCAAATTCTCCCATCTATTGCAATCTGTTTAATTAAAGCTGAATATCGAAGTTTTTGAACTCAGCATTTACTTGTGCATCGAAACATTGCTATAGCAAATCAATTAATGATTCTCTATAAATTTTCTCAGCCTTAATGGAATAGATGTTTTTCTGCAGTAGTTTCTCTGCCAAATTCTCACATCTATTGCAATCTGTTGGATTAAAGCTGAATATCTCTACTCCGACGACAACAGTTACAGCAGTCCAAGTGACGTTTTTGAACTCAGCATTCGATTGTGCATCGAAACATTGCTATAGTAAATCAATTAATGATTCTCTATAAATTTTCTCAGCCTTAATGGAATAGATGTTTTTCTGCAGTAGTGATTCTCTGCCAAATTCTCACATCTATTGCAATCTGTTGGATTAAAGCTGAATATCGAAGTTTTTGAACTCAGCATTTACTTGTGCATCGAAACATTGCTATAGCAAATCAATTAATGATTCTCTATAAATTTTCTCAGCCTTAATGGAATAGATGTTTTTCTGCAGTAGTTTCTCTGCCAAATTCTCACATCTATTGCAATCTGTTGGATTAAAGCTGAATATCTCTACTCCGACGACAACAGTTACAGCAGTCCAAGTGACGTTTTTGAACTCAGCATTCGATTGTGCATCAAAACATTGCTATAGCAAATCAATTAATGATTCTCTATAAATTTTCTCAGCCTTAATGGAATAGATGTTTTTCTTTTGTAGTGATTTTCTACCAAATTCTCGCATCTATTGCAATCTGTTGGATTAAAGCTGAATATCTCTACTCCGACGACAACAGTTACAGCAGTCCAAGTGACGTTTTTGAACTCAGCATTCGATTGTGCATCGAAACATTGCTATAGTAAATCAATTAATGATTCTCTATAAATTTTCTCAGCCTTAATGGAATAGATGTTTTTCTTTTGTAGTGATTTTCTACCAAATTCTCACATCTATTGCAGTCTGTTGGATTAAAGCTGAATATCTCTACTCCGACGACAACAGTTACAGCAGTCCAAGTGACGTTTTTGAACTCAGCATTCGATTGTGCATCGAAACATTGCTATAGTAAATCAATTAATGATTCTCTATAAATTTTCTCAGCCTTAATGGAATAGATGTTTTTCTTTTGTAGTGATTTTCTACCAAATTCTCACATCTATTGCAATCTGTTGGATTAAAGCTGAATATCTCTACTCCGACGACAACAGTTACAGCAGTCCAAGTGACGTTTTTGAACTCAGCATTCGATTGTGCATCGAAACATTGCTATAGTAAATCAATTAATGATTCTCTATAAATTTTCTCAGCCTTAATGGAATAGATGTTTTTCTTTTGTAGTGATTTTCTACCAAATTCTCGCATCTATTGCAATCTGTTGGATTAAAGCTGAATATCTCTACTCCGACGACAACAGTTACAGCAGTCCAAGTGACGTTTTTGAACTCAGCATTCGATTGTGCATCGAAACATTGCTATAGTAAATCAATTAATGATTCTCTATAAATTTTCTCAGCCTTAATGGAATAGATGTTTTTCTTTTGTAGTGATTTTCTACCAAATTCTCACATCTATTGCAATCTGTTGGATTAAAGCTGAATATCTCTACTCCGACGACAACAGTTACAGCAGTCCAAGTGACGTTTTTGAACTCAGCATTCGATTGTGCATCGAAACATTGCTATAGTAAATCAATTAATTATTCTCTATAAATTTTCTCAGCCTTAATGGAATAGATGTTTTTCTTTTGTAGTGATTTTCTACCAAATTCTCACATCTATTGCAATCTGTTGGATTAAAGCTGAATATCTCTACTCCGACGACAACAGTTACAGCAGTCCAAGTGACGTTTTTGAACTCAGCATTCGATTGTGCATCGAAACATTGCTATAGTAAATCAATTAATGATTCTCTATAAATTTCTCAGCCTTAATGGAATAGATGTTTTTCTGCAGTAGTGATTCTCTGCCAAATTCTCACATCTATTGCAATCTGTTGTAATTAAAGCTGAATATCGAAGTTTTTGAACTCAGCATTTACTTGTGCATCGAAACATTGCTATAGCAAATCAATTAATGATTCTCTATAAATTTTCTCAGCCTTAATGGAATAGATGTTTTTCTGCAGTAGTTTCTCTGCCAAATTCTCACATCTATTGCAATCTGTTGGATTAAAGCTGAATATCTCTACTCCGACGACAACAGTTACAGCAGTCCAAGTGACGTTTTTGAACTCAGCATTCGATTGTGCATCGAAACATTGCTATAGTAAATCAATTAATGATTCTCTATAAATTTTCTCAGCCTTAATGGAATAGATGTTTTTCTTTTGTAGTGATTTTCTACCAAATTCTCGCATCTATTGCAATCTGTTGGATTAAAGCTGAATATCTCTACTCCGACAACAATTACAGCAGTCCAAGTGACGTTTTTGAACTCAGCCTTCGATTGTGCATCGAAACATTGCTATAGTAAATCAATTAATGATTCTCTATAAATTTCTCAGCCTTAATGGAATAGATATTTTTCTGCAGTAGTGATTCTCTGCCAAATTCTCACATCTATTGCAATCTGTTGGATTAAAGCTGAATATCTCTACTCCGACAACAGTTACAGCAGTCCAAGTGACGTTTTTGAACTCAGCATATGATTGTGCATCGAAACATTGCTATAGTAAATCAATTAATGATTCTCATAAATTTCTCAGCCTTAATGGAATAGATGTTTTTCTGCAGTAGTGATTCTCTGCCAAATTCTCCCATCTATTGCAATCTGTTTAATTAAAGCTGAATATCGAAGTTTTTGAACTCAGCATTTACTTGTGCATCGAAACATTGCTATAGCAAATCAATTAATGATTCTCTATAAATTTTCTCAGCCTTAATGGAATAGATGTTTTTCTGCAGTAGTTTCTCTGCCAAATTCTCACATCTATTGCAATCTGTTGGATTAAAGCTGAATATCTCTACTCCGACGACAACAGTTACAGCAGTCCAAGTGACGTTTTTGAACTCAGCATTCGATTGTGCATCGAAACATTGCTATAGTAAATCAATTAATGATTCTCATAAATTTCTCAGCCTTAATGGAATAGATGTTTTTCTGCAGTAGTGATTCTCTGCCAAATTCTCCCATCTATTGCAATCTGTTTAATTAAAGCTGAATATCGAAGTTTTTGAACTCAGCATTTACTTGTGCATCGAAACATTGCTATAGCAAATCAATTAATGATTCTCTATAAATTTTCTCAGCCTTAATGGAATAGATGTTTTTCTGCAGTAGTTTCTCTGCCAAATTCTCACATCTATTGCAATCTGTTGGATTAAAGCTGAATATCTCTACTCCGACGACAACAGTTACAGCAGTCCAAGTGACGTTTTTGAACTCAGCATTCGATTGTGCATCGAAACATTGCTATAGTAAATCAATTAATGATTCTCTATAAATTTTCTCAGCCTTAATGAAATAGATGTTTTTCTTTTGAAGTGATTTTCTACCAGATTCTCACACCTATTGCAATCTATTGGATTAAAGCTGAATATCTCTACTCCCACAACAGTTACAGCAGTCCAAAGTGACCTTTTTGAACTCAGCATTCGATTGTGCATCGAAACATTGCTATAGTAAATCAATTAATGATTCTCTATAAATTTCTCCGCCTTAATGGAATAGATGTTTTTCTGCAGTAGTGATTCTCTGGCTAATTCTCACATCTATTGCAATCTGTTTAATTAAAGCTGAATATCGAAGTTTTTGAACTCAGCATTTACTTGTGCATCGAAACATTGCTATGTTTCAATGCATGAGTACACGATAAAGAGTAGCAGCGATTAAGAGGCGAAAAACAATCACACAGCCTCGTTTTCGTTTGCGCGATATGATGTCATTTCGCTTAAATTGCTTATTTGAATACGTAATTTCACAAGGAAAAGGCGACAAATAGTGGAAAAAAGTATCATACATCATTCATAGCAGTATTATCTTGTATTTTATCATCAATCATACCAACCCCGGAATTGTCCTTTAAATGCACACTGTCATGGTGCTGATTAGATGAACAAGACAATAATAAAGAATAGGTTTAGGCACGCTTCAATAATTTCGTTGAACACTGAAGTTCATCAAGGTGATAATGATCTTACTCTCTTTATCCTCGAAATAAAGTATAATCCAAGAGCATCAAGGCTTGGTAATTATTCAGAGGCCAGGTTCTTTGTTAGTGATCTCGACATCACCAGTAGCCAATCACAGCTGCGACTGTATGCCTTTAAAGAGACATTGCCACCCAGCAGCAGAAATATCGATTCACATTGCAATAGTTGAGCAGATGTAAAAGTCAACTGGAGTCACATTGTACTATCAGTTCAACTGTGGCAGTGTGGAGTAGAGATTCATATCTTCCGCTCAAGCCAGAATAGATTTTTAGACCGCCTGAAATCACTAGACTTATCACTTTTCGTCCCTTGTTTCCCTGCGTTCTTGATCTGCTGATATCACTTGCTCAATAGGGAATCATACCACTACTATTATAAAGTGAGCCTCCTGTGTCAAAATGTCCTAAACTAGCGGCAGTTCTCGTACACTCAACAAAATCGCTTCAAAGTCTGGTTTAAAGTGCTTCAACATTGAAAACCAAACTTGTAGTACAAAGAATAATGTTTTCCGGACCTACTCATCGCAAAATACATACCTTGCAGGCGGTAATCTTCCCCTGTAGAAACAAAATAGATCCATCGCAGCTACGAGAACTCTTGGCCGTATCAACCGTTTTTTGTGTGCAACAACAATAACTGTATAAATAGCGCCTCCATATTGGTTGAAAACTAAATTTTAGCAATTTGATTGGTAAATACGGAAACATTCCATATGGGCCTAAAATGGTCCCACTTTATCAGAGTAATGGTTAGCCTGCGTGCAGACAATACCTAACTAAGGAAAAGGTATAGTCTGCGCAACGCCGCTCAATATCGTGTATTGTGTGAGTCAGCATTTCATTTCAATAGCAGTTTGAATGGCCCTTTCTTCTTAGCGTCTGGTTATTGTCTGCAGCAGGGTAGTTAAAATTCCAGAGTATTGTGTTGCTAATGAAGTTTGCCTGGAGAACAAAGTGAAACCTGAGATTTAATCACATGATGACCGTTCTCAAATCTGATTGCTTCCTTGTTTCCCGGGAAAGTCATTTTGTTGGCTGCTACAACAATACGTTTTCCTTGTTAGCACCATTGCGAAATAAATGTTGAAGCACGCACTACACAAAAGTGAGCGGTGTTGCGCAGACTATACCTTTTCCTTGGGTATAGTCTGTACGCAGGCTAAGTAATGGTATGAGTCCCTATTACCAAGTGATATCAGAAAATCAAAGAACGCAGGGAAATAAGGGATGAAAAGTCATAAGTCTATGAAATTACAGCGTTCCTACTAAAGTTCCCCGCGTGATAATGACTCTTTGAGAATAGGAGATTGCAAGATATCTCACCTTGTTCCACATGTGATCTGTTATACCAACGACAGCATATTCTATCAGCGCAGCAAACACATATAATGAACAGGCATTTATATAAATCTCCAGAACAAGCGAATAGGTTTGGGACCCAGCATCCCTTGCACGTAGATTCTCAGCCATACTGTTCAGAGTTAGGAATGTGGTAACGGGCAATGTCGCTCTTGCAGGGGTACATCGATAGTCGATCCAGAATGAGATCCAACTAGATGAGACAACCAGTGCCAATGGAACATAATATTCCATTAAATAAAAGTATATATCTCTTCGTAGGAGTAGTCTGATGAGAATACGGTCGAACTTTCCTGATGGATGGAAGAAAGATGATCGAATTAAGCACAAAAATGTTTTTTGCAATAAGCTTTCAACCTGGGTTTTAAGAATATTTTCAAAGAAATGATTTGTGGTACAACATTTCAAAATAGCCTTAAATAACGGACTCATCGTATTAAACCCATAAACGCAGCAAAAACACCGTGATCTGCAGAAAGAAGACTGTTAACTCCTGCAAAAGAGCAACAGACAAAAATAAACCTGAAGCTAGAGAGAAAACTATTGAATCAAGATAAATATGAGTTAATCTTAAAACCTGAAAAGAAAATATAACTCAGTAACTCACCAGTAACTGCAATAAAGAACAACGTTGGATAAGACATGACCGATTTCAAAGGGAATGTGGGCATGTAAGTACAGCTGCGTATACACTCTTGTCAAAATATGCTGACATGATGCTGACGACAAGCCTCGAACAGCGCACTGTGGTTGGTGGAATTTAACTGATCACATGCAAAACTAGAATTAAAATTTAACAACGAGGCTGCCTGCTGTGAGGCTTCGGGTTGAGCTCTGGAAGTGCAACCGCAAGTAAGTCATCAAACTGCTTATATTAGATCTGGCTACCTTTGCAGTCTTTTGGTAAAGTGATCACATGAAAGGTCACGTAAAAATAGCAAGGTTGCTGTACTTACATGGACACATTACCTTTAAATTTCTGTCTGAAAAAGTAAATTCCAACAAACCAAATTTGACTTGCTTTTCATCAAAATATGGCCTGCTAAACGCTCCAACTTTTTTCTGACGCACATGTTGGGAAGATATCGATAGCTATTTCACTTAAATTTCTTTTCCTCGAGGCAAAGAAATGTTGAGTTATGTCTCAAAAAATGATTTAACATTTTCAAACTACCATTGTAAGAGAATACGTTTAAAGGTTACGGTTCCCCTTCAGGACGATAAATTGTTTTTATCCGATCAATTTCTAGATAATTGGATAGCACACACATCTGTCTACAATTTCTAATAATTACAAGGCATTTTATTTAATTTTTCATTATAAGCAATCTAAAGCAAGGTCTGTTCAGCTAGGAACATTGGATTTTGCGGTTACACAGCATTGTAAACTCTGCGCTAGATACACAAAGGAAAGGATATTACTCTGTCTGCTCTTGTGGCTGGTCAGATAAATGTTAATCGTTTACAACAGTGGAATTATGCGCTGAGAAACTATTTCAGCCCTTTCTCAAAATAATGGGTACTATATTCGTACAGCTTGACCTGTACCCAATGCTTGACAGATGACCAGCTTGACGTGATTGGCCGAGATTTGGCAGACAGAGAGAAAAAGTATAGGGGGGCCAATGTGTCTCACTATTGAGAAAAATTGCATGGTCCAAATTTAACATTTCAATGAATCTCAAAACAAGGCCAGGGGGCGAGGGATAAATTTGATTTATTGATTATTCTGAAGCTAAGGCAAGCAAAGGAAATGTGAGACATTCTTTGCTAGATTAATGTGTTGAGAATGCAAAAATCTCATTGAGATTTATACGAAACTTATCTGGGGGGACAGGGAAGTTCTAGAAGTGGAAGGTCCAATTTTTGCATTTTCAAGTGTATAACGCACACTTTTTTGATATTTGTTTTCTTTTTGGCTCATAAATACTCCCCATTTAATGACGAATCGAATGATGTATGTATAGTTTATACGCGTTATGTCGCGGGCGTGATAATCAAGAGAGAAAATCTTGGTCACTGAAGGGGTATAGTAACCTTAAACTATCTTGATATTGAAAACGAAATTTTAAAAATAATATGAAAACCTGTCATTCCATAATCTATCCTTGAGATCTGGGCATGATATCCCTTCTTATTTGTATTCATTATGAATTCCTTGATTTTAAAATCTTCTCTAAAATTCAGGATATCCAGTCTTTTGCTTGGAAGTATTTCTAGCATATCAGTGTTGTATCCGTCTGTAAATTCAAACAAAAGACTTATCAATAATTGGCAGAGAAAACTCAGGTATAAAACTATGCATCGTTGATGTGGCCTATATTATGATAAAAATAGCATTTTTACTCATTGTGCATTTTCTCTTCCAGGGGATTGCGAGTAAAGCTTGATAATATTGCTATCCTGATCATGACCCTCTCTGGTGTCAAGGGTCCTTTTCATTTTAGTACTTAAAGGTCCTTGTGGTCTCAAAGGTCTTAGGGTCTTAGGCTCCGGTTTTTACAACATGCCACTTTTGTGATCTCTGTCTCACGAAATAGTCCCAGTTATTGCAATAACAACAACAAAAGCAATGAGAACAACAACAACATATTATTTTGCTCAAACTGGGACTTATGGACTTTCACATCAAAAAGTGGGACGAAAAAAAATAATGGGGGCATCGATTTTTCTATTCACGTTGAAACGAGGTTAGTTCGTAGTCATGGCCTCTTTTCGGTAGTTGGAAAATTTCAGGAGCTGTAGGGTGCACTATTGCTAGCTGAAGTGGTCTTCTAAATGAGGAAATTCTGATTGAAACTGAAAGGTTTGTTCTTGGATTGAGGAAACATTCATCTGCATATTTGTGGCTTTCGTTCATTGCTAACGTCACTCAAAACTTGAATTTTGGGGCGCTTTACTATCTGAGGATTGAGCCGACAAGTTAGGCTCATCCACCATTGCCTGGAGTACTCGGCTTTTTATACAGTGTTGTTAAGCATACAGTTCAAACCCTTACTGGTTGCTGATGAAGCACGCTGAAAGCATCCAATTTCACGATGCTCAGCCAATCAAATCGCCTCTTTCTAACCCCGTGATATCAAATCGGTCGTTGGAAGGGAATTCTAGAGTACCCTCATGAAAATTGAAATGGTTACTAAGTTACAATAATTACATGGAATTTTTTTGAAAAATCGGTAGAAGGGATGCCCCTCTGCAGTGTGTAGCGTGCGTGGACAAATATCTCATTTGGAGCCGAAATTGTATTCATTTTCCTGTCGATGAATATTGACCTTCGTTGAAACATTGATAAAATTCGCTACAAATAAGATATAAGGATACAAATCTCATCGATTATGGATATTGCCCTAAGAAATAACCCAAACACTTTCCCTTCTTTTACATATCAAAATCGCACCAGTGCAGCGTAAACGCGGTCTAATAGACAAAGCAGAGACTGCGTAATTACGTCATCGTGCAATCTGATATAAGGAAATGTTTGGATCTATAAGTTTTTTGAAATGATAAATCAAGAGTTTAAGTCCCTAGGAAGGATGTACAAAGTGTTGCCTGATTTCCCGATCAGTTGCAGGGAGCTAGGAGATTCAAAGTTACGAATTTTCGCACGTGCGTGCGCAGGTTCTACTCTGTCGGTCAACATAGGGCTCAAATCTTTAAAAAGGTCGGTGTAAAACTCTATTGCAGTTTTCTTTGAAATAAATCGCTTGGAAGGAACTTTGGGGTTTTTGCTGTAAATCTGCCGTGGCAATTTATTGATATCTTGGTTAGTTTCAATA